>OZ012684.1:2519852-2558049 GCA_963942565.1 Maea johnstoni | reverse complement strand
CAACAAAGAAATTGACCAATCAGCTGCTAGTACCAGAGTGGAGCTGATGATACACCCACACAATTATATATATATATATATATATATATATATATATATATATATATATATATATATATATATATATATATATATATATATATATATATATATATATAAACATATATATATATATATATATATATATATATATATATATATATATATATATATAGAGAGAGAGAGAGAGAGAGAGAGAGAGAGAGAGAGAGAGAGAGAGAGAGAGAGAGAGATGTATAAGAATGACTAGAAATATACTTCATCAGATTATGTAATTTCAATAACATCAACTTTCTGTGAAATATTTCTCAAATATTTGCTTATTTCTAATATATGTTTTCATATGTGTGAGCTGGCGTATACACTCCAAATGCGAATGTGTTTAGTTTTTCACCACCTATCACGCTGACTAAGTAGTGAGAATAGATGTTTGGGTCCAACTGAGTCGTGCACGGAGAGAGACACGTCAGACTATGCATCTTTCACTGTGTCTCTCAGGTGTCAGCAACCGGCAGGGGACGTACTGACACCGGATTCACGCACATTGATGAGACATAGCTCTGAGAAGGTGATCGCCTTCTGGCGGCAGGAGCTGGTACTATTCAAAATGTGAGGTAATACAAAACGCCTTTCAGAAATCCCCCCTCCGGTCGCAGACGCTCTTCCTATTAAAACGTGACGTAATACAAAGCGCCCAACAGAAATCCTTGTGTTGCCAAACATTTTGCTGGAAGTGAAATGGAAACGAACAATGTCAGCGAATAAAATTACAAGTAAGCTTTGCGTGATACAACGTTAATTTTGTCCCTCTAGTGTGAAAAGTGTTGAGTACTGTATTGAGGTGGATGGGAACACGTTGGTGCTAGATGCTTAAGATGGTGCAGAACCTTTTATAGACAATTGATTGTTGGTAGACTAGGTTTCATAACCCATCCCTTATACTGCCTGTTGTCTAAAGAGGAAGGTGCATTTTGCTGAATTTACTTATATAAGTTCTATTATTTCATGCACTTAGATTGCATTACAACTATTGTAATGGTCAATAAACATACATACATTGAGTATCGTATAGTGCATGCGCTGTACATTTTGGTGAAGGTATATCCCACATTAACAGTCTTGCTTATACTTATATACCTCTCGTGGAACATCATCGTTTGAAGACAGTGTAACTTTATTCGTTTAAATGTCTTCCTACAGAAACCGTCAGCACTAAAAGTGTCTGGCCGTTGTTTGTGTTGCAATTATGTATGGGTTCAATAAACTCCACAGACAATGAGACAATGATCTGCGAAGGTCATTGCCCTTTGGCGGATGCGGCTACTGCTAATTGTTTTACCCATTCGTGCCCGCAGCGGCCACAAAAGGTCTGACACCACGGATTTCGTTCTCCTCGTTCTCACAAAAAGAACTTCCTTTGGGAATATTTGATGGTGAGATGATAATAGAAACTGAAGCGGCAACTCTCTGTCGCATATTTAGACACTTAACGCTTTATTTGTAAGTTATTTTCGATGAGAGTATCATCGATCTAGACTACACGTTCCAATGGAATAAATGGGTTAAAAGCAAGGTAATTTAATACGGGAATGTGAGATCAACACGTTGTATTGATTAGCGAGATGTGCAAGGGAGACAGACAGAGTTAACCCATTTGTTCCTGACCTACCCACATATTCTAATAACTTAACAGAACATATCATATATTTGAAAAATATTTCTATGGATGTTTTGAGCAAACCCAAACAGCAACTCTAATTCAATTTTTTCTCATAGAATAGCTATGTTATCGAGAAATGTTCACACATGTCGGGCCATGCGTACTTGTGTACCTCATGTGAATAGGTTAAAGTAAATATCTGCAGGTGTGCTTGACGCGTTGTCATACACATTGTGTCATAACGTTTCATTCAGGGTACCTGGTGGGATATACTTAACCATGGCTGTTCAGGATTGCCAGTAGTACACGTGGAACAAACAAAGAAAACTGTTGCAGATGAGCAAGAATAATATTAGTGCTATATAGGAGCAGCCCCGATAGCTGAGTGATCCAAAGCCTTGCATTTTACTGCTCGTTTTCTCTCGACACTGCAGCTTTTGAATTCGTACTGAGGCGTGTGAGAGTTGCCAATGGATCGTGGTTAAGCAGTGATCTTCCACGGGTACAACGGCTTCCTGAAGCACTAACAACCAGTGATAGTCAAAAATCATTACTGGCTAAACGTTACAAAAAACAAAAAACTGACCAGATTTCAATGCAGTTATTAGATGTTTTATAAGCATATGCGTACTATTATTTTTGATAAACAGTCTTAACCCTCCCAATGCTGAGGCTACTTTCGTCCACAAGGACGCAAAGATTTTTGAAACCCATCTATACCCTGTCATGTTGGTATTCATTAGATAGCCCTCGCTGGGTACTTTCAGTTGAGTACTCACTTGCAAGGGTTTCGGTTAATTTTACAGTTTTTTTGCATCATTTTATATTGGGCAAATTAGCTACCAGCAGCATAAGGGTTAAAACATCAAGGTATGGACAAGAAGATGTCAAATTAACCCAATCACGTCTGGAGCAAGGTCTGATAATAATGGGAACAGTATGGTAACAAAACAGTTGTTTCAGAAATATTTGGCTAATGGTATTGCTAAGCACCCTATAAGTGGTTTGATAAACATGTTATAAAGTCTCGTAGTTAGGTTGGCGCATTTTTACATCCTGGCTGTAGTCGTGATGAACTCCTGGCTGCTGTCATGATTGCTAAGCTGTCCAAGGTGATATCGCTGACTGCTAGTTTTATCTCACCACTGCCAAACACTCTGGGTTAGAATTCATTTATGACAATACTCGAAGCTGCCCATTGGCTGAGTGGTCTAAGGCATTGCCAGTAACTACTCCCTGTATCTCACCACTGCCAGGGTTTGAATCCGACTCGATTAATTGCCAATTATGGGCAAGCTGGTGGTTTTTCCAAATGTACTCCGGTTTCCTCCATCAGAAACAGGTTGCTAGTTACGTTTTAGCCTTAACCCATTAATGCTCGCAGCAGCCAAAACAGCCTGACCATTTTGATGAAATCTTGCAGGCAAAAGCATTATTAGGAAAATATTTGATGGAGAAATGTTAAACAAAATAATACCAACAACACTCCTTCAAATATTTTGTGAAACCATTATCAATTCCAAAGTTATTGTCAAAAGTATCGAAGATCCAGACGACAATGTCTGGAGGAGCTCTTAAGCATCAATGGGTTAATGGGGCACAAAAAGTGACGATAAACGAAAATCAAAAATCCAAAATGAATGTATGGCCGAGTGATTGCCAATGTTAGCGTGGATGCTTAGCAGTCTTTAAGTGGTGTCATGAAAGTGTTATGAAGGTCTCATTGTGAAGTGGTTACAGCACGTCTTTCATCAATACCTTAGTCGTGATGAATAGCGGGTCTCCAGCGGTATATGTCTATCACTAGTGCACTAATCCCACCATAATGAATTACTGAGTGGGTGGCCAGCAACGAAAGGAAATACCATTGCCAGGGGGGTTAATAATGATCGCGCGTACCCCTCTGCCAGTCATTGTATTGAAGCGGGGTTAATGTGATTTATTGACTTTTCTTTAATAAGCTTCTAGGTTATCCCACGATAAGAGGTCTAGGGTAGGCTGGCCACAGGGTATACTCATATCCGGACTCATATTTAGCGGCTATTACATCACAGGTAGCAGGTGGACTAGGGTACTTAGATTTGTTATTTTATGTTTAACTACTCTGTCTTTAATTACAACTTAGATGAAATCAACATTAATGTCGGCAATTAAAGTTTCGTAGCTTTTGCTACACAGTATTTTCTAAATGTAACAGTAGTATATTTATTGGTTGTACAAGCAATATATAACATTTAATGTTTTTTGTCAACCATATTTCATAGTCGAACTGAAACCTTCAATGTTGGCAAAATATATGTGATACACAAATCATAAATAAGAACAAAAACACAAGAAAATTAAGTGGATACTAAATTGTGAAATGCCATATTTCACCAGAAGGCGTTGGGTATGTTATGAAAATGATGTGAATACCACTTGAGACGTAAACCAGAGAAGCAGCAGTGGATTAAGCCAGTGTTATTTTATTTGTTGAACTAGTTTCCTACACTATTACACCATTAAAGATTGACCATTCATTCGCGATCAAAACAAATAGTGCAGGGTTCCGACATCATGAGTTAATTCGATCGAATATGATGATGATAAATGAATACTGCTCTGCACCAATTACATACAATAAACAATGCTATACTATTTGTGCTTAGGGGTTCAACATAGCTCAAATCCCCAGCATTTCAATCTTCTGATAATAATATATTAAATAGTAAAGTAGCCAGAGGACTTTAATCCATCTCAAGTATGAGTATCTTATATAAGAGTGTTTGAGAAGGACTGACTCCAGATGGCAATGGGTTAATAACAGACGCATGTAAAGTTCGTTCACAGCTAAGGTATACGTAGAGAAATCTAATCACTCCCGGGTATTAGTTCCATCTTGACGTAGGTAGACGTCATGGACAGGAGTTTAATTTGATATAAAATGTAACTCGATATTAGTACCAGATATTGATAACTTGCAAGTTTCAACACTACGTGAAAATATAATCCAATCTGTCTGCTTAGTTTCTCAATGCTGCACAATAATTACAGTGTTTTCACTTAGCTTACTGTATTTTCCTAGCATTTTTTTAAAATTTAGTGTAATATACATATAGACCAGTTGACAATTGATTGATTTTTGTTATTTTTTATGATTTGCAAATTAACATCAGTGCTCAGGGTGGATAAACCCGATATTAAATTTGGAGGGTGTTGGCATGCATTAAGAGTAAAGTCACCTTTTAGAATATTCAAGCTGCAATTGACTATATAGTTGTCAGTAGGGGAGGAAACCTCGTCATCAGCCACTTTCTTACATGCCTTGCAGCTGATGGAGTAAATGTACTTAGCTTATCGTTATGTGTCTAAGTTTTTCTCGCCAGTGGATGCTGGTGAGTAAAACTAAATTGCAACGACTAACTCCAAGTCATTGACAACTTTTTCACATGTCTCAATCTAGTTTCGTACCCTGCGATTTGCTCAGTGTTAAGGTGATGAGTACCATTGCAAGCTAGTTAAAAGCCTCATCCCAAAACACACCTCACAGCAGCATAATCATTTAACAAAGTGTATCTCCAGGTTCCTGAGTGTTATCAGGTAGAGAATATCATCGCCAAATGTCATTATTCAATCCATATTCTGTTTTATTTCAAAATTTACAACTTTTCTTTCAAATGACATAATCTCATTACTTACGCAGGTGATGGTTACTGCAGGTTCAGGGTTACTTTAGGGCTATCATTGACTATGCCCAATAAGAAGTATTTTTTTAAATTTTCTACTGCTGAAGACTTTTACAGGCCATAACATCGAAAATTTTAGTGAGAGATCTTAACACCAAGTACGGTAGGGGCGTACGGGTAGAAAGCTTTTCAACTATTTATAGCATGCCGGACACCCGGCATTGTCTTGACTGTGACGCGCGACCATAGAGGTGTGTCATTGCACGACTGTCTTTTGTTCCAAGCCCACGTGGTATCAACGAGGCCTTTCCTTGCTCAATTTTTATTGGGCATAGTCAATGACATTCCTAAGGCATCTGTGAATTTGTAGTGACCATCACTTGCGTAACTAATGAGATTATGCCATTTGAGTGAAAAATGGAAATATTGAGATGAAATAGAATATGGGTTGAATACGGACTGTTGGCTATGATATTATCTACCTGATAACACTCAGGAACCTAGAGGTACACATTGTTCTATGATAATGCTACTATGAGGTGTGTTTTTGAACGGGTCTTTTATCTAGCTTGCAATGGTATTCATCACCTTAAGGCACGCATTTGGTTGGCTTGCAGTGCGTCATACCATACAGCCAAGCGGCAGACGCTCAAGTTATCATAAAATGTGAATCCTCGGAAACGTGATAAAACTATCCAGCCACACAACCTCCTGATATTTTCACCCCAAGCTTTCATGGATATGAAAATTATTCAGCAGTCAATGTTGATTTCGTGATCACCACACAACATTAAGCAGCGTTATGTTATAAATCGCATGAGGTATGCGATCCGTCACGCGCTAGGAATCAAACCATTTTTTCTGCTTACCCCTGTGCCCATCTGCGGCGAGTGTTTTATGTGTAGTTAATAGAGCATAGATCACGTTGACACCTCAGCTATAGTCCAGCACACAAGGGAGTCAGCCGCTCAACCCCAATAACCAAAACAGAATTGCTGTTTTCACAGGTTTCCCCAAAAGTATGTTGACCTTTTTGCTCGAGAAACATTTCGGTGGCGCTACAATTTCCCAAGCTGTGGAAAGGCTAAAGAGGGCTAGGTGCTTTTCTACAGACCTATAAATTATGTAACTCGTTTGGTAGGGGTCATCATCCTCCCCTGGATACTATATATTTCCCCAGACTTACCTAATCTCGGTATATGCCTTAGATAAAGGCAAAAAGGCGAAACTGAAATACCTAGTGATATTCAAGCAACAGAAAACTTATGAAACGTAGATCATAACTCTCAAAGTGGTTATCCCCTGAAGCATCATTGATTAGAATTTGCTCGTTTATATGGAATTCATCAGAGTCATTAATGACCACAAAAGTAAAAGAGAAAGAGATAAAGCTGAAAGTAATTTGTTTATTATTAATTAAATAAAATTATGATAGAGTTGTATATTCACTCATTTCATGATTGATGTCCACATTGTTATTGCTATGATCTGTCCATAGCCCTAATGAATGAATTGGTGCTTAAAAGCACATCGTGCACGAAGGCTATTCAGCACCATAACATCGTATACCATAATGGTCGTTTGTCATTGTCAAAAACAACAACAAAGCAATAAATAGATAATAATGCTCACTTGTAGTAGAACAAACGAATCTCTAGTACATAAGATAAAATACTGTCTGGAGGAACTTTCTCAAATAATTCTTCAAAGCTATTTACATAAAATAATGTCTATTTTTGGATTCAATAAAATCGACACAATTAAATAAAATATGTTTGACAGTTAAACAACAGTCACAAGCTATACACTGGGAAAGTTCTTCCTTTTTTAAATATTGGAGTGAGTCATATGAGTGAGACCAATTCATATCCTTGCTAAAAACTTTCCTCACACGTAATGACTCTAAAGCCCCCGAGTCACAGACCCAGCTGAGGGGGAATTGCATGTTATTTGCAGTTGACCGCTTCATCCCACTCAGACTGCCATTTTTGTTTTAAAAGGGCATTGATGTGTTTCTTAAAATCACTGCGTGGAATGAGGATATTTGTAACTATATTCAATAAAAATGGGCCTGCTTTGGCTGTGCACAGCATATGCCTTCTCATTACCCCTGATGCCCACATGACTGGGGATCCAGTAAAGTACAATGCAAGTTATTGTACTGACCAACAAAGGTATTCTAGCATCCTAAGAACAATTACGAGGACACGTCAAATGCCTTCTCTGATGGCCTTGTGGTCTATGGCGTTGCCACTGACTGCTAGCTGTCTCTCACCAGTACCCAGATTCGATATCCACCCGGGGTATGTGAGAAAGTTGCCAGTGACTTGGGGTTAGGCAGTGGTTTTTGCCAGTTACTCCGGTTTCATCCACCATTCAAAAATGTATGGCAGAAAAAGTGACAAAAACGAAATTTCAAACACAAGAGGACGTGTCCAGTCCCTGCCTCAAATGGTCTGGAAATACTGTAGATTCACAAAAGATTGTGTTGAGTAAATTTTGCGAATCTACAGAAAATTAATTTTTGCGTTTTTTTTATTTTGCGAATGGGCCATTGGCAACGTATATTAGAAACAATTGGGCTTCAGGAGTTCACAAATATGCTTAGTACTAGTACAAATCATGTGTTGTGTGTGTGTGTGTCTTCATATATTTTAGTTTTGAAATATAGCTGACATTGATCCGATGGAAAATATCTGTAACAAACTGAAGCGCCGAGTTGGACACACACAAATGCACTAATCATTGTGAATTTTACTTTTGCATCCGAGGCTAAATGCTAAAAAACGCAAAAATGAAACTAACGTCATCGTTTTCAAAATTACGGTAGTCAAATTCAACGCCTTGGTACACTTTTACTTAAAACCCAGAGTCAAGAAGTTCAAAGGGACATTGTTTCCTTTATTCACAGGTATGGGGTTACTATGTAAAACCAAATGGGGAGACTTTGAATTTTCGGATTTCATTAAAGTAAAGAACATAAAACAAAGATGACGGTGGTGATATGTTTATTACTAGATGGATAACTTCACTGATTACCCGCGAAACATACTCAAGACTCTTCTCTAGGAGTGGGAGGGAACTGGTTTTTACGTTGGTTTCAACAGCTTTGGTCACGTTGCGATAAGCGACAAAGATGATGGTGCTGATAAATTTATGACTTGATATATCTCTACACTTTGTACCGCTGTGACCTGTCTAAGATCCTCCTCTGCGTGTCTCAGCTGTTGCTGCCTCTGTTTAATAGCACAAGGAATTAACAAAGGCGTCCATAAAACCAGCGAGATTAACCATAGTGGCTGTTATGGCTAGCGATGGGCCAGCAGACAATTTATGATTACAGTGCTAAATGGACCCATGAGATTGGTCTATCGAGATTAAAGGTTTAGCGATACCCGAGATAACTCAATATAGCGACGTCAACTTTGGCTAAGGGATGGCGGTAGGTCGACAAGGCGTGTATGCTGTTGCAAAAGCCATTTCACAATCTTAACCTAGGCCTTATACGTTTAGCAGAAAAGGCGTTCCTACTTCAGATTAATGAGATTTGTACCAAGGCATTTCTGATGTGCAGTTAAAAACAATTCTTAATCCGCACAGCACCAGCTTAACTAAGCTTTATGAGTACAGTAGAGAAAAGCTTGTTTACATCAGATCTATAGGATGTATGCCTAAGGCAAGCATATTTGATATGCACTTACAAACGCATTCTTGAACCCCACTGTGCCATATTAATTAGGGTCGAGGAGTTCAGTAAAGAAAGGTATTGTTACATCAAACTAATTGGATATATACCAAATGATCTCAGAAATGAATTTGTAAATTAATGCATCCACACTCTACAATCCTGAATCCATTTTAAGCTTAAAGGACAATTCCACCATGTATAAAACAGAGGCCCAAATAGTTTCTTACGGTATTCTCTACTTAAACCCAAGTTCCCACAAGTGCCAACCTTCATACAAGAATGATATTGTTGTTCAAACACCTCCTAATAGACACAAAATACAAGGCACTGGGGGAGGCCATCTTAGCCAGTTAATAGCCTCTAAGCAGGCTGTTGGTGCTACTATTAGTCATAAGCAGTAAGGTAACTGCTAATGACTTAGTTGCACCAATAGCCTGCTTTGAGACTATTAACTGGCTAAGATGGCGGCCCCCAGTGCTTCTATTGTGTGTCTATTAGGAGGTTTTTGAACAGCAATATACTTCTTGTATGAAGGTTGGCACTGGTGGGAACTTGGGTTTAAGTAGAGAATACCGTAAGAAACTATTTGGGCCTCTGTTTTATACATGGTGGAATTGTCCTTTAAGGCTAAGAAAGGCATTGTTACGTTGTTACATTAATGGAATATGTGCTCAAATATACCTGGTAGAGTGTTAGACATTTTACATGATGTACGTGCCTTTTTATATTGTGAAAATGTTGAAAATTTGTTTTAAACCCTATCCATCTCTATCATTCACTTTTTTATCTCTCTATTTCCATTTCTCTTTCACTCTCATACTGACCTCTTTTGTTCGTTTTCCCTGTTTCTCTCATACTCATATCGTTGAATGATGATCAAAAACTGAACTGAACCCTGGTTTTAAGATTATCTGAGGTTGATAGGATTTTAGATGTGCACAGAATATTTTTTTAATCAATACTACATCAATTATGGACAAAGAAGTTATTTACCAGTAGGGGAAACTGGGGGTACAATTGCACTTGCTACATGACGCTCATTATCTTAAGATACGGAATTAATACAACACATATAGGGCACATTGCATGATACTCTTGAACTTCATAAGCTCGTTATATGCATTACGATACTTACTCTAATGCATTAAATCCATTTTCAAATTTTTTCGATGTGATTGAATATTTTATATTGCATTGATGTGTTATTGTTATGTTGAGATAAGATATGAACCAATAAAAACACCCATTTTTAAAAAATAATAAATAATATTTTATTTTTTATTTTTTATAGGACCATATTTTTCTTGTGTCTGTGTCACTTTTGTTTTGAAATAAATTCCAATGGAAGCCAAGGGTGTAAGTACTCTAGAAACAAGGAATATAGCTTATATCTTATTAGAATATGATGCACATATCTGGTCTTAACAATTTATACACAACTGCTAAAATAATAATTAAATATAATATCAATAGGAGCAGTAAAACAGCAACTGTCATCAAAATATATTTCTCAAAATTTTCCTTTGTTATCAAAGTATTTGCATGTATGTCAGACCATGATTACGCTCAAATGTATGAAAGGCCAAAGTGGACAAAAAGAGCATTTCTTAATACTAATAAATGATCTTTTAATATCAATAAATAATTTCTTAATATAAATAAATGATTTTCTAATGTTAATAAATGATTTCTTAACATTAATAAATGATTTCTTCATATAAATAAATGGCATGATATATAATTATTGATAAATGATTTCTTAATATTAAGAAATCATTTCTTGATATTAATAAATGCTTAGCATTTCTTAATATCAATAAATGATTTTCTAATATTAAGAAATGATATAAATATTAATAAATCATTCTTAATTATTTATAAATCATTTCTTGATGTTAAGCAATGGCATGATTCATCAATATTAATAAATCATTTCTAAATATTAAGAAATCATTTCTTAATATTAATAAATGTTGAGCATTTATTAATATCAATAAATCTTTTTCTAATATTAATAAATGATTTTCTAATATTGATAAATGAGCGCCATCTTTTGTTTGCTGAGGGAGTCTTTACATACATGTGAAATAATCGACACTTGTTAAGGATAAGTGGGAAAATTTGACCTTTTGTCTGTCCGATGTCAATTTATTTGATCTCTTTTCCCCCTCGATATGATTCCCATGGCATTGTATGTTGATAATATACCTTATTTTAATGAATAAATACATATTAAAGGTTGTAATCTGAGAATAGAGTGGTCTCTTTTAAAAAGTAGGACACCCAAAGACTTTACAATTTTCAATTTTGGGCACCCAGTTTCAAAATTCTGGAAAAAGACAATGCTAAAGTATACGTATTGATTTGTAAATAGAATCATATGAACTAAATTCTCCAAAATAATGTACAACTCCTTCTCTGCCATTTTGAAGCAACTGCAATATGCCAGGAAGCATTCATTATTTCGCGAATAATTGAATAGTTTGAGGTTCCTCCAAAAGATGTCGCTTATTTATTAATATTGATAAATGATTTATTAATATTAATAAATGATTTTCTAATATTAATAAATCATAGCATTTCTTAATATTAGAAATGGTTTCTTAATATCAAGAAATGATATATTAATATTAATAAATGATTTATTAATATTAAGGAATGGAAATGATTTATCTCTATATCAATAGCAGGTTCCAAATTTTGTGACTGTAACTCCTCCGAAACGGCTGCATGCCTGATGCTGTGGCTTTGCATGCCAATTAGTGGGGGGCTGAAGTTTTGCGATAGCTAGGTTTGAAGTAAAAATGACTTACAAAAATGTTTTTGTGGAGGATTTTTTGTTTTGAATGAAGATCTAGACTAAACTTACCATGAGCACATTGTTGCAACATTTTGGATTGTGCAACAATCAGAACGTCGTATAGCAATAGGATTTCCAATTGTTAGAAGCATGTGCATGTGTGTTGCTCCCATTGTTGAGGAAGGAGGTAATTTTGCTAAATAACCTCCTCCCTCAACAATGGGAGCGTCACACATGCATATGTTTCCAACAATAGGAAATCCTATTGTTATACAATGTTCTGATTGTTGCACCCTCCAGAATGTTACAACAACAGCTTAGTTTAGATCTTCATTTAAAGAAAAAAAACTTGCCAAAAACATGTCTGTAAGCCTTGTAATATAATGGGAATTGATTACGGGAGGTAGGTGATTGTGGCAATACCAATGCCCGGCCAAGTCAGCGGCCAAAACATAGGGCAAGATTTTGGCTGCTGAGTTGGCCGGGCACTCAGGTGTTGCCACAATCACCTACCTCCCGTGATCAATTCCTATAATATACCATGGCTACCACCATAGACACAGAACATCATATAAAATGCATTCATACATTACTGGGCGTAAGTTTATATATCTAAAAAGTCTGTAATATGTTCTTTTTAGATATATTAAAGTCGTAATTGTAGGCCTAGTAATCATACAGAAATCATCGAATGAAAACGCCTTGAACAGACATTTTGATTTCCCGAGATTCTCGGCAAAATATGTCTGTTTTAATTAGATGAATTCTCAGTTATTACTGGGCCTTTGACAACAAATTTAGAAAGGCGGTAATATATTCTTTTAAATATATCAAAATTGTAATTGTTGGTACCGAAATCATGACATCGTTAGAAAGAGCATAAAGGGCTCGATCCTTGGCTGCTGATGTTAGCTGTTTTTATCTCGTAAAGCGAAGATGCTGCGTATACGCACGTGCTGTGCATGGGTTGCAGCTAGTTAACATTAATAAATGATTTATTAACATGATTTTCTAATATTAATAAATCATAGCATTCCTTAATATTAGAAATGATTTCTTAATATCAAGAAATGATATATTAATATTAATAAATGATTTATTAATATTAATAAATGATTTATTAATATTAAGGAATGGAAATGATTTATTAACATTAATGAATGATTTATTAACATTAATAAATGATTTATTAACATCAATAAATGATTTATTAACATAAATAAATGATTCATTAATATTAATAAATTAATTTCATAATATTAAGAAATGATTTAATGATATCAATAAATCATTTTATCGATACTAATATTAATATTTTTGTCCACTTTGACCTCCCATACAAATATATATGGATTATGTTAGATTTTCCACCTGGCCAAGATCTGTAAAATTCATAAACATGTCAAGTTCAGTTGGCAAATTCAGCTTGTAAATCGCTAACACCCCCTTGCACTATTTGAGGGAAACTACAAAGCAAAACCAAAGTTTCCTATTACACAAAAGTGTTTTTATTCTCATGCCTGTGAGAAGCTCATATATTGAATGAATGTTTCTTGTCAATCGTTTTACACCTACGATGAAATGGCTTTTGGGCTGGCATGCACACATGTTTTTGTTATTTCAGGAAAAATACTACTTTTCAATATTCAATGTAAAAGGAAACTTTAGTAACTTGGTATCATTGGCTAGGTACAGTCTGTGAGGGCTGAGGTCGCGTCATTGGCGGTAAATAACAAATGTCTAGTTGCTTTTTTTGATGTGGACAAGGCATTTGATACAGTATGGATGGAGGGAATGTTTTATCAGTTGCATAGATTGGGTATCTCTGTTTATTCTGTGTCTAGATCAAGGGGGGCATGTGTCCAAGTGGTATCATCTGAAGTGTCAGATACATCAGAGGGATACATGGTCATTGATGCAGTTTAGAGCTTTTATTAGCTCCTTATTGTCACAGTTAAAGAATCTGGTCTCTGCTGCAAAATCTAAAGAATGCCAAGTATGCTCATGGGATATGTTAATCATCTCTCTGTGAGCTGTCTATCCAAATTTAGTATAGATAGAGTTAGTGCATTTTACAGTAAGCTGCAGGGTGCGAACCAGACAATTTGAAGAAGAAAATATATATATCTTTTCAATCCTTTTTTATTTCGTCCTCCAACATGTCAACACAGGGTACAAGAATATTGTTACCCTGCCAATATTCAATATTAGATAATATATATAATGTGGGATAAAAGTATAAGGATACTATGTTTTAACATATATTTTAGACAGTAACTTGTATTACCTTTGATGTAATGTCTCTATTTTTCGTGAAAATAAAAGTTTTTGATATTGTTTAAAAAATTTGGCCTTTGTCCTTTTTTATGGCATTATAGATAGTCTTGTTATCAGAATGATTGTAATAATGAACAGAGCATTCTCTAGATCTCCAAGAACAATTCTGCCATTTGACAGATGATAATTCTCCATTCCCAATTATATAATCCAGTTCTCCACACTGCCCCACAGTTCTTTGGATACCTCACAGTTTGAAAACAGAATCGATCTCTTTGTGGCAGAAGCCACACAAATTAGACTCGTTGATACCCATTTTGGACAGTTTTTCGTTAGTAAAGAACCTGTGGTGCAGTGTACGGAACTGAATATACTTAAAATATGTGTCCTTATATCTCAGATGGTGTTTTAGGAAAGACCTACCAATACTAATATTCTCTCCATTTATCCACTGCATTATCTAATTCATGGCTGAAAGAATCTTTCATTCTTGTATATAGTTTAGAGACACCTTTTGTACTAAGATTAAGTAGTACATTTAGGGAGCTGTTTCCGGGGGCTGACATCTCATATAAAGGCATCTCCTTCCATTTTATATACTTTTTGATTTTGATAATGATGGAGTTATATTCTAAAAAAATAGTTTTAACATTGCGAGTCTCCATGAATTCAGGCATAGGCATTCTATCATTCATAGTACTGAGCAAATCTACTATTGTCAAGATGCCTTTATTGAATCATTTCTATAATTGGGAAAGTAGGATTTAGCCAAATAGGCATATTCTTGATGACATCTTGTCCCAACACAGCCTCATCATAACATCCTGCCAGAATTTATTTGATTTAGCTCGATCCTTTTTTCAAGAAATTCAGACCCATAGACAAATGCCTCTCACAAATCAAAATTATTAGGAAAAACAGTTCACTTGCTGCTTGCCTTTGTTTCTTTTTAACCAGCTCAATTTTAGAGCTTTATCAAATAGGGGTAAACTGTGCAGCTTCCCCCTCCAAAATCTCCTCCATTTAGCAGGTTTACCACACCAGAGAAAGTTAGCAAAAATGTTCTTAAGTTGTTAAAACAAATAACATTAAGGCTTGGCAGAGATAGCAGCATATGAGTAATTTTGGAAACTAAAAGTGACTTAATGATGGCGACTTTTCCATATGGTGTCAACCTTCTTGTGCTCTGGATTCTGATCAATTTTTGAATTTCGCCCATTTTCCGTACGATGTTTAGTTCTGTTATTTCTTTTAGTTTTGCCATGGGGTAATGAATTCCCAAAATCTCTTTATCTGACCAATTAAACCCCAACTTGTCCTGCCTTGTTATGTTGCTATCTCTTGACGCACCAAGCTTGACCACTTATATCTTCTCTTTATTGATATCAAGACCAGAAACTGACTTAAACCATTTTAACACTCGATATTGAGGATGGATTCTGAATACTCGTCTACCAACGAAGTTGTATCATCTGCATATTGTGATACCTTAAATTCCTCATCATGCACCACTATCCCCCAGATGTCCCCCTTTGCCCCTGATAACATGGGATAATATCTCTGCACACATGACAAAAACATATGGTGAAAGAGGATCCCCATGCCTACATCCCCGTTCGAGTGTAATAGTAGAAAAAAGATAGCCCTATAATTATGCTCCACTCTTGAGGTTGAGTTACATGTTTTAACCAAAGTCAATAATTTTAAAACCTCTGAGATAAATGGCCATTCTATGGTGTCAAAGGCCTTAGAGAAATCGAATTTAAGGAGCAGGCCCTTTTGTTGTAAGATTTGCAATAGTCTATAGTGTCATACACCATCCTGGTGTTCTCACCAGTTTTGAGTCTATTGGCCACCATAGGAGGAAAGAAAATGTAAATAGAATTGAGTAGAGTCAGCAGCCTCCAGTTTTTCAAGTCATTTCTCATTTTCCCCTGTTAGAATATACAGGTGATGACTCCATCTAGAGGTATTTGAGACAGATATCCCGTATCAATGGCCTCTCTCAAGTATCTATAAATCCAAAAGTTAAGTTCATCAATAAAGATTTTGAAGAACTCGTTGGAGTGACTGTCAGGGCCCGGAACCTTGTTTAGTTTGCTAGACCTTGTAACATGTAATAGTTCCTCAATATTATATGGTGCCTCTAGTCTAACCTTATCTGATTCAGAATTTTTTGGCAAATTTTCTAAAATATTTCAATATTTATTGAAATAACTTATTTTTGAAATAGCTTATTCAAGGGAAAAACTTTCAGTTATGAAAGGTACCTAAGAGAAATTTTAATCATCCCTGATAATGCATTCAAAACAAAGGCTACCATCTAATTTTCAAACAACATCATACATGAACCTATTATTCTACACTATTCTATCTAAAACAAAGTCTACCGCCTAATTTCTACCATCTTATTTCCAGAATACATTACTTAATTTTTTAATTCAAAAGTTATTGTCAAAAGTGTCATAGATCCAGATCACAATGTCAACTAAGAGGAACTGTTAAGCATGAATGGGTGAATGGCATTCAAAAATAACTTACATCTTTTCCGTGTTATCAATGAGTACACATCCTTTCCTTGTTATCAATGAGTACATAGGATATTAATTTTGGTAGTTATTCACGTCTCAAATCAGTCTTTATTCATAATGAATAAGTCCAATGGCACATGGGAATATATAAATAACTTTATTTTTGAGAATATGTATGGGTTCTTTCTGATCATCTTTTGCCCTCAAAAGTTTCACTACAAAGTCATCTCCTTTGTATTAGTCATTTGTATCAAATAAGAGAGTGTGGTTCCCCACTTTTAGCCCTGTAGTTAGCTTTTACACTTGTTGTTCCGTAGGTATATTGCAACTGTCTGCAGCAGGTTTTTGGCAGCACACTCCTTATACCCTGAGGACTACCAGTAAAGATAAACTGCAAGTTCTTGGATATGTCAATCTGATTTTGGTTACATGGCTTCACGAAGTGCACTTGTTGTGTACCTGCCTTAGTCTTAGACCTCTCCCATGTTGTGGAAATGCCTGCCAAAATATTGCGCACACTTTCCTTCGAAGTGTACAGGATCCTGATCTTGCGACATACCTCCAATGCAACATCCTGGAACTCCTTCGCTGTTGTCACATCATGTCTTCCTTTCAGTATGCTCTTCCATACTGCTTGCTGAACTTCTCCACTGATGCCGTCAATTGTTGCTTTTTTGTGAGATGTTTCGAAAAAAATTCAATCCACACAGTGACTATAGGTATTCCTCATGCACCACGAGACTACTTAACATGAAGCAATTCTTGATCTGTACAGCACAGCCGTAAGACCAATAGTGTACTGTCTCAATTTGGAATGGAAGGTGTTCCTATGCGTCACTGTTGATAGCCTTGTTGAATGCGAATACTGAGTTATCAATGCTCAGTTCATCTGCCACGAGATATATGGTATATATTTAATTTCGGACCTGTGATATATACCAAATGCCTTGACCACTAGCGATAGCGAGGCCAGGAATGGGCCTCTACTGGTCTGCCGTTGAGGTATCAGGTCAGTGCAGCAGGGTCATGCTACAGCTGTGACCTGTTTTCTACACAACATTCACATCCTCAGTTGACACATTTCTCATCCAAAGGACTGCACACAGTGAGTCGTAATTTGCTATAGTCTGTAGGTGCTTAAGGAACAAGACTGTGTAGAGCTGCCATCATAACCAAATTTCCATGTTAGCAACACAGCAGACTTCCTGATCTTCCTCAAATAAGATTCGTACTTGGGGATTCAGAGAATCTAATCTGTCCTATTTCCTGGATTCTCTTTGATGAACAACTGATGAGCTTCACTGAGATTTATGATCATCAATCTCTTCTGCAAATGCTTCTTGACTTCTGAAGTCTTCACGCTAAGGTTATCCTTCTTTCTAGGGCACGTGCGACTGATTTCGTCACATTGGTAAAATTCCTGGACCATGGCAAAGACAGCAGGTTGGATAGGCTCACTATGTTGCTTTTACTTTATGTTGATAAGTTGTCGCTTACAGAATGAACCGCTATTGGCAATCTTGAACATAGCTTTTCTCTTCTTTGGTGAAAATTTGTTTCAGCAACCTCCCTACAACTTCAACTTGTTTGATTTCTGATGCAGGTAGTCGATGGCACACACGTGCACGTGAGACAGCTTTCCCCAGAGAGCTGTTGGTAGAGTACGGCTCTGCATTTTCATCATTGCTGGATAGAGTGTTATTCTTGCTGGCAAATTGTCTAGGTCTGTACAGCTTTCTGCGCTCTGCTTCCTTTTTGCTTTGCTCTCCCTTCTTAGCACCTGTCAGCTCACTCTCCTTAGCTTATCTACAGGCAGATCTTTCTTTGTTACTCAGTTTCTGTGCTTCACGTCCGTCTGGCAGTTGCTTTAACCTCTCCTGATAGTTTCTGTATTTCTCCTAATGTAGTATATAGTTGATAGGAGATCCTTTTAAAATGGCATGCCTAGTTTTGAAAATATCAAAACTTTTGAAAGTTGAAAGGGTGCGAATGGGACATTTGCATCTGGGACAGGCAATTAAAGTATGCTTGCGAATTATTTCAGCTCTTTTTTTTAGTCATTCAATTAAATAGTGATGAATTATCATGTCTGTAGTTAAAAAATATATTCAAATATAGTTGAAATATCTCTATTTTTCAAATCCCGTTCACAACCGTGGAATACATAAAAATGAATTAAGACTGCAATATCTCCAAAAATATCAGAAAATAGGTAACTGTATGTTCATGAACTAGAAATGTTTTCTAATGAAACCAATGTGAAAGAATGAATTAAATCCATTTTGAGAAGTTGAGGTCTATGAACCAATAATTGTGAAATGCCCCTGTTATGGTTTTGGTATATCAACACGGTCGTACTTAAAAGACCGGTGTTTGTGTTATGGAGAAGGGAAGCATGAGAACAACGTAATACTTAATATAAAGAAAGGAAACATAGTCTTGATAGGGTACGAGAGAGATCATCATATGATCATATGTGTATCAAAGCAGTTGTTTTCTATGATGAAGTGTCAGTTATTTTTGACTTTAAATGCATGTGGGATTGGGATACTGGAGTTTCGTGATCCCAACTGCCTTAAGTTTTCAAAAACAGCAAATATCAATAATAATTTCTTTTCTCTAGGGTGGATGAGGCTCAAGCGTTTTCAAAAAATACCAAATATCAATAATAATTTCTTTTCTCTAAAGTGGATGAGGCTCGAGGGAGTTATTGAAGTCTGTAAACTTTTATTTTTTATTAGGACAATGTGGATGTAATTAAAAGAATATTCCATGACATAATGCAACATTTTTTGAACGTCTTAACAGCGGTTGCTAGAAGGTATTTGGTTTATAGTCTTGTATCCACCGAAATGTTCACACGACCTTCCTTCCCTAGCAGGCCTGTACACACGAAAACCATTTCAATCCCCTGAGGGATATTCTAGAGCAGCTGGAAGCATATAGCGCACAAGCTCTAACCACTGCCTTATTAATGCTAGACGTGATAGGCTTCCAAAGTGCGCAGCATGCTATTCACCGTAGGTGGGTAACAGAGTCAGTTTTAGCCACTCCCACAGATAGCTTTTTACTACAGGGAAAATCTACCCTATTCATTCTGTCGTAAATAACTAGTTTATGGCTGTGAGTTTATCTATAAGACAGAGCAGCCAAAAACCAGAGTCAGAGGTGAGATTGAAAGCATACATTAACTTCATGCCTTTTTGCACCTGATTAATCCATGCCATTTTATGCTTTTCCATAAAATTAAAAAAAATGTATGCTATTTTTGTGATTTTTGCCACAGTCAATGAATATACATACATTTGGTCACTCTCTCTGCACGTCTCACGCTTCGTTTACCGAATAACAATTTCAGTTATTAGGATAATTGAAAAAGGTCTGGTCGATCTCAGCACTCTCCCCCTAATCCGAAAATGTCTCATTCCTCCATGTGGTATGGACAATCTGTCCCTAGGAATTTCTGTGATCAAAGCTTTCCCAACAAAAAGGCGTTGATGAAAACCCCCATTGCAGCGCCGATAGGAATGGCAATGTTTTAATGGATTATGTTGTCGACAAGTCTCATCTTCTAAGAGTCCTTAGATATACAGCAGCAAAAGCCATATCCATTTAACTGTCCATCAAGGTATTCCTTAGCGAACAGCGGCTTCCTCCAAGGAATAGTAATTGAATGCTCTGTTTGTAGTGCTTCTTTTGTGTCCTTCTAAGTCCCAGTAGGGCAGCGTGTCTTAGCAACCATTTTCTAGAGCTGAGGATGTGGTTTCAACTCAGACTGTAATGACTAACTTACTTAATAACATAATTAACTAAAATACTAACCAACTAGCTAACACACAGAGAGGTACACCCACAAATACATACGCACAAACACATACACCCATACATACATACGTACACACAAGCATATATATATATATATATATATATATATATATATATATATATATATATATATATATATATATATATATATATATATATATATATATATATACATGTATATATATATATATATAGAGAGAGAGAGAGAGAGAGAGTTGTGTGCATATAATATAGTATCTTAATTCGTGAAAATTAAACTTCCTCTTGTCAAATTGTATTGTACATGTTTATTGACTGCACGGAAAGTACAAAATCATACTATATACAAAGCAAAATAATATGTGTCGCATGAGTGGCAAATAAAATACTCATGATAAAATACTCATGACAACGTAGGAACAGAAAAAATAGAAAAGGGAGATAATATAAGGTAAAGTAATACAAAAAAAACTGGCATGACTTATATATAACAGCTTACGATATCAAATGTGTAGAAGTAAATTGCAAATAAGACCTGCACATAATCTTGAAAAAATATCACCTAGCCTTTTAGAAGTTAAAGTTATACAATTACGCTGTCCTGTACTGCCATGGTTTAGACATGAATAATGATTATGGTCTGTTAAAGCCGGTCTGAACAACGAAACCATACATCACCGAGTCAATCTTCTTGTTTGGAATGGAAAACCAATTTATCTGGATAACATGCTTGCCCCATTATTGCTGGCCGCGGATCATAGCGGCAAGGTCCGCCACTGTCTATTGGCCCCATTGTGAGCCGGGAGGCCTACTATTGCCCACAAAAGATTACTGCAGTATGTCAAGAACATGGCGGAAACTGATGGAATCTTTCACTTGATTTCACGGCAGAATGGCTGAGTTATAGAGCAACCAAGCCATAAAACCAGCCAGCGCCAATCCTGTGGGTCTCCCAAATGGCTGCCCGTCGCCGTGCCGGTTATGATGTGTGTGAGATTGGCCGATAAACTGTCCCGAGACTGCAAATAGATTATAAATTAGCTTGGCATACCATGATGGTTTATTGAGAATCGCAAGCAACGCAGAGGCAACACCAACGCAATGGAATGGCTCTAATAAAGCGCTAGCCAACTGTGAAACTGAGCCTTTGATGAGCAAATGAAAATAATGAAGTGGTCCCATATTGGCAGTAGGGGCTTATCTCCGCAGTTCCGCTCTAGACCGGACGTATACTAGCTACTAATGAAACCATGCAGCGCCGCAATGTAGTTAGTCATGTCATATTAGTGGCCCTCTTGTGATTTCCCTTGTCCGAATACTAAGGACTTTAACATTTTTCTCGTCTCTTGGACATTTGTGTTGCATTAGCCAGCTGGGTTCATATCATTGAGACATAGCAAACGGGATGGAACAAAACTCGCTCCTCTTCATTAGTAATTAAACCTTTTTGCATGTATACGTATATATTTTATATTTGAAACTGAAAAAGAAAATGATATGTATCGTGCAAGTATTAGGTTGAAATAACGAAATCAATGTGTGTATATATATATATATATATATATATATATATATATATATATATATATATATATATATATATATATATATATATATATATATATATATATATATATAAAACGCACAATAATGAATATATACATATATATATATATATATATATATATATATATATATATATATATATATATATATATATATATATATATATATATATATATATATATATATATATACAGTCAAACCTCTATTAAGCAATCGCTCAAGGGAAAAGTCAAAAGTGGTCTTTTAAAGAGATGGTCTCTTAAGAAGGGGTTGAGGGTCTGAGCGAGGTTATGAAAAAAACAAAGAATTTCCAACAATGACCTGGAATTATTGAGATTGTTATGTTTAGCTGCTTTTGTTGAAATTTCTTGATTAAAATCTTAAGAATAAACACTTCAGAAAAATAAAAGTTGAACTATATCATTAATTGAGGGCCCTCAGAAATGATATACTTAAAAGAAATTACCGATTATTTCATTATTTTATTGTGCCCTTTCCAATATACAGGGCGTCTAGGCATTCAAGTGGCCGTTGAATGAAGGACCATTCACTCGTAGGGGTAGGATTTCATGGTCGTTGGTCGCGTCAAGCAAATGGTCGCTTAATCAAGGTAAAATATAGAGGGAATAGCCTTGGGGGGATTTGAAACGGTCGTTTATATATATATATATATATATATATATATATATATATATATATATATATATATATATATATATATATATATATATATATATATATATATATATATATATATATATATATATATATATATATATATATATATATATATATGCATATAAGGAAGGAAGGAAGGTTTGGGGTTTTGCGTTGCTTTCAACAGCTAAGGTTCCAAGGGGTCTTTCCGTTGCAGGAGGACCATAGACAATCCTCCACAATGCCGCACATTTATAAGGTGACCAGGCCAACCCGCTATTTTAGAGGATCCAGTGGAGACTCGAACCTCAGAACTCACCATTGGGAGCCTGGTGCATATGTGTATATATATGTATATATATATATATATATATATATATATATATATATATATATATATATATATATATATATATATATATATATATATATATATATATATATATATATATATATATATATATATATATATATATATATATATATATATATATATATATATATATATATATATATATATATATATATATATATATATATATATATATATATATATACATATATACATATATATATATATATATATATATATTTATATATATATATTTATATATATATATATATATATATATATATATATATATATATATATATATATATATATATATATATATACACACACATATATATATATATATATATATATATATATATATATATATATATATATATATATATATATATATATATATATACACACAACATGAATCAAGTTGACAATCACGAAACTAAGAGAAAGTCTTTCAACTATAGAGAAATGTTTAAGAATTTTGTTATGTAATACTACCCAATGCACATCTGTTGTCGTTTTGTAATTGGTCCCTCTGTGGACGACAGAACACCTGAGACTTTCATTCTAGCTCCAATAGCTGATAACATAGAACTGTGACATTCGTATACTATTCAAATCTGGGGCATTTCATGATGGATTTCTACAGAGATGTAAGGTCTAATGATTTCAGAGGTTTGGTGCAGTCAGGAGACTCAATTAATCAATCATAAATACCAGGTAATAAATGCGTCCCATTATGTCCTATATGTAGACATTTCTTGAAGAGATGACTTATTATGGGAGATGCCTGTAGAAATTAGCACAGTATTGGCACAAAGTCTATGAACTGTAACCATTATTATACTCAAAAGTATACACTAGCTTCCCTTTTATACGGCCAACTCGACCTATAAATACAAATCCAATATAGAAGGGAATAGAATTTCGATGATGATAACTTATGTTTGTTCACCATTATACTCACCACCCAGAAGTTGCAGTCAAGAGCTACACGTCCTACGCTAATCCCCATCAGTCTAATTCTTATCAGGCAGTTGATAAAATGGAGCTACCTGATTTAGATATATCTTACCCATTTTCCTGGGGTTGCCTTTATTTTATGAGATGATGACCCGTACGTTGCCCATGCAATGTTATCATTAATATCCCATCAGCTGTCTCAAGCATTTACTTAGACTACTTTTCTTCATCGGTGCCTGGATGATTCTATAGCAGTTCCTTATTACAACTCACTGCTCATAATTTAAGATATGATCATCCATCACTGCAGCTTAATGCATTCATCATCAGCAGTGGCATGCGAATACTGAACATATCGAATCATCGAATCTCTTGAAACACATGCAGTCATGGGCTGGTATAATTGGTTGTCCTAATACTGATTTTGGGCCGTGCTGTGCAACACGCTTGCTTGCAACGTGCCCCTGTATACCAACAGGAAACGCCAGTCCCCCTTATGTATTTTCTTTTTTTCGTTCTCAACTCACTTTTATTTATTTTTTATATCTTCTTGCTTTGTGCTCTATTGTTTTTAATCTGCATTTCTTTTTTTCTTGTGCTCTAGTTTATTAAAGCTTCCATGTTCAATAGATCCAGCTACACGAGTCTATGTCCCTTATACCTGTAGACTCCGAGCAAAATGTTTCTTTTGTCTTATCCTATGTTAAATGGTCAAGGTATATCAATTGAAATAAACATGCACACCTGAACCCATCCGATAATAAGAAATTATGAAATTCATGGACGACCAGTTTTTCAACTTAAGGTGATGGGTACCATTGCAAGCCAGTTAAAAGCCCTGTCCCAAAACACACCTCAAAGCAGCATAATCCTATAACTAGGTGTATCTCCAGGTTCCTGAGTGTTATCAGGTAGAGAATATCATCGCCACCTGTCATTATTCAATCCATATTCTGTTTTATTTCAAAATTTACAACTTTTTTTTCGAATGACATATTCTCATTAATTACGCAGTTGATGGTTACTGTAGGTTCACAGATACCTTAGGGATGTCATTGACTATGCCCAATAAAAAGTATTTTTTCGATTTTTTACTGCTGAAGACTTTTACAGGCCATAACATTGAAAATTTTAGTGAGGTTTCTCGTGTGTGGAGGCATAGGGACCCCTTTGATAGTAGTGGACATACCTCGCTGATCACTTCTGAGCACTGGGAACAAAAGAGAGTTGCACAAAGATACACCTCGACGATCTCAAGACAATGGCTTGTGGTCAGGATGCTATAAATACGTGCTAGCTTTGAGCACGTGAGGTCACCAAGTTTAGTTGGTGTGGAGATTTCTAACTAGAATTTTCAACGTTATGGCCTGTAAAAATCTTCAGCAGTAAAAAATCGAAAAAATACTTTTTATTGGGCATAGTCAATGATATCCCTAAAGTAACTCTGAACCTGCAGTAACCATCACCTGCGTTATTAACGAGAATATGTCATTTGAAAGAAAAGTTGTAAATTTTGAAATAAAACAGAATATGGATTGAATAATGACAGGTGGCGATGATATTCTCTACCTGATAACACTCACGAACCGGGAGATACACCAAGTTATAGGATTATGCTGCGTTAAGGTGTGTTTTGGGACACCTTAAAAGTAAGTGCAGTTATCTTCAAAACCCTTTGGAAGAGAATGTTTTATTCAAACAACAAGAATCCTTTTATGTAAAGTTTATACATTACATTTTTGTTAAATCGGTCAAATCTCTTTTACAAACCTTTTTACAACTCCCATTCAAACGACCTATATGTACAGCCATGCCTTGATTTCTTTTAATACTTTTAATGTGCAAGCCTATCGGTGATTGCTGAATGTATTTGTCACACTTGATCCTGACTTCGCCAGTCTTCGGATTAGCAGTGACGATACACTTGGCGTATGGTTGCCCCTTACACCTCATACAATAAAGGAATCCACACAAGAGTTCAAGTAAAGGAACGTGTATGCTTGTAGGATAGCTACGCATTCTTTGGAATGCGAGTAGTAATAATTTGTATTTCAATTCCAGAACATGCTTCAATCCGTGTAATGCGTTTACTTGCTGGCTATTTTTCATCCGTAACGTAGTTTGTTTCGCTTGGCGATGCTTAACCAGACAGGTAACTATGCTATATATAAGGGTGATAAAAATGTCATTTATCTTGCTGGAAATCTCTTGGAAACCTTGTTCTGTGAACGTCAACTTGGCGCCGGCTCAAGGGATTTATTTTTATTTTAACCATTTTTTATTGGCACCAGTTTTATGTTAGCGTATGAATAATTTCACTGCGTGATGAAAATGTCTATATGGGGGGATGGCAGCTATATTGTATAAAGTATTTGTTGAATTTGGCACACTTTTAGAAATGTTTTGGTACCATCAATGTCACCTGGCGCCACCCGCTGTAATTGATGACGTTTGAACGATATTTATTCACGCATGTATAATATTCGCGGAGTTTTGCATGACTATTATACAGAAAACACACTTTTCAAGCAGCAGGAATGTGTTCAGTCTATGACGTATTCAACCTCAGATATGTCTTTCCATATTCCCGCGATTAAAATAATTGAAATAATATGCAGATACATTGATATGATGATTCAAAAGTAATGATACATCAGCGAGTTTACCTAACCTAAATAGTTAATCTTCAAATTCGACAGTTTAGGGTTCGTGGAGACTACACTTCAAAACCGTGATATCCATCTGCAAAGGCCTATTGTATTATGTTGTGTAGGATGATTTGTAAATAGTAGTCTTTTTCAAAAGCGCGACTAATCAATAGTTTGTAAAACCGACAAGCATGCATCTGTGTAGGCCTACTATGTGTTATTTTATGCCTTAGGATGATGTAAACATATAGTCAAACTCAAAAAGTTGAATGAATAGATAATTTGCACAACCAGCAAACTTGCATTTAGGTAGGCCTACTATGTGTTATCTTATGTGTAGAATGATGTATACATATAGTCAAATTCCTAAAGATGAACGAATAGATAGTTTGTACAATCAGCAAACTTGCATTTATGTAGGCATATCAATGATATTTTGTGCGTAGAATGATAAACCGTATTGAGTTTTTCAAAAGCTGAAGCAATCACTAGTGTGTACGTGGTCTACAAACTAGTACGTGGTGAACATGCATCTATGTAGTCTGTTCAAGGTGTGCTATTTTGCGTGTAGGATTTATGAAGGTAATTACTTTATCTCTGTTCCCACCTACATGAAAGAAATTCTCCTTTAAGCATGTCCCTACTATTACTGGAGGCAGGACTTCATTACGTTGATATTTATTGTTCTCCTTGAGCATCTATTCTGGTCTCTAGTGCAATTATTTCTTCAATGATCACCGTACAAGGCGTAACACATTTATTAGTTCGATACTCGAGTTATTTTTTGTGATACTAGATGTAGTACACAACACGAGCAGGATTTTAGTGAGAGTAGTCCCTAACGTGTTTCCGAGAGAAAGCACATGCCTTTCCCCTAATAAAGCTTATTGCACAACGTGTGTTCTCAAGAGAAGTACTTTTACTTGGCAATTCCTTGGGGACTTTCTAATGCGTTAGTCTCGTTAAGCACACGACTATTCTGACACACTCGCTGCCTTACAGACAGATTCATAGTCGAACAAAAGACTATTCTGTCCCACTACCAAAGTCTAACATACAGATGCGTGGTTCTGTATCTTTATTATCAAAACCTTATTGACTTCTCCCCAGGGCGTCATTGTCTTTTGACACGTCTGGAGCAGAGGGCCGTAGCCCACTGAAGTACCATAAGCGTTCATGGTAATCAGTGTTTTGAGGGAAAGTACATGCCAATTTAAAACTGTGAAGGAAGTAACAGAGAAGTAACATTCAATAACATCATTTAATTTGACCACTTAAATCTGAGACAAAGGACCGTGTAACAATTGGTGCCAGACCAAATATAAAGGGACAGGTAAAACAGTTGTGCCGTCTTTAATGAGTGGCTGGTAAGTGTTAATATTGTTATTGGTATAAAGTTGTCATCTAGCATGTGGCGAACAGAGCTTTCACCAGTATTTGGAATGTGCTTCGAGAATTAAGCAACTGCCCCGCAAGTCTAGTAAGTGTCTTTAAAAAAGACATTTATCATGTACCGTATTGAGAAATCTACTGCTAGCTGGTAATCACCTCTGCAAAAGGTCACTGGTTCAATTATGCCTCAAAATATGTGACAAAGTCACAGTGACTTAAGGGTTAGTTGGAAGTTTCCCTCGGAATGTTCGATTTTCCCCACCGTATGTCAACGCGTAATAGCCTTAATGTATCAGAAAAACGAAATACCAAATTCAAAAGGTCATCACTGGAGAGTGTTGAGGTCAAGATGGCTTTAGCCTCTCTGGGCTCTTGATCTTCACTATTTATTCTTGCAGCGGAGAAACTGGCCAGATACCTTTCAAGTCTAAAGGTCTGGGTTATTAGTTTCTTTCGTACACAAGTTACGTATCGCATCTATGGATTCAAGAATACAATCTGAGCAGAAAATTGCCTCCATGGTATCCCAGCTGGGCCTGTGTGATTTATTTGTGTCTCATCAGATAAAGAATATGGTTTATAAATTCCACTGGGTTCGCGTCTGCGTTGGGGATTCAATGTCAATTTCCCTCTATTTTCCAATGACTTCAGACAGTCCATACACTGGACGAATAGTGCATGGACTGGCGCAAGCGCACAAAGCAAAATGTTTCCCTTTACAATATAGAATTTTAAAGAAATATGTATAAATGTTTATAATTTTCTAATATTCACGATCACTTTTCCATATCCATCATGTACACCGTTGTTTATCGATTGCAAAACATATAAATAGATCATGGGTTTAGATTCTTATCAATAACTTTTTATATAGCCGTAATTTCCACATACTTGTATCAATTAAAAGTAGTGGCATTCTAAATTGAAAACAGGGATCATGGGTCTATTATTTGTCATAGTTATTCTTTGTTTTTTTATGATGTCAGTGATAAACAGGAAACATTAAAAGTGAGTATCCAAGTGGCATTTTAAAAGGAGTTTTTAATATTGATTTTCACCCATAATTTGAAGATTATCAGTGCTTGCCCTGTAAAAAAGTGTGTGCATAAATCAATCTGGCCGCATACCAGACATTCGGCGGCAAAAATAGCAGTTCTATAAATTAATAGGATAAATCATGACTTTCATCTGGTCGTTCATTTCAAGGGGGACTACCACGAGAGCCACGCGAGAGATAACGAGGATTGAGGCGAGAGTTGGCTAATACCACAGTAATCATTGTGCCAGGCTCGTCGAGAACGAGTTCAATGCTGGTTCAATGACACAGCGCCAGAACCCGCTCGAAACTTAGACAGGGATGGCCACTAGACGTGACCAAAGACGACTGAGCCAGCTCCATCATAAAGGCCACTTCTCTCTAGAAGGGCTCTTACAAGAGCGAGCAACACTCGGGCGCGACTACTCGAGGCGTAAGCCGAGTGCGATAATCATCTACTCTGAGGCAATGTGATAACGCGTTGACCACTTGGTCATTGTATTTGAGAGTTGCGCCGTCAGTTGTGTTTAAACATTCTGCATGCATGATTTCTCTGATAGTGTTAAGAACTTTACGGGGAATTAACGCACATTCTAATTATCTGATTACCATGATAACATCGACCAGTTTTTATCAAAATAAAACAGTTGTATTTCATGCTATTATTGTTTCCAAATATGCTATTAATGTATCATATATAGAGCTTATTTTGACTATAGTCCTTTTGAAAGTGGACTTCAAGAGAATACAGAATGTACAAGGTGAACAAGAAAAACACCTGGGACTAGGACGGTGAATCTCATTTCAAAATGGTGGATTTTGTTGTAGTTCTATTTGAAATGAGCTTTTATGACTAGTCAGTCATGGGTAATTTATTTTTTCTTTGCTACCAAATGTTTATATTACTCTTGCAGGCTTGAAAAAGCGCTGTCAGAGTATGATTTTTCACTGTTTGTTTAATTGAAATTATTAATCATTTCTGGACTGTTGATTATTTGCACGCTCTGAATTGCTTGCTAGATAAAGAAAAATCAATGTATGATTAACCTCTTTTCCCATCTCTCGCTTCCTCCTGACGTCCATCTTTCGCACATCATGAAATTGAATTTATTCTTTCAGACACAATCTCTGTCACTTGCAATTTTCCACGGTTAATTAGCAAACGATGTTAGCAGATTATCGTGGGATGGCGATGATTGGTACGGCCTGCTGCCTCAGTGGCGCCTCTCTGTAGTACAGATAAATCATGTATAATGTAGTTGATTGGACGTCCGTTTATCGTCACTTCTTTGCTATGCAAATGAGGAGGCTAAATCATGATTGGCCAGTCGTATATGGCGCAGGTGACCGGAGTACCTAGGGAAAACCAACGTCTAACTGAAGTCACTGGTATTTTTCGTACAGTGTCAGATTGGAAATAGGTGACTTTTACGGCCAATGCGATTCGATGACTAAACGCAGTTCCATGTGAGTAAGTCAAATCAGGAGTAATCTGCATTGTTTCTTAGTGACACTACATATGTCTATATTTCCAGATCTTGTAATTCAAGTGTATTTCCAATTCGAAATATCGAGGCTTGATAGAGAGTTGCCAGTGACGTAGGGTTGAAGGTTTCAGCAGACACTTCGTTTTCCTCTCCCATGAAGTACTGGCTAGCCGCTATTTAGCCGACTGTAGCAAATGGGATGATCAAAGTGCATTCCATTTATATAGATTCTCAAGCACGTTTATATTATCTCACTCAAGTTTATTAGACAAGATCTCTTCTCGATTCACTTACAAGGATTTTGTTTTATTCATAATACCACCTATCCACAATCTGCCTTGGATTTCTAGGAAATGCAGTATGCTTACAGCAAATGAACAAATGAAGCATGCAGCTAAATCATTGTCTTGTTATATCAAAGTAATGAGGATAGACTTAACAAGAGATAAGAATACCTAGATTTATACCAGAGATTGAAATCTCAGAGGAGGATCAGCGATTCATCATGCAATTTAGTATGGGAAAGATAATAATCACGTTGGGGGTTTATGGGGGATGTAGGATATTTATTAAGTTGCCATTTTCAGGCAGAAGCTTTTGAATACATGTAGAAATACTATTTGAAGGAAAGAGTTGCACCGTTCCTAGGTGATGACTACAAGATACGGTTAAAGGATACAATAAATGAAAGTCATTCATTTTTTATCTGTTGAAATTCGACATATATCAGCAGTCAGCTTTTAGAATCTTCGAACATTGGATATGGAAGGTTTTTGAAATAGTACAATAAAGGGATCTTTGGAAGGACTCTTATTATATGATATTCCTGCTGCTCATTTCAAAAGTACCTTTATTCATTTGCTTAGTTGTATTTCATATTAAATAATACTTTGACATTTAAAGAAAACTAGGTGTATATGCAAATATATGTTATGACAAGCAACATTATTAAATACAAGCATACACATGTATGTATGTATGTATGTTTGTTTGTATGTATGTAAGTTTATATATATATATATATATATATATATATATATATATATATATATATATATATATATATATATATATATATATATATATATATATATATATATGTATATTTATCCACTGGTGTCTCTACAACCTGACACACTTTTAAGAAGTAATCAATGTAAGGTAACGTAAATGTGTAGTCCAAAGCATGCCTAGTAAATTGAAACTCTCGGGGAAATATGAAACACTATCACCCAAGAAACCTGTTAGGGGTTTACCTGCCGGTATTGTGATCATCAGTGAAGTGTGTGACGTACATTGATTGTGTGGTGACTTGAGGGCCTCCCTTCTGTAACGTGTTTCCTGGAGTGTTGGTGACATGTTTACTCACAAGATGTCTGCAGGGAACTGGCATTCTTTGATGTTCACCGGAGGATATTGGTGAACAGACATCAGGTCTGCGTTGTATTGATCTATATAATTTCACAACTTCTGGGTTATATGTATATCAGAGTGACTCATAACAATGTTGACTGAAACATGTCAGATTTCGGAATGAACCCAGGAGTAAGAGATTAAATACCAACGAATACTACTATATTCTTCAAAATAACAAACCGATACATGTATACGATAAACCAAATGTGCAGATCTTCAAAGGGGACCTGACAATGAAATCCTTTAGAAGCAAGTTTTGATGAAAGGCTAAATATGGGGTATTTTTTAAAAGGTCTTTCAGTATTTGGACGTAAAATTTGCAAATTTAGTGTCATTTTGGCGCCACCTATATGGACGGCATGAGTAGTGACCCCCTTTTCATTTTATACTTTCAAAGGGAAACTGACCGTGATAGCTTATGAAAAGTGTAATGAATTTCTGAATGCGGGATATATTTTAAATGGATTTAAATGCTTTGATAGATTGATAAAAGGCATGATTGACACTGATGGTCACTCTCTCTATAACTGGAAAATATCTCGGAATCAAATACTAGTATGTCACGAGGCATGTGAGAAATTAACCAGTGACCTAGCTTCATCAGGTTTTTATCCTTTGTCTTTCCGGTTTCTTCCACCACTTGGCAACTAGTTAGCCATTGTTTATCAGCTTTGTATGTCAATAAAAGCGACGATGAACGAAAATTCTTTCTCTCTTTCAAAATTGAGTTAGAGCAAAATATGGCTCGATATCTAATCAATTAAGGTATAACTAAAGATTCCCTCCAGCTTCTGTCGTAACCATTTTAAACGGTGTCTGGGAGCAGTTTGCCTATGTGCTACGCATGAGTGAAGCTAATAGATTAGCAGCGGAAGCCTTCCAGCCACAAACAGGTTCATAGTGGGGACACTGGATAAAATAAAAGTGATCCTAAGGAAATTCAGCCAAGCCTTTAACTCATTATTTCGGTAAGAAAGGTGTCTGAAAATAATGAAAGAGGTTCAGACACTTTCAGAAAGGACATATGTAACGTATTAACCAATTAGGGTCTGGACTCTCGTGTGACACCATGTGTTTTCTCCGGATGTCAATAGGTTAATACTCTTAGGCCATAAACATGTAAAGTATGCTCAGGTCTCCAAGAGGAAGAGAATGAATGCTCCGTACTGTTATGCAATGAATCATCATGCCATCACTATGACAAACTAACACACTAACCCAAACCTAATGGAATGAAGGTCAGGTCAATGTATCAAACAGCAATAATACTGTTGAGTTTAGAAAATTCTGAATGGGCTTCATTGTTACTTTTTATTATATGCGACTTGCCGGTGCTTATGGTGGGGGAAGTGATTGGATCCCCGGGCCTTCGAATGATGTGAGGCACAGCAAGATGATGATAATTCACAAAGTCACATTTCTATTCATCCTCATTTCCACAATTTCCACATTTCTGTATTTCTGTTTCCACACTCTCACTGCATCTTTACATGATTCATCATCTTTGATACCCATTACTTTCAGTCTGTGGTTTGTTCATGTATTTGTTTTGAAATTGATTAACCTTACATACTTAAACATTCAATTGTTTTATATTGTATGGGTAATGTTTTCTTTACATTAACTGTGAATCATTCACCATCAATTTCTCAGACCAGTTTACTGTTAGGTAAGCTACAATACTGGTATCACTGCCTTTTATATTCTTATAAATATATGAATATTTGCACATCCGGTGGTTGCAATGCTTGCAGCATACTGTAGTTATAATGAAACTGGGCCGACTGTTATTTCCTCAAAAATTGAATATTGTATTTATTGTATATTTGCCGGTGCTTATGGTGGGGGAAGTGATTGGATCCCCGGGTCTTCGAATGATGTGAGGCACAGCAAGATGATGATAATTCACAAAGTCACATTTCTATTCATCCTCATTTCCACAATTTCCACATTTCTGTATTTCTGTTTCCACACTCTCACTGCATCTTTACATGATTCATCATCTTTGATACCCATTACTTTCAGTCTGTGGTTTGTTCATGTATTTGTTTTGAAATTGATTAACCTTACATACTTAAACATTCAATTGTTTTATATTGTATGGGTAATGTTTTCTTTACATTAACTGTGAATCATTCACCATCAATTTCTCAGACCAGTTTACTGTTAGGTAAGCTACAATACTGGTATCACTGCCTTTTATATTCTTATAAATATATGAATATTTGCACATCCGGTGGTTGCAATGCTTGCAGCATACTGTAGTTATAATGAAACTGGGCCGACTGTTATTTCCTCAAAAATTGAATATTGTATTTATTTGGGCATATTCAAGAAGAGTACATTGTAAATTTAGTACATCGTTTATTTCCTTAATTGTCAGAACTTTACCATTCCTGTCTTGAACATCTCTTACACTTATCTATGCCTCATCAAACCATATTGACTGACTTGTTTTTTCCCAATAATTATAAGAATAACAAGAATAACCACAAAACAACAACAACCATTTGAATATGATAAACTTAGCAATGTTGAATACTCATGATAACATCACCCACAATAACAAAACAGTCCCAGTTATAGATAGGTCAGTCAGCGTTGACTCAGCGTTATTTCAACCATAATGACGTCATCCGACGTCTACTTGGCTACATTTACCTGCTGCGTGTGTCCACTCACGACGTATTAGATACAGTGGGGACGTTTTTACAAGTAACCTTTTACCAAGTGTAAATGACATGATTCTTGATCAAAAACTCTTTTATTGACCAGGAATTGTCCCATTGTTGCTGGTGATGTCGCCGCCAGAGCGATCACTTAGTGCAGGGGCTGAATAGATGGCCTCACATCCTGTGTGTAAGCAGAGCAAGCGAAGTCAGCCTGTCAGGAGGATCGCCTTTATCTCATTATCACATCCCTAATGTCAGCACTGGGAGCGATTTTATCATGGAATATCCGCTGATGAGAGCTCATCGACTCGCTTCTAATATAGTTCTTTCAGCAAACATCCTGCAAATCAGTGTTTTTCACACGCTAACGACTGCTACCACGTCGGACAAAAGTAAATGACTGGTGAGGGATTTAAACTTAGTCTGGCAGGATGGGCAAAAAGAGAGTATGCATCAATTATACTTTGACCATAGACGACAGAGTTAATCAAAGTGATGCATTCGGGATGTGTACTAATATCCTTTACCATCTTTGTTTTTAAACCCATCATCTCGCATTCTATCGCTGAGAACATGTCAGCATATTCATTGAACCCTCAGTCACCTGTAACTTTCTCACCTGCCTCGAGCCGCATTTCTCAGTTTCGGGTATCAACATGTCTTGATAATAGGTACGTTAATAATGGTTCTTGAAAGGGTTTCCCTCAAAAGAATGTATCTCTGTCATGGAAAAGTCAGTCTCGATCCAGCATAAACAAGTAATTCCAAAGTCAGAGACCAAATAAAAACTACTTGGAGATGAATTGGCTTGGTCGCTTTACTGATAAATTCATGCCGTAGCGAGGGTACCATCACAACCCAAAACCTCCGCTGGAATGTCAGTTAGGAAAGAGAAAGGCAATCGTTACCTGTCCCAGATTGTCTCGTTGTAACCTACATTTGTAATCTGTTGATAGCGTCGACAAGCCCAAGCGAACAAACAAAGCTAATTATGGTAATGTGTCGCAAACCTTTGCACAGAGATCCAAGATTCTGAGAAAGAGCTAGAAATAAACCTGATTTAGAGCTCACAGTCCATACGAGGCACGCGTCACATCGTTTAAAGAAGCCTTGCATTGACAGCGATGACCATAATAGTGACGGCAAGGTCTAATGACGACAGTTATGGTAACTATTAATAATGTATGAAGAATAACAGCCACGACTCTCTGACATCCTGGCTATAAGATATCATATCTGGCTTTACGTGTGATAATGGAACCGGTATAAGTTCAATTCTTACGGTGTTCAGTTTGTTTACGCGCTCAACGTATGGAACTTCTAGGTGGAAAATTATCAGAAACTTATAAACCTTAATCTTGGCTGCATTAATCAACTTTTGTGAGGCATTTTTTTTAAGAAAGATGGTTTTCCTAATACATTTTTGTGACTCTATATCAAATAATTGATTCGGCCAATGAGGAAGCAGATCATAGCGTTACTCATTAGAGAGACTGCATCTGGGCATGTTTACTAGACTCCGTCGAATATCAAGTATGTTCGTATACTATGATATTGTGTGCTACATGTTTTAAGACGTTGGGCAGCTGGTCATTCCTGGACGATAAATCATTATGCTAAAATGCTAGTACGTAAAGGTGGTGTATGGTGTATAGTGTTTCATGCCTTGAGCACCGCCCGATCCCCGTGTCTCACCCCTGCGCGATGTCCTTGTTTGACTCTTTATGACACATGGAGAAAGATGCCATTGGCTTTTGGTTAGTCAGTTAAAAAGCTTCCTTACATTCTCACAGAAAATCATCAGTTTTCATTCTTCTGCTGGAATAAATCCCACACCTCTCCCATCATGATCACCATAAGTTCCAGCGGAGATCTATCTAGTTTTATAGGGGAGGGTAGAAACACCCTCTGCCAATGATCAGATTTGTTTAAGCATAGGGTCATTCATACATGTCCAGTGAAAGTAAGTTTAGTTTATTAAATTGTGTTGCACGTAACGCCCGCTGACTAGGCGTCATACGTGTCCGTGAGTGGTGTCTTCCTGCTACTGTATAGACACCTGTCTCCGTGGTCTGCTAGAGACTTACTGCAAACTCCATGGCACCCGGCAACTACACCACAACTTTCCATCAACCACTGATTGCATTAGTATTTCCTTTGAAAATGAACTTTGATGAAGTATTGTGCCTCACCTGAACGGCAATGAAGAACTAAAAGTGTAAATTTATATATATATATATATATATATATATATATATATATATATATATATATATATATATATATATATATATATATATATATATATATATATATATATATATATATATATATATATATATATATATATATATATATAATATATATATATATATATATATATATATATATATATATATATATATATATATATATATATATATATATATATATATATATATATATATATTTATATATATATATATATAGTGGTGAAACAGAGCAAGCAGTCAATTGTAACGCCTTAGAACACTCGGCTTCATGCCTATATTCCAAGGATTACTATTAATAGTGTGTGCGCGTTTGAGTGAGAGAACGGTATATTTAGATCCGAATGTATGTTATAGATTCAATTTGCTGTCACAAAATTCCTAGACTATGACATTGGGTTAGATTGCTGGCTTAGTATGAGATACTACCTGTGCCATAACCCTTTACAATGCATTGTCATTTAATAGGACTGTAGTATTTGATGTGATCGCCTGTTGTTGGCAAAGCTAGACATGTGAGCTAATCTAGCATAAAGGCGTTGGAAAGGCCTGTTGGAATGAGTAAGACCATCATAGCAGGCGCGGCGTAACGCCACTAGGAGACAGTTTATGGGATTAGCACATCAAAGAAGGTGTGTTACCCAAGTAATTCCACCCTAAAGACACCATTGACCCTGACGTAAACAGGCAATGCATCTACTTGTGTCGTCAGCAGCTGAGGGCTGTGCTGGCACTGTTGCTTTGATGATACCATTGGCCCTGCAGTAATCCTACGCTATATCTTCACCATTGCTCTATCAGTATATCTAGTGTTGCTTTTGCTGCCTATACGTTGGGGAAACTTTTTTCTTTGCCTTACTGACACCATGGCTTTTCCATGATTCACACTCTCTTTTTACAGCAATCGTTCCCAATGCTATGACTTGGGATAAGCTGATAAACTAAATATGCTCCTCTGCGAAGACTCGTGCATCTATGTGATTTCCAGAAGCAACTATCTTTAGAAACCATTTGCTCTGATGAGGTATCATGCTTTCGTATTCTCTCTCTCTCTCTCTCTCTCTCTCTCTCTCTCTCTCTCTCTCTCTCTCTCTCTCTCTCTCTCTCTCTCTCTCTCTCTCTCTCTCTCTCTCTGCATAAAGCTGTTCAATCTGTAATCAATTAAGAAATCATGTTTTTCATCGAGGAAACTGCACATTATATGCACGACATTCTGTCCTATCCATCTACATTGTTCCAGGTAACTCGGCAAAAATAAATATTCGCCTTACTTGTCCGTCCCCTTCTCCCAATGTGGT
>OZ012684.1:2484852-2509852 GCA_963942565.1 Maea johnstoni | reverse complement strand
AAGAATGCATTAATAAAGCTAGCTATTATTATAACATTAAAGGAGGACTAATTATTCCCATATATTTTGATAGATTTCAAAACTTCTCCTGTTAACATATTTGTTAATGTGCCTTATCAATATAAGAATCAATAAGTTGCTTATTTATCTTGGGTCTTTGTTATCTTCATAACAAATCACAAGTGTTCATTTCCAAATACAATTTCTTTTTAGCTTGATATAGTTATTGTGAACGATATAGCGATTTCAATAACTACCTGCCCTGTTCCAAGGTGCAGGATAAACTAACCTTATACAATTTTGTATATCATCATAGCATTCTTATTCCTTATGCTTTTCTTCTGAATGAACATGTTTAAAATTTGTCCGAAATCGCCAGTACCATGTGCAGATGAAAAACGTTGCGTGCTGTTCATTTACCGTAGTTTTTTCATTTAATGTATAAGCAATATGACTCTTCAAAAGCTGTACGTTGGCAAACACTGGGAAACCTATAATACCCTGACCATTTACCATGACCATTGTTGTAATTAGTAATACGTAGGCTTTAATGATAGATTGAGAATATTGACTGCAAACATTCAATCTATAAGAATATTCTTTCTTACATATTTTAACACGAATGTAAAATTATTTTTGATTGATTCTGTAGCAGATAGTTAAAAGTCCTCCAGTTACTAGATGAATATTTCTAGTTTATTGAAATGCTTTGATACAAGTACGGAGAGAAAATCAGCTTCCTCCGTCTCCGCCAATTAAGGCTGCAACGAGTCGAGCTAGTGATCCACGATGGAGGATACAGGGGCACTTTGGTAAAACCACCGACTAACCCCCGGAAACTGCCTCAACCAATGTGGATCTGAAATACACATATGATCTAACTTGCTCTTCAAATACACCAACATTTGGTAAACATCCAAAGGTGAAGGTGTAAAACAGAACAGAAAAATCTCAGTCTATTATCTCAAAATTGATTTATTGTCAGTGAGATGTTTCCAAATGTGTTTGGACTTTGGAGCATGTGCACGCTGCAAATGTGTGTGAGTTAAACGGTGGCCTTGTGCAGAGATAAGACAACGGTGAGTGCACATTACACTAGTCCGATCGACCATGGTACAGGCGTATTTTGTCGACCCTACTCCTACATAGGAGATTGTTGATTAATTGATACCCTGATCACTGGTCAGAGCAGGTGCAAAAGCAATGATGTTGAACCATGGTGGACACAGCTCATTAATTCCTCGGCTGCTGCTGCTGCTATTGACAGCGAGAGGATAGGATTGATTTGCGTGAGTTCTGCATTGCTGCATACGATCGCTGCTTATACCAACTCTGACTCGCAAACTGTAAAACTCTCAACAATAATCTTTTTTCGCAGTCATGTGTGGACAAACGACTGGAAATCATTAATTTAATGTTACCCATACGTCAGTTATGGAGACGCTTTACTATTTCTGGGTGCAGTATTTATCCTCGTGATTTACTGAACGCACAATTGATAGTTTATTACAAAAGCTATTGATTAATCATAAATCACGAACTTATCCAATCGACTAATTCAATTTTCAACTAATCACTTTTTATGCTTTTCATATGGTGTTAAGGCATTTCCTATACATTTCTAATTGACGCACGTCATACATAAGTTTGAGGAAGTCCTAAGGCATCATATAGATATGCATATTGGTGAAAGATCTTGCTTGGCTGCCACCAGGAATAGTTTGGCCATGGTGTTGCAAATTTAAGTAAAAAGGATTATATGGACATATTATATTTGGGATGTAAATTTAGATTCAGGCTCACAATTTGCAGAATGTGGGATTGAACAGTATCGCATCAATTACATGTCAACGAAACAAAAGCTCCGATTGGTATATCAGCAATCTCCTTTGGACAGACTATCTACTGCATTCAATGCGTGATATCAATGTTCATGTTTGATAATAAAAAAATAATCAAACAAGTATATGTGTATACGGGATGTACAGCTGAATAAAATGATTTTTGACCTTTTTGGTCCGGACAACGTTAGAGGCTTTAGTCAATTCGTTATAAGTTAGGGTATGGTTTTAAAACATCCAAGCAAATAAACTACGGTATAGCTTACCAATCAGTATGGCCCAGGCTTCATGTCTGAGAAATGTCTGGAAAGAGATGTTTAACAATTGAATTGCGTAGCCTACCCCGCAGAACTTAAGCATTATGACCATGGTTTACTGGGCCAGACGGCTGTTTCTAGAATAAATAACCAATGATCACCTGCGAGACTTTTGACTTCAACCAGACATCTGGACATGTCCCTACAGAGTTTACATGTCCAAGCCAGTGTACCTGCCTAAATAATTAACAACATCTACCTGGGACCTGGCGCATACCTCAGACCTTGACACATGGGCAACACGAAATGTCTTGCTAAAGACAGTAAATCACGGTGGAATGGCATCTGCTTTAATACAAGGTAAGAATAAAGGGGAATTAACTAATTAATGTGCAGCGCTGGCTTCTATCGATGATAATAAGGTTAAGATGCGATTTTTGACATGGAACTACACCTACTTTAGAAAGTGAAAATAAAATGATTTGCCATTTTTCTACTTTATCACGAAGTTCCATGACACATAATTGTGGTATGTGCTTGACATACACCTAATATCAATTGCTTACACATCAAACGTATCTTTGTTTTAGTATATCGAATAAAGGCAATTAAAAAACAAATGTATGCTGTAGGTTGGACTCCAGTTTTACATAGTGCCATTGTTTAGTTAGTTATCCCTGTATCCCTTTGTAATTTAAGGTGCTTGGTCTAGGGCAGCAACCCAAATCTCTTTGATTGAACTCGTTTTTCCCCACTGAGAGGCCTGTGCTACGTATGGAACACCGGTAAAGACCTTATTGCACTTGCTTCACTCCTCAGGATAATGGCAAGCCTCCTCCTAAGAGACAAAGACATTCACTCGTGCAAGAATATTAGTCTTCGCATCCACTCACGATGAAACCTCTATCTCGCCTTGAGAGGAGAGCGCACATTGTTCGACAGCATAGTTAATATTTGGCAAAATATAGACGGTCACGTAAATGCCATTAATTATCATGTGTAAGGGTGTATACTTAAGTGCGATCAATTGGTGTTTTTAAGGGTGTATACTTTAGAGAAGTCAAAATACAGATTGAGATGAACCTTCGTGTAAGAAGAAAATGTCTACATAGTTAAGGAAACTTATCTTAAATGAATGTTGCAGCTTATGTCAAAATAATTCACCAAGATGGTTTGAAGATAATCAAGTCCAGTGGTTTAGGGAAATTTCATGATGATGAAAGGGGCTCTAAAGGAACATTGAGTCAGATGAAATAGGGTTTGTTGATAACGATATGTCATAAGCTTTCATGGTAATATGTAGAATATGCGAACAAGAATAAACTCACATGTCATATTCACATATTCATTACACGTAATAGATAAACGAATACTTACACGTGAGTTTTGAATGAGACATGCTTATACCAAGACAAGCATATGTACATGTGTGCATCACTTATATATTTTTGCTTGTTTCTTCTATATTTATTTTCAATATTCTCAACTAGCTTAGGTCAGACATAAGACGAGTCAAGGACCGATTTATAACTCTGCAATTGCGATTTCAATCGGATTTCCAGGCTCGCATTCGCACTGCTGTTGTTGCTTTATACCATTTAAATATGTCATTTATCTTAATCGCTCCTTGACAATTATGGGGTCGAGACGATGTCTCAATTCTTGCAATGTGCCTCAAGGGACTATTCTCTTTTATAGATAGCCCCGAAGGCAATTACCCTACATCTGAATGTAATGTAGCTTTAATTACGTGAGGACATATTACAGAGAGAAAGAAATATTTCCATTGTGTCCATGTTTATGGCCTGAATGATCCGTACAATCCAATGCCATTACGTGTGTCCATTTATTGTGTGGTCCTCGTGGGAAAGTCACATTATTTTATATATTGCCTTGTAAAAATCACCACTAAATATTTATCCTATGTTTGTAAGTTTTCCCATAAAAGGGCATTGCTATTTAATGGTCATAACGGTGACTAAACCAGCACAGCAACCCGTGCAGAGGTGAGATACATCTAGCACTCATATTGCAATGCACCCAACCAGTCAGCCTATGGGGAAGCCCCGCGGATTTCTTAAAACTTCTATATAGTTAAAGTAACCACATGCACATTCCTCAAGCTCTCGCGAACAGTGGCCTACGACGTACCGGCTGCTGCTTTGTGCTCATCAAATATTCTGCAGTCAGTGTGTAGGGTCCCTGCGAAGGTTAGAAGATCAGGCGTAATTGAATTTAGAAATCTTATTTGTTTTTGATCTATTGCAGATTGCGCTGGAGAACTTGGATTAGATAAGTCAGTCCAGTTTGCCATACAAAGCACCCAAGTAAAGTGATAGTATTAACCACGGTGCATTTCTTATGCAACAGATAACTCCTCCATTGTTTTGAAATTCATTGGACTTTGGTTACCTTTTTTGCATATATATATATATATACATGTATATATATATATATATATATATATATATATATATATATATATATATATATATATATATATATATATATATATATATATATATATATATATATATATATATAAATATATATATATATATTTATATATATATATATATATATATATATATATATATATATATATATATATATATATATATATATATATATATATATATATATATATATATATATATATATATATATATATATATATATATATATATATACATATATATATATGCGGGTTTGTGACTAGCCAGTGGTTGACATCTAGTCGGTCCTGTGGATTTCCGGTGGCATAACAATATTAGATTTTTAAAATGAATCTGTTTTGAATAAAGGCAATCATATATTTTTTGAAAATTCCGCGTATAAGGTGACACCACGTATGGCTATCGCAAGTATATATAGCTTTTGCATATAAAGGTAAATATAGTTGTTCTCTTGTCTTTAAACTTAAATACTACATAACATACCTGAAGTTTATCGAAAAAAATGAATTACGGTAGTATGACTATAGGTTTACGTGGACCTGCCTCGATAGCCGAGCGGTTTGGGGTGACTGCTTTCCGGGCTCCTGGTTACTCTTATTTCCTACATACAAACAGCGGGTCATGATTCAGGCTCCTCGTTTAACCCATTAATGTTTAGGAGTTCCTCAATAAATAGTCGTCTGGACCTTAACTACTTTTAACCATATCTTTGAAATTGAGAATGATTTTACAAAAGAATTGGAGGAGGGTTGTTGGGTATGTTCTAATTAACATTTCTCCATCAAATAGTTTTCTAACTATGCCTTTGCCTGCAAGATTTGATCAAAATTGTCCGGCTGCTTTTGGCTGCTGTGAGCACTAATTGGTTAAGGCAGAAACAGTGACGATAAACAAAACTGCAATTCCAAACCTATTCAATTGTGCTAAATCAACCACTGCGTTAGATGATACCTTTGGTCAAGAAAGCAGGTATGGGATGTGTGTACAGAATTACTGTATATACCCATTTACATGCATAATTACTTACTGTGCTCATGCACAAGCCTTTGGCAGGGATGGTAATTTGCTCGTCTCTCTGCATGATTTGAGATGAAGAGATAGTCCTATCATCCATTATCTGCTTGAGGTATTAGTATATGATCATAACACTGCTGAATTCATGCACTTAATTGTCTTATTAAGCATATTTTATTGCCAATTTATTGTGATTATGGAGTCGTTAGTTTCTCACACAATGTCTTTAGTATCGTAAAATAAAACATCCTCTGTGCAATAAAGCGGGATTTAATCAGATAATAGCATGCAATTCATATCAACTAATCAGGAGTTGTCACTGTTTGCGTATGCATTGATGTAAAGATTACATATCTTACTTAGATATGGTGCTTAAAGGGGCACGTTATTGCGGAGTAATGGTACTGTTGGTATAGTGTGCTATAATTCGAAAGTTTTGAAAGAATGACTCAGAGATAAACATTTAGGAATAAATGCTGTTTTTATGGTCAGATAAGTGCACGTACAAAAATAATTTTGAACTTATGGTTTCCGATCAGCTCTTGTAACTGAAGGTTTGATGTATTAAAGAAATAGCCCTTTAAAGAATATAGTGATTTATCTGTACCCTGATACAAAGAGTCTAACCCGATGGCGGTGTGGTCTTCGGCTTTGCGCAATGACTGTTTGGTGTCTCTTATATCATCCAGATCGGGGTAAGTGTGAAGGTTGACAGTGACTTAGGGTTGGTGGTGCTTTCCTCCACCATGTACAACTCGCTGATCCTTTCTACAGCATCATAAATACGCTTTACGAATTTCAAAATCTATATCTCCAGGAGCATATCATTTTGGCGATAACCTCATTTTTGCTGACACCTGCGAGAAGAGACATCTTAATAATTGCCACTTCCTCTTGACATTTATATTCCTTCTGAAATGCAGCTCTTCGTAAGAGGTATAGGTATTCATCCGTCCATCCGCTCTTGCACTCATTCAATCATCGCTCCTGCTAAAACCTGAGTGCTATCTTATGTAGGGATTCTTGCTAATGTGTCTGAGGTGTGGACGTTGAAAAAGGATACAGCTTGCCGTTTGACTTCATTGGAGATGCTTCCTTTGTGAGCAGTATCTATTTGCTACCTCACCAATGGCTAATCGGCCTGGCATATAACTTGCTGTAGATCACTTCTGCACAAGGCAGAACGCGACTGACACATATGGGGCATGTCTGGAAGTTGCCAATGACTGCGGGTTAGTCTGTGTCTGAACTGTGTGTGTGTGTTTGTGTAAGAGAGAGAGAGAGAGAGAGAGAGAGAGAGAGAGAGAGAGAGAGAGAGAGAGAGAGAGAGAGAGAGAGAGAGAGAGAGAGAGAGAGATTATTCTAAATGTTGACCGTGACAAAACCATTCAAAATTTGCTACACTCTATTCGTTTATACAAAGTATTTCGAATTCATTTTTCAATTGCACTACCTAAAGCAATGTAGATCTAATGATGCCTCATGAAAATGTATTACATGATACATTTTACCGAAACATCTTTCAATCAATATCGAATGGCATTTACAGAATGCTCCTAATGCATTTTTGACGTTTCTCGTGTTTTGATGGACAGGGCATAATTGGATGAGCGTATATGAATATTCATCCCTATTGTTATAGGATTAGGGCAATTAGCATACACTTGCGCAACGTGTAAAATGTTACATAATTGCTGAGATTTGCAGAGATAACTGTCTAGAGGAAACGTAAAGATATGAGTGGTAATTGATCTGGGTGCTGTTTATTTCGACTGTTTCATATTCAATCTGCGCAAAAGCTTTGCAAATATGAATATCATGTGAGGAGGCTATAATTAGTTTATGACTTGTGGTAAAGAATTTCTGTAGGAAAAAATTCGTGCAAGTGGCTTTAACCCTCATGCTGCTGGTGGCTAATTTGGCCAATACTAAATGATGCAAAAAAACTGAAAAATGATTGAAACCCTGGCACATTGGTATTCATCTGAGTACTCGGCGAGAGCTATCCAACATGACAGGGTTTTAATGGTTTTCAATTAAGCATTGAATGAACCACTCTCTTTTAAAGTTGATATAGGCGACAATGGTTTCTCCGGTTCATTTCAGATTGTTAACCTTCTCCAGAATAACGTATTTCCTTCAAATTTGTATAATTTGGAGTATGGCGGCCCTTTTGCCACTTACCATTACAAGTCTACGGCTGATCAATATTAATCTCCCCTCGGTAGATGATAAAAAGCCTCCTAATGCTGTTACTGGCTGGCTATTTTTCATGTGTAACAGAGTTTGCCTTAGTTGTTCATGCTGGATCAGGCAGGCGGTGCGGCCATATTGAATTACAGTGATAGATGTATGCTCGTTCCTTACTTCTCCATTGGTGTATATCTTGTGGAACAAAGCAACATTCAAGGGGGCCTGAGTGGTTAGCCGTGTAATGTTGCTACTACACACTCAAATTAGACATCCTACAGTATAGTATGTTTGCCATTATAGGTTTTTAGGCAGGTTTTGCCGAGAAAGTTTTGAAACGCTATTCATACACAGAGTAAGACTTTTGATAAGTATCTAGATTGCCAAACTTGGAGGCAATCTGACAAAAGAACCTTACTAAAATACAAGTGCTGATCGGGCCCCTTCTTTACGTATGCAGTTTATGGTGTTTGTTTAGACATACTTTCTTAGGATGGACACGAAAAAACAAATCTAAAAGTATTGTCTAAATGTCAACGTGGGGAATTCGTCGTACCTTTTTTTTATAAATTTCAAATTGCACATGTGTGGAACAAGATTTTTATTTCAACCGAGTCATGTCACTAAAAAAAGTACAAAAAGTACTAAAAGTACAAAAAGTACTAAAAGGATTGTCCAAATGTCCACGTGGGGAATTCAGCGTACCTGATATCGACCGCAATGCTATGTTTGATATTACAGCTACTAGAAGCTGCGTCATGTACGAGATGGCATCAGAAGTCAATCATTTCTGATTAACCTCACATCAGCCATGCGGAATACTGATCCGGGAATTCATATGCTGGCCATTTCACTCGGGCCGAGGTAACATCCCCGGGGACCAGGCTATCAGACCCGTGGTATTACTGATCTGTATCGATAGCATTGTAAATTACCGCAGCCACTCACGTGGAACATACATGTTCATGGCAGTTAATTTATATTTCCTGGCTTGAAAATTGAAGCAAATCTGATGATAGATAAATCACTATGCACAGTGGTAACGCAGAGTCCAATTTCGTTTTTATCAAAACGCTGGATGTTGTTTATATCTTCATGCTGTGTGTATATATATATATATATATATATATATATATATATATATATATATATATATATATATATATATATATATATATATATATATATATATATATATATATATATATATATATATATATATATATTATATATATATTTATATATATATATATATATATATATATATATATATATATATATATATATATATATATATATATATATATATATATATATATATATATATATATATATATATATACTGTAAAGTTCGAAATATTAACATGGAACTATTATTGGCGACATTAGCGAGTTGGTCAAATTCGCTAATAATACGATTAGCTCATATTTGTTCCATTTATCCAAGATTTTTTGTCAATTTATGGCGCCACGCGTGTGACGATTTTGACCCATTCAACATCGTTTTTTCTCAGTAAATATCTGATTCCGAGAATGAAAATGATATTCTGAAGTAAGGGTTATCATATCTAAATGTATATGTGGCCGGAAACTGATTAAAACGCAGTTTTGACGACTTAGGAGTGCACTCGAAGTGCACATTTTTTCCAAAAAAAATGTTTTTGACAGTATATATATATATATATATATATATATATATATATATATATATATATATATATATATATATATATATATATATATATATATATATATATATATATATATATATATATATATATATAAATATATATATATATATATATATATATATATATATATATATATATATATATATATATATATATATATATATATATATATATATATATATAACATCCCTTTACTTTCTTTTTTATCTTAATTCATTTATGAGTTATTAATTCATTTTTTCCCATTTTCTGTATGTAGTTAGTAATGTATCCATTTGTGTATTTATGTGTTACTTTATTCAATTATATCCACATTCAAGGTTGAATTTCGGTCAGGGTCAGAACTGTTATCATGCAGTAACATGCGTGCCTCTCCCATAGACCCTTCACCGATACTTGATTTGTGTTTTTGATTGTGAATGCCATTTCATATTTGGCCTTTCGGTTGATCTAGTATGATCTCGGGTCTCAGTTGTGTTCAGCCCAGGCCTAATCCAGACCTGATGGCCTCGCCTGCTGCCCCAATGCTATGCATTAGCCACAGTTATTAAACAGACCACTTCGACTTTCTTATCAAAGTTACCATTTCAGAGGGTCTCTTTGAGCAGAAAATTGGCTGCATCCAAACCCATCTGGGGCATTGGGATTTATTTGTGTGGGATCAGTTGAGGAATATGCACCATTAATCTGAGTGCTCTGTGGTAGCAAGGCTGGACCGTTGCACGCCAGCCTCACAATGACTTTCGCCACTCTACCTACAGTGGTGCTACTCAACGCAAGAACATCATTAAGACATAATTGGCTCAGAATTCTCTTCTCTTGGAATAAAGCTTGTTCTATTTATGGAACTAAAATTACTGGAATAATTGCAGTACTGTAAAGAACAGGGACATATGAAGGGTACTTTTAATTGGTTATATCACAGCCATAGTTTTAAGAAGTCAAACTCAACAGGATCTAACATTGAATTTGGAGTTTATATTTCATTTATCGTCACATTTTGCCAAATTGCGGCGAAATCGTGACTAGCCACTACCAGGAAAATACATGGAAAATTCCAACGCTTCACCCAAAGTCACTGATAACTTTCTCACATACAGTGGCAGGAATCCGAACCCTGGCAGCGGTTGCAACCATTAATGTGGCGAATCGACGCCGTCTTTATGTACGCAGTTTATTTTGAATACCGGGTAAACTATACGAACAGTACAATTGTAACTGACTATCAGTATAGGTGAATTACCTTGATTAAACTCCTGACCCGATACCTTATATAAAGCATGTTATGAGCTACACACGTTGCGTTCTTTACCTTGTGTGGCGTTGAACATCTTTGTATCAACCCATTCATACCTGTGGTCTACTTTACACCTTTGTTAATTCATAAGTGTTTTTATTTGTTTTTATTTTCAACATTTTTTAGACATTTGCCTCCATCTCCAGACAGAATAGATTCATCCAGGAGGATCACATTTAATACAAGACAGAAATGTCTATCGTCCATTCACTAGTAGTCCAAGTTGACTGCTTCACACACGTGTGGGTATCACTGTACCAAAGTGATCAGTATTACCTAGACATGCATGAAAGTCCAACTGAGTAGCCTCATAATCTTCCAGCACCACTATCAAATAGTCTAAACAGTTTGACCGTACGTTGACCGATAAAATGCTCTCATTCTACCATTCAAAGGAAATCTCGCACAATAAAATACCGTTAGCTGTGATCATACGCCTCAGATTGGCTCAATCAGGTTTAAGGCACAGACAGACTGCGCACGCTTATCCGTATTTCCAATAGTAGGTCTGGTCTGGGGGCGCGCCACACAATGCTTAAAGCCCACTCTAACTATGCCAATTCCCTTAAAGACGTGTGTAGCAACGACGAGGAGGGTATAGATCATTATGAGGCTGCTCTGAAGTAAGTCCCTCTCGAGCATTATCGTATTTTCCCTAGGCAACACGTGTCCGCGTGCACGTGACAAATGTCAGGTGGATCCGTGTCTCCGTCACCATCTCCGTCACCAAGACTTGATCACACAAACATCGCACTTTCATCATGCACGAGTTGACGAGTTATGCTTAGAGATAGCTTGACGGAAATATTCAAATGCACAGGCGCTTACGTGCAATACGTGTTGCATTGGTGTCCCTTAAGGCATGTTATGAAGTACTTATATACCAATGTATGCTTTGACTTTTTTTTTGTTGTTTTTTGTATATATTGAAACTATTATTTGACGTGCTACATTGATGCTTATGGAAAAATAAAAAACAGCATGTCTTTTGTGCGAAATTAAAAAAAAATGTTATGAAGTACTTCCCGTATGCGTATGAAGTAGATCTCGTGAAGCAAAGCGGAGTACCCGGGGAAAACACCGACGGACAACTACTATCTCACGTGGTTGATAGAGTGCTGCTGTAATTCTGCACCCTGTGCAGAGGTGAGACACGTGTGGTAGTCAGCGTGCAAGGCAACTTGGCCATAAGGCAGCCTCTCACTCATAGCTTTGAGTCTGTGTTCTTGCAACTTGGCCATAAGGCAGCCTCTCACTCATAGCTTTGAGTCTGTGTTCTTGCAACTTGGCCATAAGGCAGCCTCTCACTCATAGCTTTGAGCCTGTGTTCTGGCAACTTGGCCATAAGGCAGCCTCTCACTCATAGCTTTGAGTCTGTGTTCTTGCAACTTGGCCATATGGCAGCCTCTCACTCATAGCTTTGAGTCTGTGTTCTTGCAACTTGGCCATAAGGCAGCCTCTCACTCATAGCTTTGAGTCTGTGTTCTTGCAACTTGGCCATAAGGCAGCCTCTCACTCATAGCTTTGAGCCTGTGTTCTTGCAACTTGGCCATTAGCCCCCCCCCCCCCCCCCTCATAGCTTTGAGTCTGTGTTCTTGCAACTTGGCCATAAGGCAGCCTCTCACTCATAGCTTTGAGCCTGTGTTCTGGCAACTTGGCCATAAGGCAGCCTCTCACTCATAGCTTTGAGTCTGTGTTCTTGCAACTTGGCCATAAGGCAGCCTCTCACTCATAGCTTTGAGTCTGTGTTCTTGCAACGTTGCCATCAGGCAGCCTCTCACTCATAGCTTTGAGCCTGTGTTCTGGCAACTTGGCCATAAGGCAGCCTCTCACTCATAGCTTTGAGTCTGTGTTCTTGCAACTTGGCCATAAGGCAGCCTCTCACTAATAGCTTTGAGTCTGTGTTCTTGCAACTTGGCCATAAGGCAGCCTCTCACTAATAGCTTTGAGTCTGTGTTCTTGCAACTTGGCCATAAGGCAGCCTCTCACTAATAGCTTTGAGCCTGTGTTCTTGCAACTTGGCCATTAGCCCCCCCCCCCCCCCCCTCATAGCTTTGAGCCTGTGTTCTTGCAACTTGGCCATAAGGCAGCCCCCCCCCCCCCCCTCATAGCTTTGAGCCTGTGTTCTTGCAACTTGGCCATGAGGCAGCTCCCCCCCCTCATAGCTTTGAGCCTGTGTTCTTGCAACTTGGCCATGAGGCAGCCCCCCCCCCTCATAGCTTTGGGCCTGTGTTCTCGTAAATATTAAAGGTTGAGATGCCATATAAAAGCAATGGTGAACGTTATGGTCGTCTTGAGAGTTATACTTTCTAGAAACTCCTAGTAAACCGTTTCTCTCATAGCTTTGAGCCTGTGCTCTTGTAAATATTAAAGGTGGAGATCCCATATAAAAGCAATGATGAACGTTACGGTCGTTTTGAGAGTCATCATTTATAGAAACTCCAAATAACCCCTTCTCTCTCCCATAGCCGTGAGACTGTTTGTTTTGCACAAACTAAATGTTGAGATCCCATATAAAAGCCATGGTGAACCTTGGAGCAATTAAGGGGTTTAGGTTGATAGTGTTATTGCCGTCTTGAGAGTCATCATTTCTAGAAACTGTCCCAGGTGAGCTGTTTTACTCCCTCAGAAAACCTGGCCACAATTTTCACGATGGCCACTAATTGCATTATCTGGAAGAGTCTTAATGAATGGCTCACTGGGGATCAGCATAACCCCACTCGCTACTCAGATAAACTGATTTCAGCAAAGATTATCCCTCCCTCTTGTCATTAATTCCAATGCAATAAGAGCATCAGCATTGTTTCAAGACAGACCTAGCATTACCTGCCATCGAAAAACATCATACTCAAAACTTAAATATTCTCGAATGGGAATTTTTTATCATAGAAGCAGAGCCAAACCTGCTCAAGATGCCACCTAATTATGGAGATCACCTGCCTAAAAGGAGGGTCCTTCGACGGAAATGCATCATGATTAACATGTTAGTAATGTAATCCTGTTTTCTGAGACAACTTGTTAAGTTACCTATATGTCGACAATGATCTTTCCTAACTCGTTCACATCATGGTCTGACGTGTGTATGAAAATAGTATGATAAAAAAATCCTTCTGAAATATATCTCACTGAAAGTTGTTTTTTTCGCGTTGTTTATAAATACCTTTTGAGATATGTTTTAAGTTTTGTTTAACTGATAAATTATGTTTGAAGGACTCAGATCACATGTGAATGTGTTAGAGGCGTGACCATGTTTCAACACTGTTGAGACATGTACCTTGGAATAGAGGTCCCATAGGTAGCTGGATGCAGTACTGTATAACTTGTTAATTTGGCGTGTACTTAAGTTGGCGTTTTTTTCAAAAAAGTATTTTCCCTGTATTTATTTTGGCGTCTGGAGCAGTCAGAACAACACCATTTTTATGTAGACATATTTTTATGCGATCTTTAATTTGGCGTTGAGGGGCATTCGCCAAAAACGCCAAATTAAAAACCACGCCAAATTAACCAGTTATACAGTATTTGAAGTATTGAAAATACCTGATGGCTTTTCCCTGAATGAAACTGTCCTCCTAATGTTATTTAATTCATGAAGGTTCCATCCCCTCAAGAGCATGAGTCTAAAATGCCGAACCATTTGATGATATCTCTCTAATTAAGAGACGTAATGTTAGTCGTCTTCAAATGTTACGTTAATAATTTCATAAGTTATTTTCAGAATTTTAGTAGTGATCCACACCAGAATTTGCAGGGGGGACCTTAGGCATAATAATAATCAGTGATATAACTTCAAACTCAAGAAAAACAGGGTGGTATGTTTTCAAAAGGTGTGGCTCAAACGAGCGTAAAAGAGTATTTCAGCCCTCCATTATACAGCTGGCCTACTCGATACCAGCACGTATTCCCGCGAGTAGAAAACTCCATATTGACTTTGTGGATCTCAGTTATTCTATTGATAAATAGAGTAAGCTTCTACTCCTAACCCAATTGTGCTCTGAAGTATCAGCAGTGGATTAGTTTAGTATTCTATCCCGAATTCCTCTTTAACAGTTAGATGCTGAATCGTTGGTTCTTTGGAATGGAACCTAAACTTATAGCATTATGTGTATCAATACAGTATTTGAGGGAGAGGTGCTATAATTAAAGATTTCCCTACATCTCTTTAAATTTCACGAAAGATTGTTTCGTTAAGGTAATATCGCCAAAATATTAAGCCAGGTCTTCTTTGACCACTTCAAAAGTGAAATGGCAAAGTTGGTTTGATTACGGCTACTCTAGCAAAAGGAGAGGTGAGGGAAGAACGCACCTGACTTTTAGACAATGATTTTTTATATTTTGAAGACCCCCCCCCCCCCCCCTACAATGGCAAAACACACTCTAGTAACCAGAATAATTCAATGTATGTGGGTTGTTCGCTTCCCAGTTTTCTCGTACCTGTAGCCCGTGTCTTAGTCTCTGTGGGTGCTGCTATACACAGTGTCATCGCTCCGCCAGTAGTAAATGTCTATAACACAGTGGGGGTATCGCGTTGGGGCATGATGTCATACTGCTTAAGTAGATAGATGCCACATAGTGTTATCCAATCACCATGTCAGATTGTTTTACTCCTATGAGGTGGAGTGTTTCTTCTCCGTCTAGATCAGTTACCCTACTTCGTTTTTGAGATTCTAAATGTCAGAGGGGAATTTCCCGTAATAGATTTAGTACTCTCAAGTAGGGCTATGACTCTTAAACCTATTATACAGTTTCTCTCAGAAAAAAAATCGTCTTGAGCTTTGCTTTTTTAAGACTTTTAGGAACAAAACAACAATTCAAAGAATGTTTCAAGAGATTTTGAAGTATAATTTATGATAAAGATTTCTAATGAAATCAATGTCCAAAAATGCTCTTGTCAAATAGATATCGTGACATATGATCGTGAACTTTGGTAAAGGGGAATGCCTTTTCAAAGACTGAAAAATAATTATTATGCTCACTAGTTAACACAGTGAAACTAAACATAACATCATTAAACCCATCTTAAACCGCTTAACGTATGCATCACTACACACACTAAATATATATATGGGAGTCAAGTCTTTAAGTTGATGAAATAGGTCGAATTTCGCAATTTCGCTTTTGGCAATGTTAGATTTACAAATGATCAGGTATCCTCTAAGGCACAAGGCTTGCCACCACAGTATGATTGGACGGATTTGATAGTAGGTATTTGTTCTTGATGCCACAATACAAATGCATGATGTTGTGAAGATTTGAAGATAATATATGCTTACGAGAACAACTTCCGTACCAAGATGTTAAGTTTATAGAGGTATCTCGTCTTTTCTTTATTTCAACCATAAGGAAGGGCTGATGGTCTGAGGAGGACAGTAATGGTGATGTTTAGTGTATGATTTGTAGGCACAGGTCCTGGCCAACGTCAAGCAGCTGAAACGAGCAGAAGAATACTTGCTACAAGTATTAAATTATCCAAACCACTTGGAAGCTCTACCTTGATTATTTCTTAGAGGACAGAGGAACTGCTCTTCACATCTGTCGACCTCTCATACTATTATCAGCGATCAGTGCATCTATAAAGATAAACAGGGGCCTGCTTAAATCTTGATACCAAGTGGCGATAAACATGAAAGTCTTGGTCATGTGTGTCTGGAAGTTAATATATATACATACATATACATACACATATATATATATATATATATATATATATATATATATATATATATATATATATATATATAAATATATATATATATATATATATATATATATATATATATATATATATATATATATATATATATATATATATATATATATATACATATATATATATATACATATACACATAGTGTATTTTGGTTTACATGAGACACATTTAACATTATCTTCATTTCCAACTGCACCGTGTCAGTTGATGGTATGTTTTTTTTAACTGTTGTCCTCTGCTATGGATATGTCAACGCTGCCCGTTTCTGATAATCAAATCAAGGTCTGACTATCAGCATTCCCCCTATCTGAGCTACAATGTGTGTGTGATTAAGGATGGTGGCTTTCATAATGAGTAATTGCTCCAATAGGATAAAATTGTCTGCTCAATGAAGTAGAAATGTACACATAACAGCGATTACATTGAAACCCGTTCATGGGGAAAACTGGCGCTTGATAAATTGCGAGGCATGATAATTATAGAAAAATATGCCTTATTAAAGAGAATGCCAATCAAGCGACTTCGGAGATAATTTGTAGTAGAATTAACGCAATGGTACTTTCGTCCTCTCAAGGGGAGCTAGCGAGGTAGAAACATTTAATTAGCTAGTAGTCTCTGTCTGAACTGATGACATGTGACATGATACATTTGTACATCCTACAAGATCGTAATAATATTTCAATAAGAGAAACAAGATGGGAGGTCGTCGAGATGAAGATATACCTTACTGGTGCACTCTAAGTGGCTTCATTGAAGCCATTAGGGCCAAAGCTCAGGGATATACTTGTACAATTTGCGTGTAGATTTCAGAGCGATATGGCTTTTTGAATAACAGAGGACAAAGAAAACGCACATGTGCAGTTAAGCATATTTTTGCAATCCTAAAAGAAGCATGGTTTTTACCTGTAAGACTTGTTTACTACTACTAACTCTCCCTTGCATTTCCATTTTTCTTTGATCTATTTCAAAGCAAAGATCAGAGACCTAATTGACACTGAACAAATGCTCATTTTCAAGTTGATCCCAAAGCCTAGACTTAAGAGGTCACATCGAGAATGGTCGGCACAATTCTCCTTTCAAGTAAGCACCATTCTTAATTCAATTTTTCAATCGTTATTGATATTTCATAACTTTCAATGCTAGCATGACCAATATCATCACCAATCGTTTTTCACCATCAGATAAATTTTATTGGCAAATTCGTTATCATCATTTAAATCATTATTATTTCTAAATTTACTGCTCTTATTTACAACATATTCATCATCAAGTACACTGACTAATTTAATACCAGCTCTTCATTTATGGCCGAATGCCCAATTGCAAACTGGGTGTCTGTGCATAGATATCCTGAGAGCTTTCGCATGCAAATAAGTTGGTCATGAATACGAGTTCCCAATAATCTTTACCTTGAAGAAGTAGCAGTAGTGGTAGCAGCAGTAGCAATAGTAGTAGTAGTAGTAGTAGTAGTAGTGGTAGGAGGAGGGGGAGCAGCAGCAGCAGTAGGAGTAGGAAAAGAAAACTAATGCAAGAAGTAATTCAACGTAAACATTTATTGCTGTATTTTCTTCAAAACAAAAAGCATCCCATAATATATACAGACAAATATAGTTTAATACACAGAAACCATTTAATACAAATTGATAAGGCTGTAGTTCATGTCATGCAAATCGACTCAAACATAATAAAATATTTCAAATACCTATCTCCATTACATTAAATGTATAGATAAAGGATGTTTTGATTAATGATGGCACTTTATTTCAACTTTATATATATCTTAATCAAACTCACATACTTAAATGGTTATAGACAATTATAACTCAAGACATCTTTACCATAGATCAAAAGGAACTCTGTGTGTTGACAGTTATAATAATATCAAATAATGTCTGTGTGTGGCTGAAAGTGAATTCTACTCATACTTTCAGCAGGGATAAGTATTAGGGTTATGGAACTGCAGGTGATAAAAAATCTCTTATCAAGGCAAATAAAACTGAAATATGTTGTGATGATCATCACAAGTACAATATTGTTAAAACATAACTGAGTTTAATAAAGTTCAAACCACTATCCTATTCTATTTTTTGAATATTTACAGGCATACCGATTTTTGAATAAAACTTTAACAGGCATACAAATTCGAATATTAAAATAACTGTTATTACCATATAATGCTGCATAAAACAATCAACCCATTCATACCAAGACAGACTTTGCAAGGGATTTAAAAAGAAAATTACAAGATCACATAGAAGTATTTAATAATACATTGCTTTTCATTCCAAAGTATGTTTATTATTAACACAGCATTCAACGTATACCTTTAAAAGAAAGAGCCTTGAGTTAATAGCACCAATATGAAATACACTGCCTACAATCAGAAGGCACACATCAACAATTGGAAATGCATAATCATTTCCCTTCACATAATACTTTTCATAACAAATATTTACATTTGTAAAAGGCACTATTTTTGCTAGAGGTAGGAATATAACAGGGGTACGCTGCTTTATCAAGTTCAAAGATACCTAAATCTTCTTATGTTTTTACATAATAGAATAGGATATGGGTATAATACATTTATTTGAAGGTAAATTGTAGCATACCCACTACCTAATGGATTAAATTTATTTGACATACCTGTGTAATAATATATGCACATTACGGAAATCGTAAGATATTAAATTAAAGGTGCTGTGTTCAAATGAGCATTGGTTCCTAAAATCCTTTTAGTACCACTGGCGACTAAATTGTTTATTTCTTAGATTCTCTTATTCAGGAACACTTGCCTATGCCGGGAAATCATAAAATTCATGGCATTGTTATTGAGTTTTATATCTAAATATAATAATCGTTGGCTAAAATCATTTAATTTCAACCTCTTTACAAATCCCAATTTATCTAACTACTTCAATGCATAATGAAGTTTGCATTCAAGAATGTTACCAAAGATCTAGTTTAAATACCACTAAGAGTGGTACGTGAACTGATCAGATTAGGAAGTGTAACTACCCTTATTTGTGTAAGTTACCCGAAACTACATTTTCTCCACACTAAATATTGGCCAGTCAAGCCATACCATCTCCTGGGAAAGCACTATATGTCAATGATATAATCACAAATATAATAATGGAAGTATTCAATAATATGCTTTTCACATTTCTAACAATAATTCATCAATATGGCACCAACTGTTTATTCCTGCAAATGGTCAAAATATGAACCAAACATTACTATCCAACATTTGCATCAGAAAAAATGTATTTAACATATTTACTATTATTAAAAATACCCTCACTGTATACACTGAACATTCATGAATATGTATGCATCAATACATGATGATATGAATGATATTCTACCTTTTGTTATATCATACCATATGATGGTTTTATTATTTCCCCATCTTATGTTGGAAAGCAACATTCACATATTGATATTTTTCAAATATCCTCATAACATTTGAAAGCATTTTGATAAGATCTCCACATGCATATAAGCCAACTATACCCAAATATGAAAGCTGTTTCCCTCAGAATCAAAGCTGAACATTATGCCCTGGTGATAATATGATGTTATTTTAATGAATGCATTCCTACAGATCTTGTCAATATCTCCCAGGCACTTGAATTCAATTCCTGAAATCTGCAGAAGGCTACAGTGCTACCATTTAATTCCTGTACATCATCTTTGCTATTTCAAGTGGTGAGCAAGATAGTTAGGCAGCTAGGGCTTTGTGCTACCTTTCTTTTATATACCTGTGATGTATCAGGCAGGTTGTCATTTCCATTGCCAAGCAACCAGAGGCCAGTGTGTTCAGACATATGGTTGTATGAAACTACAGCTTTGCCCACGCATGTAGTACAGGAATATGAAGTTGGCACAGTTATAAGGTAAGAGTCGTCAACTGTGTATTTGCAGAGGGTTCACTCTTACTTTCAGGAGTGGCATTAATATAAGTATATATTGCATAGACTGGTTGAATAATGAGATAAATGTAAACAATATTTTCATTGTCTATCTCTGAAGTATAGAACTGGTATTCAATTTGCATGAAAAAAACTTAGACCATTTGTATGGATATCTGTGCAATCTACGCCTGAAGTCTGGATGATGACATGCATAAAATCAAGTCTAAAACTTCTTAAGATAAGAATGCTAGTATTTGTATTGGTAATAAACCATTGCAATATTTTGTACCTCATATGTCAAACAATTTCCCTATGAAATTTAATCAAATACATTGTTTGAAAAATTATGTTGTACTTGTCCCATATTTCAATGACAGACAGAACTTCCTCCTTGGTTTGACCATTCATTTCAATTACAGCTTGTCTAGAACTGTCCAGATAACAGTGCAGAAATCAAATACCAGTCCTATACCTTTTCATCAACCTCCTGCATTGCAACAGGGCCAGCCTCCATAGCTGAGTGGTCTAAGGTATTGTCCAGCAACTGCTGCAGGCTTCACAATTGCCAAAGTTCTGGGGTTGCGATCCAGCTTGCCAGTAACTTAAAGTTTGTCAGTTGTTTTCCTCAGATACTCCACCATTACACACTGGCTTGTCATGATTAAAAACCAAGTCCATTTCAGCAATGCCAGCATGTCATGTACCTTTTCTCTCTATCTCAAGCTGTTTCTCTAGCTCCTCTAACTTGAGCATGTTTTCTTGGAGGACAGGGTTTTCTGGGCTGAGCCTCAGTGCTTCTGTGTATTGCTGTCTTGCTTTCTCTATATCATGCTGAAATGATTAAAGGGCAATGCCACCTATAGTAATATCAAAACATTTTCTATAGACACCACAATTCATAGCAACGACTATGATAATGATTAGAATCTTGAGTTTATCAAAAGCCTCAAGTTAACATATAAGATGATGATTTACATTTAACTATATCAAAATATTGTACCAATAAAATCTTACTAATTTTCTCATTTTCTATAAAGATTACAAGTAATTAGTCAAATTTGGCAAATAACGGACAATGATTACTTTTGCAAAAAATGCATAAACCTTGCAAAAAAAAACAAAATACACTTTTAGTCACAATAAGATAAAATAAGATAAATAAAATTGCAGATTGCCTAAGCAGGAAGTGTTAATATTCGTCCTGTGTTTCCATGCAATTAGGAAAACTGAGCTCATAGATTGAGCTATGCGTTTAGCAGACTTACATTCATATGGTGGAGAACCCCTAGATTGAGATGGGCCTCTGCAATGGTGGGATCCAGCTCGATGGCCTTGATGTAACTCTGAAAAAAAATCAAACATTAATGTACCCAGAGAAGCAATCTGCAGTTCAAACGTTTAGTGCATACACTGAACTTGCAGGCAGACCATGCAGCCTTTAAATATACAATATCACATCAATCATCTAAACACGACTTTTAAGGACACAATTCTCTGGGTAGGTGAATGTGCATATCTAATTATTTTGCTAGAGCAACCAGTTAACCACAGTCTAAAACCAATTGGTCATCTGGTGCAGGAATTCAATGTCAGCACTTGATAGCTGACTCTAGGAAGACATTATGTGGTCATAAATGAGTTTCACACAGTTGAAATACAAAGTAGGTCATGGGCGTGTAAGGGAGTGGAAATATAGAGATCATGCTTCAAACTCACCTGAAAGGCCCCTGTGTAGTTCCGGAGATCTTTATAGTGGTTGCCCTGTTCGAAGTAGAGAGAGGCAGAGATGGGAGGGTCTTCTGTCTGGCCCAGAGCATGCTCAATGTAACTCGACGCCTGAAAAAATAGAATAATGCAAAATGTAGAGATATTTATTTCCTGTCCTAAATGTATGGAAGGAAGGAAGGAATGGGTTTTTACGTCGCTTTAAAGAGCTCAGGAACCCTCACAATGCAGCACCCTCACAATAAGGTTACTTTCAACAATTGATTCCTCATCATTCTATCGATTAGAATGATGTATGTGTTCCAATTTCGATGGCAAATCACATCTGAAATGGTTTAGGTGTTTGATTGGTTTTCAGCTTAATAAGGCATATTGCTTGTGTAATTAGCAGGCCTGGTAATTCATCAAGCCGCAGTTTCATCCATGAATGGGTTTCAATGTAATCAACATTTACACAGTCTGTGTACATTTCTACTTCATTGGGCAGACAATTTTATCCTATTGCAGCAATTACTCATTATGAAAAGCCCACATCCTTAACCGCACACACACAAACACACATCGTGTAGAGAATAAACACCACCAGATAGTGACCACATAAATTGTTCCACATTTCACCTCTTTAAATCATTACAAAACATGAAAGGCCGTTGATTTTTCACATAAAAAGTAAATTTGGTATTGACTCAGGCAATAACAATGATATTAATCCTACATTGAGGATGAGATTGTCTAGAGCAAATAAATGTTGTGCATGGTGATTCAGTGCAATGTTAATGAATTGCTTGTAATCTGCACAACATATTAAATTCAAAAGGTATAAAATATTTCCACAACTCAGCCTCTAAGGGCAGAAATGGTGGTAATAAACTAAATCTTCATTTCAACCTACATCAGGTAATAACTGTACCAACATCTATGATGTTCTGCACCTCCAGCCTACCTGTGTGTGTTTCTTGAGCAGCCCATAAAGGTTGGCAATTTGGCGTAGAGCTTCCAGGTGGTTTGGATCCTCCTTTAATACTTGTAGCAATAACTCATCGGCTCGTTTCAGCTGCTTGACGTTGGCCAGGACCTGTGCCTACAAATCACACACTAAACATCACCATTACTGTCCTCCTCAGACCATCAGCCCTTCCTTACACTGGTCATAAACAATGGAAAGAGAGGGACGCAGGTTGGCACCTTCTTGTCGACAAAAGAGGCTTGTTGTTTCACCTCAAAAACTTTCTTTCTTATAGGGCAAAAAATATTTCAATTAGGATGAAATGAAATTCGCATATTAAAATATTTTAAATCAGCAATTATTAAGTAAAGTTCAGCAGTATTACAAAGAAGCCTTAATCTAAGGAACAAAAGATGATAAAATACATCAATAACGATGATGACAATAATAATAATGATGATAATAATTATAATTATAGTAATAACAATTATAATAATAATAATAATAATGATAATAATAATAATAATAATAATAATAATAATAATAATAATAATAATAATAATAATAATAATGATAATAATAATTACAATAATTATAATAATAATAATAATAATAATAATAATAATAATAATAATAATAATAATAATAATAATAATGATAATAATAATAACAATAATAATGATAATAATAATAATAATAATAATAATAATAATAATAATTATAATAATAGTAATAATAATGACAATAATGATAATAAGGAGCATAGAAATAAGAATAAGAATAAGGTTAAGACTAAAACAGTAACTCACAAAGTGTGTGATTCCATCTAGGTGATGGGGATCTTTCCTGTAGAGTTCGTGGAAGAGAACCAAGGCCTGCTTGGGTCTACCAGTGTTGAAATAAAACACTCCCACCAGGTCCAGGACACGCGTCTCCCGACTCACACTGAGTGCCCTGAGCAAAAAAAAAAACAGGTCAGAAAATAAAATTAGAGTTGCAGGTAAAGTGGATAAGTAAATGTAGCAGAGAGAAGTAAAGTTAATCTCCCAAAGGGTTTGTGTATCCTCGAAAAGAGTAAACAAATCAGCTATGGTAATCAAAATAATGCCAGTGGCACAGATCATAGCACGGGGGAAATGATATCACTTTCTATGATAATATTGTAAAAGAATGCCGAAATATACACCTCTCAGAGGGATTATTATCCAAGAGAGGGATAAAGGAATCTGCCATAGTGATTAGAGAAAGACCTTGGGCACAGATCATGTAATGTTGGCGAATAAGATTCCTCCCTACACTGATACTGTAATAGGAGAAGAAACATGCACATCTAAAAGGGTTATTATTTCATGGATGGTTATAGAGAGGATCTGCCATGGTGAGTAGGAAAAGGCATGGATCATATAAAAAAAAAACTACAAGACATTATATATCTTATAGACACCACATATTAACCACACATCACATAGTAGACCAATGGCTGATCTGGCTTTAGTCTGAATCTGCCACGGATGTACCACTTATGATGAGACCATGGAAATTGAAACATTTGTGCCACAGGTATATTTATGAGTGTGGCAGTGTGGCATACCCACCCATCTAAAAAGTCTTTTTGAAAGAGATTACCATGATGCTTTGGAGATGATTTTTCTACAATTTGGATTTTCACTTACCGTATGAAGAGTATCTCAGCCTGATGGTTCCTGCCGAGGGAACGCAGCAGGCGGGCGGCATTCGTCACTGATATCACATGATCCCACTGTAGACCATAGGCTCTCTCATAGCTCCTTAAGGCTTCTGTGTTACGGCCTAGAGGAATACAAAATACAATTATCAGGTCAGGTAAATAAGGTATAGAGGCATTCGTCACTGATATCACATGATCCCACTGTAGACCATAGGCTCTCTCATAGCTCCTTAAGGCTTCTGTGTTACGGCCTAGAGGAATACAAAATACAATTA
>OZ012684.1:2483079-2484652 GCA_963942565.1 Maea johnstoni | reverse complement strand
ATATATAGTATGTATATATATGTATATATGTATATATAGTATATTGTATATATATGTATATATAATATATATAATATATATAATATATATATTTATATACATATATATATATATAAATATATACTATATAGTATATTCATATAAATATATATATATATATATATATATCTATATATAATATATATATAATATATATTATATATAGTATATATATTATATATGATAGTGTGCAAAACTTCAAGAAACAGCAGAAAACATTGCTATTTCGAAAGGAGTTTAATTGACTATATGGACCATGACAACTGTCAAATGACTCAAAAGCGCTTTTGAACATTATAGGTGGAAAGGGCGCTATATCAAATATCAATTATAATTATTATTATTATATATATATATATATATATATATATATATATATATATATATATATAATATATATATATATATATATATATATATATATATATACTATATATATATTTGAATCTTTGATAATCATCACATTTATTGGAAAAAGATTAAGCTCAATCGTGACTATTTCGGGCTACGCGGCGAACATCACCGGCAACTTTCTCACATGTCCCGTCTAGGATTCGAACCTGTACAGTGGTGAAACAGAGCAAGCAGTCAATTGTAACGCCTTAGAACACTCGGCTTGATGCCTTTATTCCAAGGATTACTATTAATAGTGTGTGCGCGCTTGAGTGAGAGAACGGTATATTTAGATCCGAATGTATGTTATAGATTCAATTTTTCTGTCACGAATTCCTAAGACTATGACATTGGGTTAGATTGCTGGCTTGATATGAGAAACTACCTGCGCCATAACCCTTTACAATGCATTGTCATTTAATAGGACTGTAGTATTTGATGTGATCGCCTGTTGTTGGCAAAGCTAGACATGTGAGCTAATCTAGCATAAAGGCGTTGGAAAGGACGGTTGGGGAATGAGTAAGACCATCATAGCAGGCGCGGAGTAACGCCACTAGGAGACAGTTTATGGGATTAGCACATCAAAGAAGGTGTGTTACCCAAGTAATTCCACCCTAAAGACACCATTGACCCTGGCGTAAACAGGCAATGCATCTACTTGTGTCGTCAGCAGCTGAGGGCTGTGCTGGCAGCAGCACTGTTGCTTTGATGATACCATTGGCCCTGCAGTAATCCTCCGCTATGTCTTCACCATTGCTCTATCAGTATATCTAGTGTTGCTTTTGCTGCCTATACGATGGGAAACTTTTTTCTTTGCCTCACTGACGCCGTGTTTTTTCCATGTTTCACACTCTCTTTTTGCACCAATCGTTCCAATGCTATCACTTGGGATAAACTGATAAACTAAATATGCTAGATATTTGTTTTTTTATCGAGGAAACTGCACATTATGCGCATGTCATTATGTCTATCCATCTCCAGGTAAATCTGAATTAATTAGTATCCGCCTTGCTTGTCCGTCCCCCTCTCCTAATGTGGTTCCAAATGCTAACAATGTAGGAAAAATTGCTCTATCACGAATGTACATCACGCCTTAACGCCGATTCTTGGGGCCCATGGGTAGTCACAGTTGAAACACAAT
>OZ012684.1:2425579-2478079 GCA_963942565.1 Maea johnstoni | reverse complement strand
GGTCTTTTCTGAGGTAAAATGGTCTAAAATCAGTTTTTTTGTTAATTTCTGTTAATATTTTTGTATTATTTAGGGCACTTGTACTTCCTTATACACATTAGGCGAGTAGTTTTACTTAATTTATACTGTTCAATTGTAATTACTTTCCAAGGTAATTCAAGTACTTGAAAATCAGTCAAAATTTTGGTGCACCTGTTTTCCAAATATAGTCCCTGATTAAAACGTACCTATATTGCCCATGATTTCATGGTTTGATTTGACCATGTAGTGAAATGCCCACTGCCATCGCATTTAAATGAATGAAATGTACTGATATAGGCTGTTAATATGTCTAGGTTTCGTTTATGGTTCTTGTTCATTCACTGTGGCTCTTTTTGGTTGATTTGTCACTTTGAAGTCATCCATTGAATGCAATTTTAATAGTACAAAGATAATATTCTCTATAATGTTTGTACATCAATAATCAAATTTTGGAACAATTTTGTTTTTGCTACTAGTTATTCAGACAAAATGAACCAAAATTAGGGTTTTGTTAGCACATTTTTGTTTTTCCCATACAATAACAACGGAAAAGCATATTTCATGATGCAAATTAATTATTTTATTTATAATGTCTGATTAGAGGAGCATTTAGTGATAAGACTCTTGTTTCAAATTGACTAATGGACCAATTTTAGCCATAATTGTTGAAAAACAAAAACATAAATGTAATTTAATGGTGAAGGAATGAAAACCATTAAAGCAAACTGGGTGTATTAACAGCCTATATTAGTACTTTTCATGTATCAAAATGTGATGGCAGTAAATGTTTCTCTGCATGGTCAAATCAAACCTTGAAAACAGGGGCAGTGTAGGCAATTTTTGTTCTGGGCCAATATTTTGTACAAAAATTTGGACACTTAAGTTTTCTTGCAGTAACTACAAATAGACAGTATAACTCAAGTAAAACAAGTCACCTAGTATGGATGACAAAGTACAAAAAGTGGTCTAAAATTTTTAAAAAATAAATAAATAAATTAACAAAAAACCAATTGTAGTTTATCTCTAAAACGCCTTAATGGATAAACAAAATTAATCCATAATATAATATTTTTTGATTGTCAAATACTACCGCTGTGTCTTTATGACTATGTTTATAAGGAGACCACAAAGTTGACCGATAGACCTGACACGGTCACTACAGTCTATGAGTCGAAGCTAAAGTAGGTTTTTCACATGAAGGAATTGAGACCGCAGAACAAAGTTTATTATCGTAAGAATCATATTACTAAAATCCTCTAAACAGACATTAAAATGAAGTAACACAAAAACCCAATTTTGGTTCATTTTGTCTAAATACTAGTAAGTAGTAGCAAAAACAAAATTGATTTCAGAATCTGATTCTCTATGTGTTGATGTACTAAAACTATAGTGAATACTGTAGAACACACAATGTTAGCGTCTGTTTATATATAGCGTACATAGCGTGTGGTTCCGCTTTGCTATATATAAAAACGCTGTACTTTTTAAATTCTGTACTGGCGCTGCAGCGGCGGCCACCGTCGCTAACATAGAGATACGCTATGATGCGAAAATTCCCCAATTCGCTATATTTGGGACACGCGTCATATGTGTGTTCTACAGTATCATCTTTGTAATATGAGCATTACATACTTTACAACGGATGACTTCAAAGTGACCAATCAACCAAAAAGAAACCTAAACATATTAACAGCTTATCTCAGTACATTGGAAATATTACAATGTGTTATAGGTACGTTTTGATCAGGGCCAATATCTGGAAAGCAGGTGTACCAAAATTTGGACTTATTTCTAAAAACTTGAATTTATTTAGAAAGCAATTACAAGTAAATAGTATAGATCAATTAGAACTAGTCACCCAATGTGAGTTAGGAGGTGCATGCAACAAGCGCCCTGAATACTAGTAATACAAAAATATTAACAAAAAAGAACAAAAACATGATTTTAGACAATTTTATCCCAAAAAACACTAGAAATATCAACAAAACCAATTAACGTTATTAATATGTTAATTGTCTGTGTACTGAATAAGTTCAATCCTACCAGTGTGAAATTATTACTGTATTTTTACATAGGCCTTAAAGTTGACCGATAGACCTGAAACAGTCGCTATAGTCCATTAGTAAAAGTAGTTTTTTTATGTGAAGAAATTGAGACCACAAAACAAAACTTGGTATAATTGTAGCTGATATATGTTAGATTAATATATTATAAGCTGAGGTTATTAGATATTTCACTACATGGACAAACTCAGCTTTTAAGATAGGCAAAATTACTACAAATTTTTTTTTTAATTTCGCAATAAAACTGCTGTTTTTTATTCAACATGGCATGCATAATATATACAAATATTTACAAATATGTATCTTGCTTTGTAATATTTCAATTCATATACATGTTGTTTTTCTTGTTTTTGTTTTACTCATTATTAAATCCATCATTTTTACAAAAAATATTTTTAAACGGTTTCTAATCATCTTATATGGTAGGAAAAAAGGTATCTTTAAGATTTTGGTAATATTGTCCCCAGACCTGTATAAACTGCTCAGCTTTATCATTTAAATCCGACTCATATTCTTTTACACATAATTCATTGTAGAGCATTTTTTTTACTATTATGATATTGTGAGCTTTGCCCGATATACTATTTTTGTATATGACTATTTTGGTAATGAGAATTATTCTATCAATCGTTGTATCTCTTTGTTGGAAACCAAAAGTTTTGTCAAAATCAGTTAGCTTCAGGGTTTTTGATGTAACGACTTTTACCCAAAATTCAACCTGTTTCCATAAATCAATTGTTGCATGGCATTCTAAAAACATGTGTCGTAACGTATCAATTTCAGTAAGGCAGTTTTTACACATTTTGGTATCTGAGATTCCCATATTATGTAATTTTTCATTCGTGATGATCCGGCTATGCAAAAGTTTAAATTGGAAGTATTTTTGGTATGCTCCTGATTCTAGTTTGGAGATTCCTTTGAAAGCATGTTCTATGGTATCGTAAGGGATTTCTTCGTTTAGAGCCATTTCCCATTTATTTTTCACGTCAATTAGAATGCTTGTATTATAATTCATAAGCTTGTTATAAATTCTACTACAACCTTTTTGCATCGTACCTATTTCGAATAACAGTCTCGGAAGTTGTGGACCTTGTATCGGAGCAATTTACTACAAATTTGATACCGGCCAACTTTTGCCAACCGACTGTGTCAAAATTTGACCTTTTTAGAAAAACGACTTGATTTTTCTAGAATCCCATATGAATAGACAATATAAATCAAGTAAAACATTACATCAAATATGAATGGCATGGAAGAAAAAAAGGCCTGAAAACTGAAAAAAATAAAGAAATTGAACGAAAATCACATTTTGTACCTCTTTATCTCAGTACCCATAAGGGATATGAAAAAAGAAAATTCATAATGTGATTCTCCAGGTATCAGTTAGTTATAGTAGCAATTGTAGGCTTTGCACCTCAAATTTTACAAAAACTGTGAGCATCTGAAAATGGTCCAACACACTATTTAGATTCATGTACACCCTCCATACCTTTAACCTCACTTTTCTCAAAAACCATTTGAAATTTTGAACTGAAATTTTTCGTGCAATCTTTTTAAACATAAAGGCACACATGAGGGAAGTTTCGTCAAAATCTGAGATGGTCACCTGGCGACTTTTTTGAAAATTGCGTCACTTGAGCCGGAATGACCCTATAGCAAGTCAAAATATTTTTGTTATCAAAAATAAACACCCCAAATCATTTTTTTTAGTCTTTGCCAGATGTGCTGTTTTAATCCATGGTGGCCTTTTAACAATGGGTCGATTATGTTCTTTGTGTCATTCTGGTTGAGATTTCATTTTCCCCTTTAAATCTGTTTTTTCTCATATAATCAACTAAATTGGAATTTATGTTATAATGAACTGGTAGATATTTGTCATCTACCGATTAAGTTTTAGTTTTCGCCATTTTCTTGTTACAGTCTTAATTTTCGCCACTTTCTTGTTGTATGTTTGCTTTGATTTGCATCTGGAAATCGTTGCAGGTTTCCCCTGATGTCATTAGCTAAAGGCCAACAGGTGGCCTGTATATATTTGGCGATCAAAGATCCATAAGCTTTCAACGGGCTCAGCTGAATTGGGTGAATTCTTCCTATTTGTGGGAGCATATACAGTAGGCTGGTATGATTTTGAAAATAGCAATCATGGCAGACCACTGATCAGACCAGTTAGAAATGGGCGTACCCAGCCTACATGAATACATTTCGTGAAAATTTCTTATTACATTATGCGTAGGTATTACATTTCGCAACGATTTTTTATTACATTATGCGTACCTTGTGCTATTACATTTCGTGAAAATTTCGTATTACATTATGCGTAGGTATTACATTTCGCAACGATTTTTTATTACATTATGCGTAGGTATTACATTTCGCAACGATTTTTTATTACATTATGCGTAGGTATTACATTTCGCAACGATTTTTTATTACATTATGCGTAGGTATTACATTTCGCAACGATTTTGTATTACGTTATGCGTAGGTATTACATTTCGCAACGTTTATTACATTATGCGTTTTAACAAACGAGTGAAGACTGATCCTTGAGAGGCATCAAGTCAGCTTACCAATGTTTGCAATGTCATTAAGAAACACGTGTTTCCTTGCACAACCTTGCTGAGGATAACTATTTAGCAACATCGCTTGACATCTCAATACCACCTTAACAATCCCCTCAGAGGTGAGCAGCTGAGCTAATCCATACTGATCCTACCTTCAGTCTCTGATGGCGGGAAGGCGTGATCGGAATACCTCAATAGCAATACATTGTTCTAGGATGGCCATTACACGGACCTCTGTGGTAAACAGGTGTCAGTCAATACACGGGCACAAATTAGTGAACACATACCATTTATTTTCAGTACCTTGTTCATTAGAACATCGATCTATTTAATGCTAAAACATAGCTTTAAAACTTTCTTTAGGATTACATATGCATACATGGCGCAGCCTTTAAGCCTGCTGCAGGATTAATTTAAAATGTTGACACCGAGAATGTTATCATTATAGTATATAAATTTAGTATGAAATATGAAATCCTTTCGGCATGTGATCATTGAAAAGCCTTTTTTGTTTTTAAAATCAGTGATAGATTGATGACTTGTCCCACAAACGATCATCATACGTCTAACAAAGATTTACTACCGTTCCACAAATAATCAATTATACACTTCGAAACTCATTTTACGTATATTTCTACATAGATACAAGGCTACGGTTTGAATTGTTTTCCATAGTTCTACATAAACACAAGGATACGTTTCGAAACTAGCCTTACGTATAGTTCTATATAACTACAAGGATACGTTTCGAAACTAGTTTTACATATAGTTCTACGACCATTAGAATACGTTTCGAAACTAGTTTTACGTACTGTAAATCACTTTATTATAGCGGATACAAAAATATAGCGATAATAGCGCTCTGCCCATATGCGCTATTATAAAATCCCCGTCTTTATTAAATTCTTAATTGAACTTGCTGCTGCCTTTCCCGTTCACCGCTATACTTAGATCACGCTATCCAGGGCAGTAACGTAATTGCGCTGTATAAAGTTCACGCCATATTTAAGTGATTTACAGTATTTCTATGATAAGTTTCGACACTGTTTTGATTTTACTTCTATTTCACAAAGACGTAGTTACGTAGAATAAAGTTTTTCTCTCAAAGCACGCTGTTGAGTGAGCTAGGGTACGAGGAAGAGAGACCTGTTTGAACATACACTTAATCAATCACCTTCCTAGAGTGCCACAGACTTAAAGGGTGATCCCCCTTGATGCCTTACAATTGGTCTGGGGAAATGAAAAGTCAATGTCTGAGTCTATTGGCTGAGATGGATGGCGTCTTGAGATGATCTTGTTTGGTGTTAAGCTCAGTGATCAATTAGATTGCCTGAGAGGTGATAACCAGAGACCCCACCACTATTTGTCATTTGTCACGTTTTCTTTCCATGGTCATATGTAACAGGATTGGCTTAGGGGTATGTTTGAACCTAACATCAAATTATTCGCTACCAGTTTCGAACTGAAGTTGCTTGTCCTATCTTGCAATATCAGAAAATTGCTATGATGACGTCAATCAAGGGTTAAATCTATACCATTTGTTTCGTAGGAATAACAATAATGCAATCAAAATATAAATGTATGAATTAACACGAGTAAAGTATTATACAAGATGCTGATAGTAATAGAAAGGAAAGACTAAAGCCCCTTTTACACTATGCTGGCAACTTGCTCGCAACGTGGTGGCAAAAGATGGTTGCGGGGGATTGCCACCACATTTTTACCCCCATAATTTTCTATTGAATCAAGTTTGTACAATGTATCTTTCATATCGAAGATATAGTCAATAAATACTCATTTATTGCCCCCCGTCGCCAATGGTTGCCAGTACGTTGCCAGCAAAATTTCTGCTAGCGTAAAAGGGGCTTAACGCTATCTAGGATATTCTTTTTAATAAAGTTATAAACATTTATAAGTAATACGTCTTGCGACCTGGTTGGTAAGGTCAAAGTAGATTTGGATTGGAATTTTGTTTTTCGTCACATTATGCCAATCACGGCTAATTCGTGACTAGCCAGTTTTTAGTAGTGGAGGAAACCGGAGTACCCGGCGAAAACCACCGCCTAACTCCAAGTCACTGGCAACTTTCTCACATGTCAAACCGGGATTAGAACCCAGGCAGAGGTGAGAGACAGCGTGCAGTCAGTGGCGGCGCCTTAGACCACACGGCCGTCAGAGGAGGCCCTAGGTCAAAGTAGAAAGCACTGACATCATGTTTGTACATACCGATGGAAACCAACATTTAATCAGTCTTTGAGAATTGCACCAATAACGATTCTCTTTCAACTGGCTTTATGAAAACACATCTTTGATATCAGGTATGAAAATCCTTCCCCTGGAGTGTGCTGGTAAACGTCATTGCTAAGCACCTATAAGTGCTGCTATGAATGTTTGATGAAGTCTGGGATACTGTGATGGGAACAGCGGGTGAGCGAACCTCTTGCCTAGCGATTGAAGTACGTCTACTATAGCTGCCACTATGGAATGGGCAATAATTACTTATGCTTTATTTTGCCGACATTTACCGGATGCCATCAATGCGGCTGGGTTAACTTCCCAGATTACAGGACGATTTATTGAAAAGTATTTAATTGATGTTAGATCGTACAAAGTTTCTACTTTTCTTATATTTTGAATTAAGTCTCTGTGCACAAATGGATAGACATATAAAACCATAGATATATTCCTAACATCAGTGATACTTATTGGTTGACATATAAAACCATAGATATATTCCTAACATCAGTGATACTTATTGGTTGACCCCATTGGTATTTCTCGCAAAGTAAGGCTAGCAAAGGTTCAATATGATGGATCCCTTAAATCTATAACTCGATATGTTTTTCTCTTTACACAGTCCATCATGTAAAGCTCCTATTCTATTCCACATAACCGAACAGAATAGGAGTAAGATTTACACCTGTTTTATAGTATAAGAATACTAAAATAGTATAAATCTTCCAGTCCATATTTAGAAACCAACATAAGTAATAAAGCGGCCAATGTCTCTAAACTAATCTTGGAATTGGTTTTCTGTGGATAGTTACTGACGGTCAAGATCGACAAGAGATGATATTTCTTTACAAATGGCTGATTCTGAAGTGAGTTATGATGACCTCAATAGAGCATATAGAGCATGTCTAGAAAGCTATGATGAATAAAACTATGCAACACTGTAAAGGCATAACATGGCTTTTGATTAAGGAAATGAAGTGTAGTTTATGTTGGGTAAAGGAAGAAACTTTACAATACAAAGTGTTCTTTTTGCATCAACGATCTACCCATATTTTACACTTGATACCTGATAGCATTACAGAAGAAATACATCTGAAGTCGGTCATTTTGGCCAAAACAAATCTATACTTGTCACAATGGTAAATGTATCTGTAGGATTTAGTTAGCTCATCAGTGTGGTATCAAATGTTTACTGCCATGCATGGCCATCAGTGTCTGACTGGGCAGTAGTTATAGATAGTTTTCAAGAAGCATATTTTCTCGAATTTTAAATCAGGGACAATATGCAATAGATCAGACTCAGGTTGGTTTGATATGGAAGTATGTGTGCGTTAAGCTAATGTTACTAGCAGAAACCATGCCATATCTATCACGAGACAGCTGTGTACTTCATTAAAACCCAATGTACGTGAGTCTCGTGCATTTAATACACACATGAAAAGCGCCACAACACAATTCATACGTCATTTAAATTCTTTTTTTAAAGAATTGAATATCTTTAAATAAAATGCAATATGTGTACATTTTCCAAGCCCCAATCAGAGAGGATATGTGGTTAGTAGAATCTCTCTCTCTCTCTCTCTCTCTCTCTCTCTCTCTCTCTCTCTCTCTCTCTCTCTATATATATATATATATATATATATATATATATATATATATATATATATATATGTGTGTGTGTGTGTGTGTGTGTGTGTGTGTGTGTGTGTGCGTGCGTGCGTGCGTGCGTGCGTGCGTGTGTGTGTTGCATGTCTGTATATCGCACAAAATAAATGTAGATCGAGAAACAAATGGAGAAATGCATTGCATGAAGGATTGCTATCAGATTGAGAATGTCTCTGTTCATAAAGCAGACAAAAACAAGCATGATAAATGTGTATCCCTGTGGTGCTAAATGACACGAGAAGTTGGATCTGAGGTGTGTCCACAAATCATCATTTGTCACTATGGGTAAAGTTTGAGGGCCATTACGCGATGCATATATCAATCTTACACCCAGCTGCAGGTTTTCCTCTCGAGTGAATTAGCTCTATGACCTTATCCCGCTTCTTTAGGTCTTTTGCTCGAAGCCATCTATCCTTGTTAGCCCTTTAACCTTGGGGGTTCTTAGCATAAAGCCATATATCCTACTAAACCCAAACCTCATGAGATGACCCTTGTTTGCTTATTATTATCAGCACCTACTCCTTCTTCTCGGAGACTCCTTTATGAATAGAGGTATTTCATTTGGGTGGAATGGCAGGTCATTCCATGGCATTGGGTGGCGACGCACCGCAGACACTCGGAGCCGAAGTGTCACTCACTTGGGCTCCACCTATCGTTGGCCCGAGCGGTGGTTCAGCCTTCGCAGCAGCACGCGACGGCCGGGGCGAGTCAGTCTTATCTTCCTATCACAGTCCCGCAACGCACGAGAGCGTGTGGCGGGAGTTTCGGTGCCGCGTGCAGCTGTACTGCACTGTAAGCCCGCCAGTTAATCATTGTTTGTTTAAGCAATCAGTCGCGGTGTCACCGACATTCCGAGACTCCCCGCACCCGGCATTTGAATCGCCCTGACTTTCAAATCAAGGAAAGTACTGACAATTTACCCGGAATACCGTATGCAGCATAATGCCGAGGAACTACAAATGTAAAGCCTGCCACATAGTGCACGAGCCACCTACGGGCAAGCACTGCCGACGAAGAGACATTTCGCCGGAGACGGTCGACACGGCTGCCGAAAGCCCAATGTTGCCGATGATGATGGAAATAAGCAGGAAAATGGAACAAATGCAAGAAGAAATGCGAACATTGCGTAGTGAGCAGGCGGGGGAACGACCAGAGCAGGTAGAGGCCACGCCGGCATCGCCAGATATCAGTGCAGATGAGGACACCGACGACTCCGACAGTCAGGTCGCCTCACCAGAAACGTTGAGAAGAGATAGGCGATTGATGAGACGGGCGGCTAAGAGAATAAATCGACTTCGCTTCGAACAAGATGACAGTGATGACAACGGATCGGATACAACCAGAACGAAGGGTAAGAAGTCTGGGTCGGTGATGACTGCCACCGATAAAGTCACAAAGACAGTCGACTGGCCGCACATGTATGTGCGTCGTACGGCAGGGGGAAGCAGAAAAGGGGTGACATTTGCAGAGCTGCGAATAGAGGAATTCGTCTTTGGGTTCCTCAAGATGATAGTCGCCCCCAAGAACAAGTTTGATATGCCCCGCATGATAGAAATGCTTACGTACATTATGCAGGACTCCATGGAGTTCTCCTGGCAGAGTGCGAGGAGATTTTACGAACAGGTCGGAATTAACGTAGAGATGGGAATGCTGAAGTGGACGGATGAGCCGTCGATTGAACGATTGCGGATGCAGTACGCCCGTACAGTGTTCCCAGTGGCCAAAGAAACTAAGGATTACAATAAAGCAGCACTCGTACAGGCCCCCCCGAACACTAAGTGCTGTGTACCGTTCCAACAGAAATCGTGCGAGCAGGAACGGGACCACAATCCTTTCGTGCATGCATGTGCATATTGTCTGCGAACGAAGACAGCGATATGCAGGCATCCCGAGTCAGACTGCTACAGAAAGGCTAACGACCTTTCAAAAAACGGCAAGCAGAGGGAGCCCAACAGCTCCCTCGCACAATAGACTCAGAGAAAGTGGAACAACGGGGCGACTTCAGTGAGCCAGCTGAGGTCGACGCACTCATCGGCCCCGAAACAGGGGTACGGACAGATACATTGAATCCGGTTCGCTTAGTTAGTCCGGGTCACCTCGAACCAGAGGTGACTCCCCAGCGCGACAAAGTAGCGACTGATGAACAGAGCGTCAACAACAACACTGAACTGAGGGGCATATTTGACGCAGTCATTGCCACGGGAAAGTACAATTTCGCACAGGCCAGGATGAGGGTACCCAGCGACCTCAACATCCACGCCTGGAGGGAAGCATTGCGGAACTATTCCGACAGGGCCATAGTGGATTATTTGGCATACGGATGGCCCATAAACTTCGATAGGTCGTCCAGCCTGTTGTCAACACCACACAACCACCCATCAGCGGACCAGTTCGAGGCCGACATCGAACATTATATCAACGTCGAGAGGGGACACGGTGCCGTTGCCGGTCCGTTCGCCGGCCCACCCGTGGGGGGTATGCACATTAACCCCCTCATGACCCGTCATAAGAAAGAGTCGGCCTTCCGGAGGGTCATCATGGATTGTTCTTGGCCTAAGGGGGCGGCGATCAATGACGGCATTGACCCCAAGTGTTACATCGACGGGCCAGCCAATATAACATTACCGACGGCCGATTACATGGCCGATAGACTACTGCAATTGGGCAAAGGCGCCTTTTTGTACAAGACGGATCTGGCCAGGGGATACCGCCAGTTACGGGTGGACCCCCACGACTGGCCCCTACTGGGATTCCAACATAGAGGGCGCTACTACTTGGACATCTGTCCCCCATTCGGTCTCAGGTCATCTGCCATGTGCATGCAGCGCACGGCGGAGGCGATTGTGTATCTGCATGGGATCAGGGGATTTTACTGTAGGGCGTACTTAGACGACTTCGGGGGGGCGGAGCCCACGCAGGGCACGGCAAAGGACGCCCTCACGGAGCTGCAGAGCGTCATGGCGTCCCTGGGGGTCGTCGAAGCCAAACACAAGGTGCACGAACCTAGCCAGGTCATGGTCTGGCTAGGGATAAGTTACGACTCGGTCAACATGACGATGACCATTCCGGAGCCTAAGATGGAGGAGGTGATGAACATTCTACAGGAGTGGGGTGCCAAGAACAGGGCCACACGGCGGGAACTGCAGAAACTACTTGGCCTCCTGCAGTTCGTGGCCAGCGTCGCGCCCCCTGTACGGGTGTTTTCCAACAGGATGCTGCAGGACCTCAGGGACACGCCGGCCCGGGGGTCGCACGGGCTGTCCCTGGGGTTCAGGAAGGACTTGAAGTTCTTCCTGGACCTGCTACCCAGATTCAACGGGGTACGAATTATAGACAAGCAGGAGCTGCCTTATCAGGGTCAGATCGAACTCGACGCCTGCCTAACCGGGTGTGGTGCAACGATAGGTGAGCAGTACTACGCCGAGGCATTCCCTCCATTCATCACGGAGGCCACACACATGATAGCACATCTCGAACTGTTGAACATTGTAGTTGCATTGAAGGTGTGGGGCCCCGAGTGGAGGGGGAAGCGTGTCAAGGTACTGTGCGATAATACCAACGCGTGCCTGGCACTGCGGTCGGGCAGGTCCAGGGATTCTTACATACAACATTGTATCAGGGAGGTGTTTTTGTTCGCAGCAGTGTACGATGTGGACTTAGTGGCAGTGCACAGGGCGGGCGAGCTCATGGTCCGAGCGGACGCACTGTCACGCATGCACTCGAGTGTCTCGCACCGAAAGTGGGTGGACAATGATGAACAGTTAAAAGGGGCGGTCAGACTTAGGGTGCCCCCAGAGTGCTTTGAACTAATTAGTGAGCTGTAGGTCAAATTGTTCTCTTTTTCTTGCAGATTGGAGGGCATTGATTTCGGGTGCGAGGACACGCAGTGCACAGGCGTTCCGACCAGGAACGGTCGCCAATCAGGACTCACACATTTTGTTATACGTAGCATTTTGTTTTTATTTCGGGCTGCAAGATCTACCAGCTTCGGCCACTGTTTTGATTTGTTTTGCAGAGTTCCTCTTGCGTACCTACAGGGCCACCAAATCAGTGCTGAATGCCCTCTCGTCCGTACGACGGTTTCATCTGGATGCCAGGTACGACCTGAGCGCGTTTGGTGACGTGGCACTGGCCAGGTGGAGGAGGGCCTTGCCCCTCACGGTCAGGGACTTGCCCAGCAGGGCCCTGGCTCTCCCCCTGTGCGTGTTGGAGGAGCTTTGCAGGTTGGCCCAGGCCTCGGGTCAAGAGGGTATAACTATGGATGCCTTTCTAGCGGTCTGCTTCCATTCGTTAGCTAGGGCTTCTACCTTGCTGGCAAGGGGGGTCGGTTGCTACGATTTCTCTCGGCTCCCGACTCTTGCGGACCTGCAGCCGAGGGGAACAGGTTTCACACTCAATATCAAGTGGGATAAGACACATCAACAGGCAGGGCAGGCTTTTCAGGTGCCGCTCCTGCCTAGATCTGCCTCCTCGGCTTGCCCGGTTCGGGCACTTAAACTTTTGTCGGCCAGAGTTGGGAGGTTCGGGGGTAGGGCACCTCTCTTCGCCACACCGGTCAGGTTGGGGGGGGAGCAGGTTTTACAACCTCTTACTTTGCGCCAGGCACGGGTTTGGCTTAAGTCTCTGCTCCCTCTCTTAGGACTGCCACAGTCCCAGTTTACTTTACATTCGTTGCGCAGGGGAGGGTGCACACTGGCTAACGCGGGCGGTGCTCAGGTGTCAGATTTACAGGCCTTGGGGGGCTGGGCAAGTCACGCGGTGCATCTCTATCACTCACAACAAGATGCTCGGCGAAGGGCAGCTCTCGCATTACATGCTTCCGGCACAGGCATCCCCCCTGCAACTTAACAACTTAACGTTTGCGCCAGTAATCTTTGGCCCCGGTAATTTAACAGATACTTCTATTACCGCATGTTTTTCTCGCAAATTTGGGCACAGGTTAATGGTATATGTGTCTTTCACGGCTAGCCTATGGCCAGCAACGGTTTTCACGATACGTTAGTATGCTCTGTTGGTTACTTTGTTGCAACTTTCTATGGTCAGCAGACACACTGGTCAGTTTCGTAATTGATACATTGTTGCAACTTGGTCATACTGTTACTTTGTAACTAGGATAAGCTACTTTGTAGCGTGTATATACGTTTATGCTAAAACTGTTCTACTCTTGTAACCAGAAATTGTTCAAACTTGTTGTATTAAATTGTTTTACCCCCCTCTGTCGTTCTGTCGTGCCTCGCCAACTAATGTGGGTGGAATGGCAGGTCATTCCATGGCATTGGGTGGCGACGCACCGCAGACACTCGGAGCCGAAGTGTCACTCACTTGGGCTCCACCTATCGTTGGCCCGAGCGGTGGTTCAGCCTTCGCAGCAGCACGCGACGGCCGGGGCGAGTCAGTCTTATCTTCCTATCACAGTCCCGCAACGCACGAGAGCGTGTGGCGGGAGTTTCGGTGCCGCGTGCAGCTGTACTGCACTGTAAGCCTGCCAGTTAATCATTGTTTGTTTAAGCAATCAGTCGCGGTGTCACCGACATTCCGAGACTCCCCGCACCCGGCATTTGAATCGCCCTGACTTTCCCACCCGCCCGCCCCTTTGTGTTGTGCGGCCTCGGCCGGTCACCACGGCCTTTGGCCACAGGTAATTTAACTTTTACTGCTTTTACCGCTAGTGCCCTGGTAATTTAACAGATACTTCTATTACCGCATGTTTTTCTTGCAAATTTGGGCACAGGTTAATGGTATATGTGTCTTTCACGGCTAGCCTATGGCCAGCAACGGTTTTCACGATACGTTAGTATGCTCTGTTGGTTACTTTGTTGCAACTTTCTATGGTCAGCAGACACACTGGTCAGTTTCGTAATTGATACATTGTTGCAACTTGGTCATACTGTTACTTTGTAACTAGGATAAGCTACTTTGTAGCGTGTATATACGTTTATGCTAAAACTGTTCTACTCTTGTAACCAGAAATTGTTCAAACTTGTTGTATTAAATTGTTTTACCCCCCTCTGTCGTTCTGTCGTGCCTCGCCAACTAATGCTATTTGAAACGGACTTCAGAACCTACCGTCTAATAGATAGTTACTTTGCTTGTTACAATAATATAAGGTGTGTGTATATATATATATATATATATATATATATATATATATATATATATATATATGTATATATATATATATGTGTGTGTGTGTATATATATACATTTGATAATAATGAGTTGAATAAGAAAATTATTCCATTTACACCAAAGCAAGGTCTTTCAATAAGCCCGTCGTTAAAGTAAGTATATCTACACTATGGAATGCCATTAATGCATTTATTCACTATTTCTCTTTAAAAAAAAAATCATTTCTCTTTAAAGAAAAGTCATTTTTCTTTAAAGAAAAATCGTTTTTCTTTAAAAAGAAATCATTTTTCTTTAAAGAAAAATAGATAGATGGAATGCCATTAATGCATTTATTCACTATTTCTCTTTAAAGAAAAAAGCATTTCTCTTTAAAGAAAAATCATTTTTCTTTAAAGAAAAATCGTTTTTCTTTAAAGAGAAATCATTTTTCTTTAAAGAGAAATAGTGAATAAATGCATTAATGGCATTCCATACTACACTGTAATTATTGCGCATATAAATGTTTGCACTTATTATATAAGCACATCAAATGAAAACGTAATCTGCACACACATAGATTTTCTAAAATGTCTAAAGTCTTTGATAAATTGCCACATTGGTTGCATACTGTAATGTGTGTATGTACTTACGTATGATGCATATATGTATCATGTGTGTATGTAAGGATGTATGCATGTATGTATATATCAATGCGTAAATAAATGTTTGTATGCCATTGTGTCTATGTATGTACCTTGTCGGTAATGCGTTTACATATTGAAAAGACGTCACGTCAAGAAGTAATTTCTGGCCCATTTTGATGATTTATGATGGTTTGTTTTCTCAAAAATTGAAGTGCATTCCACATATTAAACCAACTATTTTTGCTCTAGGTAATAGAAGTGATGTTTGCCGAACATGTTTTTCTTCTATGTGTCAGTGTAATGGTACAGGCTCATTGGCTTAAGGGAATGCTAGGAATTGTTTCTTGGCGCTAGATTTGCTGTTGATTGCCATTCATTAGTTGGTGCCACCTGGGCATGGAAATGTACGTTTCATCTCCAGGTGGCAATCAGGATGATGGTGAAAGTGACACGGAATTCCAAGTGAAAATACATTCCGCTCTAGCATACTGACATTGCCGCTTAACAAAGAAAGGCACTATTGGTATTGGCGCTGTAAATGCTAAAGGGCAGAGGGGCAATAGGTGATTCCAACTGTGTAACACCAACATGTAGAATAAGGGTAATTGATTTGATGGAGGAATATAGGAAAAAAGAGTTTAGCTTAGCACTATGATATACACTATATAATCTAGTCTTCAGTTATGCTGTGTTGTTTGTCTATCGATCTAATTACTAGTATCTATCTATCTATCTATCTATCAATCTATCTGTATCTACGTATGTGTATGTGTGTCAAGTAATGTTAATTTGAGGTATACTTGTAACATCTCTTATTCAAATGTTTTGCCAATTTGGAATACTGTTAGACTGTTTGTGACCATCTTGATGGTACTTTCTTTCGCTGGCTCTGAGAGCTGAGAGCGTAAGGAATGTATGGGTTAAGACTACAGGGATGGAGACTGGCTTATCGTTACCAAGACTGCTGACAGAATTAATGGTCTATAACATGCCATACACATGAGTGATATGAAACATTTGCCACGTAATTTATCAAAACACTGATAGCATTGGAGTCCTGACAAAGACTGATGGCGTCTCATATTTTTCAAAGAGAAACCTTTGCGTTCAATCTCAATAAGTGTTAGAGGTGAATGATTTGGGTGGAAAATGAATGAAAGGATTTTTGTGATACTGGATGAATAATGCGTAAAATGTATAACACGGGATGAAAGTGTGTTTATTGACAGGATAACAAAGTGATGAAAAGGTGAAATGCACAGCTAAAACGATCAACAATAACTTTTCTATAAGAACACCATCACATTCAAATACATTTTATTTACCAAAACCCTTATTCGAGTTTCCTAACTGTTCTGCCGAAATTCGCCATAAGTAACCTCGCAAGACTAAAGAATGCATTGATAAAGCTAGCTATAATTATAACATTAAAGGAGGACTAAGTATTCCCATTTATTTTGATAGATTTCTAAACTTCTCCTGTTAACATATTTGTTAATGTGCCTTATCAATATAAGAATCAATAAATTGCTTATTTATCTTGGGTCTTTGTTATCTTCATAACAAATGACAAGTGTTCATTTCCAAATACAATTTCTTTTTAGCTTGATATAGTTATTGTGAACGATATGGCGATTGCAATAACTACCTGCCCTTTTCCAAGGTGCAGGATACACTAACGTTATACAATTTTGTATATCAGCATAGCATTCTTATTCCTTATGCTTCTCTTCTGAATGAACATGTTTAAAATTTGTCCGAAATCGCAAGTACCATGTGCAGATGAAAAACGTTGCGCGCTGTTCATTTACCGTAGTTTTTTTCATTTAATGTATAAGCAATAGGACTCTGCAAAAACTGTACGTTGGCAAACACTGGGAAACCTGTAATGCCCTGACCATTTACCATGACCATTGTTGTAATTAGTAATTCGTAGGCTTTGATGATAGATTGAGAATATTGACTGCAAACATTCAATCTATAAGAATATTCTTTCTTACATATTTTAACACGAATGTAAAATTACTTTGGATTGATTCTGTAGCAGATAGTTAAACGTCCTCCAGTTACTAGTTGAATATTTCTAGTTTATTGAAATGCTTTGATACAAGTACGGAGAGAAAATCACCTTCCTCTGTCTCCGCCAATTAAGGCTGCAACGAGTCGAGCTAGTGATCCACGATGGAGGATACAGGGGCACCTTGGTAAAACCACCGACTAACCCCCGGAAACTGCCTCAACCTATGTGGATCTGAAGTACACATATGATTTAACTCACTCTTCAAATACACCAACATTTGGTAAACATCCAAAGGTGAAGGTGTAAAACAGAACAGAAAAATCTGTCTATTATCTCAAAATTGATTTATTGTCAGTGAGATGTTTCCAAATGTGTTTGGACTTTGGAGCATGTGCACACTGCAAATGTGTGTGAGTTAAACAGTGGCCTTGTGCAGAGATAAGACAACGGTGAGTGCACATTACACTAGTCCGATCGACCATGGGACAAGCGTATTTTGTCGACCCTAGTCTTACATAGGAGATTGCTGATTAATTGATATCCTGATCACTGGTCAGAGCAGGTGCAAAAGCAATGATGTTGAACCATGGTGGACACAGCTCATTAATTCCTCGGCTGCTGCTGCTATTGACAGCGAGAGGATATGATTGATTGGCGGGGTTCTGCGTTGCTGCATACGATCGCTGCTTACACCAACTCTGACTCGCAAACTGTAAAACTCTGAACAATATTTTTTTTTTCGCAGTCATGTGTGGACAAACGACTGGAGATCATTAATTTAATGTTACCCATACGTCAGTTATGGAGACGCTTTACTATTTCTGGGTGCAGTATTTATTCTCGTGATTTACTGAACGCACAATTGATAGTTTATTACAGAAGCTATTGATTAATCATAAATCACGAATTTATCCAATCGACTAATTCAATTTTCAACTAATCACTTTTTATGCTTTTCATATGGTGTTAAGGCATTTCCTATACATTTCTGATTGACGCACGTCATACATAAGTTTGAGGAAGTCCTAAGGCATCATATAGATATGCATAATGGTGAAAGATCTTGCTTGGCTGCCACCAGGAATAATTTGGCCATGGTGATGCAAATTTAAGTAAAAAGGATTATATGGACATATTATATATGGGATGTAAATTTAGATTCAGGCTCACAATTTGCAGAATGTGGGATTAAACAGTATCGAATAAATTACATGTCAACGAAACAAAAGCTCCGATTGGTATATCAGCAATCTCCTTTGGACAGACTATCTACTGCATTCAATGCGTGATATCAATGTTCATGTTTAATAATCGTCAGGGGGATCCGATATCCCCGTATATCTTCGTACTTTGTGCGGAAATCCTATCTCATTGCATCAGGGAATGTGGGGACATTAAGGGGATTGAGGTAAATGGCACCGAAATATTTATTTCACAATACGCTGATGATACAACTTTGTTTTTAGAGGGTTCACTTGCAGCTATAAAAAAATTAATGAGTATTCTCAAATGGTTTAAAAACATATCAGGTCTGGGTATAAATGTGGACAAAACCAAAGCCGTCAAACTTGGGGCGACAAGGGACAGGAGCTTGTACTGGGAAGGCAGGTATGGAATGGATTGGACAAACAAGTTCACTGTTCTTGGTATAGATTACAACACTAATGATATGGGTGAAATCACTACAACAAACATTGAAAAGAAGATTTCTGACATAAAAAAACTAATCAAACTCTGGAAAGCCAGGAAATTAAGCCCCTACGGCAAAGTTACTGTCATTAAATCGCTTTTCTTATCTAAAATCACCCACCTGCTCCTGTCCCTTCCTAGTCCCAAAAAAGTTCTATTTGAGGAAATTAATACATTGTTCAAAAAATTCCTTTGGAATAACAAACCACCAAAATTCCGTAAGGAAATAATAGAAGCTGAAATATTTGATGGGGGTTTGAAATTGCATAACTTGGAAAAATTTGATTTGTCTCTGAAACTAGGCTGGATAAAGAGGTTGCTTAGAAGTGATTCTAAGTGGACTACTTTTCCAAATCTTTGGGGTATTTATGATATGTTTACCTTTGGACCTGACAAACTGGAAGCGACAAAGGAAGTCATATACAATCCTTTTTGGTATGATTTTATTATAAGTTTCAACACTTTGTTCAAAACAGATATCATGGTCCAAATGGATTTAATTCATGAACTACCTCTGTGGTTTAACCCCAAATTGAAACTCAATTTTAAAATAAACTGGTTTGAGCAAGGAGTCAGAACCATAAATGACATCGTTGACAGTTATGGCAAACCACTCAGTCTGACTGAATTTCAAGCAAAATTTCAATTAAAAACCAATTTTCTAGAATATGGTGGCTTCTGTAAACAAATCCAAAACTTCTTGCGATATAAAGATTTTCCACAATCCAAAACACCCCTTCCACGTAATAGCTATCTCAACATTATAGCCAATAAAGATAAAAAGGGGGTCTCAAATCTATATCGTACTCTACAAGGTAGACATTATAATATAATAGAAGAAAACTGCGAAAAATGGAACACCTGTGATGATGTTGATTTAATACCATCTGAAATATCAAAATCTTTCAAGCGGCATAGTACTTTAATACCAGATACTTATGCTAAATATGTTCAATTCCGGACATTACACCAGAGATTCTTTACTAATGACCGTTTACATAAAATGGGCATAAAAGACAGCCCTCTATGCAACATGTGCGAAACAACCAACGATAGCAACGCACATATGATTTTATATTGCGAAAAATCGATCAAACTTTGGTCAGATGTTGAAAGATGGATAAATCAGATAGGAGTACGGAATTATACTTTGACAGCAAACAGCATCATCACGGGTGACATCCACAAAAGTTGTCTAATTTCAAAAATTATTCTATACGCCAAAGTAACTATATATTCGGCAAAGTTGAAAAACAAGTCTCCAAATTTCTTTTGTTTCAAAAATTTATTGAGACAAGAATATATACATGCAAAATACTTGGCAAATATCACACACAGTATGGAAAAATTTGAGAAAGAGTGGCACTTATTGGTAATACATTGGTCTTAATAATATTCTATGTAACAATTTCTTCTTTTCAGGAAAATCCTCCTAGATATTCTAATGCTTTAGAATGGAATACACACTAACCCAGCATCTCTTATTGTAAGAATTCTCAAATGCGAGGGTTCTCAGGGAAACAATAGTATGTATTAGAATGCGATTGTCATAGCTGGCATGTAATGAATAAACAAAAATTCTGTAAATTTAAAAAAATGTTTAATAATAAAAAATAATCAAACAAGTATATGTGTATACGGAGACGTACAGCTGAATAAAATGATATTTGACCTTTTTGGTCCGGACAATGTTAGAGGCTTTAGTCAATTCGTTATAAGTTAGGGTATGGTTTTAAAACATCCAAGCAAATAAACCAAGGTATAGCTTACCAAACAGTATGGTACAGACGGGAGGGCTTCATGTTTGATAAATGTCTTGAGAGAGATGTTTAGCTATTGAAATGCATCGCCTACCCCGCAGACCTTAAGCATTATAGTCATGGCTTACTGGGCCAGACGGCTGTTTCTAGAATAAATAACCAATGATCACCTGCGAGACTTTTGACTTCAACCAGACATCTGGACATGTCCCTGCTGAGTTTACATGTCCAAGCCAGTGTACCTGCCTAAATAATTAACACCATCTACCTGGGACCTGGCGCATACCTCAGACCTTGACACATGGGCAACACGAAATGTCTTGCTAAAGACAGTAAATCACGGTGGAAAGGCATCTGCTTTAATACAAGGTAAGATTAAAGGGGAATTAACTAATTAATGTGCAGCGCTGGCTTCTATCGATGATAATAAGGTTAAGATGCGATTTCTGACATGGAACTACACCTACTTTAGAAAGTTAAAGTAAAATGATTTGCCATTTTTCTACGTTATCACGAATTTCCATGTAAAATAATTGTGGTATGTGCTTGACATACACCTAATATTAATTGCTTACACATCAAACGTATCTTTGTTTTAGTATATCGAATAAAGGCAATTAAAAACAAATATATGCTGTAGGTTGGACTCCAGTTTTACATAGTGCCATTGTTTAGTTAGTTATCCGTGTATCCCTTTATAATTTAAGGTGCTTGGTCTAGGGCAGCAACCCAAATCTCATCGATTAACTCGTTTTTCCCCACTGAGAGGCCTGTACTACGTATGGAACACCGGTAAAGACCTTATTGCACTTGCTTCACTCCTCAGGATAATGGCAAGCCTCCTCCTAAGAGACAAAGACATTCACTCGTGCAAGAATATTAGTCTTCGCATCCACTCATGATGAAACCTCTATCTCGCCTTGAGAGAGCGCACATTGTTCGACAGCATAGTTAATATTTGGCAAAATATAGATGGTCACGTAAATGCCATTAATTATCATGTGTAAGGGTGTATACTTAAGTGCGATCAATTGATGTTTTTAAGGGTATAGTCAAAATACAGATTAAGATGAACCTTCGTGTCAAAAGAAAATGTCAACATAGTTAAGGAAACTTATCTCAAATGAATGTTGCAGCTTATGTCAAAATAATTCACCAAGATGGTTTGAAGATAATCAAGTCCAGTGGTTTAGGGAAATTTCATGATGATGAAAGGGGCTCTAAAGGAACATTGAGTCAGATGAAATAGGGTTTGATGATAACGATATGTCATAAGCGTTCATGGTAATATGTAGAATAAGAACAAGAATAAACTCACATGTCATATTTACATATTCATTACACATCATAGATAAACGAATACTTACACGTGAGTTTTGAATGAGACATGCTTATACCAAGACAAGCATATGTACATGTGTGCGTCACTTATATGCTTATGTATTTTTGCTTGTTTCTTTGATATTTATTTTCAATATTCTCAACTAGCTTAGGTCAGACATAAGACGAGTCAAGGACCGATTTATAACTCTGCAATTGCCATTTCAATCGGATTTCCAGGCTCGCATTCGCACTGCTGTTGGTGCTTTATACCATTTAAATATGTCATTTATCTTAATCGCTCCTTGACAATTATGGGGTCGAGACGATGTCTCAATTCTTGCAATGTGCCTCAAGGGACTATTCTCTTTTATAGATAGCCCCAAAGGCAATTACCCTACATCTGAGTGTAATGTAGCTTTAATTACGTGAGGACATATTACAGAGAGAAAGAAATATTTCCATTGTGTCCATGTTCATGGCCTGAATGATCCGTACAATCCAATGCCATTACGTGTGTCCATTTATTGTGTGGTCCTCGTGGGAAAGTCACATTATTTTATATATTGCCTTGTAAAAATCAACACTAAATATTTATCCTATGTTTGTAAGTTTTCCCATAAAAGGGCATTGCTATTTAATGGTCATAACGGTGACTAAACCAGCACAGCAACCCGTGCAGAGGTGAGATACATCTAGCACTCATATTGTAATGCACCCAACCAGTCAGCCTGGGGGGAAACCCCGCGGATTTCTTAAAACTTCTATATAGTTAAAGTAACCACATGCACATTCCTCAAGCTCTCGCGAACAGTGGCATACGACCTACCGGCTGCTGCTTTGTGCTCATCAAATATTCTGCAGTCAGTGTGTAGGGTCCCTGCGAAGGTTAGAAGATCAGGCGTAATTGAATTTAGAAATCTTATTTGTTTTTGATCTATTGCAGATTGCGCTGGAGAACTTGGATTAGATAAGTCAGTCCAGTTTGCCATACAAAGCACCCAAGTAAAGTGATAGTATTAACCATGGTGCATTTCTTATGCAACAGATAACTCCTCCATTGTTTTGAAATGCATTGGACTTTGGTTACCTTTTTTGCATATATATATATATATATATATATATATATATATATATATATATATATATATATATATATATATATATATATATATATATATATATAAATGCGGGTTTGTGACTAGCCAGTGGCATAACAATATTAGATTTTTAAAATGAATCTGTTTTGAATAAAGGCAATCATATATCTTTTTTAAATTCCTCGTATAAGGTGACACCACGTACGGCTATCGCAAGTATATATAGCTTTTGCATATAAAGGTAAATATAGTTGTTCTCTTTTTTTTTAATTTCGCACTTGCTGTTTTTTATTCAATAGATCATAATTTATTACAGTTTCACAAATAATTCATTATTCACCTCATGGTTATCAATCCAATAATATATATACATAAATACATATTTCTTCCTTCATCAGGAACAAGGGTTCTTACACTCCTCACGTGTATCAATAAATAACTCTTTAAATGCTTTCCCATGTCTCCAGGAAATGTACATTATTTCCTTCTACATACGAATGATACTCTTCGAGCATCATTTGTGATTTCAAAAGGGATTTAACCTCCCTAAGTGAATATGCTTCCCCATATTGTCTATTACGGTAAATTACCCTTTTCGCAGCAATTATTGTTTTGTCTACAATGTCATTTGTTTTTTCCATACCCATTATTTTTTCTAAATTTGATATTTTTATTTGCCTATCTACGTGTCTCCGTAGCCAGTGTTCAATATCTGTCCAAAATTTTTTGTGCTGTTTCACAATAAATGAAGGCATGTTCAATTGTCTCTTCCGACTCTCCACAATATGGGCAATTGCTTATTTCAGCTATTCCCATATCCATAAGCTTTTTATTTGTCACTATTCTCATATGTAACATCTTAAATTGCAAGTATTTTGTAAAAGAACCTTCTTTCATTTTGTGTAAATTTTTGAAAGATTTTTCGACCACATTGAATGGAATTTCTTCATTTAAAATTTCACCCCATCGAGTTTGAGTTTCTATAATTAAAGTTTGATTGAATTCCATTAAATAATTGTAAGTATTTGCGCATCCCTTTATATTATATCCTATTTTTAAAAGTATTTGCAGAATATAGGGTCCAAACATGTTATTTTTACCTCGTGGTTTCTTTATTCCAAATATATCAAATCTCAATTTTTCATATTCCAGGAAGTTTAGGTTCAAACCTCTTTCTTTCATTTCAGTATGTGAAAAAATGATCCCATCCGTGTCCAATATATCACTCAATTTTGTATAGCCTTTATTAAACCACTCTCTTTTAAATCCTATGTTGAGATTACTATTAAACCATAACGGAATGTTATAGGGCATGCTATTTTCCTTATTAACCTTAACCAACAAAAATTCACATGCTTGTGCAACATCTGACCAAAATGGGTTATCTATTTTTTTGATAAGGATATTTGGGAATTTATCTCCAAAAAAAATGATCTTATGTATTCCAAAATATCTGGGAAAGTCTTCCCATCCGTCTTCTTGATTTTTTAATCTTTTTATCCAAGAAATCTTCAACGCCCGATTAAAGACATGCAAATTCGTCATTTTCAAACCTCCGCAATTGGTCTTATTTCCCAAAATATCTCTCCTAAATTTAGGAGGCTTCTGATTCCAAATAAAGTTACTGAAAGCACTATCTAGTTTCCTAAAAGTTTCTTCCCTTGGGGTAGGTAGGGACAACAGGATGTGCGTAATTTTGGATATTAATTGACTTTTTATTAATGCTATTCTGCCTATGGGAGTGATGTTTCTACTGCTCCATAGTATATTTAATTTATTGATTTCATTCATTTTTATCTCAATATTCTGGTCTGTAATCTCGATCATATTTTGTACATCATATGTAATCCCCAATGCAGTAAATTTTTAATTCCATATTAAGTTTAAGTCTGTGCAGAGTTTTTTCCTGTTGTCCCTTTTAACCCCAAGTTGGACAACTTTAGTCTTCTCCTTATTAACCCTCAGTCCTGATATCAATTCAAATTCGAGCAAAGTTTTCATACAATTTCTGATACTCTGTTCATTATATCTAGTAAATAAAGTAGTGTCGTCCGCGTATTGGGACAGCTTGTGTTCTTTGTTACGTATTGTTATTCCCTTTATGTTAGTGTTTTCCCTGATGGCTTCAGCTAAAAATTCTGCAGCCAAAACAAACAGATAAGGCGATATTGGATCGCCCTGTCTGCATCCCCTCCCCAATTCAATTTCTTTCGAGAGATGTCCATTCTGAAGAATTTTGGAATTCGAATCCGTTTGCAATGATCTAACCCAATTTATTATATTTTCTCCAAAATTAAATTTTTCCAAACTTTTTAAAATGAAGTTCCAAGAGTAGTTGTTCTCTTGTCTTTAAACTTAAATACTACATAACATGCCTGAAGTTTATCGGAAATGAATTACGGTAGTATGACTATAGGTTTACGTGGGCCTGCCTCGAAGGCTGAGCGGTTTGGGTGACTGCTTTCCCTCTTACCTCTAGCCGGGCTCCTGGTTCCTCTTATTTCCAACATACAAACAGCCGGTCATGATTCTTCTTATTTAAGGCAGGAAGAATGACGATAAAAGAAACTCCAATTCCAAACCTATTCAATAGTGTTAGAGCAACCACTGCGTTAGATGATACCTTTGGTCAAGAAAGCAGGTATGGGATGTGTGTACAGAATCACTGTATATAGCCATTTACATGCATAATTGCTTACTGTGCTTATGTACAAGCCTATGGCAGGGATGGTAATTTGCTCATCTCTCTGAATGATTTGAGATGAAGAGATAGTCCTATCATCCATTATGTGCTTGAGGTATTAGTATATGATCATAACACAGCTGAATTCCTGCACTTAATTGTCTTATTAAGCATATTTTATTGCCAATTTATTGTGATTATGGAGTCGTTAGTTTCTCACACAATGTCTTTTTTATCGTAAAATAAAACATCCTCGGTGCAATAAAGCGGGATTTAATCAGATAATAGCATGCAATTCATATCAACTAATCAGGAGTTGTCACTGTTTGCGTATGCATTGATGTAAAGATTACATATCTTACTTAGATATGCTGCTTAAAGGGGCACGTTATTGCGGAGTAACGGTACTATTTGTCTAGTATGCTATAATTCGAATGTTTTGAAAGAAGGACTCAGAGATAAACATTTAGGAATAAATGCTGTTTTTATGGTCAGATAAGTGCACGTACAAAAAGAATTTTGAACTTATGGTTTCCGATCAGCTCTTGTAACTGAAGAAATAGCCCTTTAAAGAATATAGTGATTTATCTGTATCCTGATACAAAGAGTCTAACCCGATGGTGGTGTGGTCTACGGCTTTGCGCAATGACTGGTTGGTGTCTCTTATATCATCCAGATCGGGGTAAGTGTGAAGGTTCACAGTGACTTAGGGTTGGTGGTGCTTTCCTTCATCATGTACAACTCGCTAGTCACGATGTTCTTTACTACAGTAACAAAATACGCTTTACGAATTTCAACATCTATATCTCCAGGAGTATATCATCTTGGTGATAACCTCATTTTTGCTGACACCTGCGAGAAGAGACATCTTAATTGCCACTTCCTCTTGACATTTATATTCCTTCTGAAATGCATCTCTTCGTAACAGGTATAGGTATTCATCCGTCCATCCACTCTTGCACTCATTCAATCATCGCTGCTGGTAAAACCTGAGTGCTATCTTATGTAGGGATTCTTGCTAATGTGTCTGAGGTGTGGACGTTGAAAAAGGATACAGCCTGCCGTTTGACTTCATTGGAGATGCTTCCTCTGTGAGCAGTATCTATTTGCTACCTCACCAATGGCTAATCGGCCTGGCATATAACTTGCTGTAGATCACTTCTGCACAAGGCAGAACGCGACTGACACATATGGGGCATGTCTGGAAGTTGCCAATGACTGCGGGTTAGTCTGTGTCTGAACTGTGTGTGTGTGTGTGTGTGTGTGTGTGTGTGTGTGTGTGTGTATGTGTGTGTGTGTGAGAGAGAGAGAGAGAGAGAGAGAGAGAGAGAGAGAGAGAGAGAGAGAATTCTAAATATTGACCGTGACAAAACCATTCAAAATTTGCTACACTCCATTCGTTTATACAAAGTATTTCGAATTCATTTTTCAATTGCACTAGCTAGAGCAATGTAGATCTAATGATGCCTCATGAAAATGTATTACCAGATACATTTTACCGAAACACATTTCAATCAATATCGAATGTCATTTACAGAATGCTCCTAATGCATTTTTGACGTTTCTCGTGTTTTGATGGACAGGGCATAATTGGATGAGCATATATGAATATTCATACCTATTGTTATAGGATTAGAGCGATTAGCATACACTTGCGCAACGTGTAAAATGTTACATAATTGCTGAGATTTGCAGAGATAACTGTCTAAAGGAAACGTACAGATATGAGTGGTAATTGATTTGGGTGCTGTTTATTTCGACTGTTTCATATTCAATTTGTGCAAAGGCTTTGCAAATATGAATATCATGTGAGGAGGCTATAATTAGTTTATGGCTAGTGGTAAATAATGTTTGCAGGAAAGATTTCGTGCAGGTGGCCTTAAATAAACCATTCTCTTTTAAAGTTGATATCGACGACAATACTTTCTTCGGTTCGTTTCAGATTTTTAGCGTTCTCCAGAATAACATATCTCCTTTAAATTTGGATAATTTAGAGTATGGCGGCCCTTTTGCCACTTACCATTACAAGTCTACGGCTGATCAATATTAATCTCCCCTCGGTAGATGATAAAAAGCCTCCTAATGCTGTTACTGGCTGGCTATTTTTCATGTGTAACAGAGTTTGCCTTAGTTGTTCATGCTGGATCAGGCAGGCGGTGCGGCCATATTGAATTACAGTGATAGATGTATGCTCGTTCCTTACTTCTCCAATGGTGTATATCTTGTGGAACAAAGCAACATTCAAGGGGGCCTGAGTGGTTAGCCGTGTAATGTTGCTACTACATACTCAAATTAGACATCCTACAGTATAGTATGTTTGCCATTATAGGTTTTTAGGCAGGTTTCGCCGAGAAAGTTTTGAAACGCTATTCATACACAGAGTAAGACTTTTGATAAGTATCTAGATTGCAAAACTTGGAGGCAATCTGACAAAAGAACCTTACTAAAATACAAGTGCTGATCGGGGCCCCTCTTTACGTATGAAGTTTAGGTTGTTTGTTTAGACATACTTTCTTAGGGTGGACACGAAAAAACAAATCTAAAGGGATTGCCTAAATGTCAACGTGGGGAATTCATCGTACCTTTTTTTTAAATTTCAAAGTGCACACGTTTTGAACAGGATTTTTATTTCTCCATAGTCATGTCACTAAAAGAAGTACAAAAAGGACTAAAAGGACTGTCCAAATGTCAACGTGGGGAATTCATCGTACCTTTTTTATAAATTTCAAATTGCACATGTGTGGAACAAGATTTTTATTTCAACAGAGTCATGTCACTAAAAAAAAGTACAAAAAGTACTAAAAGTACAAAAAGTACTAAAAGGATTGTCCAAATGTCCACGTGGGGAATTCAGCGTACCTGATATCGACCGCAGATGATATGTTTGATATCACCGACTACTAGAAGCTGCGTCATGTACGAGATGGCATCAGAAGTCAATCATTTCTGATTAACCTCACGTCAGCCATGCGGAATACTGATCCGGGAATTCATATGCTGGCCATTTCACACAGGCCGAGGTAACATCCCTGAGGACCAGGCTATCAGACCCGTGGTATTACTGATCTGTATCGATAGCATTGTAAATTACCGCAGCCACTCACGTGGAACATACATGTTCATGGCAGTTAATTTATATTTCCTGGCTTGAAAATTGAAGCAAATCTGATGATGGATAAATCACTATGCACAGTGGTAACGCAGAGTCCAATTTCGTTTTTATCAAAACGCTGGATGTTGTTTATATCTTCATGCTGTGTGTATATAAATATATATATATATATATATATATATATATATATATATATATATATATATATATATATATATATATATATATATATAACATCCTTCCTTTCTTTTTTATTTTAATTCATTTATGAGTTATTAATTCATTTTTTCCCATTTTCTGTATGTAGTTATTAATGTATCCATTTGTGTATTTATGTGTTACTTTATTCAATTATATCCACATTCAAGGTTGAATTTCGGTCAGGGTCAGAACTGTTATCATGCAGTAACATGCGTGCCTCTCCCATAGACCCTTCACCGATACTTGATTTGTGTTTTTGATTGTGAATGCCATTTCATATTTGGCCTTTCGGTTGATCTAGTATGATCTCGGGTCTCAGTTGTGTTCAGCCCAGGCCTAATCCAGACCTGATGGCCTCGCCTGCTGCCCCAATGCTATGAATTAGCCACAGTTATTAAACAGACCACTGCGACTTTCTTATCAAAGTTACTATTTCAGAGGGTCTCTTTGAGCAGAAAATTGGCTGCATCCAAACCCATCTGGGGCATTGGGATTTATTTGTGTGGGATCAGTTGAGGAATATGCACCATTAATCTGAGTGCTCTGTGGGAGCAAGGCTGGAACAGTGCACGCCAGCCTCACAATGACTTTCGCCACTCTGCCTACAGTGGTGCTACTCAACGCAAGAACCTTATTAAGACATAATTGACTCAGAATTCTCTTCTCTTGGGATAAAGCTTGTTCTATTTATGGAACTAAAATTACTGGAATAATTGCAGTACTGTAAAGAACAGGGACATATGAAGGGTATTTTTAATTGGTTGTATCACAGCCATAGTTTTAAGAAGTCAAACTCAACAGGATCTAACATTGAATTTGGGGTTTAGATTTCATTTATCGTCACATTTTGCAAAATTGCGGCGAAGTCGTGACTAGCCAGTACCAGCAGTGGAGGAAACCGTAGTACCTGGAAAATCCCAAACCTAAACCAAAGTCACTGATAACTTTCTCACATACAGTGGCGGGGATTCAAACTCTGACAGTGGTGGCAAGCATTGATGTGGCGAATCGACACTGTATTTATGTATGCAGTTTATTTTGAATACCGGGTATACTACACGAACAGTACATTATAACTAATTATCAGTATAGGTAAACTACCTTGATTAAACTCCTGACCTGATACCTTACATAAAGCATGTTATGAACTACTCACATTGCACTCTTTACCCTGTGTGACGTTGAACATCTTTGGGTCAAAAGAAACCAAAATACATATGCATAAACCCATTCATACCTGTGGGCTCCTTTACACCTTTGTTAATTCATGTGTTTTTATTTTCAACATTTTTTAGACATTTCCCTCCATCTCCAGAGAGAATATATTCACCCGGGAGGGTGAATATATTTGATACAATATATTTGATACAAGTTCAGAAGCCAGAGGAAAGTTTATCGTTCATTCACTAGTAGTCCAAATTGACTGCTTCACCCACGTGTGGGTATCACTGTACACAAAGTGATCAGTATTGCCTAGACATGCATGAAAGTCCAACTGAGTAGCCTCATAATCTTCCAGCACCAATATCAAACAGTCTAAACAGTTTGACCGTACGTTGACCGATACAATGCTCTCATTCTCCCATTCAAAGGAAATCTCGCACAATTAAATACCGTTAGCTGTGATCATACGCCTCAGATTGGCTCAATCAGGTTTAAGGCACAGACAGCCTGCGCACGCTTATCCGTATTTCCTTGAATTAAGGTATTTCCAATAGTAGGTCTGGTCTGGGGGCGCGCCACACAATGCTTAAAGCCCACTCTAACTATGCCAATTCCCTTAAAGACGTGTGTAGCAACGAGGAGGAAGAGGCTAGAGATCATTATGAGGCTGCTCTGAAGTAAGTCCCTCTCGAGGATTGTCGTATTTTCCCTAGGCAACACGTGTCCGCGTGCACGTGACCAATGTCAGGTGGATTCGTGTCTCCGTCACCATCTCCGTCACCGAGACTTGATCACACAAACATCGCACTTTCATCATGCGCGATTTGACGAGTTATGCTTAGAGATAGCTTGAAGGAAATATTCAAATGCACAGGCGCTTACGTGCAATACGTGTTGCATCATTGTCCCTTACGGCATATTATGAAGTACTTCTCGCATGCGTATGAAGTAGATCTCGTGAAGCAAAGCGGGGTACCCAGGGAAAACACCGACGGACAACTACAGTTTCACGTGGTTGATAGAGTGCTGCTGTAATTCTGCACCCTGTGCAGAGGTGAGACACGTGTAGTAGTCAGCGTGCAAGGCAACTTGGCCATAAGGCAGCCTCTCACTCATAGCTTTGTGCCTGTGTTCTTGCAACTTGGCCATGAGGCAGCCCCCCCCCCCCCCCCCCCTCCCCTCATAGCTTTGAGCCTGTGTTCTCGTAAAGGTTGAGATGCCATATAAAAGCAATGGTGAACGTTATGGTCGTCTTGGGAGATATACTTTCTAGAAACTCCAAGTAAACCGTTTCTCTCATAGCTTTGAGCCTGTGCTCTTGTAAATATTAAAGGTTGAGATCCCATATAAAAGCAATGATGAACGTTACGGTCGTTTTGAGAGTCATCATTTATAGAAACTCCAAATAACCCCTTCTCTCTCCCATAGCCGTGAGACTGTTTGTTTTGCACAAACTAAATGTTGAGATCCCATATAAAAGCCATGGTGAACCTTGGAGCAATTAAGGGGTTTAGGTTGATAGTGTTATTGCCGTCTTGAGAGTCATCATTTCTAGAAACTGTCCCAGGTGAGCTGTTTTACTCCCTCAGAAAACCTGGCCACAATTTCCACGATGGCCACTAATTGCATTATCTGGAAGAGTCTTAATGAATGGCTCACTGGGGATCAGCATAACCCCACTCGCTACTCAGATAAACTGATTTCAGCAAAGATTATCCCTCCCTCTTGTCATTAATTCCAATGCAATAAGAGCATCAACATTGTTTCATGACAGACCTAGCATTACCTGCCATCGAAAAACATCATACTCAAAACTTAAATATTCTCGAATGGTAATTTTTCATCATAGAATCAGAGCCAAACCTGCTCAAGACGCCACCTGATTCTGGAGATCCCCTGCCTAAAAGGAGGGTCCTTTGTCTGAAATGCATCATAATTAACATGCTAGTAACTTCATCCTGTTTTCTGAGACAACTTGTTAAGTTACCTATATATGTCGACAATGATCTTTCATCACTCGTTCACATCATGGTCTGACGTGAGTATGAAAATAGTATGATAAAAAAATCATTCTGAAATATATTTCACTGAAAGTTTTTTTTCACGTTGTTTATAAATACCTTTTGAGATATGTTTTAAGTTTTGTTTTAACTGATAAATTATGTTTGAAAGACTCTTATCATATGTCAATGTGTTAAAGGCGTGACCATGTTTCAACACTGTTGAGACATGTACCTTGGAATAGAGGTCCCATAGGTAGCTGGATGCAGTACTGTAAAACACTTAAATATGGCGTGAACATTATACAGCGCAATTATGGTACTGCCCTGGATAGCGTGATTTAATAATAGCGGTGAACGGGAACAGAAGCAGCAGGTTCAATTAAGAATTTAATAAAGAAGGGGATGTTATTAAAGCGCATATGGGCAGAGCGTTATTATCACTATCTTATTGTTCCCGCTATGCTTATGTGATTTACAGTATTTGAAGTATTGAAAATACCTGATGGCTTTTCCCTGAGTGAAACTGTCCTCCCAATGTTATTTAACCCATTAATACTTAAGAGTTCCTCTAGAGATTGTCGTCTGGAGCTGAGATACTTTTGACCATAACTTTTGAATTGAGAATGATTTTACAAAATAGTTGAAGGAGAGTTGTTGGTAATGTTATGATCAACATTTCTCCTTCAAATATCTTTGTCAATTATGCTTTAGGATGAAAGATTTCATCAAAATTGTCCGGCTGTTTTTGGCCTCTGTGAGCATTAATGGGTTAATTCATGAAAGTTCCATCCCCTCAAGAGCATGAGTCTAAAATGCCAAACCATTTGATGATATCTCTCTAAGAGACGTAATGTTAGTCGTCTTCAAATGTTAAGTTAATAATTTCATAAGTTATTTTCAGAATTTTAGTAGTGATCCACACCAGAATTTGCAGGGGGGACCCTAGGCATAATAATCATCAGTGATATAACTTCAAACTCAAGAAGAACAGGGTGGTATGTTTTCAAAAGGTGTGGCTCAAACGAGCGTAAAAGCGGAGTATTTCAGCCCTCCATTATACAGCTGGCCTACTCGATACCAGCACGTATTCCCGCGAGTAGAAAACTCCACATTGACTTGGCGGATCCCAGATATTCTATTGATGAATAGAATAAGCTTCTACTCCTAACCTAATTGTGCTCTGAAGTATCAACAGTGGATTAGTTTAGTATTCTATCCCGAATTCCTCTTTAACAGTTAGATGCTGAATCGTTGGTTCTTTGGAATGGAACCTATATTACAGGATGTGGCCACAGTGCCAGTCGTCCTGGCCACCACACTAGTGGAGTCTCCAGGACGATCGCACACTGGATACAGCCGTGCTTCCTGTCATTCGCACTCCCTAGAGAACGCTACCCACCTGGCCGGCACTGGCGTGCAGGTCCTTATCTATATGGGTCAAATGCAGCCAGCTAGTAGCAGTGTAGGATGGAGTGTTGACGCTACATGTGACAGCCATACAGATTTCCACTTGCAGCAGAAAATTGAGTATAAAAGCGGTTTTAATAGAAATGACTACAATAAAGTGGTATATTTAGTTTAGGAAGTATACGATACTCTGGCGTGTAGCTTAATATAGGAGTTTTAGCATGCTCTTGAGGGCTGTAAGTTGTAACTAGTGACTTCAAAAATTATGTGTGACCATATCCTGTCATGTAAACTTATAGCATTACGTGTATCAATACAGTATTTGAGGGAGAGGTGCTATAATTAAAGATTTCCCTACATCTCTTTAAATTACACGAAAGATTGTTTCGTTAAGGAAATATCGCCAAAATATCAAGCCAGGTCTTCTTTGACCACGTCAAAAGTGGATGGGCAAAGTTGGTTTGATTACGGCTACTCTAGCAAAAGGAGAGGTGAGGGAAGAACGCACCTGACTTTGAGACAATGATTTTTTATATCTTGAAGACCCCCCCCCCCCCCACTACAATGGCAAAACACACTCTAGTAACCAGAATAATTCAATGTATGTGGGTTGTTCGCTTCCCAGTTTTCTCGTACCTGTAGCCCGTGTCTTAAGCCCCATTCTCACATTCACGACTTCACCCATGACTATGCCGATCTAGCGAATAGACCGAGTTTATACGTTTCGAGTACGCTATTATGCAAATTTTGCGGTTTTTCTTTTTTAAAGAGGACTGTTATTCGACTACCATACGATTGCCATACGATTGACGGCAACCGTTATACGATGCTCATAGGTATATCCCGACTATCATACGCTACTCATACGCTTGCTATACGACTTGAATACTTGAATAGCGTATAGCAGTCCTGTACGATCGTACGCACAGCGTATGCAACTTTCCCACGGATTTGCATACGCATGACGCCGATGTCAATACGACTGCTATACGCTGTTGCCGACCTTCATACGCTGTTGCCGACCTTCATACGCTATTGCAGACCTTCATACGCTTCTCATACGCTACCTATTGGCACCTACTTGTTATTGGAGGTGGCGCCGATCGACTACGACTGTTTTGAAATTTTCAAAACAGTCGTAGCCAACGCTGACTTCAATACGACTCGTGCAGACTTGCTAGACTGTCATACGTCAGTACATGTACTATTGCCGACTCACCCCGATTGACCAGGACTGCTGAGTCGTGGTCGATCGTGGCTGTAAGTCGTGAATGTGAGAATGGGGCTTTAGTCTCTGTGGGTACTGCTATAAACAGTGTCATCGCTCCGCCAGTAGTAAATGTCTATAACACAGTGGGGGTATCGCGTTGGGGCATGATGTCATACTGCTTAAGTAGATAGATGCCACATAGTGTTATCCAATCACCATGTCAGATTGTTTTACTCCTATGAGGTGGAGTGTTTCTTCTCCGTCTAGATCAGTTACCCTACTTCGTTTTTGAGATTCTAAATGTCAGAGGGGAATTTCCGGTAATAGATTTAGTACTCTCAAGTACGGCTATGACTCTTAAACCTATTATACAGTTTCTCTCAGAAAAAAATCGTCTTGAGCTTTGCTTTTTTAAGACTTTTAGGAACAAAACAACAATTCAACGAATGTTTCAAGAGATTTTGAAGTATAATTTATGATAAAGATTTCTAATGAAATCAATGTCCAAAAATGCTCTTGTCAAATAGATATCGTGACATGATCGTGAACTTTGGTAAAGGGGAATGCCTTTTCAAAGACTGAAAAATAATTACTATGCTCACTAGTTAACACAGTGAAACTAAACATAACATCATTAAACCCATCTTAAACCGTTTAACGTATGCATCACTACACACACTAAAATACATATGGGAGTCAAGTCTTTAAGTTGATGAAATAGGTCGAATTTCGCAATTTCGCTTTTGGCAATGTTAGATTTACACATTATCAGGTATCCTCTAAGGCACAAGGCATGCCACCACAGTATGATTGGACGGATTTGATAGTAGGTATTTGTTCTTGATGCCACAATGAAAATGCATGATGTTGTGAAGATTTGAAGATAATATATGCTTACGAGAACAACTTCCGTACCAAGATGTTAAGCTTATAGAGGTCACCTACATGAAGTCTGCGGTATCTCGTCTCTTCTTTATTTCGACCATAAGGAAGGGCTGATGGTCTGAGGAGGACAGTAATGGTGATGTTTAGTGTGTGATTTGTGGGCACAGGTCCTGGCCAACGTCAAGCAGCTGAAACGAGCAGAAGAATACTTGCTACAAGTATTAAATTATACAAACCACTTGGAAACCCTACCTTGATGATTTCTTAGAGGACAGAGGAACTGCTCTTCACATCTGTCGACCTCTCATACTAATATCAGCGATCAGTGGATCTATAAAGATAAACAGGGGCCTGGTTTAATCTTCATACAAAGAGGAATAAATGAAAGTGGCGATATACATGAAAGTCTTGGTCATGTGTGTGTGGAAGTTAGTTAATATATATACATACATACACACACACACACATATATATATATATATATATATATATATATATATATATATATATATATATATATATATATATATATATATATATATATATATATATATATATATATATATATATATATATATATATATATATATACATATTGTATTTTGGTTTATGTGAGACACATTTAACATTGTCTACATTTCCACTGTGTTAGTTGCTGGTATGTTTTTTAACTGTTGTCCTCTGCTATGGAAAAGTCAACGCTGCCCGTTTCTGATAATCAAATCAAGGTCTGACTATCAGCATTCCCCCTATCTGAGCTACAGTGTGTGTGTGATTAAGGATGGTGGCTTTCATAATGAGTAATTGCTCCAATAGGATAAAATTGTCTGCTCAATGAAGTAGAAATGTACACATAACAGTGATTACATTGAAACCCGTTCATGGGGAAAACTGGCGCTTGATAAATTGCGAGGCATGATAATTATAGAAAAATATGCCTTATTAAAGAGAATGCCAATCAAGCGACTTTGGAGATAATTTGTGGTAGAATTAACGCAATGGTACTTTCGTCCTCGCAAGGGTAGCTAGCGAGGTAGAAACATTTAATTAGCTAGTAGTCTCTGTCTGAACTGATGACATGTGACATGATACATTTGTACATCCTACAAGATCGTAATTATATTTCAATAAGAGAAACAAGATGGGAGGTCGAAGAGATAAGGATATACCTTACTAGTGCACTCTAAGTGGCTTCATTGAAGCCATTAGGGCCAAAGCTCAGGGATATACTTTGTACAATTTGCGTGTAGATTTCTGAGCGGTATGGCTTTTTGTATAACAGAGGACAAAGAAAACGCACATGTGCAGTTAAGCATATTTTTGCAATCATAAAAGACTACTAACTCTCCCTTGCATTTCCATTTTCCTTTGATCTATTTCAAAGCAAAGATCAGAGGCCTAATTGACACTGAACAAATGCTCATTTTCAAGTAGATCCCAAAGCCTAGACTTAAGAGGTCACATCGAGAATGGTCGGCACAATTCTCCTTTCAAGTAAGCACCATTCTTAATTCAATTTTTTAATCGTTATTGATATTTCATAACTTTCAATGCTAGCATGACCAATATCATCACCAATCATATTTCACTATCAGATAAATTTTATTGGCAAATTCATTATCATCATTTAAATCATTATTATTTCTAAATTTACTGCTCTTATTTACAACATATTCATCATCAAGTACACTGAATAATTTAATACCTGCTCTTCATTTATGGCCGAATGCCCAATTGCAAACTGGGTGTCTGTGCATAGATATCCTGAGAGCTTTCGCATGCAAATAAGTTGGTCATGAATACGAGTTCCCAATAATCTTTACCTTGAAGAAGTAGCAGTAGTGGTAGCAGCAGCAGCAATAGTAGTAGTAGTAGTAGTAGTAGTAGTAGTAGTAGTAGTAGTAGTAGTAGTAGTAGTAGTAGTAGTCGTAGGAGGAGGAGCAGAAGCACTCAGCAGAAGGAGTAGGAAAAGAAAACTAATGCAAGAAGTAATTCAACGTTAACATTTATTGCAGTATTTTCTTCAAAACAAAAAGCATCCCATAATATATACAGACAAATATAGTTTAATACACAGAAACCATTTAATACAAATTGATAAGGCTGTAGTTCATGTCATGCAAATCGACTCAAACATAATAAAACATTTCAAATACCTATCTCCATTACATTAAATGTATAGATAAAGGATGTTTTGATTAATGATGGCACTTTATTTCAACTTTATATATATCTTAATCAAACTCACATACTTAAATGGTTATAGACAATTATAACTCAAGACATCTTTACCATAGATCAAAAGGAGCTCTGTGTGTTGACAGTTATAATATTATCAGATAATGTCTGTGTGTGGCTGAGAGTGAGTTCTACTCATACTTTCAGCAGGGATAAGTATTAGGCTTATGGGATTGCAGGTGATAAAAAATCTCTTATCAAGGCAAATAACACTGAAATATGTTGTGATGATCATAACAAGTACAATATTGTTAAAACATAACTGAGTTTAATAAAGTTCAAACCACTATCCTATTCTATTTTTTGAATATTTACAGGCATACCGATTTTTGAATAAAACTTTAACAGGCATACAAATTCGAATATCAAAATAACTGTTATTACCATATAATGCTGCATAAAACAATCAACCCATTCATACCAAGACAGACTTTGCAAGGGATTTTTTTTTTAAATTACAAGATCATATAGAAGTATTTCATAATACATTACAGAATCTTGCTTTTCATTCCAAAGTATGTTTATTAGTAACACAGCATTCAGAGTATACCTTTAAAAGAAAGAGCCTTGAGTTAATAGCACCAATATGAAATACACTGCCTACAATCAGAAGGCACACATCAACAATGGGAAATGCATAATCATTTCCCTTCACATAATACTTTTCATAACAAATATTTACATTTGTAAAAGGCACTATTTTTGCTAGAGGTAGGAATATAACAGGGGTACGCTGCTTTATCAAGTTCAAAGATACCTAAATCCTCTTATGTTTTACCAAATATGGGTATAATACATTTATTTGAAGGTAAATTGTAGCATACCCACTACCTAATGGATTCAATTTATTTGACATACTTATGTAATAATATATGCACATTACGGAAATCGTAAGATATCAAATTAAAGGTGCTGTGTTCAAATGAGCATTGGTTCCTAAAATCCTTTTAGTACCACTGGCGACTAAATTGTTTATTTCTCAGATTCTCTTATTCAGGAACACTTGCCTATGCCGGGAAATCATAAAATTCATGGCATTGTTATTGAGTTTTATATCTAAACATAATAATCCATTGGCTAAAATCATTTAATTTCAACCTCTTTACAAATCCCAATTTATCTAACTACTTCAATGCATAATGAAGTTTGCATTCAAGAATGTTACCAAGGATCCAGTTTAAATACCACTAAGAGTGGTACGTGAACTGATCAGATTAGGAAGTGTAACTACCCTTAACCTCCTATCAGTGTAAAGTACCCGAAACTACATTTCCTTCACACTAAATGTTGGCCAGTCAAGCCATACCATCTCCTGGGAAAGCACTATATGTCAATGATATATTCACAAATATAATAATGGAAATATTCAATAATATGCTTTTCACATTTCTAACAATAATTCATCAATATGGCACCAACTGTTTATTCCTGCAAATGGTCAAAATATGAACCATACATTACTATCCAACATTTGCATCTGAAAAAATGTATTTAACATATTTACTATTATTAAAAATACCTTCACTGTATACACGGAACATTCATGAATAAGTATGCATCAATACATGATGATATGAATGATATTCTACCTTTTGTTGTATCATACCATATGATGATTTTATTATTTCCCCATCTTATGTTGGAAAGCAACATTCACATATTGATATTTTTCAAATATCCTCATAACATTTGAAAGCATTTTGATAAGATCTCCACATGCATATAAGCCAACTATACCCAAATATGAAAGCTGTTTCCCTCAGAATCAAAGCTGAACATTATGTCCTGGTGATAACATGATGTTATTTTAATGGATGCATTCCTACAGATCTTGTCAATATCTCCCAGGCACTTGAATTCAATTCCTGAAATCCTGAAATCGGCAGAAGGCTACAGTGCTACCATTTAATTCCTCTACATCATCTTCTGTATTTCAAGTGGTGAGAAAGATAGTTAGGCAGCTAGGGCTTTGTGCTACCTTTCCTTTATATACCTGTGATGTATCAGGCAGGTTGTCATTTCCATTGCCAAGCAACCAGAGGCCAGTGTGTTCAGACATATGGTTGTATGAAACTAGCTTTGCCCACGCATGTAGTACAGGAATATGAAGTTGGCACAGTTATAAGGTAAGAGTCGTCAACTGTGTATTTGCAGAGGGTTCACTCTTACTTTCAGGAGTGGCATTAATATAAGTATATATTGCATAGACTGGTTGAATAATGAGATAAATGTAAACAATATTTTCATTGTCTATCTCTGAAGTATAGAACTGGTATTCAATTTGCATAACAAAAACTTGGTAGACCAGTTTGTCTGGAAGGTTCAATCAACTGGGTCCTATCTGTGCAACCTACAACAGAAGTGCGGATGATGACACACATAAAATCAAGTCAAATAATTTCTCTATGAAACTTTATCACACATGTTCTGTTTGAAAAATTATGTTGCCCCTGTCCGATATTACAATGATAGACAGAACTTCCTCATTGGTTTGACCATTAATTTCGATTACTGCTTGTGAAGAACTGTCCAGATAACAGTGCAGAAATCAAATACCAGTCCTATACCTTTCCATCAACTGCCTGCATTGCAACAGGGCCAGCCTCCATAGCTGAGTGGTCTAAGGTATTGTCCACCAACTGCTGCAGGCTTCACAATTGCCAAAGTTCTGGGGTTGCGATCCAGCTTGCCAGTAACTTAAAAGTTCGTCAGTTGTTTTCCTCAGATACTCCACCATTACACACTGGCTTGTCATGATTAAAAACCAAGTCCATTTTAGCAATGCCAGCGTGTCATGTACCTTTTCTCTCTATCTCAAGTTGTTTCTCTAGCTCCTCTAACTTGAGCATGTTTTCTTGGAGGACGAGGTTTTCTGGGCTGAGCCTCAGTGCTTCTGTGTATTGCTGTCTTGCTTTCTCTATATCATGCTGAAATGATTAAATGGCAATGCCACCTATAGTAATATCAAAACATTTTCTATAGACACCACAATTCATAGCAACGACTATGATAATGATTAGAATCTTGAGTTTATCAAAAGCCTCAATATACCATATTAAATGGTGAATTACATTTATATATATAAAAAATCTGTTAGAAAACAGGAATAAAATCTTACTTATGTTTTCCATCTCTTATAAAGATAACAAGTAATTGGCGAAATTTGGCAAATAATTGACAATAACTACTTTTGCGAAAAATGCATTAACTTGCACTTTTAGTCACAAAAATAAGATAAATAGAATTGCAGATTTCAAAAGCAGGAAGTGTTAATATTTGTCCTAGATTTCATTACAATTTGAAACAGCTCATCAGAGATTGAGCTATATGGTTAGTAGACTTACATTCATATGGTGGAGAACCCCTAGATTGAGATGAGCCTCTGCGATGGTGGGATCCAGCTCTATGGCTTTGATGTAACTCTGAAAAAAAATTAAACATTACTGTATCTAGATGTACCCATTAGCCAAATGGCCTGGTTGCTTTACAAATGTGCAACATTGTGAAGCACTCTCTAATATGCTTTTGCAGTTGAAAAACCTCTCGGACCATTCCTAATGAGAATTAAATTATTCCTGGTTCTGAGCTCCTATATCATCACAATATGCCCTAAGATGTTGAAAGTGACATAAAACCTTAAAGAAACAAAAAACAACTGAGGTAAGTAAGAAAACAGCAACGGACCTGAGCTAGTTATAATTAAGTTTTGGCAGTAAAATTTAGGGGAAGTTGCATTCAGTATCATTATGTGGTCAAAAATGAGTTTCACACAGTTGAAATACAAAGCTTCTAGCAAAGCTATTGTTGAAACTTACTAACAGACCACCACATACATACAACATGAAAATCACAATACTAGTTCTAGTGTACTGCTGTCACAGTGCAGTCCCTAGGTCATTCGCATGGAAGTAAGTGGAAATATAGAGATTATGCATAAGACTCACCTGAAAGGCCCCTGTGTAGTTCCTGAGATCTTTATAATGGTTGCCCTGCTCAAAGTAGAGAGAGGCAGAGACGGGAGGGTCTCCTGTCTGCCGCAGAGCATGCTCGATGTAACTCAACGCCTGAAAAAATAACATAGTGCAAAATGTAAAGACATTTATTTCCTGTCCTAAATGTATGGAAGGAAGGAAGAAATGGGTTTTTACGTCACTTTCAACAGTTTATGTCATATCGCAATGAGACAGGAATCCTCACAATGCAGCACCTGCACAATAAGGTTACTTTCAATAATTGATTCCTCATCATTCTTTTGATTAGAATGATGTATGTGTTCCAATTTCGGTGGCAAATCACATCTGAAATGGTTTAGGTGTTTGATTGGTTTTCAGCTTAATAAGGCATATTGCTTGTGTAATTAGTAGGCCTGGTAATTCATCAAGCCGCAGTTTCATCCATGAACGGGTTTCAATGTAATCAACATTTACACAGTCTGTGTACATTTCTACTTCATTGGGCAGACAATTTTATCCTATTGCAGCAATTACTCATTATGAAAAGCCCACATCCTTAACCGCACACACACAAACACACATCGTGTAGAGAATAAACACCACCAGATAGTGACCACATAAATTGTTCCACTTTTCACCTCTTTAAATCATTACAAAACATGAAAGGCCGTTGATTTTTCACATAAAAAGTAAATTTGGTATTGACTCAGGCAATAACAATGATATTAATCCTACATTGAGGATGAGATTGTCTAGAGCAAATAAATGTCGTGCATGGTGATTCAGTGCAATGTTAATGAATTGCTTGTAATCTGCACAAAATATTGGCAAAAAGGTATACAATATTTCCACAACTCAGCCTCTAAGGGCAGAAATGGTGGTAATAAACTAAATCTTCATTTCAACCTACATCAGGTAATAACTGTACCAACATCTATGATGTTCTGCACCTCAAACCTACCTGTGTGTGTTTCTTGAGCAGTCCATAAAGGTTGGCAATTTGGCGTAGAGCTTCCAGGTGGTTTGGATCCTCCTTTAATACTTGTAGCAATAACTCATCGGCTCGTTTCAGCTGCTTGACGTTGGCCAGGACCTGTGCCTACAAATCACACACTAAACATCCCTATTACTGTCCTCAGACCATCAGCCCTTCCTTACACTGGTCATAAACAATGGAAAGAGAGGGACCAAGGTCAGCACCTTCTTGTCGACAAAAGAGGCTTGTTGTTTCACCTCGAAAACTTTCTTTCTTATAAGGCAAAAAATATTTCAATTAAAAAGAAATGAAATTTGCATATTAAAATATTTTAAATCAGCAATTATTAAGTAAAGTTCAGCAGTATTACAAAGAAGCCGTAATCTAAGGAACAAAAGATGATAAAATACATCAATAACGATGATGATGATGATGATGATGATGATGATGATGATGACAATAATAATAATGATGATAATAATTATAATTATAATAATAACAATTATAATAATAATAATAATAATGATAATAATAATAATAATAATAATAATAATAATGATAATAATAATAACAATAATAATGATAATAATGATAATAATAATAATAATAATAATAATAATAATAATAATAATAATAATGATAATAATAATAACAATAATAATGATAATAATAATAATAATAATAATAATAATAATAATAATAATAATAATAATAATAATAATTATAATAATAGTAATAATAATGACAATAATGGTAATAAGGAGCATAGAAATAAGAATAAGAATAAGAATAAGACTAAAACAGTAACTCACAAAGTGTGTGATTCCATCTAGGTGATGGGGATCTTTCCTGTAGAGTTCGTGGAAGAGAACCAAGGCCTGCTTGGGTCTACCAGTGTTGAAATAAAACACTCCCACCAGGTCCAGGACACGCGTCTCCCGACTCACACTGAGTGCCCTGAGCAAAAAAATAGCAGGTCAGAAAATAAAATTAGAGTTGCAGGTAAAGTGGATAAGTAAATGTAGCTGAGAGAAGTAAAGTTAATCTCCCAAAGGGTTTGTGTATCCTAGGAAAGAGTAAACAAATCAGCGATGGTAACCAAAATAATGCCAGTGGCACAGATCGTAGCACTGGGGAAATGATATCACTTTCTACAATAATATAGTAAGAGAAAGGAGAAATATACACCTCTCAGAGGGATTATTATCCAAGAGAGTGATACAGGAATCTGCCATAGTGATTAGAGAGAGGCCTTGGGCACAGATTATATAATGTTGGCGAATAAGATTCCTCCCTACACTGATACTGTAATAGGAGAAGAAACATGCACATCTAAAAGGGTTATTATTTCATGGTGGGTTATAGAGAAGATCTGCCATGGTGAGTAGGAAAAGGCATGGATCATATAAAAAAAAACTACAAGACATTATATATCTTATAGACACCACATATTAACCACACATCACATAGTAGACCAATGGCTGATCTGGCTTAAGTCTGAATCTGCCACGGATGTACCACCAGTGATGAGACAATGGAAATTGAAACATTTGTGCCACAGGTATATTTATGAAAGTGTGGCATACCCACCCATCTAAAAGGTCTTTTTGAAAGGGAATTACCATGATGCTTTCGAGGTGATTTTTCTACAATTTGGATTTTCACTTACCTTATGAAGAGGATCTCAGCCTGATGGTTCCTGCCGAGGGAACGCAGCAGGCGGGCGGCATTCGTCACTGATATCACATGATCCCACTGTAGACCATAGGCTCTCTCATAGCTCCTTAAGGCTTCTGTGTTACGGCCTAGGGGAACACAAAATACAATTATCAGGTCAGGTAAATAAGGCATAGAGGCATTCGTCACTGATATCACATGATCCCACTGTAGACTATAGGCTCTCTCATAGCTCCTTAAGGCTTCTGTGTTACGACCTAGGGGAATACAAAATACAATTATCAGGTCAGGTAAATAAGGTATAGAGGCATTCGTCACTGATATCACATGATCCCACTGTAGACCATAGGCTCTCTCATAGCTCCTTAAGGCTTCTGTGTTACGGCCTAGGGGAATACAAAATACAATTATCAGGTCAGGTAAATAAGGCATAGAGGCATTCGTCACTGATATCACATGATCCCACTGTAGACTATAGGCTCTCTCACAGCTCCTTAAAGCTTCTGTGTTACGGCCTACGGGAATACAAAATACAATTATCAGGTCAGGTAAATAAGGTATAGAGGCATTCGTCACTGATATCACATGATCCCACTGTAGACCATAAGCTCTCTCATAGCTCTTTAAGGCTTCTGTGTTACAACCTAGGGGAATACAATATACAATTATCAGGTCAGGTAAATAAGGTATATGTCACCAATACAACTCTAATGTAGAAAGACTCCTAGGCTATCGAAGGCATTTGCATTGTTTTGGTTTTCTAAGGTGACTTTCCTGTATGAAAGAACACTGAGGACTTAAACCCTTACCTCTCTGATGTAGAAAGACTCCCAGGTTATTGAAGGCGTTTGCATCGTTTGGGTTTTCTAAGGTGACTTTTCTGTAGTAGCTCTCTGCATCATCATACTGGCCCCTCTCTGACATGATACTGGCCAGCGTGGTGTAGGGGTCAGTGTAGCTGGGATCAAACTGTGTTGCTCGCTGTAGCAGGGAGATGGCAGCATCAACCTCACCCTGGTGACTGAAACAGAAGATAAGTAATTATAGATATCCTGCCCTGGTGACTGAAACATGCAATGAAATATAGACATATATAGCCTGAGGTAGATATAAGATCAATTTACAATCATAACAAATTCATTAAGTACATAAGTACATACTAACTCCCGTGAAAAGGGCCGCCTAACCCCAAATCACTGGCAACTTTCTCATTTGCCCCTGCCGAGATTTGAACCTGGGCAGTGGTGAGAGACAGCCAGCAGTCAGTGGCAATGCCTAAGACCACACAGCCACCAGGGTAGGTCCTTGTAGCAATGTACTCACTAGAGTAGGTTTCCCAGAATAAACTGAAGTGTCTCTCAGATTCAGTAGACTGCTGTTTTAAGGTAATAAAATCATGATGTACTCTCTATAGAAAGTTTCCCAGATTAAAGTGAGCCCCACCATGGGTAGGACTGATATGGATGGTGTCCCTGAAATGTCTCTCAGATTCAGTAGACTGCTGTTTTAAGGTAATAAAATCATGATGTACTCACTAGAGAAGGTTTCCCAGATTAAAGTGCGCCCCACCATGGGTAGGACTGATACGGATGGCGTCCCTGAAGTGTCTCTCAGCCTCCTTGCTATTGTTGAACAATGTCCCCAGGTTATTGTTGGCACTTGCATGGTTGGGGTAAAGCCTGGAAATATATAAATGTCAAAATGAGAGTTCAACTCAATTACAGAGGTTTGGCATGGTAATTGGTCAAGGTACAATGCAAAGATCTCGAATACAAATATAGGTATATCTTCAAACATGACATGAGTTTTGATTTAGTGCTACAGGAAATAGAATCATAGTTTAAGGCAGTATGATTAGTGGTGAGAAAAAGAATCTTCATGAAACAAAACAGCAACTTTTTTCCCAGTAACTGGCATCTGTTTGCACTGTCTGAAGCAGGTCCAGCTCCCAAAACACAGTGCAATGGTTTGAAATAGCATGGAATCTATGCACCACGCAATTAAATGTCAAGGTTCCTTCAGCTCATGTAATTTTCAAACATAGATAATAAATTAAAATTCATTCAAAAATAATTTAAAGTCTAACAAAAATTTATCTGTAAAAACCTGACAATACTACATAACATGCAAACGCTAAAAATGTGAATAATATATTTGTATTGATCTTGACATTAATTCAATACAAGTTATGTACAAATTATTGGACAATTTCATCAATTACTCATATTTATCATTATCATTCCTAGAAGGAGCAGAGTAAGATGTATGCCTTTAACAAAACAGTGCACAGAAATAAGACATACTACAAAGATAATTCTTTATATCCATATTAGGCTTTCAAATGTTTAGTACTTGTCATTAAACAGTTTCGTATTGTTTTAAAGCATGGTTATTAATGACAAGAGGGAGGGATAATCTTTGCTGAAATCAGTTTATCTGAGTAGCGAGTGGGGTTATGCTGATCCCCAGTGAGCCATTCATTAAGACTCTTCCAGATAATGCAATTAGTGGCCATCGTGGAAATTGTGGCCAGGTTTTCTGAGGGAGTAAAACAGCTCACCTGGGACAGTTTCTAGAAATGATGACTCTCAAGACGGCAATAACACTATCAACCTAAACCCCTTAATTGCTCCAAGGTTGACCATGGCTTTTATATGGGATCTCAACATTTAGTTTGTGCAAAACAAACAGTATCACAGCTATGGGAGAAGGCAGAGAGAGAGAGAGAGAGAGAGAGAGAGAGAGAGAGAGAGATGAGAGAGAGAGAGAGAGAGAGAGAGAGAGAGAGAGAGAGAGAGAGAGAGAGAGGGAGGGAGGGAGGGAGGGAGGGAGGGAGGGAGGGAGGGAGAGAGAGAGAGAGAGAGAGAGAGAGAGAGAGAGAGAGAGAGAGAGAGAGAGAGAGAGAGAGAGAGAGAGAGCATGCTCAACGGTTGCTTATCTAGAAGTGATGACTATCAAGATGACTATAACATCGTCAACCTAAACCCCTGAATTACTCCAATGTTCACCATTGATCTCATATGGGTTCTCAATCTTAACTTTGTGCAAAACTGTTTCAATTTTCACAGTTGACCTTCCCCACCAGTCCTCTGTTGGTCACCTATGGGTTTATGCATGGTTGGTATTGGTAGTTATATGGCAGTCTTGAGATTACATGGTTTATGTGAAACAGTGACTTTGTCAGTGGTGAAAATAGACAGTAGCCCACCGGTCCGTTTCTACCAAAAATTTGAATGGGCTAGTAAAAGTCTATGTTTATTTGCCCAGAAAGTCTGCTAAATATTCTGACCACATTAATTTAGTAAGCACACATCCAGTTTAACATTTCTTTTACAATAGATTACAACTGTCACAATTCATAAATTAATCACAATTAACCATGTATGTTCAGTTATGAAATGGCTGTTGGCTACCATTTTGGTTATCAAAGTGATATGGACCACTAATTTTTCTGGTGGATCACTAAACTATTCATTTTGATGGACCTTTTGACCACCAAGGCTTAGCAAACTGTTTTCAGCACTGCTTTGTAGTCCCCTAGGTAAATATATGTGATACACGTGTACCACTGAACAACCTAGCTTTAGCCATTGTTTTGGAAACAGTCAAGACACTAATAAATCATCACTAAATAACTAAACCTTTTAATTGTTTATTGATAAAAATTACTTTCAAATCAAATTTCCAAATAGTTTTATCAGAGTTTAGCTCAAGGCACCCCGGAATGCTTACAGAGACGTGTGCTAAATCAGTGGTTTTATCTGGGTACACTGATTCTGTCTGCCTGTAAAAATTGTCTAGCCATAAGTTAGGCTATGCTATGGCAGAAAAAGTGATGTTAAACAAAACTCTCTGGGATGAGTATGGAACGCCACATGACCGAAAATTCAACATTTGGAATAAACCATGCAGCCTGACTGAAAACGATTCAACTTGTTTCAAAACGATTCAACATGGCGAAAACACACCAACCTGCATTCGTCAATATCAATGAGCACCTACTGACACACAGCACACTTATCTACCCCAAGCAGAAACTTTGGGAGAGATTTAAAAGATAAATCTCTATATTGCACAATTTCATGGTACATAGCTCAAGCATATTTATCAAGAATCCAAGGGGAACAATACACGTTTCTTTGTAACTATAAACGTGCCGAGATTTACCGCAATCCATCTGTTGTGCTCGGCGCAGACCTCACAATTAGCTCAACTATATCTATCAGCAATGCCCGGGAGAGCAATAAATTGTTCTGTGTGGTTAATGCATGTATATTTTACTAATAAAGTACAGTAACGAGAAACCCACCATTTATCAAAGATCGCTTTTCACTCAATGAGTAGTCATTTCAGGTGTATTTTATGCAGCGTATTCTAATTGCAGTGATTCATTATTTAATATATAGCACTGGAGTCAAGTAAACAGGTAATATTGCAGGTATTTATTATTTAATACATATCGCTGCAGTCAAGAAAACAGGTAGGGAAACGAGCAAAGATACCTTAACTAATGCATACCGTACATCATAGGCAACTTATCACTGTGTTATCATGTAACAAGCTTTATTACTATATTAGTGGCAGGATACAGAATGAAGCCTCACAGCCTTTGTGTGGAGTATTATGAGAGATTTTGAGAGAGAGTATTTAAACACAAAAGTTGCCTTTACAACCCAATGAACAGTGATTACTTTGTATTGTGTTGCACTGAGTTATGCTCTGTGAAAAAGCATCATCTATCAATTTTTTACTGAAGGGGAGATCATAAGGGAAGCCCAAAACATAAAACTATAATACTGATGGAATATATAGGAAACTCTGATCAGTGGCTTACCTTAAGCCGCACTCCCACATTCGAGACCTGGACGCAGACCTCTAACAGACCTGGGTTAGAAATGGTCCTGAAAAGATCAGTTACAGGTCTGCGTCATAGTCTGCAGTGGTCTGTAACAGGTCTGTAATAGGTCTACGTGGCTGGGCATGGTCCTGAACAGGTCTGCAACCTCCCAGATTTTTTTTGAACATGTTCAAAAAAATCGGTTAGAGGTTTGTTATGAAATTAGTCATTATAGGGTCTGTTAGTGGTCTTGAGCAGTCAGTTAAAGATCTCGATGGTCGCGAAGCAGTCAGTTAGAGGTCAGGAAGGTCTTGAAGCAGTCTCGGACTGACAGTCATCTAGACTGCTTCAAGACCTCAACTAGACAACTAACAGACCTCCAACTGACTGCTTCATGACCTTTTCAGACTGCTAACTGATTGCTTCAAGACCAGCTGCAGATCAGTGGATGACCTAGATTTACTAAAAATTGTCACGTGACAGCCCACTTGCACGTGGAAAGGGAAAGCTGACAGACAGTCACCATGCCACGATTGAGACGTCCAAAGGCTGTCCAGCCATCCAAAACAAGTAAAAAGGAAGCTGTAGATGAGCAAAATATTAGTGGGGGCATCGACCACAGCCATCAATACAATGGAATAAAACCCTTTATAGTTGTAGAAGTGTGATCCAGATTTAGCAGGGCATCGAATCGCAACATGCTTGCCATCAATTGCTCCTAGGCAATTATGGAAATTCCACCTCTTTGAAAATTGCTCTGCAATATCTAACCCAGGCATCAGGAGTGTTTGGGCAACGTATGGCTTCTTCCATGAACTCATCCAAGATGGCCTCACAGGTTTCAGGTATGATCTTGCATATGGTGTTGCTTGCCACTCTAAAACCATATTGCAGTGGACAAGTAACTGTCCCCTGCAGCCATGTAGCGTAGAGTGATTGTTATTCTAAGCCCAGGTTCCAAAGACTTCCGCCAGAACGAGTCTTGTTTCTGGATACGAGGACCAATACGCTCCACCAGCTCATGAAATAGCTCAGGTGGCCACACGAAGGAAATTCCTGTACCCTCTCCTATCTTCCCTGTTGAGTTCTTGAAGTAGATGCTCATACTGCCCATACAGTGGCCTCCGCAAAAGCCATGGCCTGACCCATACAGTCCTTCGCTGCCTTCTTTGTTGCCTGCGTCGTCTTCTTCGCCGCAGCAGCAAGGCCACAACAGCCAAGATGTTCACTTCAATCTCTGCAGCTGCGAGATCTTCACCTTCCGGATCGCCAGGAGAGGGGGTGAGGTGACAGCAGGGGGGGAACGCCCCCCCTTTATATAGCAGGTCTTGAATAAGTCATTTAGAGGTCTGTTAAAAGTCAGTTAGAAGTCTGGTAGGTCTGGAATAGGTCTGGAATGGTCGTGAGCAGGTCAATAACAGTCTACAGTAGGTCTGGAGTTGGTCTGTAAAAGGTCTTGTTCAGGTCTGAATTCAGTCATAAACGGGTCATGACAGGTCAGTTAGCAGTCATTTTGAAGTCAGTTAATGGTCTGGTGATACAAAATAGAAATGAAAATTTGCATTTTCTTGAAGACCTATTGCAGACCTGAGCAAAACCGGTGGTCTTGAACAGGTCCTCAAGAGGTCTCGAATGTGGGAGTGCAGCTTTAGAGCTGTTTGATAATGATGTATAGCCTCCTCCATTCTCCCGGCATCTTTAAGGAAGTTGGCATAGTTATAGTGGGCTTTAGCATTGTGTGGAAACTCTGATCAGTGACTTACCTTAGAGCTGTTTGATAATGATGTATAGCCTCCTCCTTTCTCCCGGCGTCTTTAAGGAAGTTGGCATAGTTATAGTGGGCTTTAGCATTGTGTGGTAGCGTCTCCAGACCAGACCTGAAAGGTGAAATGAAACTTTTAAAGAACAGTACACAAAATACATTATTGAAATATAGCTCACAAATAAATGATAAAAGAGTCATGAAATCTGATACTTTTGTAAATTTTGTTTGGAAATTTAAATTCTGTGTTTGAATGACAAAACTGACTTTAGAGTGGGTTTGGAAAATATTTTATTTCCTTTTTCCTCTTATAACATTATCATAAAAGAGCAGAGTGAGGCAAGAAGTTTGCCAGGTCTTAATGGATTAAAGCCACTTGATATTGCTGTAGGAATCTGCTGTGTTGTATGAGGAGTGTTGTGATGAGAGAAGCCCTGTTGCTCCATCAAACTGATGGGCTCTCTCTCTCCCCCTCCCTGACTCTCTCTCTCTCTCTCTCTCTCTCTCTCTCTCTCTCTCTCTCTCTCTCTCTCTTCTCTCTCTCTCTCTCTCTCTCTCTCTCTTTCTGATCTCTCTCTCTCTCCCTCTCCCACTCTCTCTCTCTCTCTCTCTCCTCTCTCTCTCTCTTCTCTCTCTCTCTCTCTCTCTCTCTCTCTCTCTCTCTCTCTCTCTCTCTCTCTCTCTCTCTCTCTCTCTCTGCTCACATATACAAGAAGTGTTGCGATGAGGGGCGCCCGGCTGCACCATTAAGGTGATGATGAGTTAGTGTGAGATATGAGAGCAGACTAGTGGCTTGTGTGATTTATTGAACTGCAGCGATGGAACCACCAGCATCATCAGTCATGGTGGCCCAGAGAAGTTTTGTGACGAATGCCAGAGGTGCTGAACAATCCTGCTATTAATTAAATTACATGGAGGGGGGATGAACTCTTTGGGTTGAAACCAATATAATATTTGTCGCCAGCAAACCTTGGTGATCTTATATTGCCTGCCTACATGTGAGAATGTTGCCAGTGGTAGGTGGTGTTTTTGATTCAGTAGTGTTGTCAGGACTATCACCTATAAAGAGTGGAAATGTAGAAAAGCAATTTATTTTTCTTAGTTATTAGTAATGTCAATTTCTAATTTGCCTAAATGACTCCTGATTTTCAATAATGGGCAAAATAAAGCAATTACAGTGTAGGGAAATAAAGCAACCTGCCT
>OZ012684.1:2391466-2425379 GCA_963942565.1 Maea johnstoni | reverse complement strand
GTGGGTGACTTGATTATTTTCCAACTCATCATCAATATCATCACAAATGGTACTAACCAATTAATCTGTTTACGACCATAACACATAAAAAACTTTTAGCATACTACCACATCTCCACCAGAGACCCATGACAGAAGTATAGGCCTATGATTTGATATACACATTAGGACCACTGGACCATGGCTGGCCCATGGTTGAACTTAACCACTCTAGTCTCCTAAATATCTACTGCACAATAATTACAATGTATGGATGAATGATTAGAAGAACAAGGCTATGACGTGAGGGTTGCACTGTTGGAATGTTATATTGAATTTTGAATATGGAATTTTGATTATTGTCACTTTTTTGCTAATTTGTGTCTAAGTCGTGACAAGCCAGTTGTATAAGTGGTCAGGGAAACCAAAGTGCCTGATGAAAACAATTCCCCAACCCGAAGTCACTGCATGGCAACTTTTTCATGTGATGTGGTCAGGATTGGAACCTGGGGTGTTATACTGACCTGTAGATACCTAGCTGACATGTGATAAAGACATCGTAGAGAAGGCACACTCCTAGTACAGTAAGATACATGAAGGGGAGGTCTGTACTGTTGGTATGTTATACTGACCTGTAGATACCTAGCTGACATGTGATAAAGACATCGTAGAGAAGGCACACTCCTAGTACAGTAAGATACATGAAGGGGAGGACTGAACTGTTGGTATGTTATACTGACCTGTAGATACCTAGCTGACATGTGATAAAGACATCGTAGAGAAGGCACACTCCTAGAACAGTAAGATACATGAAGGGGAGGACTGTACTGTTGGTATGTTATACTGACCTGTAGATACCTAGCTGACATGTGATAAAGACATCGTAGAGAAGGCACACTCCTAGTACAGTAAGATACATGAAGGGGAGGACTGTACTGTTGGTATGTTATACTGACCTGTAGATACCTAGCTGACATGTGATAAAGACATCGTAGAGAAGGCACACTCCTAGTACAGTAAGATACATGAAGGGGAGGACTGTACTGTTGGTATGTTATACTGACCTGTAGATACCTAGCTGACATGTGATAAAGACATCGTAGAGAAGGCACACTCCTAGAACTGTGATTCCGTGTTCCTTTGTCAACATGGCCGCCATGGCAAAGATCATGCTGATGACTATACAGCTATTGGAAGAGGTTGGAGGGAAATACATTGGCCATCTTGTATCTACACTCCTGAAATGAAATAAAAAGCATCCATATCACTTTATCATTGTTTAACATCTTTTTGCTTGTGACATTCATGCATGATCAAAATGCAAGTTTGGAAATCATTTTGTTTTACTCTTCTCAGGTTAAAATTGTTGCAAAGATTTTAAGGACAGCAATCTCACAATGCCACTCATTTGAATAGGAAATACCAGCCAACCGTACTGTAGGTAGTAGGTGAGTAGGATCTAAACCTATAAGGACATCGGCCAAGCTTGAGAATGGGGATGCACTAAAGGTTAACATTTGAATTCCAATTTTTAAGTCCAATGACAATACACTGAACTTGCCAACAATACTGCTGCACATTTCCCCCAACCGTTCTTTTAAAATGATATGAAGTTGGAACTTTGTTTACTGTCACTGTTTCTGCCATATTAAGACTAAAATTATAACTAGCCTGTATTACCTAGTACTTAGGAAATCCTTGCACTGTTCCAAACCTGGCCCAGGCCATTAGGAACTTTAAATTCTCACATATCTTGAGCCAGATCCAAAGCCTGGTAGTGATGAGAGACAGTGTCACCCAAGACAACTCACCTCATAGGGCCAGCTCTAACTTCTGGATTAAGTGTGCTCCTTAAATAAAGTCATTGGTCTAATAAAGTTATCTGAAAGGTAGCAGGAAGTGCCCCCAAATGGATCAGCAATGATCAAGATAGATGTAGGTTTTTAATGTGATTGAGTCTGGAGCACAGTTGAGGAGCGCTCCTCAAAAGCCTATTAAAGTCTCCAGAGCAGCGCTGAACAGCAGTTTATTGGAATCAGGCCCTCCCCTTTATTTCCCAAGTTTCTCACCCACTGTAATTTCTGTTGGTATAAGTGGTAGGAGCTGGTGATTTATGTCTTTTCTAAGTGAGCATCATTACATTAGCCTGCAGTCTACACACCTGGCATGCAAACACAACCTGCTGCATGCACTCCTCATATAGGGGAGGGAGGGGGACAGCTAGCCCTCACACACACAACAAAAATAAATGTCAAGTGTATCCTAAAATGCAAGGGTTTCAATGTGAAAAGTATAATTGTCACAAGCAATTTTACTTTATTCAATTGAATTCAATATTTTCAATTTGCCAGAAAAATTGTCAGCTGGATCCATGAGAAAAAGAATAAATCTGGTTTTGCCTTATCATCATTTTTTCTGCCATACAATAAGCTGTTATCAAATCATAGTTTTCCAGTTGTTAATAATTGAGAAACTAGAGAAAACTGCAAACTACTGCAAATCCTAAGTTACGGCCAACTTTCTCTCATATTTGGAGTCAGAATTCTAAATGCTATATGACATTTTCTAAGAAAAACATAGATGGATATTAGGTTATCATTGTTATCATTAGCCTTTCTGCTGTGATAATTCATATAAACATCAATAAGTCTTTAAGATACCTATTTTTCATGTTTCTATTTTCCTTTCAGCTGCCTCTACATAACACTGCCCCCCCCCCCTAAAAATTAATAAATAATAATAATAATAATTAAATAAATAAATGATAAATAAATAAATTAAGTGATATGTAATCTATTCCACCATCCTGGAAGAAATAAGTTTCTTCCGGAAGAAACCCAACCCTGCTAAAAATATAGGAGCTAAGTGAAAGACTGATTATAGTCACTCTTTTGGTCACTTTTTATGTGATTCTGCAATTCTAAATATTGCCTATATGTACAGAGCACATTTCCAGATAAACTACGCGACACATAAAAGGCTTTGTGCAATTGAGTCTTATCTAAAGAAAAATGGCACTCAGATATCTGGTGTTTTTTCGGAAATATTCAACTTTTTTCAGGATGAATCTCACCAACTACTCTCAGGCAGGCATTTTCTAGATTCCAAGTTTATCTTACAAACCTCTCTCTCTCCCCACTAAATGCATCTGGACCATCAAAACCACATTAACTCCCCCCTTAACATATCTGTATCTGTTACCCCTGCCCCAGAGTCGCTGTCTTCAAACGCCGCAGATCGCAGCTGCTGGCCACAGAAATAGCTGACACAGGAACTCCAGCCACATCCTACAGCAGTTAAACTGACAGCAATAAAGACGTTACATCCCATACATCTCCTCAGCCATAAGGTGATTCAGCCCGCTGTGAGGGGTTAACCCTGTCACCCCTCAAGCTCTCTTTCACAAGTACTGTACCACTGCCTGGGTTCAAATCCCGGCCTTGGCATGTGAGAAAGTTGCCAGTGACTTGGGGCTAGGCGGTGGTTTTCGCCGGGTACTCCGGTTTCCTCCACTACTTACAACTGGCTAGTCACAAAGTAGCCACAATTGGCATAAATGTGACGAAAAACAAAATTCCAAATCACAAGTACTGTATGGAACTATGATACTTTTACACCATGCATGCCTACAGCAGCCCACAACCGCCTGACTATTTTGGTGATATCTCTCTAACAAAAGCAATATTTAGAACATATTTGAAGGAGAATTGTTCATCAAAACTTTATCTACAGCTCTCCTTCAAATTATTTGCAAATTTGATGCTCCGTCCTATAGTTATTTTCAAAAGTATGAAAGGCCCAGACAACACTTGTCAAGTAGATCTACCGGCATGAATGTGTTAAATATGATTTTGAAATTGAGCATGAAATCCTAAAATATTTGAAAAAGGATTGTGTGTCCAGTTCTGATCAACATTTATTTTTATTTTTCCAGAGAATGCTCTGTTAAAAATATGACCAAAATACTCATTTTGTTTGCTACAGGTATATGAATGTGTTAAGTCTGTTAACCCATTCATTCCTAAAACAGCACGATTCGGCCTGAATATTTTGAGGATATCTTTCCAAAGAAAAAGAGTTAATGGAGACTTTCTGTTGGAGATATGTTCATCTGAACAAAACAAAGCACTCTCAGTCAAATGATATCTGGAAGATTTCAATGTTCCAAGAGTGCTTCAGATAGTCCAATCCTAGTACCTGTTTTAGCACTAGAAGCACTAGTGCTGCAACTAACACTTCTACTCCTCCTCCTCCTCTTCCTACTACTACTTCTACTAATAATAATAATGCATGACTTTCAAATGCATGCAAGGATGTGCCCCTCTATACCTGAGGGAACTGTTAGTCAAAGAAGCCAATACAAGGACTCTAAAATCAAACACTAGGAATTTATTGCAGATACCACATACTAATCTGAAAAGGTTTGGTGACAGAGCATTCTGTGCGCATGCACCACGCCTTTGGAATGAGCTCCCTGACAACATCAAGGCTGCTGATAGTCTGCAAAACTTCAAGAAAGAGCTGAAAACATTGCTATTTCAAAAGGAGTTTATTTGACTATATGAACTATAAATATCTGTCCACTGGCTTTTGAACATTATAGGTGGAAAGGGCCCAATATCAAATATAAATTATTCAATATTCAATACTTGTATGGTGATAATGATACTGCTACTATTGCTGCTGCAACTACTTGTTGTGTTTCTATTGTTACCATTTCTCTGCTGATGTTGCTCTATAACTACTACTGCCATTGCCAGTGCTTCTACTCTTACTGCTGCTGTTGCTCTGTAGCTGTTACAGTAGGTGTTGTAGACTAATTGACTGCTAAGCTGCTGCCCCACATTCTCACCACTGATCTACACCTGAGCTTGGCAAGAAGCAGAGAATTGCCTTATCAATTAATGACTGCCATCTTCAAATGACACACTTAATTTCTCATCACCATGTGCCAAGTCGGCCTGTTCTTTCCCTCATAACCGCTGTTGACATGACTACTATCTCTGCAACTGCCGTTAACCCATTTGTATCTAAAGTGCTCACATTGCATGGAAACGTGGAATATAAATCATCAAAAGAATGAATAGATCATCTCATTTGATGATGAATTGCTAAACCCAACAGGGACAACTTTCATTTGAATGTTATTAATATAATGCTTAGTTATAATCAGGATATTTCCGTAAGTCAGACCATGTGTGCTCTAAACTTGAATGCATGGGTTAACATTCAGAAGGGGTACAAATGCAGGTCCTCATTCTGTAGAGGTATATACATCTCTGCCTTTGGCATACACATCTCTGGTCTGTAGAAGTGATAGATAATAGGCGATACCAGGGAATAGAAACTCTATTTTTCAATAGATCTGATTTCACAATGTTCTCCACCTAATGTAATATTTGATCATGTTCTTCTCTAAATACTCTATAAATAATTGGTTTTATCAACTTGAACAAAACATAAGTCAAAAATAAATCATCAGCAGGATAAACAGCGAAATATATAAACATTGTGAGCATTAACATAATGTCTTACATGTTTGTTTCTTTGGAAGCTGTTGGTCTAAAGAGGATCAGTGGTCACTCTCAGCCAATGTGGCGTACCCCAGGGATCTATATTGGGACCTTTATTATTTTTAATCTACGTGAACGATATGGAATCAGCTGTTGACTGTGATCTTTTGTTGTATGCTGATGATTCGGCTCTTTTGATCAGAGGGAAAAACATCATTGATATTGAACAAAAGCTGAGTGAGGAACTTAACAAATTAAATGTGTGGTTGATAGACAACAAACTTTCACTCCACCTGGGAAAGACAGAGTCTATCCTATTTGCCTCAAATAGGAAGTTATAACAACATAAATTTCTAAGAATCTCATGTAATGGTATCAATGTGGGAGGGAAAGAGGTTGTAACATACCTGGGGGGTCAACTAGACCAAGACCTGTCGGGAAAATCTATGGTTCAGAAAATCATCAATAAGGCTAATGCCAGTCTCAAATTCGTTTACAGAAAGAAAATGTTCCTAAATCAGTACTGCAGGAAAACTGTCTGCATGGCAATGATTCAGTCGAGAATAGACTACGCCAGCAATTTCTATTACCACGGTCTACCAAAATTCTTACAGAGTCGCCTCCAGGTCGTACAAAATAAAATGATTAGATATGTTTTAAACTACTCAAACAGAACACACTTGTTAGCCAACGACTTCAATGAGGTTAAGTGGATGAGCATTGAAAACAATAAAATATCTGGCCACAAGGCATGTATTTAACTGCATCAATGAACAGGCTCCAGAGTATCTTCAGGTTTTTGAAAGAGTAAATGAATCCCACCACTATAACACCAGACACAGTGTTAATGCTCTGATTTTACCAAAGGCTGGTTCACATGGTATAAAGTCCTTCCACTACATAGGTGCCAAAATCTGGAACTCTTTGCCAGATGAGATCCAGACTACGTTCAGTAAATCTCTTTTTAAAGTGAGATGCAAAAAACATTTCATGTCGGTTCTCTCTGAGTCATAAGAAATTCATCAATTCTAGTCCGAATGTTTGTATTATACTATATGATATATTGTTGTTATGTCAATCTTGAGCAGTGAGGTTGATCATTACATGTGATGCCATTGGACTCTGGGCAGACTGGGACGACTATGGAAATAAGTTTCTAACTTTTAGTGTATATATCCTGTGTCTGATTAGAATTCTATTGCATAGCAGTTAATGACACTCCAACTAGTCACCTTTATATATGATTTTTTGTATGCCAAATGCTATGTAATACACATCGTACTGGACCGAATAAAATCAAACTCAAACTCAATGGAATATGGCTAGGCATTCACAGTCTACTTGTGGTTGCATTTAAACAATGAGAGTATCAGCATCTAGGTGGTTAGACGAGTTTATTATACCTCACGTGAAGATTCTTGATTCTGATTGGTCAAGGGCCATGGATTAATCGTCATGATTTCCTCACTACTTAGTAACAGGCTGTTGTCCTGCACAGCTAGGGAATTAACATGTTAATCACGGCAACATGCAGCAGGTGATTAACATGTTAATCACCTCTACCGGGCAATGAGCTCGATGCGCATGCGTGCATATCAAACGTCAGCCATTGCCGACGTGAAATCAACAAGGCTGACCGCCTCAAATTTAAAATCGTGCCTAACAGGCACCATGCAACGGATTTTTATCAAATAAAGATAGAATTATACAAACAAATAAGGTATGGTACGAACGTGACTGGTTTTGGGGGGTGTTTCAAGTTATACATATGAGCGCCCAGTTTTCTTGGCGCAGATGCTATTTTATAAATGCTCGATCTCTAGGTTAGAGTCTTAAAACTGTGATGAGGCCAATATACAGCATATACTAAACAACGGCCGGTACCACAGTTAGAGTTGCTTGAACTAATAAAGACAGTTAAACTACAAACAAACAAATAAGGTTCAGTGTCTTGCTAATACATAAGCACATAGATTGATTAAGAGGTGGTATCAATAAATGCAGTTTAAACCTTTTCTGATACAAATTTTATTTGAAAAAGGAAGCGAAACATCGAGTAGACTCATTTGTTCATGTTTTCAGAAAATTTTCTGAGTCAAACTGAAAATTTTCTCCTGTTGTACGTTTTGGGGCTTCTCTTTCACTCTGATGCGTCAATGCAACAATCCCTGTTATTGTGATTTGTAAATTTTTAACAAAAGAGTATTTATCCAAAATCTCTGGTGTTTGTCAATTTTCCCCCTTTTGTGTTTTGTATGTTGTTCGGTATAATAAAACAAATATGACATCCCTGTGTGGTGTACAACAGGAATAACTCCCCCTCGAGAGGAGTGTCGCCCTCGGGGTACACCCTCGGGGTACACCCTCGGGCGACACTCCTCTCTCGGGGGAGTTATTCCTGTTGTACACCACACAGGGATGTCATATTTGTATAACATATCATTCAGCAATACATATGACAAATATTAGGTAATAATGATAAAAGCATATTGCATGCAATGTGATACTGCTGTTTTCTTTTTAAAATTTGATAATATATTCAATCAATTCAAATCAATTAGAATTTACAAAAGCACAACTGCCAAACTATTACTTATGCATAAATGATCAATTTGTAATTATCTATTTTTTCCATTAATAGCATAGGCATAAAAGCTTTGATAAAGTAACGCATGCATGCATCACACCATTAAATTGTTTGCTACCAAAATGAAGGTTGTTAAGTACGTGATTGTTTTTCAGCCATACAGCCATTGAACAGTTTATTTGGCATCTAGTGCTGCGTTCTACAGAATGAAGGTTGTGAAGTGATTGTTTTCCAGCCGTACAGCCCGTGAAGGTTTTATTTGGCATCTAGTGCTGCGTTCTACAGAATGACAGGAAGAGCTGATGAGAGCCAATCAATACTAGGAAATGCTTAAACACCATCTGCGCATCATAAAACTGATTTATTGAAAAATTGAATTAGACGATTGGGTAAATTTGTGATCTATGGTAAATCAATAGCTGTTATTTTGGATGCTCTATTGTTTGCAGAGTTAAGCACAGCATAAATACTGCACCAGAAACGGCTATGGCAACATTAAACTGACAAACACTAAAATAACATAAATAACATCCTGCAGCTTTTCACCACATGACTGCAGAAAAAAGAAAAGAGTAATGTTCATAATTTTATGGTGGCTGAATCTCGCGGAATCTGTTTGTATGTGTTGTCAATGTGCAGTAATGTGTTACCATTTTGCCTGTAATCTAACCCTCCCCTATCAACCCACAGTTGACAGCAGATACCCTCAGTCATCTATAAATATATGTATGCTACAAGCTTAAAGAAAAAACAAGTTGTTTCATGGATGTACGAAATGGCCTGAAACATTGCAAGATCTTACAATGAGATATATTTGGCTTTTCCATACATTTATAGTAGTGGTATGTTACTGTAATGATTTTCGACTAGTGCGCATTTTATATTGAAAATATAAATTTACCTCCAAACCTTGGAAAATTTTGCAGTAACTGTTACTGCAAAATTGCTGTTTCACAAAAGAATTGTATTCTATTAGTTCTTAGGCCACTCCAATTTAATTACTTGTCTTACAAGCTTTTTTGGGAAAAATAATCCTGTCAGACTCAAAAAAAAAAGAAAAAAAAAGTCATCTTTGGTGTCTTACGGACGAAAGTGGTTTTGAAATTTTCTGTCAGACTCCAAAAAAAAAAAAAAAAAAGTGCAAGTTTTAAGAATATTCTTTGTAAGTGCGATTCAATCAACTACAGGAAGCTATCATTGCTGTAGTAGAGCCTCAGACTTGAGGAGGTATACCTCCCACCCTTCAGGTTACAGGTATTAATAGATTGATTGATTTTTATTTAGTTGAGAATAGGCTGGTAGAAACATATCGCTACCAGTCCTAGTCGTCAGACTCTAAAAAAAATAATAATAATAAAAAAAGTCACATTTTTCAACTTTTTTTTTTATTCCAAAATGGCTCATTTCCTACCTCCTGAGCACGTAAGACAAGTAAATAAATTGGAGTGGCCTTATCATAAAGTAGCAGTTGGGGTGGTTAAGTGCCATCATGCAGTATTATGCTGCCAGCCTGTCCCCTATGGACCATCCTGCCTGCCATAACCCAGCAGGTAGGGGTTTATTAAAGCAGAGAGAAATGGCCCGTGTCTTCTAACTGTGTTCTGCATCATTGACTGAGCAGCAGGCTGTTTTTACAATTATCTACAAGTCAGTGCCATAAAGAGTCATAAACACCTCTAATATTACTGTTTTTCTGACTCAAGTTATTCACATCTGCTATAAAGAGTTGCAGCCACCAACAAGTTATTTTCTTGAGCTACTTCTGGCTTTAAGTCTTTGACTCCCAAGTAGCAACCCACAAACACGTAGATCTCTAAGAAATCAAATGAAAGTGAGCTCTAATAATCATAAACATTACACAACTCTCTTCAAAACATACTGTTAGTTTAATAAAAATATAACAGGCTCCAAACGAAAATATCAAGACTCCACAACTCTTATTTAACCAATTTGACATCTATATCATTTTTGAATAACAGGCATTTTGTATTTTTTGGCAGGACAGGCATGTATGATTAGCTGTAGAATCCAACACAATTTGGCTGAATACAAAATGATCATTATGGCCAAAACTCCACTGGACTAATCAACGCCCTAAGCCGCCAGCTAAGTACTTGATAATCCTGCATTGGAGGAATACAGAAACCTTCACTGACCAACATCTTAAATTGTAACATCTAAATGCACTTATTTAAGCAGCATTTGAGATATTTTATCTGATTTATCAATATCAAGTATCGATAGTTTTGTTTGGTTTTATAAAGGAGTTTGATATTATAGGCTGTAAGAAATTATGATTTTATCATCCACCTCAGATCATCTCCTAACTTTTTGCCTGTCCTCAATTTACTAATTACTATAACATCAATTGGGTAGAGAGAGTCTTCCCAGCATGGCTTTTCTCAAGAGAATCCAGCTTGGTTATGATACTGGGCCACCAAGGGATGCCAGATACTGCCTCCTCAGTAATGCTTTTAGGCCAGAAACAACTCTCTAATAGACAGCTTTTTGCTTTATATAATCTGGCTAATTGATGCATTAACAAGTGGGGGAATGATTATATAGCACAAAGGAAGGCTAAATGGTTGGTGATTTACAATAATAGAGCAGTCCATTTAGAGCATGATTTATAGGACAAACCAAGAGCCAATAAAAAGCTCATTTCACGACCGCTACTTAGAGCCTAATAATTTTCAGTACCCATGTAGAATGGCCAACACTAACAGCAATCTGTGATCAGCATTAAAGATTAACCAGCAGCCAGTGTGGCACTGATGATCTGCTTAAACATGTATGAGATATACCAGCAGCAGCAGCAGCACCAGCAGTGGCAGGAGGAGGGGAAGAGGAAAGGGAGTGGTAAAAATGAGTAGTGGTAAAAGGACACAATATCAAAAGAGGTGCAGCAGAAACAATAGGAGAAAGAGAAGCAATATCAAGAAAATAAGGAACAAAAGATGATGAAAGAAAGAGGGGAGAAAGGAGAAGAAATATAATATGTAGAAGATAAAAAGGAGGAAGAATAGCTATGAAGAGAGGGAAAGATAGAGGGGTTAATACAAGTAGAAAGTAAAAGATAAGGAGCAAGAGGAGGAAAAGAAATGGTTGTAGAGAGGGGAAAGAAAGAGAGAGAATGGGAGAAGAAATATCACAAGTAGAAGAAAAAAAAGGTGAAGAAGAGCTCTAGAGAACAGGATAATAAAGGGGTAAGGGAGAAGAAATAACAAAGAAAAGATGAGGAGCAAGATCGAAGGAAGTCGAGTTGTAGAAAGAAGAAAGAAAGAAGGGGGAGAGGAGAAGAAATATAACAAGTAGAAAAAAAAAGAAAAAAATCCTCGTGCTTTAATTCTCCTGAGAGAGAAGTTGTCCTGAAGCCAGAGCGTGCATGAGAGTCCTGCCCTGATCACTGACTGTGCCGGTGCAGCAGCTGATCAGCCGGCAGTTCTCCGGGATTTCAAGCATTCCCATGTTAGCCAAAGTAAACCCTTCATTGATTTCTAATCTGCAGGTACCCCCCAGGGCAATCACACTAATTGAGGCACCACTCTCTGCACCTAGTTGACCTTTTGTCCAGCGCTCGTTACAAGTGCATAACAGAGAAGACCAAGTAGAGGAACACAGTAGGGAATGCCAGAATATTCTACTTTATAGCATCCTACTTGTACCACTTCTCTCCGTAGAGTTAGCCAATAAATAAACCATCCATCCCTTGAAAGCATTGGCTTGCTTTGAACTTGTTGACCTCTTGTACATCACTGGTACAAGTGCATGAAGGAAAAATGGAGCAATAGCCGTGTAAAGCATCTTCTAGACCACGCACATTCTGGACAAGATGTCAAACATCCCAAGATTGCCACTGGTGATACACAATACTCTTTATAAGTACGCTTTACATGCCGTCCACAATACTGACACAATACTGTCTTAGTATACTTAATGTGGCATCCTGAGTTCTGTGGAAGGCAGCTGGTGGCTAGAAATGGTGAAAATAATTATTCTTTAGATTATATATGGATAAGTTGTGCGAGGACAAAATAGTGTCTGTTCTGTTCATTAGGACATTATCTAGATCACATCCCAGAATCTTTAACAAACCCTTCCTTCCTTCACCCCAGTGTTCACGTAAAGGATAAGGACTTGGGTGACTGGACTACTAGCACGATAGTGGTATTCACAGTTGATTGTCCTGAGCTATAGGGTCACATAGTAATGACTGTGCTTCTGTTGTAGCAGGCACTGTCAGTATGCTGGGGTGAAACGCATCTTCACTTGACATTCCGTGTCACTCTCCCCATCATCCTGATTGCCACATGGCGATGAAACGTCCATTTCCACTCCCAGAGACCCCTACGTAATGAATCGCAATCAACAGCAACCGGTCACTAACAAACAACATGCCAGAGGCACACAATCAACTTATTACATGATGCTGATAGAAAAAATATGATTACCTGGTCCCCTCTCCCCTCTAAGGTGAGAAAGAGCCCCCTGGATATATAACAGAGCATGTTCTTGATTGTCATTATAATTCATCTTAACCCATTTATGTTCACAGCAGCTAAAAGCAGCCTGACAATTATGGTGAAATTTTTCAGATGAAAGCATACTTGGGAACATATCTAAATGAAAATTGTTGACGACATCAATACCAAAAACTCTCCTTCCAATAATGTGTACTATCATTTTTTAGAGAAACTCTTGTACATGAATGGGTTAAGGTCAAAACAACCTCAATCAGCCACAGCATCTCTAGCTGTTAGACCTACCCTTGACAAGTCCAGATTACAGTAATACAAGCCATCAAAATGTCTTCAAGAGCCATTTAGCTTTAAATCCTGCTGTCAAATTGTCAGAGGCTGCAGTTAAAGGGTTCGCACTTGCTGTCAAGTCAGTCCTCCACAGAGGATAAATGTTGAATAGCATTGACTTCTTATACAAATGGATCATGTCATTTCATCACTTGAAATGCATTTGAAGTATTACATGAATTGGAAACATGCAGTACTAATCTGATGGGACTGCTGTTCCAGTTTGAGGCATAAACCTAACAGACCTTTTTTTTTCACTGCTGCGGTGAAATATGACTCAGACATATAGGAAAAGTTATTTTCTGTATGAATGGATGACATAAATAGCAAGAACAATGATATAAAACGAATATGAAACTCTTCCAGAGACAGAGGCCTCTCCCCAAATAGTGGGCGACTGATGATAAAGAGAAATAAATGAAACAACAGAGAGAGAGAGAGAGAGAGAGAGAGAGAGAGAGAGAGAGAGAGAGAGAGAGAGAGAGAGAGAGAGAGAGAGAGAGAGAGAGAGAGAGAGAGAGAGAGAGAGAGAGAGAGAGAGAGAGAGAGAGAGAGAGAGCGAGAGAGAGAGAGAGAGAGAGAGAGAGAGAGAGAGGGATGCCTGCCAGCATTTTTCATTGCTGGTCTGTTCCGTACTTGCGTGATTGCATTGCATGCAGAGAACATTTAGCTTGTCATCCATGCATGACAGGACTGTATTAGCGTGGCTTATCTTGATCATCCTCCTCTGCCCGTCCCGCGGGTCCTGTCTCCCCTGTACGCCTCCATAAAGCTCCCGTGTTCCAGGTCTTTCACAGGGAGGCCACAACCCTAGCCGCTGTAAGCCCTTAGTTGTTCTTTGACTGTCCTTGCTCTATTAAGCAGCGGCGAGTGCAGCTGGGGCCTGCTCCTGCGGGTCACACCAAGGCCAAGGGCCATCCAGACACAGCCTAGGCACACTACACCTTAAAGCCTGACAAATGCCAGCCACTACTCAACATAATTGGCTTAACTTCTTCTCTACTCAGGGGTGGGGGGGAGGGGTGGGGTTCAAGAGTTTACCAAAAGCCCTACATGTGTAAAACAATTGATGGCAAACATTGAATATCCCATTCAACTTCTTTCAATCTTGCAATTGGTGGAATTAGAGACAAAACCCGACTCCAACTTAGTTCAATCAGCAATTGATGACAATAAAAACAAATTCTAATACAACCTGCTTCCAATAAACAATTTATTGTAAGAAAAATTGAAACCCTATTCAAACACGGTGCTTCCACCGGCCTCAACGCTAACTCAAAATTATACTGGCCCTGTAGGACCAGTAACACCTAGCATCTGCTGGTCCTGCAAAATTTTTACTGGTCCTACATTTTTTCTTTAACATAACCAGAGAAATACATCCCCTTGAACCGCAACGCCATAGGCACAGCATGCTAGCACCTAGGGTATGTGCGCCTCGGGTTACGCGGTGTAGCCTTGGTCACGTGATCTGATCTGTGCAATTAGCATGCAGCATCCTTTCTAGGTCAGATAGTTGCCAAGGAGATGGGAGGCAGCGACATTTGATGATGCATGGACAGTGCCCGATCCCGGTCTACTCATCTCAGACATAACAAGAAAAAACATTGCATAAAATTCACCACAACATTTATCTTTATAGATTTTATCTTAAATTTATTTCAAAAACATTTGGGGACATTCTCGGTGGGAAACTTTTTAACAAGAATGTCTCCAAATGTTTACTGGGCCTGTAGGACCAGTTGAGGTCTTTTTTTACTGGCCCGAAGCTGTTTTGGGGAATTTTTACTGGCCTGGGGCCATAGGTTCACCCTTAGCGTCGAGCCCTGTTCCAATTTAATGATTAATGGCAATAACAGGAAAACCCTATCAAACCTTCTTCCACTTTGGCAAGTAGTGACAATTGATCGTAAAACGTAAAAATTCTACACAAACCGCCTCTAATATGTATTTAATTAGAGTACAATTTGGCAATTGATGAAATAGGGTTTTAGTCCTTTCTAACAAACTTCCATTTTAGCGATATACAGCAATAATGTCAAACGCCTATTCAACTGGTTTCTAATTTAGGCATTGGCGGCAATATAGCCAAAAACCTATTCAATAAGTTAGAAATTTAGAAATTGATGTCAATCCAGACAAAATCCTCTTAATTTATCTTTTTTCATTCTGTAAATGATGGCAAACAAGACAAAACCTTCTTCAGTCTGCTTTCAATTTAGCAATGGATGGTAATAAAGTCAATATCCTATCATCCATACTGCTCCCAATTTTGCAATTGATTGCAATAAAGTCTTAGTCCTATTCAACCTGCTTTCAATCAGGAATTGATGGCAAAAAGACAAGAAACCCATTCAACCTATTTCCCATTTAGCAATTGATGGCAATAAAGACAAACCTCTGTTCAGCTAGCTTCCATTCAGCAAATGATTGTAATGAAGACAAAAACCCTCCCTAGCCCTCTGTCCGGCAATATATGGCAATAAAGACAGAACCCTGTTCAAGCTGCCTCCATTCAGCAAATGATTGTAATAAAGACAAAAACCCTCCCTAGCCCACAGTCCGGCAATATATGGCAATCAAGACAGAACCCTGTTCAAGCTGCCTCCATTCAGCGCAATGAAGAGATCTCAAGCAGGGGGCAACTCCAGGGAAATATGGCCGAGGCAGAAATGGATGTGGAAACTGCCCCCTTGTGGCCCCTTTGTGAACTATCTCCTGAAGCAGATAAAGGAAATAACTCACAATCAGTTGTGATCAGCTGAGACCCGGACGCCGCCGCCGCAGCCATGCTATTGGTGGCATCAAGCCAGTTCCAGTCCCCTCCTCACTCAGGGACAACTTCTATCATGAGATAGTCAGCAGTCCCACATTATGTGTTCCCTCATTATCTCAAACAAGTTTAAAAGCAAGAACAGGTCTGACTGGATCATAAAATGTTACCTATTATATAGCCATACCTGACTAATTGGATAACTAATGATTAGGTAATATGCAAACTACTTCATGGAATCAGACTACCTATTTTAAACTAAAGAACTATTAATGTTTCAGATTGGCACCAAATAGTTGCCATGAAATTTGATTTATAAACCTTCTTCACGTTTTAGACCACAGCCTTTTAAAGGAAAGAATAACAACACAATAAAACACCAACCAAAACAAGACCAAAATGTATTTAGCAAATGGTTATGAGATTTCTAATATTTCTGCAGTTGCATACTTTTACTTGGTTGACTAATAGACTATTTTTCATCTAAGAATATGAAGTCAGGTTAGTAAAGTGCCTATAATTGGTACTATGGAAAGGCATAGGGAATAAGGCATGTATTATCAAAATACTTCAAGGAAGTTTTTAGTTAGTTCTCATCAACAATTTTCATTTAGATTCTTCCTGAAAGATATGTGTTTACCCCATAAGTCATCACCCAAATAGTCAAGCCTTTTTGGCTCCTGCGAAGTGTTTATCATCACTCATCTACAGCCAAGCTAAGTATGAAAATAATGCTTTTCTGTGCTATTCCAGGCATGAATGGGTTAAAGAGAAGACGTTTACTGATGTATGAGAGAGTCACAGTCATAACTGATACAGGAGTCTCTGGCGTGGCATGATTAATACACTGTAAGCTGCATTAGTCAGAATTCTCATCTTCTTGTATACACATAGCCAGTTAAACAGCCACTTGATGCATCCAGCTCCCCTACATTGAAAGCGCAGCATGGCCTAGTGGATACCTGCTCCCATTTGAGAAATGCTGACTATAGTTCTCCGCAGACAATACTCCATAAACAGGCTTTTGTGAAATGAAATTAGTGTCCTACTAATTCTATTTGTCCTGACTGTCCTCTTGAGGTATTTTACATACCCCCTTTCATTATCCACAATGGATATAATCCTTCAAACTTCTACTTTCCAATCTCTTGTTCTATAAAATCTGTGATACCGAATCACAATGCACAATGCTTACACATAGTGACTGATCCTGCATGAACTTTCATGTGCTTCTAGACTGCAGTCCTTAAACCACATTTAAGCATTAGTTTGAGCAACAGTATCATAATACCTTATAGCTATAGGCTACAGCAAATATTAGAAGACAAAGATTTTGTATAATGGTGCCTACTGGCAAAATATGCACTTACAAATACTGACATTTGCACTGCTCATTTAAAGCAAAATATAATAGACACAGAGAATGCAATAGCTTTTCCTTCTGTATGTAATAAAGGAGTATATCATCACTTCTCATACTCACAATGTTCCCTTTGTTTCCATTTGCCAATGGCCATAAATAATAAAAGACACACTTTTCAATACATGAGTATAGACTATACAGTCAATCTATGTAAGTCTGAGAGGAAATCTCTCGTGCGGAGGCACCCTCTCGCTCTCAGAACTCTCTCCAGCTCTATACCTAATAGCAAATTGTAGTCTACTACTTTGTAAGCCTGGGACCCTATGGCCCTTGGGCTACTCGTGACAGAGGGTATCAGGGAAAATCCTTACAATTGGACTCAGTTACCCCCTTTAAATAAAGGTTATTATCATCATTACTATTAAAACAAATTTATCTTTCCATCTAGAAGCAAGAGGATAGAAACATGTGTTTCAGGACAATATTGTGCAGTATTAGTTATGGACACTTCACTTTGAGAATTGTTCAACATAGATCTATATGCTATTCAAGGAAATCTGATATGGATTCTATAAACACATACAGAATTTGCATTAGGTTTAGATAATGCACTCATAAATGACTTTTTTAAGGCAGAAGTCCACAAATCATGCATAGATCATTAGTTCCATGCAGGGTATAGGAATATATGTCAGTTGTGGGTAGAAGAAATGTCAACAGAAAAAACAATATAGGCTAATAATATTAACATCTCCACTCATGATAATATATTGTGGATTCTCCACCAGCTTTCAGGGTTAAGAAGCTAGAACACAGAGGTGCATTGCAGTGTCACATTGATGTGTGTATGCACTACTAATACAAAGAATTAGTCACAGGTTTCAGGGTTCAATTAACATATAACCCACACTAATATAATTGAGATGCCCTGACAGGTTTCAGGGTTAATACTCTTGATTTCTGGGGAGAGGTTCAGTGTACGTGTATCATGATGATTCATAGAATCAACAGTGATTCTTGGCTACCTTTTGTGTAAAGAACTGAAATGTGTGTTAAATAGAGAAATATCAGGCCAATATTTACAGAAAGAGTCATGATAATACATTTGTGATACATCTCCGGATTTTAGGAATACAAAAAAGATAAGTGGTATATTTATAGAAAATACACTCAAAGATTTAAGGGATGGCGTCGCAGAGAGAAACATGATATTACATTGGGTGATTGTCCACTTAGTCTAACAAATACATGAAAGACATGTTATGTACAAAGAGAGACATACTCAAAGAATCAGAGAAAGATTCACAGAGAGAGTCATAAAAATGTATTTGAGATTCCCAATCCTAAAAGTTTTAGGGATACAAAAAATAGATGTGGTATACAAAGAAAGAATCCACTCAAAATTCGGAGTAAGATCTACAGTGGAAATTCTCTACCACATATAAGAAAAGGAATCCACTCAAAGAATCAGAGAATGATTTACAGAAAGACTCATGATAATTACTCTGGATTCTCCACCAACTTTTAGGGTTACAAAACCTATAGAATCATGGATTTACAGGAAGAGACATGATAATTACTCTGGAATCTCCACCAACTTTAAGGTTTACAAAACCTATGCAGTATACATTAAGAGAGAATCATGGATTTACAGAAAGAGACATGTTGATTAATCAGGATTTTCCACCAACTTAGAGTCACAAAACCTACGCAGTACACATTAAGAGAGAGTCACACTCAAAGAATCAGAGATGGAATTACAGAAAGAGACATGATAATTAATCGGGATTCTCCACCAACTTAGGGTCAAAAAACCTATGCAGTATAGACAGAGAGAGAGTCCGACTCAAAAAGTCAGAGATGGAATTACAGAAAGAGACATGATAATTAATCAGGATTCTCCACCACCTTAGGGTCAAAAAACCTATGCAGTATACGTTAAGAGAGAGTCACACTCAAAGAATCAGAGATGGAATTACAGAAAGAGACATGATAATTAATCAGGATTCTCCACCAACTTAAGGGTCAAAAAACCTATGCAGTATAAACAGAGAGAGAGTCCGACTCAAAGAATCAGAGATGGAATTACAGAAAGAGACATGATAATGAATCAGGATTCTCCACCAACTTAGGGTCAAAAAACCTATGCAGTATACGTTAAGAGAGAGTCACACTCAAAGAATCAGAGATGGAATTACAGAAAGAGACATGATAATTAATCGGGATTCTCCACCAACTTAGGGTCAAAAAACCTATGCAATATAGACAGAGAGAGTCCGACTCAAGGAATCAGAGATGGAATTACAGAAAGAGACATGATAATTAATCAGGATTCTCCACCAACTTAGGGTCAAAAAACCTATGCAGTATACTATAGACAAAGAGAGAGAGTCCGACTCAAAGAATCAGAGATGGAATTACAGAAAGAGACATGATAATTAATCAGGATTCTCCACCAACTTAGGGTCAAAAAACCTATGCAGTACACATAAAGAGAGAGTCACACTCAAAGAATCAGAGATGGAATTACAGAAAGAGACATGATAATACATTGGGGATCTGCGGCGGGTTTTAGGGTTAAGACTCTCGGGTGGAGAGCTGTACCTCAGTGTCACGTTGATGTATGGGTGCGGTATTGGCCTTCAAACCTTCCCCACAGTGACAGATGACGACTTCTGAACAAATCACATTTCAGGCATCTCCTGCTGCCATTTAGCACAGGAGACAGCGGCCTCGTTTATTACACTTGCTTTTTGCTCTGCAATCTCATCTCCCGGGAAGACGACCACTTCACAATAACAATAAATTTAACAATTTCTTCGGCGGCCGCCTGTAAGCCCGGGGCCCTCCATCTAGTTATCTCAATATTGATATGTGTAGGAGCGGGGTCTGCGGCCCGGAGGAGGCTGAGTGACAGAAGGGTCCTCAGCTGTCTGTGTGCTGCTGTTTGTACTGTAGAACACGCTGATATTGATCTGGACCCCCTCCCAGCTCTCCCAGGCTAAAGGGGGATTAGGGTTTAATGGAGCACAGAGTTCCCCGGTCATGATCGGCAAACAAAATACCTTGGATTATCCTCCCTCTTGGCTGATAAGTCTGGGACCCTTTAAACCTTCTCACGGGTGGGATAAGGAGTCAGTGTATGCAGAGTCATAGATGTTATGCTGCCAATAGGATCGGGTAAGCCAAAACAAGTGTGGTACTGATTGCTGGGGGTCAGAGCGAAAACATGCACTGCTCACAGTCAGTACTCTGAAGATGATTACCCTTACCAAACAAAGATGGGAAAACCTAGCAATTTCCGAGCATTCTCTTAACATAACCCTAAGGGTTGTAATTAATCCAGTAGCCGGTCAATGTGTAGCAGGCATCTAAGTCACTCAGTGTGTTTGGCCCTTACAAGAGAACCTCTCTTAACCACAGGTATTACAGGCTTTCCACACTAGACCAGTGGCAGAGATCGGTCAATGTTTCAATTGTCTTGGCCTGACCACTGGTAGAACCCTGATTTACCACTAATCCACAGTTTAGTCAAGGTTATATGGTTAGAATGTGACAGTTATGGAATAATTATATAAGACCCTTGATTAAGTTTCTGCCGCACAATTGTTGCACAAATATTCCACTTGCCGTGCTTGTGAGGTTTGTGGTCTTACACTATTGATAACAAGACAACCTTCTGGTCCTCTCTATACTATATCAGATTATCAGGTAGAATGTGGGTGGACCTTGCATTTTATGTTATCAATATCTGTCTGCAATTAGATATCTGGAACAATTTCCTCCACCCTTAGGCAGTTTGTATCGTATTACACTCTTGTAGTAAACACCAGCTGTCTACAGAGATGGAACATACCTGCTTGCCATGGCAGGAAGACTGCTGATGTTTAAGTGGAAATCTTGCCTGGTGGGTCAAACTTAAAATTCCCAATGATTTGATACCAAAACATCAAATATACTAATATCATGCTTAATCCAAATAAGAGAGAAATTTCTAAATGAAAATGTGTACTTGCATCATAGCCGTGCCTGAATCAGTACATTTGTTTTAACTAACTTGTCTATTTAGCAAGTTAAATGAATTCAAAATGTGTGCGTATGTTATAATCAAGGAGTTAAAAATAGTCAAAACAATACACCCCCAAGCAAAATGTGTCTAATCTAATGGTAAAAACCACCTTAATCTTCAAAGAAAGTTGTAACATTATTGCCAGAGGTAAAATGCTTTGAACATTAGTTACATTACGTCTTTACAGAAAGTTCAAACAATGCCATCTCTCAAGGCAGGTTGTTGTTTTTTTATCTCAATTGGTGGTATTAAGACCACCTTTATAAAGACACTACTATTGACATATTCAATAAAGAGTATTTCTGTGATATTTGAAGGAGAAATATTGATCAAAATCCTATCTGCATTTCCCACCAAATAATTTTCATATTTATTTTTAATTCCAATTCTTTTTTTTTTATAGTATCACATGACCAGGTGACATATATATTATACACTTGTCACAGTTATTTCCTGCCTAGAATGAGGTAAGTACAATACCTCAGAGGCGGCCAATTTGCTGGCTGCGTCAATGAGGCCGCGGCTATGAGATATTGATGAGGAGTTGCATGGTAGTGAGATAAGAGGGTTGCTCTCACCACAGTATCCCACACTTCATCAAACATTCATACGGCCACTTACAGGTGATCAGTATCGACCCCTACACGCGTCTATGGGGGATTATCTTCAGACGGAACCAGGCGGCTATTAAGAGTATTGGACTATAGTAATTTTTGTGGGTTTGGTTGACTGTGGCCTGGAGCATGAGCAAATATCTCACCTGAAGAAAAATGGTTAGATGAAAAAGATATTTATAATCGTTATATAATATATATATCAGATTAAAAATGAATTACTCACCTGACATAAGTGAGGAATGAGAGAAGGAAGAAGATACAGGCCAAGACATCAGCTCTGCCCACAATACCAGACACCTGAAAGCATACAGAACAAAAAAGATATTTATAAGGTGAAGTTGAATAAGCAAATCAATTAGTAGCATTAATCACCCTTGTTGTGAAAATGGTATATGGCAAGATGTCTGCAAGAAGCCGGCAGTATTGTACATGTTGGCAGATTATAATGCGCAAATAGTGTTTTTATAACCTAAATACAATTTCTAGAGAGCAGTGACTGCATTTTGTTGCTATGGCCTTGAAAAAAAAAATGTTTGTTTCCTGTAACGGTCCGAAAAAAAATAGGGTAGGTAGGTCGGATTTTTTTTTTTCAATATTTTTTTGTTCAAAAATGTGTGTTTTATGCATGTTTTTTGATGATTGGGAGTCAGGAGGGCTGAAAAAACTTTAGGGTAGGGATTTTTTTGAATAAAAACTTGTTAGGGTAGGGTTACAGGAAACAATAAACCTTTTTTAGGCCTATTTTAAGGGACCTCTATTAGCAGAAAATGGGGTTTGCCTTACAATGGTTGCCATGGAACTACCGGAGAATATTGGGGTCCTAGCAATGAATACAGGATCAATATTAGGCTTTTAACATTGACACAAAGAAATTGACCAATCAGCTGCTAGAATGAGAGTGGAGCTGATGACAATAGTTAGTATCATCGGAGGGATTTAAGCATATCCCTAATTCTTAAAATATACCTGATAAAAATCTTGATGTGATATATAAATGCCATTTTGGATATAATCAAATTCCTTTATCTCTTCATGAGCAACCCCAATATTTTCAAATTATTCATCGGCCCTTTAAAAGTGCCTACACTATGTGCTATTACATTTCTCATCCTCTTCAATGGAATGATCATTGATTGAACAAGTCCTAAGACCATTTCTTCTGACTGAAAACTGATTTCCTCAAAACATATTTACTTGACTTTTGACATAGACTTATCTTCCCTAAATTTGAGAAAGTTTTGTAACTCATACAACAAATATTGCATCACTGACAGGGTCTCACTGCTGCGTCAAGGTATTCCTATCAGCTATCAGTCAGCACTAGCTATTCTCTATTAGCTCCTCAGCTCTCCAATGTCTCAATATGACCAGTGGCCTAAGAAAGCCCATCCAGTGCAGGCCCTGGAGTTGGGCAAGCCCCAGTACAGCCAATGGCCTGACAAATGACAAATAGTGGTGGGGCCTCTGGTTATCACCTCTCAGGCAATCTAATTGATCACTGAGCTTAACACCAAACAAGATCATCTCAAGACGCCATCCATCTCAGCCAATGGACTCAGGCATTGACTTTTCATTTCCCCAGACCAATTGTCAGGCATCAAGGGGGATCACCCTTGGATTCTCCCGGCTCCAGCAGGTTGATTGATTAAGTGTATGTTCGTAACTTTCCTTTCACTGCTCTCTTAGAGTGCTCCCTGTGTGTGCTGCTGAGCTCTCTATTGAAGGTAGTGACGTACAGGCCACAGCCACATGGTGCTTAATTAAGTCAGGGAACTGCATTGTGAATGATAATAAGCAGCTTTGTATTTGGGCTAAGATTACAGTATTTCAACTCAAAACTATGATTTGTAGAAAATGTTTCAAATCAATTTCAATATCAGAAATACTGAAAACTGAAACTGGAACAAAAAAAATATAAAAGAAGATTGAGTAAATTCCAGACTGTAGTACTTGTAGCCCTACCAGACTAGTCCAACTTCACCAGTCAAAGTAGCTAAGTGCCCGTAGTAAGCGGACATGATGACATCTTGATTGGTGTTTATCATAAAATTTAGATGAATAGCATATTCCTGCACATTTATATGACAGGCTGGGTTAAACTTTATTAATTATTTTGATTGTGAGGCAGGGCTAGTAAAGGTTGAAGTAGGACTAGTATTCCATGTGCTACTAGCCCTACCAGGCTTGTATTGTGTTTTGATTATAATCATATCCTGGCTCTGTGAAGCATACAGTACACCACCACCACATGCAGCTACCAGCGGGATGTTTTGTGGTATAACAACATGTCAATCTTATTGGAGGCAACTTTTTGCTGGTGTACTTTTCACTTTTCAGGATATACTTCAATTACCATATTTTGTATCTTTAATCCACAGGTAAAAGCTCTGTGGGTATAGACGCGATATGATCAAACTGCCTGTATTTACCAACATTATGCATGCTTTTAACGCCACATGGCTGGGAATCCATACATCCTTTTATGGCCGGTACTTCAATAGATTGGGGCTTATTTCATGTCACGCCTCAATGTCAGTGAGTGCTGTTTTGACTTATAAACGTGTCTTATCACAGGCATCTCATCATGATAGGCATAATTTGTAGTAACGTCTACTCACAGCATTAACTTAGTAATGCTCTGAGTTGGGTTGAAAAGTATCAAATGAATTTCTCTACACTATTTGAATATCAAGAATAAAGTCTAAAACATGAGAAAAACTGCCTGAAATCACAAAACGATATTTAAAGGCGGGTTGAAGGTGAAATTTAGGTTTGCTAAAAGTTGATATCATCAAAATATTCAGGTTATTCTAATAGCCATAGTAAGATGAATGCATTAACCCATTCATGGTTAATAAAGCGGACTGAAATTGCTTAATAAATATTTTGGTGAAAACTCAATTAATCCTCTTTCAGAAAATACTATGTTAATCATAATTCAACTTAAGGTTCTCCCTTTAATACTTAAGTGATATTTATTTGTAGGTCTTAGTATAGATTTACTGCATGTGCAGTTAGGTATTCTAAGCATATTCCAAGCAAGCCTGTTTTCCATCCAAAACAACATGTACATCAGGGTTAGCAGAGATATTCCCAACAATGTTCAATGATTGTAAGCTGTACTCTGAGTAGGGTACTTTAAGTGTCAATTGCTGTCCACCCCATTATATTCAGTATGTCATAATGCCTTTACAAATCACATTATCACTTCAGGGATAAGTCTCACTTGGATGACAATCCAATTCTGTAGAGAATTTCCTTTAACACACATTGTAAGACATAGTTGGTCAAGTAGATGTAGCTGATGATAATTTATTCAGCTTGTCATCATACATTTGATACATATTTGCGATACAACATTTTTGAGCTCTACAATCAGAAAATGTTCAGGTGCAACAATGCATATATGTTATTGCCCTTAGAGCCATTAGTGTAGATTAAGCGGGGAATCAATTGGAAAACTTTGACTAAATTGTAATTTGGCTGAAAACACACCCAATTTGCATCCCCTCCTTTCAAACAAATCCCCACTATCAAAATCTCCATAGTGAAAACATAATCTTGAAGCATTAGGAGGCCAAGTAGTCTACTAAAAACAATGGCCTATTGTTTATCCTGGGTGATTGTGTTCATACAAACAAAGGACCTGTTTATCTTGTAAGCCCACAATATCTATCCTTAAGTAGTCACAGAGTAAGTGTTCTAATGGGTTTTCCACAGCCCTAATATTCTACAAGATTCCAATAGCCTAAGGTACTATTAGGCTGAAAAAAGGTCCTAATCATTGGTCTGAAAGGTGTATACTCCATTTAGGACAGCATTTTAGACTGGCTATCTACTTAGGCAGATTTTGAAATAACTTCAAATTTAGTATAATTTTTCTTCAATAACATGCAAAAAAAAAAAAAAAGGACAATGACACATCAGAAATGCAAAAGCACATTTTTTCTACTTTTTTTGTAAAAAATTCAATTTTCAGCTGGAGATATTCCAAATATCCTTGTGTGAACTTTATGGGAATATATTCTGTTTATAATCTGATGAATGTACACAATGAAACTCTTATTACAGATATCAGTGATGGCTATTTCTAAGCGTTTAAGCATAAATGATAATATGCATGGAATGATTATACATTTTTCCAATGGCCGCTTTTTTAGTCTTTAATATAATAGATTTACTGCATGTGCAGTACAGTTTTCTAAGAATGTAATTAGGTATTCCAAGCATGCCTGCTTATCCAGAACAGCATGTACATGAGGGTTAGTGAGGATTACCTCTGATGTTCCCTCCTGGGGGTCATTATTGAGGTGCATGGTATTGAGATGTCAAGGGATCTGGGTGAATATACTAGTGATTATAGGAAAGCAAATAAATGCTCAACAAGGTTGGAAAAGCAAACAAGTGCTCCCTAAAATATCTGACAATTCAAACGTTTGTTGTATACCAGTACTCCTCTCAATGTTAAATCTGAATTTGCAGAGTCATTCTAGATTTCAAAATATATTTATATATATACATACTTTTTCTCAAATTTAAAAACTATCCTCAAGTACTTTTTCTTCGGCATATGTCTTTTCTAAGTATTGTGTTTCTCATTTGTTCATATTATCTACTGCATGTCAGCATGTCAAAATTACTATTATTTATTTTGTTTCAACTTTTATCTAAAACCATCAATATATAATTACAGGAATACTTTATCAAAAAAAGATATTTCAGATATTCAAACAAAGAGTGTATGACATTTTGCGTAAATGCTTCCTGCAGCCTAAAGGCCACACTATTTACCCTGTTTATGTAAAGCTGCGGGATAGCAACATGATGATAGAGCACTTTGTATCACATCCTACAGCCCTTGATGGGAATACATTAGTTCCTGTCAGAAACAGACTTTAAGGCATCAGGGTTATTATAATGAATGAGAAACTCCATCTATTTAGGAAGCCTTTGATGGTGAACAGCTATAATTGCAGTCCATCAGTCTTAACGAGGAGTTATTCTCTTGTAAGTCCTCCAGAGCCCGGATATCCTGCCTGCTCAGGACGCTCAAGCATAGAATGTATACATCATCATCATCTCCTGCTTCTACACTCATGTACAGCAAGATTATGGTCGACAGAGGTCTGAGGATTAAATCCACAGAAAGCCTAAATATTCTGACTGTGAAGGACTCGCCGGACACAAAAATATATAAATCACCATCATCCACTATATCCATATCAACACTCGTGTACAGCAATATTATGGTTGATGAAGATCTTAGGATTAAATCCACAGAGAGCTAGAGCCTAAATATTCTGACTGTGAAGGCCTCTCAGGACCAGAATATATATAAATCAGCTGCGAAGGCCAAATATAAACAAATCACCATAATCTACTATATCCATATCAACACTCATGTACAGCGATATCATAGTTGACGAAGATCTTATGATTAAATCCACAATTATGGTTGAGAATATAGGTTTCCAGGTTAAATCCTTGAGGAGTCTGGATACACTGACTGCGAAGGTCAAATATAAATAAATCACCATCATCTACTATACCATATCAAAACTCAGGCACAGCAAGATAGTTTGACAAAAGTTCTGGGATTGAATCCACAGAGAGCCTGCCTAGATCTCCTGTTAGATGAGGACGCTCAAAGAGAGAATATCAACATGTCACCTTATTCTCCCTTCTCTTCACTCAAGATTATGGTTGATATGTTCTCAGTATGAACTCCACAGAGAGCCTTGATATCCTGACTGGGATGCATACATCATCTTTATGTCCTGTTGTTTTCTTTACTTGCAACCAGCAATGAAAAATATTTTTGATTTTGAAATTTATTTGTCACTAAATTTTCAGCCACTTTTGTGATACTGTTAATGGAAGAGGAATCGGAATAGTTGCCCCAAAAAGCTACCAACTTACCAACCCATACTGCCATAAGTCACTGTCAACTTTACTACATCTCTCATGTGAACATTTAACCAAATACAATTAGCAAGCAGTCTTATGCATTCAAATAATCAGTCATAGAGGTAGTCTCCAGTAGACATGATGGCTAAGCAAAAAGCTTCTATGATAGTACTTTTAAAAACACTGAGATGCCTTAACACTTATGCTGCTGGTTGCTAATTTTGGTAATACAAAATTAAACGAAATATCTTTAAACTAACTGAAACCCTGGCACACGGGTACTCATTTGAGAGTACTCAGTGAGAACTATCATCTCTTGGTTGTGAATACCTACTTGACAGGGTTTAGATGGTTTTCATATATTTTTGTGTCCTTATGCTTTGGACGAAAGTAACCTCATTATTGGAAGGAGTAAATATATCAATGCCGCTATGGAAAAAACTGGAACTGCCCTAACTAAACAGATATGAGACTTCCAAGAATGAATTGGTATTTTTCTGGGATTTATTTGGGTTATATACTAGAAGTACCCGGTATTGCCAACATGTAATCAAGGCAATCTAATAAACAAAGCAGATAGTTAGGAAACAGTTTTAACACTCATTACAAACATCTATAATTCACCACCAAGAGACGATACCTTTAAACTTCAAAGGACGGAGCAATTACTAGCATCCACAAAATAAAAAACAAAACAGTTTATGAAAGAGGAGTTTATATTCCATTGATTTCCTCTGAGACCGGCTAACGAGAAAGGGTAACGTATGTGTCTGTTTCCTTTCATCCTCATCTACCTCGTTACAAAGTGGACATGCAGAACTGCTCAAGCTTGTTATTACCCTATAACTTAATAAATGGTTCTGAAAGGCTCCTCGTATATCATTTAGGCCTTGAATTCTTAACAAGCATTTTCTAGATGTATGATACTTTTGATCATACTTTAAAGTAAACTATAAACTTGGAAAATAATTAAATGAGTTTTTGATTGGATGTTGAAAAACATTTTTTTCTTCTTTTTTCTTCTTTTTTTTTCAAAATATCCTTACCTTAGAAATCAATTGATGATGGCTGCAGTCAGGCATGAATGGGTTCATGAAATATTATGAAAGGCTTACTCTTAACCCTTATGCTGCTGGCGGCTAATTTGGCCAATACAAAATAATGCAAACATCCTGAAAAATGACCCAAACCCTGGAATATGGGTACTCATCTGAGAGTACTCGGTGAGAGCTTTCCAATGAGTACCAACATGACAAGGTTTCGATGGTTTTCATAAATCTTTGCATTTTTGTGCATTGGACGAAAGTAGCCTCAGCATTGGGAGGGTTAAAGAGCAAGGACAGATATGTCCCTGATGTGGAGCTGCTTCTAACAGCATGATATATGCGCTGATAAAAGCTGTAACTCACTAATATCAAAGCCTCTAGCCAAAATCAACTCCCCTATGTAAACATTGCCAGATACACCCAGGGCTGATTTCTAGTAATTTTCATGATAACATCTTCATCACAGGCACCAGGTTCTCTCAAAAACCCTCACTAAATGTAGATGAGACTTCCTAGTAATCAGTTTGTGGGATCAACTTGAACTTCTTAGCTTCATTTGGTTAGGTCAGCTGCATTTATTTTAATGTATAGAATAAATCAACCGCATCTATTCTTGTAATGAAGCTACTATCATGGTACAGCATCAGCGGTGTCTAAGAAGTCCTGGCATATAGACAAATTCTCCTTGAGCACACCAATTTTTGTTGGCTGCTGTGTCACCAGGTGGCAATGGACAACAAAACAAAAAATGGGGTTTATACTAAGCTTTATAAATATGAAACCTGTATCAAAAATGGAATGAAGGAAAACATCTGGTAGGCTAACTGCTCATGCCCTACAAATATTTCTTATCTTAGTAGTGCTGAAAGGATATGGCCTGTCGCATGTTTGGTGCATCTGTATTACACTGGTGGAGCAATGGGACATTTGTACACCCCTGAGCATGAGAGTAGCTGATACTGAACATAACATTCCTATTCCCGTGTTGCTGGCAGTAGATCTGTGTGGGGACGTGTGGTAGATATCTAGTGCGACTAATGATGTCTCAGAGGTGGCAGCAGGATGGGAAGCAGTACGAGTGCTGAGTCTCAGGCCGCATTAGACGTATGACGCCAATCAGGGGCCCAGCACAGAGAGACAGCAGATATATCTCTGACTTAACCCTTCAAATGCTGAGGCTTATCTTTCATCCAAAGTAAGAGGATGCAAAGATTTTTGAAAACCATTTCAACCCTGTTGTGTTGGTATTCTTTGGATAGTTCTCGCTGAGTTCTCACAGATGAGTACACATGTAGTAGGATTTCAATCATTTTACATGTACAGAATTTAGCGTCATTTTGTATTGGCAAATTAGCCACCACCAGCATTAGGGTCAACCAATTTATGCATTCAGGATATGTCTTTGACAAGGGTCATTTTAATATTTGCAGGACTATGGGTTGATTTTTGATCAACATCTCTCCTTCAAATAATCCATAGAAATGCCCTGTTCTCAAAGATCTCAACAACATAGTTTTGCTGCCAGCAGCTGCCAAGATTAATGGTTTAAGGATGAATGGATGATGTGTACAGACCCCCGTCCCACCATGATACTATTAGATCAGCAGAGACTTCATGGTCTATCAATCTTCCCATCAGAACCTACCTCTATAGATCAATCAGGCAATCCCAGGGCAACCCTTACATCCATAACTGTGTTATCAAGCTCATTATACCTTTATGATAAGTCAATATCTCTAGAACCCTGATGGAAATAGATTATTGAATTATCAATACTACCCATGCAGCGATAAGGAAGCGATATCCTACGCAAGACCAAAATAGAAACATGTCATTTGCAAGCAATATATCCAATCTAATAGATCGTAACACTGGTGGGAGTCTTTTATCCTGATTTGCCTTAATGATTATCATGTTTATATGGTTAGCTAATATACATACACACAAAAAAGGTTGTTTTGTTACTTTGCATATCAAAATGATCAATAGCAGCTTCAATGCCATGGAAACTGACTATATACTCAGATATATTTACCTACCACATGTTGATAAAGCTACCAAGATTGAAGTTTTATGTATAGTCAAAGCTATACATGCAATGTGGAATAAAGACAAAAATATTTCAAAATTCAAAAAAAAAAGTCTTTGCATATCATGTTTTCAAGGTCAACTATTAGAAATTTTAAAAAATAGAAAGGTTATATCTCTTTGCATATCATGCGTATCTGCACAGCTTCTAGTCTCAGACACTGGCTGGAGTTCCTTGCACTCAGGGTCAGCCCCGATAGCCAAGCGTAATAAGGCATTGTAAACTGTGACTGTTCCCTGTATGTCACCACTGCTCAAGTCATAAGCTGGGATTTAGAGAAAGTTGGGGTTAGGCTGTGGTTTTTGATAGGTATGAAAGTTTTCTCTACAACTTACTACTTGCCACTTGCATTCATTTGCAGCTTAGTGCTGGAGCTTGGTAGAAGTGAGTCCCACACAGAGCTGTACATGCACCTGAGATTATATTAAACTCTGACTAAGAATATTAAAATCACCACTTTTTCTGACATTTCAAGGATAATCTTTGCTTTCTAGCAGTCCAATTTGGAAAAAAACTGGGGCAGATATGTTCAGATTTTCATTTATTATCACCTTAAGGCTAAATCATGACTTGCCAAGTGTTAATAGTTGAATAGTTGATATGTAGTCCTGGTTACTGGAGTACCAATGATTAATTTCAAATCACTGTCAACTTTCTCACATGCCCTAAACTGCATTTTAAACCCAGACATTTGGCTGTGGTTAGTGATAGAAAATAGTCAATAGTATGTTTTGGAGGAAAGAAGAATACCCAGGAAAAACCACAGCCTGATCATCAGTCACTGGTAACTTTCTCAAGTCATATTTTTTCAATAAATACTGAAGACTGATTTAGATTCTTATCAAAATAAATATACAGAACAGTTTCACTAATTTTGAAAACCATTCAAAGACAAAATGCAATCCGGCAGTTTCTATGAATGATATTGCTTTATATGAATAAAAAAATACACACAGGTCACTTTATATTTCATGAAAAATGTATTTTGCAATTATCATAAATCTTTAAAGCAATCCCCCTGATGTGATATTCTAGATGTCAGACCAAAGTGTGCATTTGCCCTGATGTCAGAATGAGAGTCGGCATTTCATTGCATGTTTTCATGCTTCCTCTGCCAGCACTCAATTTCCTACACCAACTCTGCCCCAGGGCCAGCAATCTCATTGACAGCGTACCTAGATTTTCCACATCTATCATATGTTGCATATTAACCCTTTCAGGACTAGATTTACCCTTGTCATATTCAATGATCAAAAATACTTATGAAAATAACGTCAAGAATAATACATTAATTGATCAAATTTTGATCTAGAGTAGAGTTGCAGGAAGAGATCTCATGAATATGTCTCCATCAAATATATTCAAAAAGACGCTTTTCTGTCATGAATCTTTATGTTTGAAACCCAATTGAGGAACCAAATAATGCTAGTATCATATAACTTCACATTGTATACAGTTTAAATTGGTCATTTTCTCTCTGCTGTGAGAGGGCTATCCCTGTGATTGAGGAATCTAGTGAATGGTAAACTGCCTGACTGCAATGTACCATAATGCCTCACCTCTGAACAGGTTTCTGTGTGAGACTCTAATCAAAAGGGATGTGAGAAAATTAATTGGCGTTTATGATTCAAGCAAAGCCTTTAATTGTTACAAAAATAGTCTCTTCCATCAAAAACTTCTTACTATGAAGAAGAAGAGTTGTTGATTTATTGTCTCCTTTTTTCCAAAATGTGAGCTTAATTCAGATATCCGCAATCAAGCAAGCTCTTTGAGAAGGAATAATCTGGGTTATTATCTCTGCCAATGCATGTTGTAGTTGTTACAATATGTAAGAAAAGCAATCAGACCACGAATGTATGGGTTAATGTCTCAGGCAACATGTTGCTTGAGGCCCCACACTGCTATGATAATGCACTGGTTGGACACCCTCGAGTGCGGGATCAATAAAGTGGTGGGAGAGGAAATGATCTGATTACATTAACACACGGTCGTGGGAGCTAGCTCGTGGGGCCGCTACAGTTATGAATGTTCAATAAAGCATGGAGGGAATGGCTAGGCCATATATCTGATCACGGGCGTTTCTGTCTTTGACAGCAGCATCAGAGGAAAGGTGGGAGGAGGATGGAGTTGGGCTCTGAGGGGGCAGTATTATGAATGTTCAATAAAGCGTGGATACTGGCTATGCCATATATCTGATTATGGGCGTTTCTGTCTTTGACAGCAGCATCACAGGAAAAGTGGGAAGAGGATGGAGTTGGGCTCAGGGGGGCAGTATTATTATGAATGTTCACCCAGCATGGAGATTGACTTAATGTGGGGTATATTGGGATCCGATCATGAGAGTTTCTGTCTAAGACATAAGTCATCAGGGACTGGGAGAGAGAAAGAAGAGTTTATAATGGGTAGAGCTATAAATGTTCACCAAAGCATGGCGACTTCCTATGTTATAATATCCAATCAAGAATGTTTCTGTCAAAGACAGAAATTGTGAAGGTCTGGGAGAGATTAGAGACTATGTGTGTGTGTGGGGGGGGGGGGGGTTAAAAGAATAAGTGGCTCCTGAGTTATCTAGAGCTATAAATGTTCACCAAGACATGGGGAGAGACAGATAGAGACAGTGAGAGTCAGAGAGAGAAAGAGACAGACAGACAAACAGAGTGGGGAGGTGTGTGTTTTTTTTTCCTCACCCAGCTTAATCTTATTTTCATAGCCACACTTAACAATCAAGAACTTGATGAGTTATTCATGGACTGAATATTAACATATTATACAAATATACAGAGTGGCTTACATCCAAACCTCGTATATAGAGGCACTTGGCCTAGCTGCCAATGGGTAGAACTAACCAAATCATCCAATTGGGCTCTGCTCCATTTGTCATTTCTTTTCACAATAAATGCAATACAGCATCTAGGATATTGGATCTGAGATTGAATTTATACTGTTTCTCTTAGAATGTAACATAGGAGCAAATCATTCATAATGCAGTTCCCATGCAGTAAGTGGCGTTTGTGAATGTGCTAGTGACACCATGAAGAGTTCAGTGTGTGTGTGTACAGGATAAGCTGAGGATAATTGTTTTTGTGTGAGACGGGATCGATAGCGTAAAGGAGTGTATAATAGGATGCTGACTGATTAGCTTATGGCGAGCTGAGAAAGAAGT
>OZ012684.1:2358904-2391266 GCA_963942565.1 Maea johnstoni | reverse complement strand
CTTTTTTGCATGACTGTGCAAATAAGGTCTTGGCCATGGATGAGTGGATGCTAGATTATTGTTTTTCTGCAGTCTAAAAGTATAGAGATATCAATTATCTAACACGCAAGCTGCAAGCCAGTTCTAGTGGACTGGAGACTTAATCAACAATGGAATGCTATTGAAACAGTCAGTTAGATTTATAGTTAGCAATGGTAAACAGCTAATGATCCCATATATAAACACAAGCACACACACAAATATAATGTTTATATTATGATAATATAGTTTGGGGTAAGAGAACCAAATTATGGTATGCAAACATATTTATCTATCTCTTCAGAGACCACTTTGAGTGAACGGGAAGCCAACATCCTCAGGCACACATGAATGTTCAGTGCACTTAAGAGGAGGAGAAGAGGAATAAATTGTGACATATCTCTGGTGAAACACACCAGTGTCAGCTGGCAAGTTACCAACATGATAATACCCGGGACCACACTCAGACCTGAACTTGACGTTACCCCCCATTCATCCCAGCAGCAACATATAATAAATAGCAACCTGAGTATTTTAGTGATATCTTTTGCAAAAGTTAAGTCCTTTTGAATGAAAAAGAGAAATGTTAATCAAAGCCCAACTTGCATATAGTTCACCACTTAACATATTAAGGTAGCCTATGGGGTAGATTCCTTTAATTCAGTTTTTCTTCACACTGCTTTTATTTGATATTAATCTGCCTATGCAACGTATATATTGCCTGAAAGCTCTTTGATGAGGAATTACATTAAGCATTGCAAAATTACCCTTCCAGCAGGATGTAATAATTTGGGGTAAAAAACTGAAAGATATGCAGAGCGATTTCAAATGCAGCTCCTATCCACAAGAATGGACCTGACAGTTTTGCTCCAAGTTATAACTATAATTTTGTTAGAATGTTTTGTCTAGAATGAGAAAAAGTGCATTTTTCAACTTTTAGATTACATAACTTTGGTAATTAGTCAAAATTGGTGGCCTAGACAGTTACAGTTGGTTTGATTATGAGGATAAGGGTGAACACTTTCATGTGTGTAAATCTCAAAATGACCCTATATTCACAAACTAATGCCATAAGCCACCTTAACCAAATTTAGGCTGTTATAATGATGAAACTGTCATAATAAGTAGCATATTATGAGGATTACTAGTTTTAAGAACTACTAATGAGTATTTAAGGATAAACTCCTCATTCACCTGATGATTGGCCATTTTAAGTCAAAGAATTTTCAGGATAACTAAATGGATGAATGTAATCCAATCATGATACGATTATTTAACCCCTTCATGCCTGGAGATATACTTGACCAGTGTTATCTGGATCTGTAATACTTTTGAAAGAACTTTGAAATGAAGCTTCAATTCGCCAAATATTTGAAAAAGAGTTGTAGATAGAGTTATGATAAAAAAATTGTCAAATATTTTCCAAATATTGATTTTGAGAGATATCACCAAAGTCCGATATTTTGGCTGCTACAGGCATGAATGGGTTAAAAAGAATTTATCCACAAAACAATTAAAGTCCATAGAAATACCCTCAAAATCAAATGTTTATTTTCAATGACCTGCATTGTGTGGAACCAGCTGTATGGACCAGTTTGCCGTAACCATTATGTGATAGGCAGGGAAACAGATAATGAGGAATGCAAGCTGCTGCAGCAGAGACTAACTTGTGTTATACTATATGGCTGCTGGTAAACATACAGGAGTTTCTCAATGGAAAGAAATCCTTTTTATTCAGATTTTATACATACCAATTTTCATATTACCTTATGGTGTGATCTGGTCACCATTAAAATCTGATGCGTTACTTTTTATACATATTTGGCTGCTAGCACTAGACTATTATATCTTAGCAAAATCATGTACAAGAGGAGCTATGTTATTTGAATACCAGTAATTTTAATGTTTTCTATTATTATGGCTAGTTTTTGTTTTGATTTGTCTCTAGAGAGAGTTGTCAAGGTGAGTAGTTTAATTTAACCAACAAATGCTAATAACAGCCAAAAGCAGATTATAATTCTAGTGAAATGATACAGTGGAAAGTATATGAGAAAAAGTATTTGGAGAAGAAATTCTAATCAGAACACTGCCAAAAATCCTCCTTTAACTATTTTCTAAAACATTTCTTGAATCAAGTTATCGTTTAAAGTATCATAGATCGAGACAACACTTTCCAACAGAACTCTTCAGCATGAATGGGTTAAGAAAGTTATTCCCTCTCCACACCCACACCACACAGTCTGCACGTATATATCTTGTGCTTGGAATGTAGACTTTTGAAACATGCAAATAGAGATAAGGCGTAGAGAACCACCCTCCTCTTTGTACCAGAGCAGTGGAGCATGACGGGCAGGTAGATCACACAGCCCTTTTCCCATTAGTTTGTTAAGATAACAGTCTATCCAGGTGTGACTTGGGAGGACACCTCAGGTGAGCCTAATAGCTACCTATGATACCAGCCTGTCAGTCAGGTCAGACCCTGGCTAAAGCTATTCATTACAGTAGCAGCAGCAGACCAAGAGGATCGTACTATATTTGGGGAAATCTTCAATTGAAAGCAACTTGTAATGTAGGAAATATATGCTATAGAAATGCTAAGATATTCAGAATCAGTCAGGTCAGACCCATGCTGAAACTATTCGTCACAGCAGCAGTAGCCCAAGAGGACCGTACTTTATATGGGGTACTCTTCCATTGAAAGCAACTTGTAATGTAGGAAATATATGCTATAGAAATGCTAAGATATATTCAGAATCAAGCAAACAACTCTCCTTGAAGTACATCATGAGTTTATATAATTACATTAATCCAATTTCTGTAAGGTCGGGTCTATGCTGTACCTATTCATTCAAGGCTGCAACATAAATGATACTTTTGACATAACCCAGAGCTATGATACTTAGGAAATAACTTCAAAATAACTATTGATTCATAAAATATTTGAAGGGAGGTCATGGTTTTATTTTCATGAACATTTAACTTTCTTAATTTTTCCAAAATATCCTTTCAGAATATGTAACAAATATAGTCAGGTCCTTTTTGGCCACTTTTAGCAAGAATGGGTTAAATCTAATCAGGGTACATGTACCATCAATCAGGCCTGAGGATATAATTATGTATGGGGGGGGGGGGGGGGGGCATTACAACTACTCTTATAATATGTCATACAAAACATAAACACTCTCTCATACCATGTTATCAAAACCCTGTACCTAACTTGTTATAATATTCTACCCAGGGAAGCACTCTTATCACCTCTCTAATGCTATATAATCAAAATCCTGTACTCAACTTGTTCTCATATTTTACCTCGGGAACCACTATTATCACCTCTCTCGCACTATGTTATCATAACTGTGTAGTACATAAGTTACTATAGTACTGTACCCCAGGTGTCCACCTACCAACTCTCTCACGCTATGCCATCAAGCACGTCAGCTAACATCTACTGTCTAGACTGTGGAAGAAGCTAGCATAGAGTTTATGAGACCATTCTGTTCATTCATGTGATGTCAACCTTAAAAAATTCAGGTAGGAGGGATTTCCTTAAGTAGTTTAGTAGTTCATCTTAAGTGTCCTCTAAAACGTTAGTGATGCAATAGTCTTTGAAAGTGTTTTTTTATTTAAAGAAATGTATAAAAAGTACCAATTTTTTTTTTCACTTTTGAAAGAATTACAAATTAACCAGAATCACAATCTAGACTTTCATGAAACAGAAATGCTCACTTAACAAATAGTATCACATATTATTATCATATTATATCTTGGTATCATATTCTTTATACCAAGCAAGGACTACAAAAGGTAAACATTCTTATTGCCCTTCTAAATGTGTAGTTGTCTCAGGCTATATGGACCTGGAGGATTGCTTGATCCCTGTAATGCAACAAGACCTGTACCACCCTGACAACTACTAGGGGAATAGGATTTATACAGCCATAACTATAGAACTTGTCTCAAGTGTGGTCTTATTTCAATCAAATCTTTCACCCGTGTGGAGGCAGCTCCAATATCGCTGAGCGTTGATGTCAGACAAGCAAGGCTGTTATTCTCCATACATTATTAACAGGAATCATAACTGTCACTAGTGGAGCCGCTCTGTCACTATTATGGCCATCATTGCCGGCATAAACCATCCCTACACCAGGTGATGCCGGCTGCTGCCACCTCAAGACAATCGGCACAGGTGTCTTAGGAGTCCTACGAGTGATTCATAGGTATCACTTAACCATTTCATGCCTGCAGCACTTATAAAACAAGAAAAATGATACTTAAACTCAACAAAAAACTTCCCTTAAAACTTACTTGTGAAATTGTGCTTTATTTAGGTGTTATTGTAAAAAGCAAAATAGAATACACCACTTGCCAAGGTGAACTTGAGACAGCTAGGAATGGGTTTAAGCACCTAGGCTTTGTTCAAAAAAGCACTGTTGGGACTAGCCTACTGGGATTACAGTAGGCTAGAACCGTGGATTATTAGTAGGAGCAGATTTTTTATTATACTATACCAACTATGAGGATGTTAGAATGGAATTTAATTTAAATCATCATCCCTTTTCAACTGCCACATATATACTAAATACTGACAAGCAAGAACTGAAACTAACAATGGGTCACCAGGAGCTATCCTACCTTCCTTAGGAAACTGCAAGTGACAGAGGCTTAAAAACATGTGACAAGCAAAATCCAACTAGCACTGTTCAACTCAACAATTCTTGGACAGCATGGCAGACTGAGCCTTTCAGATGCTTCCTGTACATGTTACCTTTGATATAGACCTTTCAACTCTATGAAATTGTACTGTCTATTTATTGGTCCTGTGATTTATAATTAGAATAAAGGTGTACATATCAGTGCCACCTAGTTAAATATTTTAAAGCCAATTGCTGCATGCTGATTTAATCCATCACTTTTGGTTATAATGTGATGAAATACTTTATCTTAAGGTATACCGCCAGTATTCCTTTTTTTATTAACCCTATAGACTTTGACATACATTTAATTATACAATGCTTACCTAAGTTATAAGGTTCAAACACAGAAAAAAGAAAAATTGGACATTTAACAAAATATTCATTGTACTTAAATCAACCAGGCAAAAATAAATCTGAGCACTACAGTTGTGGAGATCAATAGAGAACAAGGTTTAAAAGCTTGAAGCCAATCCAAATTACATCTTGTGAATATTTCATCTAGAAAATATAGATTTCAAAATGGAGAAATGAGAAAAACAAATTACAGCTATATGAGTAAAGAATAAAAAGTACTTTAAAGTCATCAGTATTCATGACATTTCCACACTGTGTATTTCACCTTCAAATGAGACCTCCCCCAGCATAATGACCAGCTATTATGACAACATCATCTCATTTGGGGCTAATGTGCCAAACTAAGTCCAAATCCCCTGCCAGCCATTTACTTCTGGTAACAGTCGCTAATGTGTGCAAAACACTGATTTGCAGGATGTTTGCTGAGAGAACTATATTAGAAGTGAGTCAATGAGCTCTCGTCACCAAATATATTCCATGATAAAATCACTCCCAGTGCTGACATTATAGGGATGTGATAATGAGATAAAGGCGATCCTCCTGACGGTCTCATCTCTCTCACTCCGCCTCAGAGGTCAGCCGTACATGCTTAGGGTTCCCATTAATAGAAAATGTGCTCTGGAGTTTAGACACCTTTGAGAATGATTTAATAAGTAAAACAAAGATTTGAAAATATCTATAATTTTTTTTATTCGACTCTGATCATCATTTTTCATCAAAGATTTCTGAAGAATGTTTTTCTTTATAATAGGCTCAGGTCTGGAATTGTGGTACTTTTAAGAATATTTTTTTACTTAAGCAAAAAAATGTATATGTTTGAAGGAAAATGTTCTTTATCTTCAGAGCAACTTTTCTCCATATAATATTACTAAAATAGTAAGAAAACTATGGCCATACCATATAGGTATAAAGGTATAGGGTTAATTTATTATCTCTATGAAGCTTCCCTGTTCGCAAGAGCCAGCGACATGCCAGGCGTATCTGATCTACTATTAAAGATGTTTCCTCACTCTGTGCTTATAGAAAACACTGGAGCTCATGAAATATTTATCCAAGAACAATCTTTACTCCAAATGCCTGCCTACTCTCACACATATGTGTACTAAGAGACGCAATCTCTACTCATAAATGCCTGCCTATAAATGGCCTAACTTTTTTGGCGATACCTTTAGGATCATATTTGAAGGAATTTTTTATGAACAGAACTCCATCTATAATAGATATTTTGTAAATCTCTGTATTATATATTGAAGTTATTTTCAAGCTATCTGTCTTAGCTTAGCCAGCTCTTCCCTCTTTTGTCCCCCCCCCCCCCCCCTATTATTTTGCTATGGATCAAGATGGCAATACCATCTTGACCAGGTGATAAGATATCACAAGATGCCTGATCAGTTATTTATTTATACCAGCCGTAGCTATATTGTAACAAGAGTTTCAAGAGGAAGCCAGAGAATCAGGTTATCACACTAAGATAATAGCTCAGCTGTGTGTCGGAAGCATGGTGTTTAATTCAATACCAGGTTTACTACCTGCCTGAGTTATTCCTGCCATTAATTGTGTCCTAGTTCCCTCAATTAGTACAGGTGCTCAGTCTGCCCACCTGTGCCCATTGTTTATGTGGCACACAGGGATGCCCTACTCAGGTGATCACCTACCAGGGTGGCTTTTTATACACATAGGAGATCTTCATATGAATGTTAATCATAGAAGCCTCCAATGACCAGGTAACCAATTGCTACAGTAGACTATGCTTGCTGCCAGAAAAGCACATGAGAAATTGTTTATGAAGCATAAATCATTTTGTTTCTGCACTCTCTGTTGTAAGAAACTTATAGTGATCGTTGTGATAAGGTTACTTGCAATAGAAACTGAGAGCTTTCAACGTGAAATGCATGTTATCTATTGCCAATATATCACCTTCACAAATAATCCCAATTCCCCATATAGCACATTGAGATGAATGCCTCCCCGCCATCTATCACCTATGGATTCCTTTCAAGTGTACCCGTAGTACCTCCTCAATTACCTCTGCTCTCCATCATAGCAGCCCAGGCATTTGTCAAGGACTGTTCTATCCAACATTTATTCGAGGAGCAAGCGTGATGGCAAGAGGATTGAATCTCCCTTTATGCAATAAAACATCTACCCGAGTCTACACTACACTCAGGTAAAAATGATCAAAAAACTGAGTGCTACTTAACTCATTCTTGCCATTGTAACACTCCAAAAAAGTGATATCTGTTTTCCAAAAGCATCTTTTGCCAAATATTTGAAGGGGAAATGTTAATCACAACTCAAATATCAACTCTGATTAAATGATTCATCCCTTATTCAAAGAAACAATCCACAATGATTGCAAACTGATTTCAAATGTCATGCTGGCCATAATATTATACAAATAGTCAACTAGGAAACACTTATCGCCCTCTGTTGTCCAATAAAAACTCATGCCGTAGGTTAAAGTGTGGCCTCCTAACTGTTGAGGTTAATAAGTTACGGGAGCAAAGGTGAGTCAGTACTACTGGAATAATGCCTCCAGGCTTTAACCCGTTCATGCACAGAGGTCTCCATGACAAACGTCCTCTAAATCTTTGATACTTTATATGAACGCAACTTTGGAATTAAGCATAGATTATCAAATATTTTGAATGAGAGTTGTTGGGAGTATTCTGATCAACATTTCTGCTATAGCTTTTTCCCATAAATGTTGTCTGGCCAAAAAGATAATTCCAAAATTGTCAGCTCATTCTATGCACTATAGGCATAAACAGGTTTAAACCAAGCGTATAACCTTATCAGTCAACTAATAACAGTATAAGTTTGTAGAAAGATGTACCTCTAATTGAGAAAATTAGAGTCAAAAAGACTTACATGGAACTAGAGAAAATTCAAACTTAATGTTCTTAAACTTTAACAGAAAATACTATGCAATTTTACCATATGCAAATGGAACAGCAACCTTAGCATTATATTTCTTTATAAATGTCAGGGACATGCATACAAATGGTAGGCTGCAGGGCTCCTGAAATTACAGTATTAGGGAATCACCCTAAACTGCCTCATTATTACAGCCTACCTGCAGGAGTAGAGTGACTCAGTGAAGAAATAGGGCGACACTAAATTATCCCTCCAGGCTTTATAAACTCAGCCAGATGCAGGGAGTCACCACATAAGTGTATATACATGTTGCCACTCGTGTGAACGAAGTAGATTTACAGAATCACATATTTTACAGAAACTTTAACATCATACAAGACCTTTTCACTGTGACCATAAAGAGACTAATGCGTGTTGCTTTGGCATGATACTAAGGCAAAAATGAGTTTGCTAAAAATCCCTATGAAATCCCTATGATAAGTTCATACCAAGGACTCAGTATATTGCAAAAGTATGCGTTTTACATTTCTAACCATCTTAATCTTATTTCAAGAAAATTGAATTCAAATAAAGTACTTGACCTTATGTATGTATGCATAATAGATGTATTCATAGATAGATGCAATGGACCAATGCATGATATATACCTGCAGAGTCTGTTAATGTAAAATTTCAAAATCAGCCTTAGATTCTAAAGGATTTTCACTCATCAATATCTGTATATTGATTCTCAACTAAATTGTAACTCAGAGCAGAGACTTACATACCTATCCATTCCCCCTGCTCAGAGACAAACAATAGCAAGAACAAAATGACAACTTCACCAGTTATTTTCTTAATTCTTGCCTTGTTAGATGCACCGATCATACTAGATTCCTTCTACATGTAGAAAACCAGTCGATAATTTTTTTTACCACATTGCGTCTGATTGATGACTAGCCAGTTGAAAGTGGTGGAGTGCACCTGAGTACCTGACAAAAGCAACTGTTTAATCCCATTAGGATAATATGTGACAAACCAAAGAGCTTTGGTGCATTCTACATCACATACAACATGTCGATAAACAGTAGGAATCATAGATATATATTTAGAGTGTAATCTTAATTAAGTGTACTTACAGCTTCTGTGTGTACTGGGTGCACAGCAAACAATAGTCCAGCAAAGAGGGCGCTGCTACTTTTCCTGAATATCACAGTCCTGCAGCAATAGGTGAAGAGCAGAGTGGCCACCAGGTGGAGTAGTACGTTCACAACATGGAAGCCATAGGGATGCAACCCTCCCAGTAGGTAATTCAACCTAGAAAATAGAAATAAGGTACAGGTGATTTGATGTTCAAAACAGTCATGGTATAAGATATCTACCAACTGAAGCATAGTAACATCATGTGGCTTGCAATAGGCACAAATGTCTATCAATGGATACGCAACAAGCAGGTCTCACTCAACAGCCTTGGCACAACTCCTAGCCCAGGTGTTGACGAGAACCACTCAAAAAGTGTGTTCTGCACATGTGCATGAGCAACTTACTCTATAATGTAATTAATATGAGATCCCTCATTCGTCTCCTGGTGACGGCACCCTGAGATGAGATTAGGTTGTGTCCAGGGTTATCATAATGGGGTACATGGTAATTGGTTGGTGGCGACCAATCCATGTTCTCTTCATTTAAGCAAGAGGCAAGTAACAATAGAATATATGCCTATTTCTTGTTTAAAGTAAACAGGTATTGTTTTGAATTGAAATCGTTCCAATGGCATCCTATCAAAATGTAGCTAGGAAATTCCTAGGAATACCTAACGTTTTTCTACATCAATTCCAGGAAGACTCAGCTTCATTTGATAAGGGAAATTTGTAGCAGTTTTCCTAATTTCAGAGTCTTGTTTCTTCTAAAGCATTGTTGCAAAGGAGCATACTTCTATCTTTTTTTTAAAAACCCTATCTTCCTTGGTTAAATGATCCCTACTTCAACTGAAAACATTATGTAATACTAAAATCCTAAACAGTACAAAGACTTGTCAATTTGTCTTAATATCTTCTAGGGATGTTCCTGTAATTTATGGTGTAAAACTCATATTTATGAATTTATTGGTGCTCTATTACTTAAAAAAGATATCTGTAAATCCAACAAAATATTCATTGCAACTCCTTGGCAGTGACAGTTAGATTAATTAATTGCAAACACCTCATGATTAATGTCCCTCAGAATCCGTAGAATATCCCCTCGATACCAATCAACAAACTGACATTCCCAGGTTAAAGGTCCCACACACAGAGAAGTTTTAATCCAATGAGGGGGTTGGGTATGACGGCTGTGACAGACTTCTCCAATTAGAACTTTATTGGACGTCTCCCTGGGTTGACTCTTTTTTTATCTTCACTTTAATCCAATTAAGCAAGAGCAGTGACCATTTCCCCTCTACTTCAGATGAATTTCCAGAGAGAAAGAAATCTCTCAGCAGAGGAGTAAGACGTTGTGAGTACAGGCCAACACAATTAGCGAAGCAATCTTAACTATAAGTTGTCAGGGGTTCCTGGTCATTAGGCGCGGCTAATTTAATTGTTGAGCAGTGGTTTGAGAATGGGAGCCAGAAGACACATTAGCGAGTCATTATAGTACATCAACTCGCTGTGGCGTTGACAGGTAGGGGAACATTGCACACTTTCTCACAAAGGAAATGGGAGTTTATAGCCCACTATAGAGTTCTAGAGTAAATAGCAGCACACAGCGCCTGGCTTCAAGCCTTACAGTTCCGTGATGGGGACAATTAGGGGCTTCCAAGGGTTTGGTAAAGTTTAACCCATTTATGCCCATAGCAGTCAAAAAAGTCTGCCAATTTTGGTGATATCTTTCTTCCTAAAGCATGATTTTTCTTTGAGTAGTTGAAGGAGAAATAAGAGTCATGATTATATTAACAACTAACTTTCTCTATTACAATTTTTCAACATACAGTAGTACCACATAAACGTTTAATGAACCTTTTCCAACACTATCTCATACAAGATGACTCTGGTAGTGTTTAAAGGGTGAAACATTATGAAAAAGTTTCTAAGATGCCCGTATCAAAATATTGAATATTTTACTGATGTATTTCATGTATCAATTGTTTAGAGAATAATTTCCCTTTGAATATTACACCTCACATCGTTCATAGCTCATTATCATGCTGTATCTATAACCAGAGATATGCAGAACTATAAGTCTAAGTTAATTACATATCTCTGCTATAACCTGCATTACGAGTCCCAGTGCCATCTTAGTTCAACTCCTATTTCAATCATAAAGAAATTGGATAATTGTGGCTCTGCATAGTAATCATTATCTTTTCACAAATATCTTTGTCAGGCACTTTTTCATTCTCTTTTGGCTTTTTGCCATGAATGCAGATGGCAGATAGTCAGGTCTTTGTTTCCACTTTTGCCTTTAGAGCAAAAACTGCTGCTCTGAATAATCTATTCAATCAATTAGCTCCCTTGAAAATTGTTATCTAGATACCCATAAGAGATATAAATGACTTGATTATAAAACATTGTAAAGCGACAAAAATAACTCAGAGCTTTTGTTTGAGTCCTGATAAAGATTTCTCCATAAATTATCTGTAAGAGTTGCAGTTAAAACAAAAATATCTACTTAATCATGCCTTCTTGGACAACTGGGCTATAACCTTTTTGTCCATATCTACATTTTGGTGAAAGAAAAATTGTTTGATGAAGAAGACATTTCATGCTTTGTTAATTGCATAAACAAGATGTATTATCATATATATCCCCCCCCCCCCCCTGATTTTCCTTTTCCTGATTTACATATTACCTATCATATCATAGCGCATCTTAATTTCCCTCATGCATATCCGCTGCCATGTTGTCAAGCTCAAACTTTAATTAAGTAAAATTGGATATTACAGCTAGATTTTAGTGATCATTTATTATTCACAAAAAACTTTGTTAAACAGATTCATTATTCAAAAAAAGCACTAATTTTCTTTGTTCAACATTTTAATCCCCGTCCCCTTTCTCATGTTGCAGTGACAGCAGACCGCCTATACACACAGGTCTGGTTTTTCCCATTCCCCTTTGAAGCCAGAACTGCAGCGCTGGTTAATTATCTCACTAGTTTTTCCTTGTGTACGTAAATGGAAATGTGTCGCTTGGGACCCACATGAGATGAAACTATAAATCCACTTTGAGGAACACACTGACATTATCAATTATGGTAACAATAAAGCCTGCTGCGGCGATATTTCATTATAAGCATGCATAATTCAACGCCCGCTAAACCACTGGGTCTAACAACACAAACATACTGATCATGGTATGGTGGGATGGTTACCGTGCAACCACGTTCCTGACATTAACACCTAAATCACTAACCTGAATCGAGCACCGACGTACCTGACGTTAACACCTAAATCACCAACCAATCGTGTAACGACATACCTGAATCATCAACCAATCCCAGATTTCAGTTAGCCTGTAACTTAAACAGGAATACACAAATAGGGTGATGGTGATAGTGTACACGCACATGACTCCAACACCCAAATCTCAAACCAATCTCTGATTTCAGTTAGCCTATAAACTAAACATATCCTACCATAAAGTAGTTGCAAGGAAATTTCAAAGAATTCCTATGATCTTCCCAGGGAAATCCCAGGATATCCTGGGGAGTCTTAGCTACAGTTGGTAAAGGCTTTAAACCAATCGTGGTGATGGTTATTCAACCCTTTCAAAAAGCCTCCTTTTAACCGTGGGTCTGCCACGGGTCAGGTTTCGGTTTCCATTTTCCACGTTCTGACCACAGGTCAGTGGTAGACACAAGGCAGACCCGTGGTTGACCAATACCACCATTCTACCACGGGTCTGCTGTGTATCTACCATGTGGATAGAAAGTGGCACTGCCTAAATTATGTGGTTAAAATGTGTGCGACTAGAACACTTGAATCACACTCCGATTTCAGATTTTGGTTAGCGTGTAATATAAATATAAGGATATCACTGTTATATGATAGCTATACTGTTAAGTTTGTAACTTCAAAACTTAAATCTCAAACCAATATCTGATTTCATTTAACAGATAATTGAAAATAGTGATATCATATCATAATGATATTCATACCACAACCCTAGCTTTGAGGGAAAGCTGGTGGTTGAATCCATCTACTAGTCATTCTGTTTAAAATATTTTCAAAAAATGATGACTCAGCCTAATGGTCCCTAGAACTATCATAAAGAGACATCATCAGGATCTATGCGATATTTGAAAAAAAAACGTGGTAACATTGATTTTGAACATTAAAACATATTTTAGAAAAGAGATGGGCTTGTTTATAATCAGTATTTCTCTTCTATAAATACTCTAAGAATCAATTTTGTGACAACATTATTACCAAAATTGAGATTATGTTTTTGGCTGCTACAGGTATGAATTGGTTAAGAGAGAAACTACCAAATAAGCCATAAGGCTGTTTTACCCACTACAGGGCTGAATGTGTTAATAGTTTGATTGATGCGAAGCTTTAAGTGCATCAGAAGAATGGCCCCCAGCATGCACAGGTAAAGTTAGGAAGTCTCAGTACGAGCTGGAAAAAAGTGCAATCCAATTGAGATTTAATTAATCAGGGAGTCAAATGACACGGCTTTATGCTGACGGTCATAACTGTCAGAAAAAAAACTACTAGAGATTTTGAAGACAGATGGTGATTCAGCTTGTGTGGTTTAATGATCATTATGCAAATTACCCCAAAATCAAGTCATCAAAGTGAGGCGGTTACCGTGGTGACAGGGATGAATCCTAAGCGAGAAAACAAAGACACTAAGGAAGGTAATAAATCTAATTCAGGAAATTGAGGAGTAGAAATTTACATCCCTATTGCAAGCGCCTGGGATCCCTGGCGCATTGATGTAGATTTCATTCCCGGCCTAATTAGGTTAGCTATAGAGATGATGGCTGGATGAAAAGGCGCAGCTTGGAATGACATCACTCACAACACAACACTTGAACACTTATGTCCTCCTGCAGGAAATGAGGGTGTTCACTCAAGCAAGAGTCTCGCATGGCATTTTGAATGGACCACATATCACAGCCCTCTGCGGCCCTCCCAGTCTTTCATGACATTGTGTAAGGACCACATATCACTCCCACTGCGACCACCTGTGATTGATGAAACTGACCACAAATGTATATATGGACCGCTGTGAGTGTCATGTGACAATCAAATTAAGTCATCCACTTTTTCCACAGATAGTAAATGAATAGCTCTGATTTCTCATTCTTCAAATGCTAGCTTGAGCATTTCCAGGAAGAGGTTAGTAAAACAGCATAGCCTTGCCCTAATTAAAGAAATCAGTAAAATCGTTGTGGATTCGGTGCATATTTGATTATGTATTGAATATGTGCAATGAGATAAAAAGACATAGATTTATGGTTGGTTTGATTACTTACTATTGCTTGAACATATTCATCAGACAAATTACATGATTTACCTTGATGCTACATCAATATATAAAGTAATATATGATATATAAATATATAAGCCGAATTCCATTGAATATTCATCATAAGTGCTTAATGCAATTGTATTTTCTATCTAAGTAAACAATTGATCATTTACAAAAAAATAGAGTATTTATATTTTTTGGAGTACAAGACATGATAATTGTAACGATTTGTTCTAGGTTATTCCTCAATGAGAGATAATGGGTTTTTGATACTGCACGTTTCCCATGGGGGAATTATACTTATGGTCCATATAATAGCAATCAGGGTCTCGTATGATGGGGAGTAAGCGTGGTGGCCATAACAGCTCATCCATGAAATGAACAGCATATAGAAGATATAAGGAAAATAATGAGATACAGATAACAAGTGCAGGATGTGCAATGAAGCATTGCCACAACTCCCTATTTTGCAAACCATATTTCTATAATCTGTGCAGGGTCTGTGCATGGTGCAGTAAATATGTATGGCCTTTAGGTTTGATCCACATATAAAGGACAATTATAGTGCTAAAAACAATGAGAAACTGATAGCAAACAGCAGAACTACTAAGTACTGAAGTTGAAGGTGAGTATTGTTTATCGAAACAATTGTCTATTATGCATTAAGCCATGGTATGTTCAAAGCACAATAAATGGGTATGGCTAATGTGTTTTATCAGCACATGGGAGATATGTAGTGACAAAGAATAATGAGGAATTGATAACAATTAAGCAGCAATGCCAATATGCACATTAGGTAAAGGGCATTACTGCTAGAAAAAAAATGGCTATGGCGCATGTGGCCATAACCTGTGTATATTCTAACACAATAAATAGATATGGCCTATGAGTATGATCAGTTGATCAGCATACAGATAATGTATTATAGTGATATAGGCATTGATGTGGAATTGATAACAAGTACCGAAGCTAGAGGCTATCATAGAGGTATACTGTGCATTAAATTATTAGCCATAATCTGTGTATATTTCAGCACAATAAATATATATGGCCTTTGAGTATGATAAGTTGATCAGCATACAGATGATGTATTATAGTGATAGGCATTGATGTGGAATTGATAACAAGTACCGAAGCTAGAGGCTATCATAGAGGTATACTGTGCATTTAGCCATAATCTGTGTATATTTCAGCACAATAAATATATATGGCCTTTGAGTATGATAAGTTGATCAACATACAGATGATGTATTATAGTGATAGGCATTGATGTACATGGAATTGATAACAAGTACTGAAGCTAGAGGCTATCATAGATGTCTATTGTGGATTTAGCCATAATCTGTGCGCAGTGCAGTAAATAGGCATGGCCTACACTATAGAAGTTTGATCAGCATTTGGAAGATATTTAAAGATAAGTGTTAATGAGAAACTGATAACAAGCAGTAATACCACTATGTATCGAAGCTGAAGGAGATAACAGAAACAGTTGTCTATTGTGCATTTAGCCATAATCTGTGCATAGGCAGTTATGAGTACTGACATAACTGCTTATGGGCTTGATCAGCATTTAGATAAGAAATTTATAACACACAGCAATACCAAGTAATAACTGTCAACAATGCAAGACATAATCTGTGCACAGAACATAAGTATTTCTTACAAAAATTTCCATGTGGACATTTACCACAAGTCCACCACCTAGGTGCCATATACTAATGGGATAGCCCATGTCAAGCGTGAGATGTGGTGGTTTCAAGTCCACACGATTCTTTATATAAGGGTGAAATAATCTAATTCATATATTCTTCAAATATTACTTCATTTCACCAGATGTGATCTACATTGCTAATGATGTAGATGCTCAGTTGTTACTAGGTTAAAGTACTGTGAGTGTTAAACCTTATTCTGCTGGTGGCTAATTTGGCCAATACAAAATGATGCAAAAAGAATTGAAAAATGACTGACAGTCTGAAACCCTGTCATCTCCATCTGAGAGTACTCAGTGAGAGCTATCCAATGAATATCAACATGACAGAGTTAAGATAGTTTTCAGTAAACTTTGAGTACTTGTCCTCAGGGTGAAAGTAGCCTCAGCATTGGAAGGGTTAACACACTGTAAACCCAAATGACCTGAGTAGCCTAACAGTGATTTGCAGTGCGGCAGGCCGGGGTGTTTCGATGCACGCCTCTAACCGATGCAGCACGCTGTCACTTTGACATGTTAATTTAGTGCAGAGCAGACCTCCTTTGATATTGGTATTTACGACGGGAATCAATTTCAGGTGAGTGTTTTGTAAGCTGCTGCTGATCACATCAGCGTTCTAGTGAGTGCACAGAGAGAACAGAGGGAGCTAGAACACATCATCCAGCCTAGCAGTGTGCAGGTGGTCCGGGATCTATAGGAGTCTTGGCTACTTCTTCTTCTTCTTCCGTTATGAGTGCATCACTCATTGGTTGAGAGTATTGTCGCACTGTATATATTGGGGAGTGGGACCATGTGATCGGGATTTCCCCCTACTCTTCATCGATATATCACATAGGTTCTTTTACATGCCCAGGAGATTATTCTCCCTGCACATGTGAGACCACCATTTAAGGTCCCCCTCTGACGGACGAGGCAACGAGGAGTAAACTGTCTTGCCTAAGGACAGAAAGAAGTGTGGCTCGGCCCCGAATCGAACCCGCGACGTTCGAGTCGCCAGCCCAACGTGCTAACCACTAGGCCATTTCTCCCCTCCTAACCCACTATAGTCCAGGTATCACACACTAAGCACTGTTTATAGGTGGTCCTAGATTATAGGATTCCTGGCTGACACAAACAAATTAAATGCAAATGAATTCTGCAATGCACACATCAGTTATTGTACTTATCATCACTGCTCTCCCATTATATTTATAATATCCACTAGTTAATAGCCCTCCTTTTTTAATTTCACCATCTCCACCATTATTTTCAGTCACACCATACCATACCATTTATGCACCAGTCAATTGAATCCCCGGGAGGGGGGGGCCGGGAAATGGCCGGGCGATGCCGGGCTTATCCTGTTTAGTACACCAAAATGCTGCCCCGCAGGGTGGGGACATAACTGACTAGTAGAGCGACGATATAGGCCGGGGCACGGGGGTGGGGATAGTGAATACCACCCAAATCCTCCTCATGCCAAAATCCTATTTACTTGTTTATGATTAGCCCAATTAATCTGCCGCCTAGCGGTGGATAGACAAATGGTATGAGATATTGTCATAATGATACGACCGGCACTGAATGTGGCTAGTATAAAATTATCTTTCTTATATATATACGAGGAAAAAAACAAGAATAGTAACAAAAAACAAACTCGTTGATGATTACTGAATCTCGTAAAATTTAGAGGATAACACTTTAATTATAATATGTCTACAAAGGAAAGCTTTAAATGCTCGCGAATCTCGAAAATATTTGTGAAATAATCACACAGTATGAGTAGTGATTGACCAAAAATTAATGGCATAACAATTGCTACGATTGCAACCTGTCCAGCGTGCAACATAACCACTTGTCCCGTTGCAAATGAATTCGGCAAAAAAAGGCAATCTGGCCAGCAGAACAAGACCCTTACTTGCCCTGCTCCGCAAGAAATGTCTTTTGGCCGAGTCCTCGCAATGTAACTCACCTTAGTTAAACAGGGTGGTGGGACAAGTTGAAGTGCCGGCGTGGGCAAGTAAACTTTAGGGGCAGCTTGCCATGCTCGGCAAGTAATGTTTTGGAACCTGTGTTGCACACTGCTATCGCAAGACCGTCATTTCACAACTGCTTCAAAATAATTAAATGGCAAGTAGAATGAGTTGTAGCGGTTATAACATTCTAAACTGCATTAAAGTTGACCCACAGAGATGCAGATAATTTATCTTTTTTAGAGAACACCGCCTTGGCAACTTTTCCTGCTACTATAATCATGTCATCACGTGAGCATTTGTTACACTGATGATTTGGTGCGTGGTTGCGCATGTTGCATGGTCAGTGGCTGATAATAGTACGTGCAACGCACTAGTGCGTTCCCTAATCATTCTGCATTAACCTTCAAAGCAGTCACAAAATTACCACGGGATTCTGTCTCACCGTGACGTCATTCTTTCCCAAATTCCGCTGATAGAGGTTGCCGCTTTTGTTTGTACTTTGCAGAAATAAGTTGCGCACAAAACTTGCACACATCGCAAATTTCGTCCAAATTGCCTTCGAAACTGTAACTTTTTTCAAGGTATCAGTACATATGCTTATGCCAATCATAAACACTTCTTTGCAGAAGGGCTGCACAAGCAATTATATGCCAGAAATATCTAAAAATGAAATAGCCATTTTAAAATCCAATCATGGTAGCCTGACCAGATAAGAATTGATAGTTTGCATGAGGATGTACAGTGGCTGGAATTTCTCACGGTACTACAGACCAAGCTGCTATGGACTCTTCAACAATGAGGTACATGAAGACCCTCAATAGGATGTTCCTGCATTTGTACAAATCAACACAATAAAAGTTTATTTTCAAATTCATCTATCATATTTTTGATGCCCACATGGATTGAAAATATGGTTTAAAGGGGAACTTGGGGAACATTACAGGAAATGTGCACATAGAGTACCGTCGCGGCCACTCCACTTGTGGAGTGTCACCGACGAATGCACACTGTGCTGCCGCTGTGCTTCCTGCCATTCGCTCTCCCCAGAGAACGCTATCTATCAGGCAGGTACTGGCCGTGCAGGTCCTTATATTTATGGGTCAAATGCAGTCAGCTGTGGCAGTGTAGGAGGGGTGTTACCGCAAGAATAGACAGTCTTAAAGATTTCCACTTGCAGTGGAAAATTGAGTATAACAGCGGTTTTATTGGAAATAACTACAAAAAAGTGGTATAATTAGGAAAGGAAGTATGTGATACACCGGCTTGCAGCTTAGTATAGGAGTTTAAGGGTGCTCTTGAGGGTGAAAGTTGTAACTAGTGACTTTTAAAAGTTCTATGTGACCATTTCCTGTCATGAAGAACAAATCCTAGGTTTATATGAAAGTTCATGAACATAGCTCAACATCTCTCATAAACAGGGAAGCCCTAGAGCTCCACACAAAGAGAAATCTAAAATTGTAATTAGGGAGTAGCACTTCCTCGGAGCCAAGGCCGACGCCATTGTGAATCTGGGTCATCACCCCCTGCTGTGGTCAGTGTTATTCGGTAGCAAAGGAGCTTTGGGGTGCTTGAGATAAGCACAGAGCTAGGGGCAGGAAGTGATCTCTGCCACCCAATTGAAAAACATGGCCGCAGCCAGTAGCTGCCAGGGGCTGGGCAGGATGATGGCAATATGCAAAATTCTCCCCTCATGGGATCACTGAGAGAACAAGAAGGGCAGCAACCTGTTCTTGAAGTGTATTACTCTCATATGAGCTGATATGTATGTGAGCCTTTAGGGCCCCTTAAAAAATGTGCCCCGGGGGCGGGGATTAGTGACAAAAAAATGTGCCGCGGGGGGCGGGGACTATGCAAAATAGTGCAGAAGGTCGGTGCACTATCCCCGCCCCCCCCCCTCCCGGGGATTCAATTGACTGGTGCATTAGTTTGACATGTAAACAGCTCTCATCTGACAATGAAAATATTCCCAATTATATTTGGTAACTCAATGAATTCACATTTTTCTCTTTTTCACAACATCCACTACTATTATCAGTCACACACACTATTCCACTATACATCATCCTGTAAAAGTGTAAAAGGCTAGTGTGTACGTTTGCATGTATTCAGCATGTATGTATGTATGTATGTTTGTAACTTTGTATGTATGTATGTATGTATGTATGCATGTATGTATGCATGTTTGTATGTATGCATGTATGTATGTATGAATGTATGTATGTAAGTATGTATGTATATATGTATGTATGTATGTATGTATGTATGTATGCATGTATGTATATGTTTGTATGTATGCATGTATGTATGTATGTATGTATGTATGTATGTATGTATGTATGTATGTATGTATGTATGTATGAATATATGTAAGTATGTATTTATGTATGTATGTATACTTGTATGTATGTATGTGTGTATATGTGTTTATGTGTATGTGCATTTGTATTTATGTATATATATATATATATATATATATATATATATATATATATATATATATATATATATATATATATACATATATATATATATATATATATATATATATATATATATCTGGGCATTCTAGGGGTTGAATGGTTTTTATTCAAAGGTAAAATTATCAATTTTCATTGCATGGACTATATTTACATCTGCTTGTTCACAGGGTGATTAGAGAATAAAACAATTACTATGTGAGCCCTTCTGGAGATATATCTAAGATTATTGCCTTTAGGCACGCGGGTAGGAACGAGTTAACACAGAAAGGTAAAACAATCAATATACCTCACACTGACTAGATTCATGTTTGTTTGTTCACGAGGCACCTGGAAACAATGCAATTCTCCTGCAGACATCTTGTCGGCAAACATGTCAGTAATACTTCACGAAACATGCTGTAAAGTGGCCTTCTAGGCATAGCAAAATCAATGATATTCACACATGCTTTCAGTGAAAGACAATACCAGGTATAAATATCCTCCTGCTGCTAATCTAGTTTCAGGTCTCCTTGACCACTTCAAGGCTATCTGGAGGTGTGCAATCAAAGGTTTGTAAGAACATGATTCAGGTACTCCAATTGGGGGCGGGAAGATCAGTAAAGCAAAGCTGCTACATGATATACTTAATGCAAACATCAAACACTTAATATGGACTCCTGTTCAAAGATAAGATTATGATCCATATAAGTTTGTCCATCCTTTTCACTGTACAGAATCAACTCTAAATGAAAAGAATAAAAGTCTCCATCTTTTATAACTGTAGTAAAATCTCTCTCTTTGTAATAAAGTTAATGCATTTCTCTTTTATGCATGTCGGTGGATGCACCTTTGTATTTGAAATTCAAAAGGGAAATTCAAATCCAAACCAACTAAAAAATGTTTTAAATGTAAGTTTAGCACTGATCTGCCCATATATTTATTAGTTAACAATATGATACTTGCAAAACATTGCATATGACATTTTAACCCATTCGTGCCCTAAGCATCCAAACCATGCCTGCAAATTTGGAGATATCTTTCTGACAATAGCATTTTTGAAAATATTTGACAAAGATTCCAACCAAAAATTATCTTTGAAATATTTTGAAAATTCAATCTTTATCTTTGAGTATCATGTATCAGGGTAACGGGACTCATCATGGAGATCTCCAGGCATTGATGAGTTAAGAGAAGCGTTACATAGTAAGGCCATTTCCTCATATATTTCATATCTATCTATTGTTATTGATCTGTCCTTCCAGGCTGACACCTGAGAGGTGATGGAAGCCTGGCAGGTAGGCTGCAGAAAAATTCACTCATCACAAAGTGCAAGTACCCTCAGAGGTTGTCCTTCAACACTACTATGCCTGGAGACCACACCCAGGCCTCAACGCTAACTCAAAATGATACTGGCCCTGTAGGACCAGTAACACCTAGCATCTGCTGGTCCTGCAAATTTTTTACTGGTCCTACATTTTTTCTTTAACATAACAAGAAAGAACATTGCATAAAATTCACCACAACATTTATCTTTATAGATTTCATCTTCATTTATTTCAAAAACATTTGGGGACATTCTCGGGGGGAGATTTTTTAACAAGAATGTCTCCAAATGTTTACTGGGCCTGTAGGACCAGGTGAGGTCTTTTTTTACTGGCCCAAAGCTGTTTTTGGGAATTTTAACTGGCCTGGGGCCATAGGTTCATCCTTAGCGTCGAGCCCCGACACCTGAGTAACATTTGAAAATATCTGAAAACGGATTATTAAATCTGACTGAAATATCGACTCTCAATCAAAAACTCTTCAAATTATGGCTTTGTCATCCACATGCGTGTCATAGTACTGTACATGTGTGAATATTTTAGTTTGAATACCTAGATATCCTTCTAATATGAACTACGTTTGGAAAATATTTGACCATGTTAATTACAATGCAGTAAAGAAAACAATGTTTCTTTGAATATTTTTGAAATCCTTCTTTGCATTTCATTAAAGTAGCCCATCAGTATTGCTCAACATATCATTAAGATACTCTTTTGTTAAAGATATATCTATATAACTATCATAAACATCTTTAACTTTTAACCAATTCCCTTATGACTAACTTAAATATATCTTAATAATACATCAAATTTCACCTTTAGGACCTGTTTATAGTTTAAGGCAGCTTATTTGGCCAGCTGCTTGGCTATATGAACCATTAAGAACCTATTGCCCTGCAGTATGAGGTTGAACCACAGCTGTTAAACAATTTGCGCCTGCCCAGCATGTATTGGTGTTATTATCACCACTAATGTGTGAATAATAAGTTGTTACAAATGATCAGCGGTGGACTGCAGTTGACCCTGATGAACCCTGTTACACCCCCACTGAGTTCCCATCATGCACTATTGTGCAGGCTTGGCAGGAAATATATTTACCAATATCATACACAAAACAGCAGATGCTAGAAATGCTCACTTTTTCAGCATATCAAAACAACGCAAATATATAGGATAATGCATAGTGTGTATGATACCCAACTCTACCTATATGTTAACCAATAGGGCTTGAAATTAAGGTTTTGAAACTGATTGGTATTACATTGGACAAGGAGAGGTAAAGATTGGTTGTCTAATTAAGTTAAACAATAGCCAAAAGACAAGTAACAACAGTCCCGATTATCATAACCATCAAAATATCACAGTTTATGTCACATATTTTACAGTAGCATAACAGTATTTGGAATTGCATATGACCTAATAGAATGAAATGGCTGGTTTAACTACTTCAGGAACTCCATTCATTCATTCATGCTAATACTCAAGACATCCATTTCAAGCAGCAGTTCAAAAACATTTAATTGAAGTTGTTTAGAACTATTTTCCAAATAGTGTTTTTGTTAGAAAGAGACTTTCAACTGAACAATATCTGCAGAATAAGCAGGTTTTCCAGGGCCACAATTGGGAGGAACAGGTTAAACCAGATCCACCTTTTTCAATCAAATACTCAATCCCAGCTGATTGAAGATGGCACCTTGTTCTTGACATGCTGAAATGTTTTTTGGCTGAGAAATGAGTTTATTAAACCCATCCAGCATCTAATGCATCTGCCAGCTAAAGGGGCGGCTCACGTTTGACATCAATCGAGTGCTGATTTTTTGCTGCCATTCTCTAAAGGATGCAGCTAATCCCGCGAACAATGGCCTATTGTAATTGATGGAGCGTGCTGAGGCCGCAGCCTGAAAATGGCAGCTTAATTAATAACCCGCCTCCCTTGTAAATCTCCATTGTGATTACACTCAATCCCCCTCACAGAATTTCATCATTTCTAACGGAGGCTCCAGCAAGAAGCGCTGCAGTAAGGCTCATGGGACATTGACATTATCCTTGGGTGATTTTTACATAGCTTTGTGGTTTCTTGGACAAGAGTTTTCTCAACAGCAATAGCATGCATTACCACTTAATCAATTTGTGCTAGAATATTGTCAATTCTCAACAAAAACTGCAGATATTAAAAATAGCTTGGTTTTTAGTACCTTGGTATTTTTTCAAAAGCAATTCACTGAACAACCAATATGTCCATCCTTGCTAAAGGTTGATAGTTTAAAAAAAACTAAGAAGCTAAGAGAGACTTCTTGGCCCTTATTCTGGTGGTGGCTAACTTTGACTATACAAAATGATGCAGATATGGCTTATAAGGACAGGTGTCCTTTCTTAGCAGGTGAATGCATTTTCCTTTGGATAAATTTTGGACTAGACTTCATCAGCCGGATTACCTCTCTTTTAATAGGTGTATCTTTAGGGTAAATTAAAGACGACTTAATAAGCAGGTGGTCTCTTTGAACAAGTGGAGGGGGTCTCTAGAGGTGTCTAGACCAAGGGTATAGGAAACAGTGGCAACACTCAAAGCTTGCTGTGGACATGAAGGGGTTAATAAGGAGTGGTTTGAATGTGACCGTCTGACTTCAGATATCTAAAAAGATTACAGTGTGACTTCCATATGCCCCCCTCACTGTGTGATCGAGTGACTGGCAGTGATCATCACAAAGAGGTTGTTATCTGTCACTGAACCATCTCTTAACCCTTTCATTATAGCTTTCATTGGGAAGAGTATAGTCTGGATCTTAGATACCTGTGATTATAACTCAAGAATTCAACAGAAACTCAAAAGATTATAGAAGGAGAGTTGTTGGTTGGCTTCTGATTGATATTTTTCTTAATGATATTTTCAAAAAGATGCATCTGTCAAAGAATAATCCAAAAATGTCCACTCTTTTGTAGCCTTGCAGGCAAAAATGGGTTAACCCATTCAATCTGTATACACCTGACATGGTCTGATGACTTCTGATGAACTCCACCTTTAAATAGAGAAATGTTCAAGGAATATTAAAAGAAGAATTTTTGAACCTTTGAGGAACCTTTCAGTCAAATATTCTCTCAATATTGCCTTGTTATTGAGATATTTCCAGATTTGTCAGATGATGTTTACGCCCCGGGTGTGACCGAGTTTATGTGTGTGGCCTCCTACCTTACACTACCTTAGTTCATACCCTCTACCTGGCCAAATGGGTTTTATGGCTGACAGCTAACACAAAAATCTTTTCAAAGGGCATTGTTAAGAGCTCTTCAGCAGTGTCTAGCAGCTATAGGTGGGGGTGATCTACACGGTCAGATGTCCCGGGATACCCTTCTTATACTCATCCTTTTCAAGCCAACCCTGTGAGATCTCTATGCTTCAATTCCTTCTCGCTACGCCCTGCTAACTCTTGGCTTTAAGCTGGTCAAATACGCCAATTACCTTAACTGTCCCAGCTCAAATTTCCACTAGCCCTATCTACATCATACAGGTATCAACAAAACTATAAACAGTCAAATAATCAAGGGGAGTATCAGTGACAGTTGAAATAACATAATACTCATGATTTTTTGGAAAAGTTATTTTGGTGTTGTTTTGTGGTTGTGATACACTTTTTGCCCTTTTTTACTAACCTGACAGGCCCTTTCTGGCAATTGTAACTTATAGTTAGAGAGCTTTTAAACTTAGCTTTTAAGGCCTAATCCCTTGTCATCCCCACTAATATTTGAAGTATTAATGTTTCAATTATTTCAATAAGAATCCAATCGATCAAAAATATTTATTTTCAAGTTGAACTATGACCACAAATGGTTAGCTTCTTTACTTATACAATATACATAGCTTTTGCTTACCAATTATATAAACTGAAGGGAAGGGTACCTTTAAAATTTGCGCAATATTACCTGATACCAATATTCTTCACACCAATGATAACTTTCTAAAAAAGAAAGAGTTGTTTTGGTACCTTTCCCTACCCATGTTTATGCTGTGATCAAATACAAAAGGTTGCATTTTTTGCTTCCTAATTACCCACCTTCAAACTTTGTATCAAAATGTGTTTCCTAAGAATATGAAGGAACAAATAAGAAAAAAACAAGTGGGTTTGGCCTTCATTAAAAACCGTTTGTACCAATCCCTTCCTGTACTGTATGGTATTTCCTGGAGGGCAGCAGCTATTTCTGCTGCAGCAAGCCTCACAAGGCCGTATCTCATATCAAAACCTAATTAACTAGGGGAAATTAGGGGATTTTCTTATAACAAACGAGAGTGGTGTAGAAATACCCCTTGTCCCACTCAGGGCTACCTTTATGGGCTGAGAGTGCAGTAATGCAGAACTAATGGCAGCACAGACGACTGCTACTAAAGAAAAGCCATTCATCGGTGCTCTTTATGAGCGCTATAGATTTGTACCTTTCACAGGTTGAATAACATTCTGGGCGATAAGAACATTCATATATTCTCCATGCTCACAACTGACACTGAGTGCTGGTATGTTTTTCTGGCACCCACTGCAATCAATAGCGGGTTGTTTAGCACCGCATAGCTTCTGAGTCCCAAACAGGTGCCTGTGAATGAAATTCATATTTACTCAAGTTGGTGTTTAGTTATAGCCGTGTGACACTATTTAAACAGAAGCTGCCCAGAGGCTGGCTGAAATACCCAGAGTGCACATTAAAAAAGGTTTTATCATCTTAAGTACTGAGTTATGAACAGACGCCCGTGAATGAAATTCATATTTACTCAAGTTAATGTTTGGAGATAGCCTTGTGGCAGTATTTGGAGAGAAGCTGCCAGAGGCTGGCAATAAAATGTATAGTGTACATTAAAAAGGAGTTTTATGATTTAAGTATGTACCTAGAGATTGCTTTAAGCAGATAAAAAAGATTAAAATAACATGTACTCAGCATTTCCTGTACATTATGACTGTAATTTCACACATCTCAGGGCTGCACAATGAGGATTTGATTTACTTACAAGTCCTTACTATAAGTGACTTAAAAGTTTTGCTTTTCCATACCATTTTAACTTATCTAAAATACTGCTGAGTTACATGATGAACTGATAGCACTGATAATACTGATAATGAATAACATTAATTTGACAATCATTTGACACATATTAATGTTTACCTGCTCGAATGATAATTGTACATTCCCAGCACAAGCTAGGACAAGCCATGAATCAAGCCCGACATATCATATAATCTTGAAACATCTCCCTTCATTTGCATACATCTTGTTATTGGGGGAATTTTCAACTAAGATTGACAAAAATCCAAAATGATATTGGATCCAAGAGAGAAATAAAATATATAGATATGAATGAATGCAAGTATGCAAAATACAGGATATTGAAAGTGATTAACAAAATGATTTGAATTATGTGCAGATGTAAACAGATAGTATATTAAAAAATAACATATTATACAATTCAAAAGAGTAGTAATGATTGGTCTGTTAATATTCATGTTTAATCAAGATAGTTCCCAGTACTTAGTACCAGGTGTGTGAGCTGAGTAGCCACTTGAAACTCCAACTTAATAATAATAAAACATATCTTGTTTCTGTATGTTTATTCAATGGTTATGGTTTTGTGCATTATCAAAATTGCAAAAAATATTTTGTTTGTTTCATTAAAAAAGGTTCTGGTAATTACCAATTTGCACATAACATAAATCAATAAAATCAATCACACTCAAGACTGATCAGCAAAATTTCACATAAGAAATAGGAGCTTAGCCCGTAGGGAGTTACCTATTGCACTACTGAATTCTTAAAACAAGTTTAAAACCCCTTAAATTCACCACCCTCCCCCCCCCCCCCCCCCCCCCCTGAAAAAATGTCACAACAGATAAACATTTTAAGAAGATAGAAACTTACTCCTTCTAAAATGCCATGGCGGATCAAGTGACTAATTTGATATACAAATTAATCAAAGGATATGCTTAGATCATATTAGATGTAGTTATATTTATGGATAAATAGGAGGCATACGCAATATTGAGTACACAGTCTCTCTTTGAGATCTGTATACAGAGTACAGACCATGGAGTACATGGACCAATATGAAGTCACCAGTCCTGTGTCTAGCTCAGCGCAGGGCTGAACTAATTCCTATGTTTAGCCTGTGACATGCATGTAACATGTACTCAAAAGACCCTTGAAGTCTGGTGTCTAGTAAATGGCATACCATGTATAATGGGCTAAAAGGCAGTATTAAGTCCCCAGTCTAGCACATGACAGGCCACTTGGCCAACAGGTGGTGAAAGAATCCATGGCAAGTTAATGACAGATCATGAGCTGATGGCATGTCATCATACCACCCATGACGGCCAAAATACATCACAGATAGTATGTTAGAACCTTGCCCCCCCCCCCCCCCCCCACTACGAACACATTGTGTTTTGCCAGGCAATGACTACTTGAGTAAACACTTTTAATAATCATATTCGCATCTGAACCATACACATTGCCAAACATGTATGGCAATATCTTCATAACAAAGACATAACTTGACTAATACCTGCCTGAAAGATGCTGTTCCTGTTGGGTGAAACAACCCATCACACATAAAAAATACATCCTGACATATATTGATTTATTGGTTTTATTCTCTCATTGTCATACATAATAGCTGTACATGTGGGATGGCATTCAAGAGGAACTTTGGGCAGGAAAGGGTTACACAGGATCTTTTTTAAAGAAGCGGTCATTACAATAAGGTGGCATGTGGACCTTGCCATTATTAACTAGTGATTTCGTGGGCAGTGCAATAACTGGATATGGGGAATGTCAATTATTTTCAATAATTTAATTTAGTACTAAAAAGGTTCTCAATAATATATTAAATCTCTCCTGTCATGTTTGGTGAAGAGGCGTCTTACCTGAATGTCAGTACGCACAAGGGCCTGTAGGACTTGTGGCTGCTATTATCCGACATAGGTTTTCCCCAGAAATCGTTGTTAAACACGTTGACCAAAGGAGAGCCGGGCCGTACATCCGGATTTGATTTGATGGCCATGATATCGTCATGGACGAAATCTCCGTCCAAGCTGTTCAAGTAGGAAAACACTGCTGCCGCCCCCGACACCCCGTAACAAATCCTGTCGCCGACATCCCGTACATCCTTGGCAACTTTACGCCGAAACACGTAGTTGTTATTGTTTTCGATGCCAACATGATACCTGGAATTTTTAGGAGCGAATTTGGGGGACGAGCCGCCCCTGTACACCGCCATCACATCGTTTGTGGTCGATGAGGATTCCCCTACAAGTACAGGGAGGTCAAAGCTATGACGTCATACATCCACCACATGCAAGCAGCGAATCCTAAATTGCTTTATGTGACGGGAAGCAGTAGGTGTTGAATTATTCCATCCAACGGTAATAGACGTGGATAATTATACCAAGATTTCCTTCTCAGCATATCCGAGCTGGATCCAGCATATGATAGAGAAAGCATAGAATTAAACGCTTAACGGTGTTTATTGCCCCCTTGATGGAGGTATATATATGTACATACATATATATATATATACTAGTATATATATATATATATATATATATATATATATATATATATATATATATATATATATATATATATATATATATATATATATATATATATATAGGTATATGGTATATAGGTATATATATATATATATATATATATATATATATATATATATATATATATATATATATATATATATATATATATATATATATATATATATATATATATATATATATATACACACATATATATATATATATAGGTATATAGGTATATATAAGGTAAATAAGTAAATTATTCACTTTCTGGTGCTATCCCTGGGTATAAATTCCTAGGGTAATTTGTGCAATAGCATGGCGTTCTCCTGTTGACGCGTTGCAAAAATGTATCAGCAGTTTTCCGTATATGTTGCATGTATTTTACCTATGTTGTATTTTATACCTTAATAAACATCAATCAATCAATCAATAGGTATATATAAGTGTATATATATATATATATATATATATATATATATATATATATATATAATATATATATATATATATATATATATATATATATATATATATATATTATATATATATATATATATATATATAATATATATATATATATATATATATATATATATATATATATATATATATATGTATATATATATATATACATGCATGTATGTACGTATGTGTGTGTGCGTGTGTTTGCGAAAGAAAGAAATGAAAAATGAGTGGGACGAAGGAAAGTTTTTTAAATGGTAATTGAATGGCCAATCACTGCACTACTTGATAAAGCTAACTGCAGTCATTGCATGGAGTCAATACCTGAGACTCCCAAAACAACTATACCTTATTGAAGTACTGTCTATGTGTTTAACATTTCTCATGTGATGTCCAATTACTTTATTTTGCAAACGAATTGTTTGCACAAAGATTGAAGAAAAACGAAAATATTCATATAGCTCTCTGCACCAGTTTAGTTCTGATTCGAATTAATTTCTTTAACAGCTTTTAATATTTTATTCAGTTTGTCGTCCATGCGGTGGTAGCAAAAGTTATCACTCGCCAACTTCAGATGGTGTTGCATGGAAATTATAAACAACCGTTATAGTATAACAAAGGTATACTGAAACATTGAAACCTATTTGTTGACTGTTGCCATTAACCATTATAACCATAGTGTCAACCACTTTGGACCTGATTGGTTATATCTCTTTTCGATGGTATTTCAATTGATGGAATAGAATCAATATAATCAACAAATGGAAAACTTCTGTATTTTTCCAGCCGCCAAATTTAACTACCTGAGCATTGGTTTTCTCCTATCAGCATCCCTCCATTCCTCAAGGTGAATAGCCACGTTATTGATTAAGCAGGATTTACAGTGAACAATCTTAGCCACAACGAGGCGTCATTGAGGCGGACCGATCATCTCAACAATATGATAATCCCCATACATCGTCTTTCAATTAGCCGTAGAAATTGAATGTGACAGAGATTAGGATTGAAGAATAAAATCAATTTTGTAAGTTGTCAGGACTGAAAGACACTAGACATAATGGTATTGAGAAAAAGGTTAATTGCATATCGATTTTATACCGGGATGATGACAAGCAATTGCAGATGAGGTGGATGAATATCAACCATGAAAATAGTGATAACCAAAGCATTCAAATGTGTTTACGTCATACTACGGTGATTGACATCTATCACAGGGAAATGCTTTTAAAGTAGTTCAATTCAGTCCTAACGTGCTGCAAATATTTATATCCTTGTTGTTCAAGCTCGGCGCAAACCATGTTTGCAAAATGAAATGATTGAACAACTAAAAGAAATGACGTAATGAACATTCAACTTTAAAAAAAATGTATAAAATATCAGTGCTTATGACTTTGTATAATATTTTGTTGTTGTCTTGTAAATTGATTGTAAACCGATTTATGTTTATATAAACATATATTTTTTATTCCCACGAATACGAACACTCAAAAGTACGTGACACGGAGGTTATTAAAATTAAGTATTAGTTGTTGATGCATGCATTTTCAAAACCACATGTGACCATTTTTGTAAATGCTGTTACTCCAACGAGTTTGTCAACGCACGTTTTATTTCAAGATTTGAAATAGCTAAGGCTTTCAAGACACGTTCTAGTCCATTTTTTCTAAACCAAGCTCACATTCCTCTTATTGGAAGTTGTGTGTATCATTTAGCTTTTCGGGATTGGTGCACTTTGATGATCACACAGATAGTTTTGAAAACAGCCAATTAGTACTAAACACGTCCTAGGTGAATATTTTGGTCCCGATACCAACCGAGATCGAATGGAATAAATACAATCTTCCAAAAGATTAAAAGAAAAAACTTCTCTAATTGTTGGCATGTATCGACTACTGCAATTTCTCTAAAAACGTTCATGTGTGAGGTAAAGAAATGTGGCTTTGTCAGGATTTTGGCTGAAGAAAATGTAACAGCTCATCTCTATTCTTCATCACCACCCGTAGGTAGGGGTGCTGTTATGGTACCTGACTAGAGTACGGTATTAGCACATAGCAGACTAGCGGGTTCACAGGGGTGCCCTTGTAGAGGGCCAATTAAAATAGCGGTGGGTACAGGTATTTGACCTATAGAATAGGCTCCTCGGGTAGAAAACCCTCGCTTTGTGAAACCTTGGGATTTAAACATCCCACTACCAAGGGGCATCGTGTAACTCAGACTACTGCTGGTATATGTACCTACCTGTGCAGCAATACTGGTACACACTACTGGTGCGTACAGATTATATTTGATAATCATTACTACCACTGTATGTACGTATATTTATTGACTGCAAAGTATTACAGTGAGTATACGCACACACACATACACACGCATATATATATATGTATATATATATATATATATATATATATATATATATATATATATATATATATATATATATATATATATATATATACATATATATATATATATATATATACATATATATATATATATATATATACA
>OZ012684.1:2338904-2356404 GCA_963942565.1 Maea johnstoni | reverse complement strand
ATTTGAAGGAGAAATAGTAAGCATAACACTTCCATGAACTCCTCTTCAAAATCTCTATAAAATCATACTTAATTTCCAATTTATTGCCAAAAATGCCAAAGGTACGTACAGACAGCAATTTCAGGAGTATCTCACGGGACTAAAGAGTTTAACATCCATAGGCAAACTTGACATGTGATTTGTCGATAGGCAAAAAAGTCAAAAACAATAAATTGAGGAATTGCAAATTAACGCCAAATAAACTGTCAAGCAATTCCTGGTTTTTGATGTTTATTTTCAAGTAGTAAAACGTATATTTGGCAAAACATTTGAACGAGGCATATCTTCTAGGTAGCAACGAACATCCCTCCATTAACTGTTTTGCGCATGAAATGAAAGATTGTACTAAAGCTATTTACTAATATGTAAGAATGAATTGACACCAAACGTTCAGTTTCAAGACAAATTTTTATCACCTCTGCAAAATTTCACATCCCCATATACGAATGACCACAGCTACGGTACTTGATTCATTTTCACCTGGAGTGCACATATTGTCCCACAACTTCAGTTAAGATTAACTAAGGGAAGTAGGATTTGCTGAATCCAACAGCTTTCATTCAAATATTTCTCACAGAACGTTTAGTTACCACGATTTTTATTTGTGACGTATTGCGTGTGCAGTGTCCTGGTGTGAAATGGTTAAGTGCCCCGTGTGGCACCAGTTTTGGAGTTGGGCCCATCAGAGGAGGGTGATTGGCTAACTGGACAGCTAGGGATGGGAGGTCAGGGGAGCCGGAGGGCCGGAGGGCTGGGAGCCACCACTGTGATGAGGCGGCTTGATTTATGATGACGGGATCGTGCTATTGAGATCTCAACGCTTCACCTACGTGACGAAATCTATCACCATCACACTCACCCCGCCGCTACACGAGTACTCTCTCCAGCCAACTCAAACATAGGCTCCTACTTGGGGTGGAGTCTTTTAGATAACTTTGTTTCAAAATCATTCATAAGTATCGACTCAATTGCAATAATCACAATATTGACCACGTTATAATAGTTTGGTTGGATTTTTATTTCCTCTGTGTAATGCTTCATCGCTGTATTATAATATTCATTTCCATGACAAAATAGGCAAAGTAATTTAATTCATGATTCGTGGTCTTAGTAAATTTGAACGATGCTGCTTTTACAAACAACCATACGTAACTATGGAATAATAATTCATGCATAGAAATAAAAGTAGTGGGGTTAAATTGTCTGGCAAACATAGATATATTATGAAAACAAAAGCCCTGTTGCCTTTACATCCTGGCCTTAGTAGTAGTAGTAACAATCTGCTGCGGACTGTTCGGAGCTAGAGCATTAGTTATTATGACATTGCATCAGCTACTCGGACAGGCAGAAAACAAGTGGAATTTATACAAACTATTTTCTTCATCAAATGAGACTCTCATACATCACTGAGTCCCAGCTGGGATACGACGTGGGCAATTTTCTGCTCAGGTTAGGTTCTTGCATAGCGAGATGCGATACGTAAGAAAGTCTTCTGTAGACGTCAATGCGGCAGCTAATAGGCAGCACTGCTTGGCACAAGAAACGCCGCGTCTGCTCGCTCGGCAGTGCGGAAGACTTATCACGAATCAAGACGAACGGCAGCTGCAGCAGCAGCAGCAGCAGTAGTAGAAGTAGGATCAGCAGCAGAAGCAGCAGTCGACTTGAATATTTATCACTGGCGTCTAGACACCAAGGGTCTGTGGAAAAGACACACACACACACACACACACACACACACACACACACACACATATATATATATATATATATATATATATATATATATATATATATATATATATATAGAGAGAGAGAGAGAGAGAGAGAGAGAGAGAGAGAGAGAGAGAGAGATCCACTCTTGATGAGACCGTCCAACGTTCTATTCACTATTGTTTAACCCAAGCAATAAGGTAAAACCACCGACTGACCAAAGGTGACGGACAACCTCCTCTCACGCTTTACTGGATTAAGCAGAATTTCTGCCTGCTTTGCGGCCATATTTTTGGAATTTGTCGATCGTTTTTGTTACAGCATGAAGCCATGCTTGAAGAGGAAAGTATTCATTGTACGTTGGGGATGATTTCATGTAATCACACCGGATCAAATGCCATGCCATATCTTCCACATGGCTGGTGTCTGGTAATAAGCGTAACTTCTATGCAGAGCCGTCTTGTCCCCAGGGTCGCATGCAGGGGCCCTATAGGAAACACTTTACCATTCCGCAACGAGAATGTACTGTAGGCAATGAAAGAAGCAGCGTATCAATATTCCGCATGGCTGGAGAAGGTAAATTAGAAATGATTTACTGGGAGCGCTGGGTTAATTACATATTGTGATTTGGTAGCCACCTGACAGCCAGAGTTCAGGACTGGTTTTGACACGATATGACACATACACACATACACACCCACGTCACATCTAGGAGCCTCAGCCCCAGTAGCAGTATTGCTTAACGCTGTAAATCACTTGTACAAAAAATCCTATTCTATTACAATGCAATAATACGAATACTTTTATTAGATGAAAATACATAATATCAACAATTTATCGAGTGAAGCAATTTCAAGTCCATTTATATATATATATGCTGGTAGCTATTCCAATTCGTATATATATTTATATATATAATATATATATATATATATATATATATATATATATATATATATATATATATATAATATATATATATATATATATATATATATATATATATTCATTTATATGTTTGTATGTATGTATGTATATTTTTGTGTGTGCGTGTCTGCTTCTGTGAATTTGTCTTATGCCTTTTGTGTGTAGCATACCAAGCAAAAGTACCAACATCTCAGTGCATCAGTTGGATAAGCAACAAGCAGCTTGCTCATTGGGTCATCATGTCGCCAAGCAAGGAAGTCTGGCGTCGGAAGTAATTTCGCCTGGAAGGGTTGAGGGATTTACATAGGCTGGACAGTTATGAGTATCAAAGATATTACACGGTCGCCATAAACATGGTCTCGCTGAAGGCTACGCTATAAAGTTGACTCCATAATTTCCCAAACTCCTTATCCACAAACACTTTAGCTGCTTTAATGGCATTGTCTGAAGTGATTAGTGGTTAAGTAGTCTTTAGGACGAGACCCCATTGCTCTGAAGGCTGGAGGCGAACGTAGCTTACTACAGGGCTCTCACTTCATTCACTAGTTAGCATACTTTATGATACTTTCAGCACCCGGCGCTCTCACAATTTCACCATCAATATTCAATCAGCTGTCTCAAGCATTTACTCATGCCACTGCTCTTCCGCCAGGTACCTCATCAGTCATCATGTACCGCCCGCCGTCAGCTACATATACTCCTAGAAAATCAGCTGTTTTTTTCAGAATGTGTTGATCGTCACTGTTTATGCCATACTAGGTTAACTCGTGTCTGGTGTCAGTTCGTGGAGAACAGAGTACCCGGGGAAACCACTGACTAATCCTAAGTTCCTGCAGACTACCTTACTTGATCCTCCGCTAGGTAGCTGACCAGTCAGCATGTGTTGTAGCTGTCAGATACACGAGAAAGGAACTAAAACCAGCGTTGGATTAAAACACTTTTCGTTGTCCAACCTGGAGTTAGTATAGTCCTCAAACGTGCGGGGAGTTTTTAAAGTGAAGGAAAAGTTTAGTAAAAACAAAAATACATACAAAATGCAATTTACTACATACACGTACAAACTTGTTGGGTTGAAATAAGGTTTCTAGGAACTGAATACGTAAATCCTCTTGGACAAAATATTAGAGTGGCATGGCCTTAATAGTGTAGCAGCAGAGACCGAAAAAGTGGCTTATTTTAGGAGTAACCCCAGCCGGCGGTAGAACAAGCAGCATCATATATCAAATAAAAGCTAAGAATCTCAGGATTCAGAAACTGCGTGATGCCGGAACCAAAAAGTTGTACGATTGGAGATATCGCACCGTTTCCATGGCAACCTTTTTGAAGTAGTGAAATCACTGAAAAAATACTCTTCAATCAAATCATTGTTTGGTGGCCTTCCTACCAATATTTCTCATTCAAATTACTCTTGATAATTAACAAGGTCCTTGTCTAGTGAAAAAACGTAAAATGAAATGTTGAAGTTGCGTCTGCACTGATTGACCCCATATTTAGGGTACATAGGTACAAACGGGTAAAAAATGACTATTTTTGGACTTAAAAGTTTTAATAAACGTCATATATGAAGTAGTTCAGGCTAACAATAGATATATTTGAGAAGAAGACATTATAAGCTTTCATTTGATGCATTATAAGACCCCCTGGCACATTTTTGTATTACAGAATTGGCTTCCTACATAGTAACTGTAGTGATGGCTATATGCAGCAACATGGTGAAAACTCACCTAATGACCATCTCATTCTAGTTTTGTACCTTATTAGCATTAATTGTCATTAGAAGTACCCTTGGCATTTAATAAGGCCCTTGCCTTGTGAAATCATTGAAGACAAATAATATAGATGTGTGTTGTACTGAGTGACCCCACGTTTAGGGTAAATATGTAAAAACGGGGAAAACATTGTATTTTTGGATTTTATTGTTTGAATAAAAGTAATATATGAGATTGTGCAGGCATGTAATATATATTTTCATAAAGTAGATACTGTGAGCTATCATATTACTACATTTTTTATTGAAAATATGGCGCCATATATAGTAGTAGTAGTAAAGGCTATATATACAGCAGCTTGGTAAAAACTCACCTAATGACCAACGCACTCTACTTTTGTGGCTTCTAAGCATTAATTATCATTCAACTTACTCTTCCCAGTTAATTAAATCCTTCTATAGTAAAAACAACTGTTAAATTTGTGTTTGCACTGAATGACCTCTTGTTTAGGTAATATATGATGCAAAAAGGGTGTAAATTTGATATTTTTGGCCTTTTAGTTATAATTAAAGATTTATTAGTTTTACGAAGGCAACTAATGGATACAATCTTAAAAGAAGACACTCTGAGCTTCCTTTCTATGTATCATTCACCATTTTATATTACCCAGTTTAAATACCCTTTTCACAAAATAACCGTTATTGCTTTGTTCAAATCTTGTGTTAGTGCTGTCTTATCTAGTGCCTTTGTTGGATAAAAAAAACTACCAAAGCAGGCCAGTGTGCTTGCCCTCATTGACCCATAGATTCAAGGCAAGTGTAAATAATGCTGGTAAAAACCTCATCTTCCCGAGTGTTTGTCAGTTAGGAAAGGTTAGGATCATACTGCCAGAGATGTCTATCTTGCGATATGCTGTTAATTGAATGAATAATACTGAGAACTTAAAATGTGACTAGTTTAATGATATATAAATGGTGTCATTTTATGTATATTCGATTGCATTTCAGAGATATCTAAAAGGAGCACTTTTTTATTGTCATTGGACATTTGTTTTGAGGCCTAAAGAGGTCAATTTGAAATGATTGAAAAAACTGACACTAGTACGATACAGCTCTATTAGAAGTTTCCAAGCCAGTTCTGATGAGGTATTTCACTTATCAAGGCTTGCAGCACCTCAAAATAGTTATTTTGAGTTTTATTTTCCAACTAAAAGCATATTTGAAAGGAAGATAGTAACTGCAGCATACTCTGCAAAGTAATAAGTTGTTGGTGCCTTGCTTTATTCCTTAAATATTTTTCATCGTAAATGTTGGCGGTTCTCTCTGGTTAGAAATTGAAACCTAAGTAAGTTAAGGTAGCTTGTGAGATTAACTTTTTAGATTCGGTTCCTCCTCTACCCTGCTTTTATTTCTTTAGCTTATACAAAGTCCATATTGCCCGAAAGGTATTCTACTGAGGAGCACATTTAAGCATCATAAATGTACCCTCCAAATATGGTGTAAAATATCTAAGAAGGTGGAGGAAAATGGTGTATCCAGCAAAAACCACTGTCTTATTGGAAGTCACTGACCCTCTGACAAATGAATCGTGGAGAGATCTCAGCACAGGTCATCCTCAACCATAGCTACCCCCTTTAACCATGTATATCCTTCCCAACCCCTATTCTAAGCTGACAAATGGAAGCCCAGGTCAATCCTAATCATAGCTACCCCCACCCCAACCCGAACCCATAATGCAAGCCGATATATAAACCATTGACTGATCACAATATATCTCCCCCATGACCATATCACATCCCCTCAACCCCTTCACCCTCAATCCACACATAATTAGGCAAGTGAAGATTGTACCACATGACAACTGCAACCATATCTTCCCCCAACCCCCAGCGCAAGCTGACAAACAGACAACAACATGAGCCACACGCAACCATACTAACCCATCGTAGGTTCGAGTCTCCACTGGATCCCCACGCAGGTTGCCCTGCCTCGTTATGAAAATGTGCAGCATTGTGGAGGGCTGTCTATGGTCCTTCTGCAATTAAAAGACTCCTTGTAACTATTTGTGAAGAGAAGGGATTTACTTCCGGATTCGGATTTCTATCTGGCTGCGATATGACCTAAGCTGTTAAAAGCGCTGTAAAACCCCATTCCTTTCCTTCTCTCACTCCTCAGTACAAGAATCATTGAGAAATTGCTACCTGAGTCAACCAAACATCCCCACCATAGTCTGCCTCATAATCCCACCTCCCCCACTCAGTAAAAGTTCGATAGTGAAATATTGAGAAAACTTATTGAGAAATAATTAAAGCCAACAGTGCCAACATTTAATTCCTGTACTAGATGCATGGGCATCTCTGGCATGATACACAACCACACACCTGATTGCCACGTGGTTTACTGGGCATGGATGCATGGATGACCTCAAAACTGAGTGTAGCTTTGATTCGCAAACTATGTGGGTCATTAATGTGCTTGGTGTTATCCATTGGTGTTTGTACAACCAGGCACTGGAAGACGTCCGATCAACTGATGCAGGAATTAAAATTCTGTACTGCACAATCGTTTTCTCATTATCAGACCAACAGTGACCGTATAGGCTATCTCTGAGGAGAGTAAGAGACAAAATATATCAGAACCTCACGTAGGTCTGCACATAGAAAGGAAACATTATTGTCTCTTTTCTCCTTATCAAATTGCCCCAAAAGATGATTGCTTTAAACAAGCATTTTTGGTATCAAATGTTATTGGTTTTGTTTTGTTTTGACTATGTTCTAAAGTTAAGCAATCTAGAAGTTCGAAAAAACCTTTTTTCTCATTTATTTAATAAAGTGTGAAATCCTTTTCCTATTGAGTATTTTCTCCAGATTAATGATGTGCAATGGTTCATGGTCCATTATTATGAATAGGAGCTCTGTTTCATAACATGCACAATGTGCATGTTTCTTCAACTCTTCACTCTGAAAATTTAGCACCCTATTTAGAGGGTCTATTTGTGATGCTTGAATGTGTTCCTCGTCAGAAGACCTTTTAGACAATATATAAATTGCATAATGTTTCTAGGCAAATAAAAGAAGGGAAGAGAATGAAACGGATTGGTAAAAGTAATCTCACAAGCTACCTTAACCTAACCTATTCATGTTTAGATTTTCAAATTTAGAGAACCGCCTGGATCTAAGATACTCTATAATTTGATAATTTAGGAATAAAGCAAAGCATCAACAACTATCTTAATGAGTTGTGGATTATGCTGCAATCAATATCTTTCCTTCAAATATGCTTTTAGCTGGAAAATAAACTCAAAATTGCCATGTTGAGGTGCTGCAGGCCTAGATATGTGAGACACCCTCACTAGCAATGGGTTGAAAACCTCTAACAGAGCTGTATCGTTTAAGTGCCATTTCTTTCAATCAATTAGAGTTTAGACTAACTTCTTTCGACCTCAAAACAAATGTCCAATGACAATTAATATTGCTCCTTTTAGAATACACTCAAATAACATAAAAAGCACAATTTATATATCATTAAACTAGTCACATTTAGAGTTCTCTGTGTTATTCATTCAATTAACAGCATATCACAGGATAGACACCTCTGGCATTATGATCCCACTTTTCATAACAGAACAAACACTGAGCTTTTTATCAGCATCATTCACACATACCCTGAACTAGGGGGCCAATGAGGGCAAACACACTGGCCAACTTTTGGTAGTTCTCATTTAGGACTATCACAGCAGTAGATAGCACTAAGTGAATAAAGCAATTACGGTTATTTTGTGAAAAAGCCTATTCTGAAACTATTATGTGGAGCCATCTTTACACTAGGTAATATAACATGGTGAATGATACATGAAATGGAAGCTCAGAGGGTGTAGTTTCAAGATTGTATTCATAAGTGGCCTTATTAAAACTAATATTAGTCTTTTAACATAACTGAAAGGTTAAAGATATCGGATTTCTACCCTTTACATATATAATCTAAACATGAGGTCACTCAGTGGAAACCCAAATTTAACATTTATTCTCACTAAAGATTCTAGGATCTTATTAACTGGCAAAAGTAAGTTGAATGCGAATTAATGCTAAGAAGCCACACAAGTAGATTGAGTTGGTCATTAGGTGGGTTTTACCAAGTTTCTGTATGTAGCCCTTAATTACTACTGCTACCATGTATTTCGCCATATTTTCAATGAAAGATGTGCAAGTGGTCTAATCATATTTGAATGATTGCTCAGATTGTCTACTTTATGAAGATATATATTGCATGTCTGCACAATCTCATGTATAACTTTGACTTTAACAAAAAGTTCCAAAAATACAATGTTTTTCCCGTTTCTGCATATTTACCCTAAACGTGGGGTCACTCAGTACAACACACATCTAGATCATTTGTCTTCAATGATTTCACAAGGCAAGGGCCTTATTAAATGCCAAACGTAATTCTAATGACAATTAATGCTAATAAGGTACAAAACTAGAATGAGATGGTCATTAGGTGAGTTTTCCCCATGTGGCTGCATATAGCCATCACTACAGCTACTATGTAGGAAGCCAATTCTGTAATACAAAAATGTGCAAGGGGGTCTTATAATGCATTAAATGAAAGCTTATAATGTCTACTTCTCAAATATATATATATTGCCTGCCTGAACAACTTCCAATGTCTTTTATTAAAACTTTAAAGTTTAAAAATAGTCATTTTTTACCCGTTTGTACATATGTACCCTAAATATGGGGTCAATTAGTGCAGACACAACTTCAATATTCCATTTTACGTTTTTTTACTAGACAAGGACCTTATTAATTATCAAGTGTAATTTGAATGAAAAATATTGGTAGGAAGGCCGCCAAACAATGATTTGATTGAAGAGTATTTTTTCAGTGTTTTTACTACTTCAAAAAGGTTGCCATGGAAACGGTGTGATATCTCCAGTCGTACAACTTTTTGGTTCCGTCATCACGCAGTTTCTGAATCCTGAGATTCTTAGCTTTCATTTGATGCATGATGCCGCTTGTTCTACCGCCGGCTGGGGTCCATCCCAAAATCTGGTCCTTTGCTGCTACACTATAACACTAAGTTTAAGTTGTAGAGCGATCACCCGATTCCTTGTCTATATACCTTGTGGACGGTAGTCCCTGTAACTTCCCATATAGCCATCGATTGGCCTTATCAATGGTGTAGATACAAGAACCATCAGGTATAGTCTTTAGGTCATTAAACATTTTCATTGTTTCTTTTGCGTTAAGTATTATTAATATTATTTAATTACGTGTTTGATGATTTATGATTTGTAGTTATCAATGATTTCTTGTCTATACGATATGGCAAATAAAGACATTGCTATCACTTTTCTATGTGTCAGATTGTGAGCACGGCACATACACGTGGGGTTAACCAAATAAAGGTTTACAGGAAAAACGCATCCCCACATTATTCCATGGCTTTGCTTCAGTGTTGTTCTTGCTTTAGTGCGTACGAATGTATTCTGTAAATGATATAAATATTCTGCACAAATACGAGCCGCCCACGGCGCTGGCGAGACGCGTAAGATAAGCCCTAAGCACCAATTTGGGTATATTTTGTTCTCTTTTATATACACGAGCCGAGACACGCCTTTACGATTGGGAAATACACATACCCCCACATCATACATGTACATTGCTCTTCGAGTCCGATTCCAAATAAAATATTTGATTGACAAGTGATGTCATGGAAGGGGTGGTCTCTCATTTAAGTTTGTCTGCATTATTATAAGCATCAGACCACACACGCGAACTCTCTGAGCAAGAGCGAGTAAAAACAAACACACTCTATGTGGGAGAGATCTTCGGTCCTCCTTCATGCCTTGAGCACAATAAACATCCAGTTATGCCACATAGTGTGCCTCTCTGGTTACAGCGATGGTCTTGTCTTGTCACATTTATGTGTCGCTATACATCACTTAAACATATCCAACTATGGTCTTCACCAACAGGTGGTCCCAGAGTTTTCAATGTATATGTATCACTTTACTGGCTCGGGCAACTCTAACTGTGGTAGCGGCCGTTGTTTACTATATGATGACTATTAGCCGAGTCGCTCGTATATCACTGAAACATATCCATAGGCGTTAATCAGCAGGAGATCTCTCGAAAAGGTTTTATTGTTTACTGTTATATGCAAAGGACCACCCATTTGGAACTCTTTGGGCATGGAAGGGTTAACAAATACAAAGCTCTACGTGCCAAGTTGTCTGTTCTCCTCTTCGGCCGCGGAGGCTTGAGCTGCTCTATAAACCATCTAGTTATGCCACATAAATGTGCTGCTGCAGTTCCAGCAATGACCCTGTCTGGTCGCCCAGTCGCCCGTACATCACTGAGGCCATGCCCGGGACAAAATCAATCTTCTGCTCTGGGGGAGATTCGGCAGAGAAGCTTCCGTTTGCAATGTACGGCGTTGGTTCGTCGATAAATCAGCAATCGTGCCAGTGGTCGATGGAGTGAGAGATACCATTAGTTTGTGTCATGTTCTAGACGTACTGCTGCTCTGCTGCCTTCTAAATACATACTTATACCCATCCGTACCACACCACTTTTCCGAGGGAGGGATGGGGTGAGCGGGGACGGGAAGAGGGAGAGGGGGGGGGGGGGGGGGGGAGGGGAAGTATAAGGGGTAGAGATACCATTAGCTACTGTCATGTTCTAGACACTAGAAGTAGTAGTAGTAGTAGTAGTAGTAGTAGTAGTAGTAGTAGTAGTAGTAGTAGTATTTGAAGCAGCAGCTGCAGCAGTAGTAGTAGTTGGTTATGGGGGTAGTTGTAGTGTTGAAAAAGAACATACAGTTTTCGATTCAAACAAACACGTATACACGTACAAACATACTAGACGCAGTATTAGTAGTAGTAGTAGTAGTAGTAGAAGTAGAAGTAGTAGTAGTAGTAGTAGTAGTAGTAGTAGTAGTAGTAGTAGTAGTAGTGGAGCATCAGCAGCAGAAGTAGTAGTTAAAGGTAGGCCGACAGGAATACTATGAAGACCAGCTTGAGCATGGTATTGATGGAGCAAGTGTTTCACCTAGGTCAATTGCTATTCCATCGCAGACTCACTTCAGGCCCATCGACTTGATGATAGACAGCCGTTGTCTTCAACTCCTGTTTTTTGATAATGATCATCACTCAGGCTTGTAAGCATGGGAGTTGATGCCAGCGCTGTGGTGCCATACGACCTGTCTGCTAAGCCTCTATGTATAAAGTGAACGCTTTTAATTCAATCATGACTAAAAGTTAAACAATATCTCAGGAATACTGAGTGAATTTTGTAAAATACTTCAATAAGAGCTGTTGGTAGTGTTTTGAAAAGCATTAGTTTCGTCTAAAAGATTTCATAATAACTGTCAGGCTGCTTTTGGGTGCTGCGAGCATAATACTGGTCAAGATTTATTGACCTTTTTACCGCTGACCAGTATACACAATTAATATTGTTTCTATTGTAACATACTTGATTGTAGTATTACTGCTGTTGGCGAGTCAACCCAAATTTAGAATCAACATAAATTAGAGTTGGATACGTGTATGTATAGTAAGAGAATTTGAGTTGTGGGTATCAATGAACCTCAATACAAGAAATATATTCTGAGTAGATGCAATGCAAAAAGTAAGGTTGGTTTGAACGTGTACAGAAACATATATATTGAATTATAGTAATTTCATTAAGTTTAGGAAGAAAATGGTTCAGCTACTCATAAGCCAGCTGACCTTAGGGTTTTAAAACTTTTGAAGAATGAGAAATCATTCACTTTATTTGTTGACCTATCACGTAATCCCTACATATCCTCTCTTGTGTCCATCGATCGCGTTAATCCGTTAATCCGTTAATCCTGAATCCTCAAGAGCACTATGTCTATCCAAGATGACCATCAAGTGTCCTCCGTATGACTGTGAGAAGGTTTTTGCTAATTCCTTGTTCCATTAAGCAGCATCAAGTCCAGCTGGGACTGATTGGATGCTGCAGTGACTGTGGTCACAGTTTAACCAATGTACGGCCAGGGAGAAATCATGGGCAGGTAACTCATAACAAATTAACTCATCAATTAGAGTCATACTAGTATTTGAAAGAATATTTGAAAAACGATTTGTAAACCTAATGAGGACATCAAATCAAATATTCTAAAAACAATATTGTTTGGTATTGAGAAGGTTTCATGTGTCTGGCTATGTGTACCCTTAAGACGTTAATAGGTTAACACGTGCAGAGATTGGATATCGTCATAAAAGTGCACGTTGAGGTGAATTAAAATGCCATCTATGTTAAGGCCACTATGACTGAGTAATGGAATGTGTTTAATCCGTGTCCTTACAGTAAGGCACGTTGCTACACTCACAAGTGATTTGTATAGACTATGCACATCAGTGCAAAGTCTCATTTACGAAAGAATGAACTAAATCTTTTTAAGTGAGGTGCTAATACAATGTATTGGGCAGTGGAAAGTCTACTCATTAGGTGTTATTCATGCATTGCGCATGCGTTGCAGAACTTTCTATTGGCTTGTCGTTTATTTACCATTAATTTATTCGTTTGTGACTACAAAATGATTATTGTGCCACCTTATCCATGGATTTACATTGCGGAATAATCTATTCTATCGACAAAACACATTTTAATTCATTTTTTTTTTGTGAATATGAATGAGATTGACTTAAGAGGAATATGCTCGTTCACACGAGTAGAGTGGTTCAGACACATGTATATGTTACATGCATGGGCACACGTTCATTATAATTATGCGTTAGAAAAGTTTTCATAAACCGATAATAACTAAGCGATTCATGTTTTGTAAAACGACATGATCACGTTCGTTTAATCCACAATACACCATGTGTTATTTATTTATGCTTAGCGTGCACACAGCACATTGCAGAATTAATCGAAATAAGTAAAAGCGAATCTGCCATAATTTAATTGCAACCATTGCGTAATCGTGTAACAGTCTTCTGGTGTATGGTTTTATTTGCTCTGTGGGTACCTCATATCTTGCACTGCAGGTTTTTTGTATATATCTCCTCGCATGTGAGTCTAATCCGATTACACATTTTAATGGCTTAGCAAATCATAAACACTTGGGAAATCCACCGACTAACCTTAAACTTAAATCGACTCGAATAGCTATATATATATATACACACACACACACATATAAATATATATATATATATATATATATATATATATATATATATATATATATATATATATATATATATATATATATATATATGTGTGTGTGTGTGTGTGAATATATATATATATATATACATATATATATATATATATATATATATATATATATATATATATATATATATATATATATATATATATATATATATATATATATATATATATATATATATATATACATATATATATATACATATGGATGGGTGGATGATAGATAGATAAATTCTCTTCATTTCTAATCCCAGGTTATTTGTCTGTTGTCGAAATCCGCATAAGAATACATCCTGCTTTGTGGCTTTTTTTTATTCAGTCGTTGCTCAATTCGAAAAAGCACGATAAACAAAATCCATCTTGGAGACTATCTCATATTGCCTCAGATATCAGCAATCGCCCTTCTAATCAAGAATATGTATATGTTATTAGTAAGTTATTACACAACTCCCGCTCAGCAATAGTGATAAAATAGAATGTGATGTGTTTCATCAACGAGCCCTTAACTAGAACGATTGTGCAATCACACAGTTTGCCAAGATAACACGTAAGACATTGGTGAGAAATTGACTCCTTAAGAAACTCGCGTCACATTTTAACCCGAGGAAAATGATTCATCCATTCCCCGAGCGATTTTCATTATTTCCAATTACAGTCTATTTAAGCTCTTATGCTAGGCGGAGGATTTGCCTAGCTCACGGCAGCGCATTGATGTCATTGTCTCTCCGGTATAGTGTGTCATTACCGTCACAGTGACCCTCTCCCCAACCCCCTCGACTAGCCTGGGGAGAGACGTGGATTGGGTGGAAAATAATGTGACTATCCTGACATCTGACGTCATCTCTAAAGGTGGCCTTATTATTGTCGCCAATGAGTTTACATCTTCACCACCCCTGTTTCACCCTTGGGGCGGGTTGAGTAAGTACTCGTCACAGTGTAACATTCTAGTACCCCCTCCACCCCCTTGGGGGATAAATGAGTGGTATACTATGGCTAGGTCATGTCATTGTTTTTAAATCCTTAATGACTATTCACAAGGACATGATTCGTAATAAGTGTGCACCCTTAATGAAGCACTTTCATGTTTTGCCAAGTTGTATACCGTAACATTTTCGCGGCCTTTGATTAGCGAAAGGCAGATAAATTTAGTACAAACGGTTATCATCAATATCTTTCAAACTTAAGCTTTCTACGAGACAATATCACAATGCTGAATTCAGTTCACTGTCGTATAGGGAAGGTATGAGCGTCACTGATGTCTTTGACTCTCTTGATGATATACGTGATTGTCTCCAACACGTCTCATGGCGTCCTCCCCTCCTACACACCCTCCCCACTCCCTGGGGGACAGATCTACCTCACAATCAATCACTTCATCACATCTAATCAAACTCTCTCTCTCAGCAGTAGTTACCGGCCAGGTAGAGTTCATCAGGTATATTAGCCAGGTACTGGAGCCACCCATAACGGCTGCTACATATACAGCGTGTGCAGTTCCCAGTCAGATATCAACAGACAAGCGGATATTCTAAAAAGGTAAAGTATACAGTAGTTATATACAGTGATACCATGTAGTCTATGTATACCATGACTTTTTATGGTCTGCACAATAAAAAAATAATACAGTAAAAAGAAGTGTTTGTTAGTGTTGTCAAAGAGATCTCTCTTAGATCTTTCTTAGGCCTTAACTTAGTTTGCAGTCACGCTTTAGACTTGAAATGGTAACGGTGACAATATATATATATATATATATATATATATATATATATATATATATATATATATATATATATATATATATATATATATATATATATGTGTGTGTGTGTGTGTGTGTGTGTGTGTGTGTGTGTGTGTCTGAGTCTGTCTGTGTGCATACCTGGCCTACTGATATTCATTGGGCTAGGATTAGGAATGAACGAGAGCTATAGGAGGATGAGGATTGTATTGATTCTGGGCGAAACAGGGGTCCCTACACACAGCCGCATGGATTAGCTGTCCAGAATACATGATACCAAACTAGATAAGTTCCAATTCAATTCTACTATCTAATACCTTTCATCTTACAACCTGATAATTACTTTTCTGTCCAACATATTTAAACGTAGTTAATCGTTAGAGCACCTGAATAAATCTATAATTCCAAAAGTATGTGTACGCTGCAGTTGTGAATGAACTCTTTCGATAACCATTGATGATTAGAACAGATGCTGTATCAAACACACCCAAAAGTAGGTTTCATTTTGTCAATTTACTGCAGATGGAGTATCGACTTTTTATGCTGTGATGGATATGAATGATTCCTTTTGCTCTTAGCTAATAAACTGTGCTCATCGCACAAAGTAGACCGATATGAAAATGAAAATGAATATTCATTGAAAGAACCAATCCACTTGAACTTTGTTTCAGACGGCAAACTGAAGCAAATACATTTTTTCTTGGCAGTGAAAGTTGTTTTTCTGTGATGACGACTACTGGAGAATCAGTGAGCCGCTTGATCATACCATTAGCCCGATGAGCGCAATCCGAGTGTGATCTGTCAGAGCATTGCGACAGCCTCTCACACTCACACAAACACTTATCATGATGAATAGTATCGTGCTGCCCATAGAATTCAGCCTCCTCGCACAAGTATCCCTTGCTCGCCACGGCCGCCAAGAAAACATCTTCAGTTGGCGCATCTAATTTCCTGATTGAATTTCTGCACATGCCATCATCACATTAATGTCTTCTTTACGTCTTCGTGACAAAGTGCATTAAAGGAGTTATGGGTATGGGGTCAAGGTGTGTGGCCGTCCTTAACATACACTCAACACCTAGATCAACAAGGCCGCCATGCCACACTTATAGATTGACTCGCACAGAAATCAATCCCACTTCATTTGAGAAATGCATTTTCCCGATGGACTTCAAGAAAAAACACTAATGTCCCACGATCAACCGAATCGCATTTACAAGAGTAAATATGACAGCAAGTAGTATGTATAGTTCAGACATAAACGCTACCTATTTTCCCGTTTCTGATATCAATCATTAGACTGTAGCAACACAGGACATCCACAATAAGATATCGTTGCATATAGTAACGTTCAATATTATTGAACTAGTAGTATGTATACACGTTTTGGACCGTCTCGGTTTGATTCAATACATATACATTTCTTATTACTGGTAAAGTACTTAAAATCTTAGTATAAATTGTCTATTGCCATATCTCTATCGTTCGCCTTTGTGCTTCTGCATTGGTCGTAAACTCAAGATGTAATTTTAACTTTGTTAATTTGCGTAAATGCATATCAAAATAAAATAGCATACACTACTGTGGAAACACATACGTGCACTTTCCACTACCTCAGATAGGCACAATTCTTAATGCAACTCTTTCGTCACTCCAATGAGATCAGATGTCGTGATGTTGGCACCAATGCCAAGGGGATCTTCTACTATAAACACCAGCCTTTTGATTAGCTTCAATTAATCAGCACCGACTGCTATTCATGCTATAGCGAGTTATAAACTAGAGGAATAATGAATCAGCCCAATCTTTAGGTGAAATTAATAATTCACGTTTATATGTGAGTTGAGACATTAAAGGAATCAGAGCAAGCGTTTTGGCACTGAAGAAAGATCTAGTAGCCTTTATCTCGAGGTACCATTTCCTTCTACAATATTTGGATTTTGTCTAATTTTCAATGTGTGTATGTTTTTCATGTGATGTTACTTCTTCTATTGACAAACTTTTTAGAAAATTAGAAAACAAGAATCGAGAACAATATGTACTAGTTCCTCATTTAAAAAAAGATATAAAACTGAATACCAAGATAATAAATGACAGATCGTATGTGTTTAGAAATAGTTTACATTATCAAAGTGCCAGTTAAGTGTATAACATATAATCTATCATAACACC
>OZ012684.1:2298903-2336204 GCA_963942565.1 Maea johnstoni | reverse complement strand
CTTCAGTTGCTACTCCCAAGAATCTTACATCCTACTGGGTTTGTACTTTGGTGATGCTTAATGTATTCCTCCTCAGAAGACCTTTTCAGGCAACATACACTTTGTATAGGTTGAATTTGCAAAATTAAAGCAGGGTACAGTAAAAAACTGGGTCAATTAAAGAAAACCCTCTGCAACCATACCAGGTGCGGCATGTTCTTTGATTGGATGATATTCGATTGGAACCTCCGCACCTGCGTATTCTGACAAAGTCTTATTCCCTAAGAAAGTGTTCAGCACAAAAAGGTTCCAATGCATTTCCCTCCATAGACTCGATGTGTGTCGTTTATTGACCAGGCCGACTTTTCATTTTACCTGCACCTCATTTTGCCGCCTGTTCGACGACACGATGCCACACTACTAAAGTGAAAATGGAAGAGAATTGAATCCTGTTGTCGAACATGTGATGACAGAAAGCATCTGTGTGAAAAGTCGGCCTAGCTAGACGGCACAAATCGGGTCTATGTTTTCTATTGCGAATAGTCGGAGTCAGCACCAGCGATAATATACAAAAGGGGTTGACCTCGCTATCAGCGGTCGCATCACACTTGCCAGTACAATATCCCAGATAGTGACGGAGAGAGGAAAATTCTTGAAGGGGGAAATCTTTGACATTAGGGTGTCATTAGGTTTAGTGCGTGTATCAATCAGGGCGAGAGGCAGAAAAGTGCATCTAGCGGTCATTGGATCCATAGAAAAGTTCCCTGTATGACAGCAGGTCTGGGATCCCGCAACCTGATTCCATCAAGTTGCATTACAGAGCCATGATTGAATTACCAACCTGGGACCAGATGCCGAAAGACAGAGTGGCATGGGTCACGAGGATTTACAGCGTGTTGGATGGAGTAATAGAGCTATCACTCACCATGGACCGACAGGATTAATTAATTATCGACCCCCTTTAGCCGCGGATGGATATCCCCGCCACTCTGGGATGGGATGGCCAGCGGGCAATTAGTCCTGCGAGATGGGAGAGTCTGATCTTACGTCCAGGGGTGTGTAACCGTCATTTGGGAGACAGACTTTATGCAATAAATTACGGCCTTCTTATGAGATTTCCAGACGCGAATAGATCATGATGTGAGTGCTTGCAATTGGTGTACAGGCATTTTAGACGTATCAAATGGTCACGCCAATAATTAGTCAGTAACACTCTAGCCATACAGATTCAAATTAGGAGACAGACCTATTGCCTTCAATTAGCCTTATGTGATTTTCATACGTGAATATATCATATTGTGAGTGATAGCAATAGGTATACATGCATTTTGATGTATCGAACGATTACGTCCCTATTGTAATTGTTGACCCTCTGGCCATGTAGATACAGATTCGAAAGTTCTGTAACACTCATGTGGGAGACAATCTATGCAACGATATACAGCTTTATGTGATTCTTTTCAGAATACATCACAATACGCATGTCTACGAGTGATGTGTTGAAAGAGTAAACCACCATATATTTAGTCAGATATAGAATTAGGCTGAAATGGTCATTTGCTATGTATTCACGCGTACAAATATGATACTGTGGATGCCCATAATTGTTGTAGCTGCATGCGTTTTAATATATTAGATGCTTAAATCATATGCATAATGATGTATATCATGCATTTTGATGCATTAGATGGTTAGATCGCAAATTAGTTACTGACTCTAGTCATGCATACAGATTCTCCGTGGCTTTGGGACTGAAGTGATCATTTGCAATCCACATAAGCTCCATCACTCTTAGCCTGAAAATGAACATTTGCCATGGACACATTATAACGAGAGTACTCGCAATTGGAATACACGTATTTCATCGTATGGAAAGATTAATTTACTTATTATTTGTTGACCTACTAGTCATGAATATAAGATCCCCGCTGCGGGAATAAATATTAGCTATTTATGTTGATTCACCACTATCTTTGGCCAGATAGCACTCTTGTAATGCATACTGACTTTACACCTTCTCGGTCCAAAATGGACAATATCAATGTATACAGATTTCCTAGCGTTCTTAATATGTTGAAATGAACATCCAATCTTCGTTAAGGATGTCTAACCTCCATTCATTAAATTCAGTCTGACACTGCATCGTGTTTCAAGACGTGAATTTACATGTACTATATTATAACTCACAAGCGGCGTACATGACTTTGTTACCAATGTAAATACCAGTATCAAAAATCATATATACTACGCACCAGTTTAAACCCGTTTACTCTGAATAACTTTGTACTAAACACTGTAAACATTTTTCCTACTCTTTCATCTTTTTTGGTTTTGGAAATACCTCTGGACCTTCCCCAATATATCTCGCTAGAAACCTCTTGGATCTCAAGCGTCACACCAAGGCGCTTTATGCCAGTGCCTAGGTCATTAGGGGGGGGGGGGGGGGAGGAGGGGGGAGACAATCGTACGACTCTGTGGAGCAACTGTTGCACGACAATTGCGCAACAGTTGTGCTAATTTGGCGTGCAACCATCGTGCAACTCTGCAAGCAAGTATATATAGGGGGATTCCATTGACTTTTTCATTGATTTCCGTTGCACGACTGTTGTGCAATAGTTGCAAGCCCTTGAGATAATTGCCCGACTGTTGTGCATCTATTGGGGATTCTACAGAATTCGCGAATCAATTCTCGAATTGGCTGCGACTGAAAATAGGCAAAAAAAATGCGTGCGATCAACTTTTTAGGTACATAATCAAATGCAATTATCGTGCAACAATTGCAAGACTGTGATATTTCTGTAAAATTGAGAGACGTGCGATTATTTCCCCCCAATGTGACCTAGGCATTAGATAGCTGGGTTTAATTGAAGCATTTTTTTCAATTTGTGAAGGAGCGCAATATATATCATATTGTGCATGTAGCAATAAGTTTTCTCCTGTCACTGGTCTTCATTAGATAATATACTTTGTTGCATTTGATATACATATTGTAGTTACTAGAGTTTACTCCACTTTCAATGTATCGTGTCTGGATTTTCTGTCTGAAATGGCGTAATCATTAACTGAAGTGATTTAACCCTTTCACACATGGAGGGTACTTGTTCTTAGGCCTGAAATATATATGGAAATATCTATCCTAAAAATTATATTGTTTCTATTTTACGTATCCTTCCCTCTTATTCTTTTGACAATTATTGCTATATAGGTGAGTTTAGTTCAAAGTTGTCAGACCCTGTGTGCACCCCCGATCTAACAATTCTATGTTCCCTAGCAAATACCATCTGCAACTTTGATACCTGTGAGATTAATTCCGTAATGAAGCTAGAGTTCATACTGTTCAGGGCAAAATAAGTGTGAGCATTCTGCTTAACATTTCTCTCTTAGATATTTTCCAAAAGGTGCTTTCATACGAAAGACCTCAAAGTAACTGCTGTAACAAATTTGTTAACTTGGAATGCATGCCTCTATGCTATGAGCCTAAGTTATCATCGATAGATAGGAAGCGATACGTTGCCTTTTGGAAGTATGTTCCATTGTCAGGTGAGTGCAATCAGAGCTAATTGGTCTTATCCCTGGGCTGCCAGGGGTGAAAATGGTAGACAAGTATTGTACTGTATGTTTATTTGACTGAGCCCGAAGGCACAAAATAATAGCAAATACATCAATTTTTGAAGAAGAACAGTAGATAAATAAACAAGGTAGTACAAACAAAGAAATTAACAGAAATTGAATAACTATCCAGAGAGGTGTTAGCCTGTCTGGGATAGAAAAACAAAGTATAGATACAATAAAAATACAAGAAAATGTTTAGGTGCTTAACCTTAATCCAGTCTAGCATGTGTTCTTGGATTTGGATTCATGATATTGTTTATCTTCACCCTTTCTGCTGCATATCACTATGGTGCGTGGGGTTAATTTGTGAATGTGGTGTCATTTTGAGATATGTTACATATTTTCCGGTCTACAACCTCATCATCACCCTAATGAGACCAACTGTGACTGTCTAGGACATCACTAGGAAGAATAAGAAAGTAATATCTAAAACAGTTTTGGCTCTTCTTTTCTCCACATTGAACTTCATCAAAACAATCATTTTGGGTATCAAAATTTAAAGGATTTCCCAGATATTTGGTATATAAGCTGAGATGAGTATTTCAGAGCAATGGATATCACATTCTTTTCAATTTGATGCAATCTAGAAGTAAAATATACATTATTTTCTCATTTTCGACCAAAAAGGTCATTGAGTGCAAACGGAGCAAAAATTAGAAAAATAAACTACCCTTACTTTCGTATGGATTTTAAAGTTTTTTTTCACATTATTTAAGTTTTTCACAGAAAAGATTTTATACCCCGCTTAGAGGTTAATACATTTAAGATGCTTAATGTTTTCCTAATTAAAAGACCTTTCAGGCAATACATACTTTGTAAAGACTGAATTACCTAATGAATACATGGGCAGACCAAGCCAAAAGGATTGCACCCATTAAGTTCCTCGCGACATTTCCCTGCCAATGAATTATTGTGGAGAAAAAATTGAGGGCCCAAGGAAAATCACCGGCACACCCCAAGTCACTAGTAAATCCATGCCTAAGAGCTAGATTCGGACCCGTTAAACAGTATCCGTGATCATTGAAACCTAGATACTAAGCGACTCCCCAGTACGTCTCTAGTAACTGGGTGCCAGTGCGCTGGTCACTGATGCCTAGGTATGGATGTCCTTAGCAGGCCATTCACCTGAGTGACTCCCCTGAAGGTCACTGTTACATAGGTTCTAGGTACTATGAGATTAAGTAACGAATTTCATACGTATGTTTAAATCTACTTCTCATGTACACTTTCGTCACATTTTGAGTGGAACTGGAAGTGCATCTGCTGTAAAATATCCCGATATTTTGATACGTCGTTAACAAAGTCCTGTAATTTGGGAAAGATTGCGTTAGTTGAATTTTTGCGTTTTTTGTGTTAAGCCTCGGAAAATTAAAATTCGCAATGATCAGTGCTGCCACTGTAAGTGTATATCTGGCACTCCATGTTCGCAAAGTTAAAAAAAAAGTAAAAATCGAGTTTCTGTAAGTTTTTTTTTTTTATAATTTTATTGTTCCAATAGCAAAAGAAACTTCAGTACATACATCAATTCAGTAGCAATTGCAGTGTTATACAGTAATATACATCCTCATAGTGCCCTTAGTACATTGTAGAAACCTGACCATTTCCCAAGAGTTTTCGGTACTTTTTAATAGTGGCTATATAAATCTCTAATTCCATTTGGTATTTTAATATTTTCTGTATTTTCATGAGACTTATATTAGACTTTGTCCATTTGCTTTTATATATCTCGTGTTTCGCCACTATCAAAATCTGGTTTGTTATGTATTCATTACCGTTATTGCCTAGTATAATGGATGTTTTGTCCATCTTGACCGGTTTTGTTAATACCGTATTTAACCAAGTTTCTATATCATTCCATAGATCACCGATTCTGCGGCATTCATATAGTAAGTGTACAATGGTATCTACTTCATCACAGTGCTCACAGTGGTCGTTTTCTTTTATGTTGAATTGATAAAGTTTTTTATTGGTAATGAGCGTTCTGTGCAAGATTTGGAATTGAAAATACATATTTCTTGCATTTAATTTACATGTATTTGATATGGTATATAGGTACTTCCAGTTGTATTCCTCCCCTACATTAAGTTCTTCTTTCCACTTTATTTGTCCTTTGGAGAGATTTAGTGGTATTTGTCTATGGAATACTTCTCGGATGTTTTTCGTACCTTTCTTGTCTTTCATTAACCATTGTACACTTACTGGTCTGTTAGCATCGTAGGTTTTTGGCATATGCGACATTTCATTTTTCCATATTCTTGGAATTGCTTGCCATATACCCATATACGATGTGAACATTATTGTTTCTGAGTTTCTGTAAGTTGGCAAAATTTACTCTACACAATATTTTGTGAATTTACAGTAATGCATTCCATTTTTCACTTCTCACATACTAGTGGTCCAATTTCATCTTGGCTTGGCTTCTGGTCATATGATGAATGTACGAGGAGGAGAGAAATCTCCAGCATGGCAGGAAATATTATGGAGTAAGGAGAAAAGGTGACATAGTCATACACTACATAGCCCAGTTTTCACCCCCATTCGATCTATTAGTCATATTAATCTGGTTATATCACACGGAGGATAACTCACACGGGAGAAGATGAAAAACGAGCAAGTCAAACCCATGTTCACTTTGGCTTGATAAATTGCTAGATTCTGCGTAACAACATTTCGCTAATAAATAAGTGCGAAGCTTAATGGGAAATTCAAGAGGTGCTGTGTCTGGTACTAGAAATACTAATAAATACAAAAAATACTAGTCACAGTATATCAAATATACGTGCCGTATCATATAGGCATCACAATTCAAAAGTTGGTAGGTGCTCAGCGCAGTTGACAGTCGGAACAGTGATTTATTAACAATTTACCAATGGAGATATGAATTCCAATTGTTAATGAATTAATTGATACGTTAAATTGAATTGTTGCTCAAATAATTCACATTCCCCTGTACGATTAGATATATTGTACTGTATAACAATTTGACTAATTTAACTACGTGGCCATACGTGTGTTTACGTTGGTCTATAGTTGGAGCCTCAATAAGGCCCTTCTTAGCAGTGTCAATACGGCTTGTAAACGCGGACGGTGTGGTTTACAGCAATGTGAGCAATGTTATCTGAGTCCACATTGGAAAATGTCCATGCCATGTCTATGTGTACTTCCGATAACTGTTTTAATCGCTCTGCCATAATTACCATATACCGGGTATAGCACCAGGAGGATGTATCTCTGCGATACAATTTATACCTGAAACACTATTACTCTCTCACTTATCTCAGCATTGTTGCTTGATCCGATCCGCAATAACCGTCATATGCAATAGGAAAATACACTTCACAATGATTTAAAATCATAAACACTGTTATTCTGAAACTTTTGTCACTATAACTGCCTGGCCCAATCTGCCATAACCACAATACTTAACACTAAATGAAAACAAGTACTAAGTACAATTGTACCTTTATCAATGTTATCCCATGTAATTCTGACTTATTTGTCACCATTGCTGCCATAACCACCGCAGGTACCATTGTAACACTACTAGTAGAATATAACAGATTGCATAAGTAACTCAAACAATGTCATTAGGACACTGCTTGCCACCATAGCTGTACTTGTTCACAGCTATAGTGGGTCAGTTGGCAGATCAATTTTATTGCATGTGAACTAATTACCATACTTTCTCGCTAAAGCAAGTGGCGGCGTGCGCTGCTCAGAACCATGACAATAATCCCAGAAGGCAGTGAAATGGCAGCAGCGAGGGCCTATTAGCGGTTGCGTGGAAATAATGGCCCCACTTGCCTTGACAGTAATTGCGGATAATTTGTGGAATTTTGATTCAACAAATGATTCCTGAAATCACTCTAATGACCGTCCTTTATGATGTAGACACGTTGGCGCTCTTTGTTGCTGGGCGGCAAATCAGCCACCTCACACTTGCTTAGTGGAGGAACAGTCCTGCTTGCATTTAGTCCATGTTTGCCTTTTGTGCTACCGCTTCCTGTAATGGCAACTTTTTGTGCAACTTTGCAGGCACAATAAGGAAGTAATGTATGTACTCAGAAAAGCAATGCATGCAATGTAGCTTGATCATAATAGGTGTGGGTTGCTGGCCTACCGATTATTTCTAAACATATTGTAGGAATATTCCCAGACTCAGGGAGAAAGCACAGACAAATCTCGAACAAGTGTTCATGATTTGAGAGCGCTACGTATGGCAGACACATTTTCACATTCCATATAAAACAATAATTATGGCAAGCCCAATCTTACCTCCATCACTATTCTCGGAACAGGTGTAACTGAATATTACATGTACCATATTAATCCATTTAATTCTGGGGTGTACATCCAACACGTCTCTTCAAACAGAGAAATAGTTATAATAGAGAGATTGTTATACCTGACAAGATCAAAAATATCAGTTTGTTATCAAGATATTCCCACGATATGGAAATACATATTTTGTTATTGATTCCCCTTTAGAGAGAGAGGTATGTGCTGTTTTAGTTCGTATTTCAAATTCCGAGTTTGTAAATAGGGTGCATTTTGATTTGTGCTGATTAGTGTAATAGCATTGCCAATGTGTCTCCCTAATGCGCCATTACTCACTACAAGCTTGGCACATGTTCTAGTCTCAAGTAATTTGTTAGCTGTGAACACGTGGTGTGGTTTAACTGTGAGGCACTCGTCCTGTTCGTTGGGAAAACAAGGTGCGCAGCTTTCATGGACATTTGGTAGAGGACGTGTGGAGCAGGGGATGCCATTAGTCTTTTTTATGCAAATTGCTTTTCAATGCTGAGATGGCTTCATGAGGCCAGTCTACATACATTATGATATAGGGCACCGCTTGTAAAAACGCCAAATGCCCTAAGTTAGCGTTTTTGTAGAAATACTTAAATATTTGATCTTAAAATGTTACAATGGGAGTAAACTGACAGTACAAAATAGTATATTTTACAGCAGGAGAATAACAAGTGAGTGCATCATACAAAGCTATTAATACTAGTGATATAAGGATGAAATAGTTGAAGATAATTTAAAGACGATGTGTTCAGCCAAACGAATTAAACAGATTTGAACATGTGGCGTGGTTTTAATATGTCGAATGAAAATTCCCTTGTATATATTTTCACAGAAAGTGTTGGTTTCACGTTTGGAGACATTCCGACGCAACAGCAAAAGGTAATGCTTGCTTTTCCAAAGGTTTGCAGACACCTTACAGGAACAGTTTTGGGCAAAAAAAGCTTTCTGATTTTTCTCTATTTTTAGAAATACCCCGTACTTTCCATAGTTTATCAAAAACACAATATATCCATAGGCAATAACCTTGCAATGTTCACGTAAAATATAACAACAAGCTAAGTAATCCCTTGCGCTGCCCGGGTCTCCGTAGAGCCCTTAACACCCATGTCACAGCTTCGCTCCATTGCACAGCTGTTTATTGGCCAGTACGTCTTACCTAAGATTCGGCAGCACGGCTTCTGTCACAACTTAAAGTTGCTTCCTCACTTGGCTATTGATTTGGCTGCAGCATAATGCTCGGGGACGGGCCTCAGTGGAACATAGTGTCTCGAAGAACAACTAGGGTCGTTCATCATAAGCATTAGGGCAGATTGTTCTATTGATTTTAGGCTGAAGAGACTCTAAGTGGGCATTTATCACACTCTTGGACTGCATTTGATTAAATTTACTGGCCAAGTTTGCAAGGTACTAAACGATAAATTCGGTGATAGCGGTATCTTCTGACAACAGGCATGGCGAATTCCCTGAGTGGCAATATGTATTCCATGACCTAGTAAACTGTCCCTCTTGCAAATATGTTAAATATCCAATCAATCTCAATTGTCATGTGTCTAAAAATGACGAAGGGAACAAGATCATCATCGCCTGTACTATCGGTAGAGTTGATTGGGTTTGTACTTTGATGATCTAGGAAATGAGGTGTGGATATATATATATATATATATATATATATATATATATATATATATATATATATATATATATATATATATATATATATATATATATATATTTATATACATATATATATATATATATATATATATATATATATATATATATATATATATATATATATATATAAATATATATATATATACATATATATATATATATATATATATATGCAATATAGTATCCAATATTCGACAACCCTTATTAAATATGGACATGATTTATATCATCATTAAACACAAATTTTAAATTTGTGGATATTGATTGGTGTGTCAATAAGCATGTGCGATATCACATAGTGCTTACACACCGTAACGAATATGAATATGAGTTATTTATTATTAAACACCGTAACAAATATGGATGTGATTATTAAATCATTAAACACATGCATTATCACAAATGCGCACACACCGTACCGAAGAATATGAATATGATCGGAAATGATTTTTACGTTAGTGCATGTTAACCCGAATCAGGCGAAACTCTTGAAATACGGCAGTGGGAAACAGCCAGTAGTCGTCCCAAGGTACACTAGAAGATGTACCTGTGTGAGAGATAGCACTGTGATGGATGTTCCTGGATGATAAACATCGACCCCCGCGATGTTGTCGCTTGAGCGTGCTGGCTGATAACAGGGTCCACGCTCATAAGGAAGTCAGGATTGGAGAAGTTGATAATAGAGGAGAACTTCGCGTGAGCATATTCATAAATCTTCCTGACTTTAAGATGGTGTGCTGTGCCACTAATTGCTCCATTCTGCCCTGATAGAGCTCGGCTTCTTTTGTGTTTCACCGAGAAGACTTTTTGCCTGTTTACCTGTTTGATCGTTATAGTTAGGCAGGTTTGTCATGTTACTAACATGCAATAGTGGTCCTTGATATCTACGTTTTTCAAATATAAATCGATTGTTTTTATGATGATACATTGTTGGCATGTGTTGCAAAATAAGCTTTTCTTTTAATTATAACATTGTCCGTTATATAAAATTACCTAGATTTCAGTCCGTACCTGAGAAATGCAGAAAAGATTTGTTGAGTAAATTTCCATTTCTTCACACGTGGGTTTTGTGATGCGACCCATTTCCCAATTCCTTCCTTCATTCCATGATCATTCTCATTTATATTTTCCAATTGGTATTAATGATTTGAAAATTAGAAAATAAAAACATTTTTGCGACATAATTCTTACACCATTTGCGTGAACACCTCCAGAGGCGCTATTTGGAAACGTTCATTTAAAAATGACCGGCGTCATGAATTCATGTTCAATGCATCAAGCTCATTGAATCCATCCAGTTAATAGAAAATTACGCCATTTCTGAAAGACTAGTAGAAAAAGAGGTGTTTGCAACGGAGATGTCTTTCAATCACCATTGCTCACTTTCTTTTTATCGACGCATTAGCAACAATACATGCACCGGTCCTGATAAAATGCGAACTACAAAATGTTACAAATAAGCGCTCGCTGTTAGACGTATCGCATGAATCCATGGTAGCATGTCAGCTGTCCGTAATCCGTGTGTAGATGAAGAAATAAATCTTTATTGTCCTCTTTCTGGAAATCCCTGGCAGTGTATGTACCCGCTGGTTGTAAAACTTCAATGAAACCAACATAAGAATAGAACTTCAGCAGCAACACAGTGGAATTCATTGCCTGATATAATCAAACGCAAAGCAATTGCCGTACTAATAAATACCGTATTCCGCTATAACTCGCTCTGCAGCTCTAGGAAGGATGCAGTTTAATCCAATAAATGGGCAATTCCTTTCAAGTAACACTTTCAGTTATCACGTCACGCTGATAAGCATGGCTCTTTTTACTTCTACAGAAGTTTCTTTTGTGTTTAGCAAGGTCTGGTGTTAACCGTGGAAGGTACATACAGCCCACCTTGCTTTAATGTCAAATGGGACGCCTCATGGCTACAATGGTGAATTACGGCAATAATGGAACCGTAACTGTTCCGTTACGTATAATAATGATAATAATAATAATAATAATAATAATAATAATAATGATAATAATAATGATAATAATAATATAGTAATAATAATAATAATAATGATCAGCTGTTGACTGTGATCTTTTGTTGTGTGCTGATGATTCGGCCCTTTTTGTTAGAGGAAAAAACAATATTGATATTGAACAAAAACTGACCAAATTAAATGTGTGGTTGATAGACAACAATCTTTCACTCCACCTTGGAAAGGCAGAGTCTATCCTATTTGCCTCAAATAGGATGTAAAAACAGCAGATTCTTTTGAGGATCTCATGTTATGTTATCAAAGTGGGTGGGAAAGAGGTTGTAACATAACTGGGGGGTATATGACCAAGACCTGTCAGGAAAATCTATGGCTCACAAAATCATCCAAAAGGCTAATGCCAGTCTCAAATTCCTTTACAGAAAGAAACTGTTCCTAAATCAGTACTGCAGGAAAACCGTCAGCATGGCAATGATTCAGTCGAGAATAGACTACTCCTATTTCTATTACCACAGTCTTCCAAAAGTCTTACAACCTCGCCTTCAGGTTGTAAAAAATAAAAACTACTACTTCTACTACTGCGTCTAGTATGCTTGTTCGTGTATACTCTGATAGTCCTTTTTCTTGTATCGAAAACTGTATAATGTTTTTGTTTTTCGTTGTCATTATCAACACTACAATTACCCTCATCACTTAATTGTTGCACAAGTGTGAGAGTAAAAAGTACATATTTTCTGTTATACAGGCATCATGCTTTTTCAAATATGAGATTTCTCATGTAAAATACCACACGCGACTAAAGGGTAAATGAGAAGAGATATGCCACATGCATTCCCTGGCGAGCAGTTTTCCTTGTGGAATGTAAGAGGAATTGATGATACTGTGAGAAGCTATTACTTGACTCCCCCCTAAATGCTACTCCACGCGGCCAGCTTCCTCTGATGCTGTATTCACATCCAGCAGAATGCAGCAAGATGAAACCCACTCCCAACAGATGGCTGTGAATATCTATTGGTATTTATAGCCCTTCCGCACAACACCTTTTCGCAGAAAAACTTGCAAATAGGGGTTTTCCCAGTCCCAAACAGGCTATTGTTAGACAGCGGGCTATAAACACGATGTTCAGACCCACATTTAAGAGCGGCTACTGACAAGCAGACACTTTGGCGTAATTAATGGCCGCACTAAGGGTGATGTTTTCCGCCCATGGAGGGGGCTTGCTTACTGTCTATGTATTTAGATGTGTTGCCATGTGCCCCCTGTGTTAGTCATCGGTAGTACACATCAGTTAACCATTCTTGGATGGTACATATCTAATAAGACAAATTTCTTGCTTACTGTCTATGTATTTAGATGTGTTGCCATGTGCCCCCTGTTAGTCATCGGTAGTACACATCAGTTAACCATTCTTCGATGGTACATATCTAATAAGATATATCTCTTGCTTACTGTCTATGTATTTAGATGTGTTACCATGTGCCCCCTGTGTTAGTCTTCGATAGTACACATCATTTAACCATTCTTGGATGGTACATATCAAATAAGACAAATGTCTTGCTTACTGTCTATGTATCTAGATGTGTTGCCATGTGCTCTGTGTTAGTCTTGGATAGTACACATAAAATAAGATTGCTTACTGTCTATGTATTTAATTAGGATACCATGTATCCTGGGTTAGTCTTGAATGATACATATCTAATAAGATAAATCTCTTGCTTACTGTGTATGCTTTTAGATTAGTTACATGTGCCCTGCATTAGTCTTAGGTGATACACATCAAATAAGATAAATTGATTACACAATTATTAGATAAATATCTTGCTTACTGTGTATGTATTTAGATGTGTTGCCATGGTCTCTGCATTAGTTTTGGCTGGTACACATCAGATGAGATAAAGATTAATCCAATAGGTAGTGGTTGCGATAGAACCTACCAGTCTCAAAATGTGACCTTTGCACCTTCAACAGCCGTTTAGGTACTAAATCCATAAATACCCCTAAACACATATTATAATTAATTTAATAAAGGGGTAGCCATAAGGTCAATCGTTACAAACAAATCCTAATTCAACACCAGTATGGGCATCAGTAAACCCTCTGCCAATCTCACGCAGTGCATTTGTTTGTTACACTTTTTATCTGGACATCTATTACATCACGATGTTTGTATAATTCACTTTACTGGGATTACTATATGGTAAATCTAGCATGCTGGGATCTGGCAAGTGCTAGAAGTGTAGACTGAATGGTAACCATGAAAGCTACAAGGTCATCATAAAGCCTTTACATTGTCTCGTAGGCCTGGACATTACGAGGAGAGATGATTGGCCTGAAGCCCAGGGATCATCTCGGTATCACTTCAGCGACGTAAACCTGCACTAATGGCAGCAAGAGGATTAGAGAGAAGAAACCAAGGACACTATTCGTTATCCCTTACCGTTTCCGTATTCATCTCAGGCTGAAACTAAACCAAGCAGGTCTGATGACTGATGATTGCAATGTAGATAGTTGTTTGTCTGGATAGGGCACAGTGAAGTTGAAATAGTGAAGGATTTTCTTAAGTATGTTTCGGAACAAAAAAAGTTAGCATTCTGATGTAATGGTACCATGTTATATAAACTATTAGTGTATAGTAGGCAGTCATATCGGCCAACTCCCTAATCAATTGAACATTGGAAATAGCGAATAAACATTGCCTAAAGTGCGCTTCGGATAGTTTTCTTGCATTCTGATACACCGCTACAAATCTACCTAATAGCGGGGGGGGGGGGGGGGGGGGGGGGGGCCTATGTATTTCTAGTGGGAACTTCACATACATTTTGATTTTTCAATTGAAGTTTGCTCTTCATACAGGGTAGAATAAGATAAAACACGGCACCAATTTTTTCCAAATACGGAAAGGCGTTTTTATGCTAATTAGGTATGACATCATATGTATTATATGAAAAATCCACTTTTTGTCATTTTTTTTGGTCGTGATACTAAGGTGTCAACTACTTTAATTAAAATATGCTTGAATAATATGTATTTGTACAACAATAGCCACTAGTTTCTGAATCACTCACCTTTGGACTTGAAAACTTAATGTTTTTCAACATTTTGGGTCAAAAATTGACATTTTTGACAATATACTGGATTATTTGTCAACATACTTTAGTCTACAATGGATGGACAAATTTCACTTAACACATAAAATAGACAAATTGTATGAAATCTGTTAAATCCTTTTAAAAAATTGATGTATTTGTATCACATAAGTGTGTATATTAGCATTCAAAATTGACACGTTTTGCCCTAGGACACAGATCAAGTAAGGTTTCCAACCCACCTTAAAAGTCTACTGAGGTTTCATCTTCACTGTCCTCTGACACAGTGACATTTCTGTTCTCACAGCTTTCCTCACATGAGGTGCACATGTCTTTGCAATACATGCTGTGTTTCTTACATGAGCATGTCTTTTTTGTGCAGTTTCCCTTACATGCACATTTCACTAGTTGCAGTACCGCTTCAGGAGCTGGTGGGAGTACAGTAGTGACAGGCCGGAGCACTTCCCCTTCCATACACTAACCATGTGACATTGGTGGTGGAAGGGTCGGCTTGGCTTCACCAGCTTGTTTCCAAGAAAGAGTTACATAATTTGACCTCTTAATCTTTTGCTCAAGCGCAGCTTTTGTTGGAGGGAGTTTCTCATCAGTGAACTGTCGTTTGCTGAAAAGGTGCCAGCGCATCTCTGCTACTGAAGTGATCTTTGTGTTTGGCATATATGCAAAAAAATACTAAGCCCATCCCATAAGTGAACAAATAAGAAAACTCTTCGGACGGGACAAATTATGTTTCGGAAACAGTAAATTATTTTTTCCCCTAGGAAAATGAGGTGTTCCAAGTATTTTTTTGTCATGTATGTAGGCTACTCCAAGGGACCTTGTGCCAATACCCTATTTCTTTGAAATCTCACTACCATTTAGGAGAACACATGGCTCTTCGGATGGGACAACCTTGTTTCGGAAATTCATCTGAGGAAATATAGTTGGTTTCCCACAAAATATAGTTTAACATCTTTAATTATCCGCATGGTTTTTAGAGAGGCACGACATTAGTTTATCAGAAAATATCAAAATTACTAATCTCTAATAGAGGTATAGAAGTAGTATACTATCATGCATTTACCCATTGAAAAAAAAGGTAAAAATGTTACATGAAAACATGAAAACATGAAAATGGCAAATAACCTATCTCTCTGCCAAAAGGCATCTGGAAAATGGCACTTTGGCAGCTGCACAACTGATGTCTGCCTTTATGTTTGACACATGACATACCCCAAAGTTGACATTATTTGTAAACATTATTGCTGTCTACTTTTAGACAAAATTTGTCTTGGCCATTAGTTACAGCCTATTTTGGCCATTTTTATACATAATTTACTCATTTTTCTAACATAGGGTTGTTACACACTACTGATATTATGTATCAAAACTTACCTTACTTGTCCCTATGTATTGGCATTCGGTACTAGACAGAATATTGTTTTGATCAAGATTTGGGTCTATAAACACCATCTTAGGGGGTTTATCTTGCAACAGGCGATATATATATATATAGGATATATATATATATATATATATATATATATATATATATATATATATATATATATATATATATATATATATATATATATATATATATATGCATGTGGATGTCATTCAAGTAGAAAAGACACCACATTAGCCATAGGACATTTGCGTGTGTGTGTCATTCAAGTAGAATAGGCGCTACATTAGCCATATGTCATCAATAAAAAGGTTGAAATTTTCGATCAAGATATGGTTTGGTTAATATCTCAATGCAAAATATCTGAATCAATAAGTAAATAATGTATGCAAAATTAGTTATATGAAGCAAAATTAAGTATGTTAAACAAATGAAGGACCTAAACATACTCCATATTATTCCTTGCAGAATACATATGACTAAATCAATACCTTGAACTATTCAGTCAAAGAGGCCTTACTAATTTTGAAATATCTAACTTTTGTGAGAATATTTTGGAAGATTTGAGAAGAATATTTATTCACAATATTATCTACAACTCCATTTTAGATATCTTATGATCTCAGTGTTATATGTTAGAGGTATCTTCTAAAGTATTACCAATCAGGAAGACACATAAGGAGGAGGAACTATCAGCATACATTGGTTGATGCTACCTAGGACATGTTATGGATCAAACATATCTATACTGGTCCACCATCAAATTATTGAATGCTTCACAAGTAGATGATGAATAGAGTGAAGGTTAAGTCAGCAAAAACTTTTGGAACCACACTATTCTATTGTAGTTGAGGCACCAATCGATCCAGGTACAACAAGCATGCAGAGATTGATTGATGTTTGTATTATTTGAGATTCTAGGGCTCAGGTTTTGGTTAAAAATTCTGGTAGACTGCAGGACTTCTGGTTTCTAAATTGCCATAGCTCCACCCACGATCGTATAGCCCTATCTATACTCAGTTCTACATGTCCCACTGTATTCCTATCCCAAAACAATTTTAGTTGTAAGCTATCTTTTCTTTGTTATATTTCATTTTGAAACTGTGCTAAATGACAACTGAAGTGTCAAATGGTGTTCTTCAACTGAACATATAATCCTCTTAACATGATCTTAAAATGTCACTTTTCTTTTAGCCAGTCGGGCTACTAAGTCAAATATTATTGTAGTTGTACCCCAGCTCAATTTTCCCTAGCCACGCGCTATGGGGCTAGTGGATTAAGCTGTACGCCTAAGATTCATTCTCATATGAATTTAAAATGCTGTTAATGTGTCAATTCAGTATTGTAAATCTAAGAAAGTTAACAATATAGGAATACTATTTAACAGAATCATTCCAAACTACACAATCAATAATATTTAACACTCTTGATAAAATCCAATATCTTGTTTCAATTATTGTAATGGATCTTAATTATACATGCAGTATTGGTTTATTTCATAAGGTGCACCTTTAGCAGTTTCATTCAATATCTTGCATTAATATTTGCTTGAGGTTTGCAGTTTCTACTTAGAAGTGTAGATTTCTTTGCCGCAGATCCCAAAATATCTCATTTTCAGTCATTTTTCAATAAAAATTACCCTAAAATCAGGCACTATATCTTTAACTTAAGCAGTTTTAATCTATAACCTTCAAAGAATATCTGTGTGAGGTTTGTACTTTCTACTCTGAAGTATGTTTGTTCTTGGTTACATTGCCAAAATCTAACTTTTTGTGGTCATTTTTTGCTTGAATAACCCCAAAAATGCAGTCACTATGTTTTTTTTCACATACTAACGACAGTCACTATCAATAACTCTCTAAGTGCATTTGTGTGAGGTTTTTAGCTTCTACTCCTAGGCTTAAATTTCGTTATTGTCAATCTCAAAAATCACACTTATTCTACTCTTTTTTGCTGAAAATACCCCAGAAACACACCCTTAGTGTCAATTTCATAATACATATTATACCAGTTACCCCAAAATTGCAGTCACTTAAGGGGTTATTCACAAACTTTACTGATGACAGTCATTATCAATAACTCTTAAAGTGTGCTTGTGTCAAGTTTTCAGCTTCTACTCTCAGGCATAGGATTTCTATTGTCAGATCCCAAAAATCTCACTTTTTCTACTTTTTTTTGCAGAAAACACCCCAAAAACACATGCTATGTGTCAATTTCATAATATTTATTACATCAGTTATAATCAGCAATCTTTGAAGTGTATTTGTGTCAAGTTTGGAGATTCCACTCTCTTCCCTAGATTTTTTATTAACATATTCCCGAAATATCATGTTTTATGACATTTTATGCCTAAATTAACCCAAAAATGCAGTCACTTAAGGGGTCTTTCACAAATTTTACTGATGACAGTCATTATCAATAACTCTCTAAGTGTACTTGTGTGAAGTTTTCAGCTTCTACTCTCAGGCGTAGGATTTCTATTGTCAGATCCCAAAAATTTCACCTTTTCTACTCTTTTTTGCTGAAAACACCCCAAAAACACACCCTATGTGTCAACTTCACAATATCTATTACATCAGTTTTAATAAGCAACCCAAGAAGTGTATTTTGTGCTAAGTTTGGAGATTCCACTCTCTTCCCTTGATTTTTTATTAACATATTCCCAAAAAATCACGTTTTATGACATTTTTTGCCTAAAATGCCCCAAAAATAGTCTTTTTTGGTAACTCACGCCCTGCGTCCATTAAGAAGATTGCTCAGCATCACTCAAAGTATATTTGTACCAAGTTTCACGCTTTTCGCACAAAGTGCACAATTTTTGTCTTAGCCGCCCCGCTATTAACAGAAGGTATTGTTTTTGCCTAATTAGCATATTTACTAATTTGCAAAATTCATTTTTTTTCAAGAGCAGCAGAAAAATTATTTGAGCACTCAAATGACTTTCAGTAGTGATTAACATATAAATATATAGCTTCTTTCAGGTTCAATTACCATGTAATGCTTGAAAAGTTACCTAGACAAGCAACAGATGATGTCATTCTTAATTAGCATAATTAATGACCACCGCATGGTCGAAAAAATTGGTGCCATGTTTTAATTACTCATTTATATATCTAAGAAGCTTTTTCAGCAAAAAAATCAAAATGTATGTGAAATTCCCACTGGACCCCACAAAATGGACATAGGCCCCTCCACTATAAGGAGCACCCTTCAATGACGAGTCATCTGCATATTTGATAGCTTTATGACCCTGAACCGAAGAATTAAATGGAAATAGTTAATATATATAGTCTCAAGTATGTTTCGTTACAAGGGCTTGACAGTGACGCAATGCTACATTGCTACTTTGGAGTGGTAAGAAATACCACTCAACTATTATATATACAGTGAAACCTCTCACTGTGAACACCCCAAAGATGTGTACACCTCCTAATGTGAACACAATTTCCCGGTCCCATTTGTATCTTATACATTATGAAAAGACCTCTGATATGTGAACACCCCCTAATGTGAACGCTTTTGCCCTGGTCCTAAGGTGTTCACATTTCCGAGGTTTCACCGTATGTTGCAAACACCATCTTTAAAAACCCATACCTATTCAAGGATATTGAAAAGTATACCCTGATCTAAGCCACACTTAAATAGATTACTAAAATGGAATTTTATATGTATCATTTAAGTCAAGACTTGAGCACTAAAGTCACAAACACACTTTCACAGACACCGTGTTCTCCATCTGTTTATTAAAGGCGCCCTCGAAGAAAGACCACCAACTTTACACTTGCAATTGGTTCATCTTTTCTGGTTGGCTGATATTTACATTTTTTTGATATCACTGTAGTAAATATTTACTTTACTGAGTTGTAACTCAGAAACCAATTGCATTATGTGCTATTTTGAAGTGATAAATCAATTGTATGAATAAAAGTCGCTATTATGTACATGTAAAACTATAAGTTTACAAGCTTATAAGCCTGATATATTTCAGCCAAATTTTGTATTTATAAACAAGTTTATTATAGCATATTATATAGCTATCACCAATAAGTCAAATGCATTCTGACTTTTTAAATCCAGAATATTAGGTAAGTGAAAGCTGTGAAGATGCAGAATATCTTATATATTAGGGTTGATTAATCATATTCCAGTCACTTCCTGTATTTGAAATTGATGTACTGCCCTTTAGATTGTTCTTGGCTGATTATTTTGTGTGTATGGGCCTGGCGTGCCATTATATTGTTCCCCTGAGATGTCTGGATCATGTTTGATGCTGATGGATTGATTATTGGGAGATGAAGAAACTAACACGAGCTGCTTCATCCTGGGTTCATCAGATCTAATAAGCGTATACTCGGCGAGAGGGCTCTGTGGGATGATTGATTCTAACGAGGCTGTCTGATTTAATTTGTATAGTCAGCTGTCAATAACATTGCAGGTTTCTTAAGTTTCTGTAAATATCACACACAATCCAAAAAGATATCTAAATCTATTCTTATCTGTCGATCCACCCACCTATATATGTACATATATACGTACATTATATATATATATATATATATATATATATATATATATATATATATATATATATATATATATATATATATATATATATATATATATACCTATCTTCTACGTTTTCCTCTTGTACACTATTGACTACTGACTATTACTATTCAACCAGTAAAGCGTATTTCAAAGCAAAAAAGGTAACGATAACTGAAATTACGTCTCATATCGCCGGCATCTAGTACTAACCCCTGGTGTGTACTGCCAGGAATTCACTTTGCAGTTCCCTGGGTGACATGCTAAGTTCTCCACGGTAACAGAACATCTCTAACTCAGAGGACAAATCGTCTTGACCTTTAGCGCCGCGATGATCTATGTTTCCTCTAGCTACGTGATTGGTCCTCCCCCTCCCCGCCCCCTTATTCAGGCCCTTGTCCACGTGCCCCCATTACACGCTGATTTCACCAAATACCAGGCAATTCCACGCTCGTGGCCTGCTTCCTATTGCGATTAAAGAGTGGGATTAATGGCGCCAAAAGCTAATGGGTGTGGGGTACAAGAGGTACATTCCAATGCGGACTTCTTCGCAAAATTACCCCCCCCCCCCCCCCCACACACACGCGCACTTCTCTTGTATATACCTGAAAACTAGCTTGCCAAAATGAACAAGTACGGTTGTAGATGCAAAGCATCAATAGTCAAAAGGCGGGGCCAAGTTATTTATGAACTTGTGAGGGAACCGGATGTATAAAGAACATTAACATTATAGAGGAAAATAATTTATAATGACTAGATTTGTATCATTTTTGTAGAAATGAAACAAATATCGGAATTCTAGGCGCAAGCTGGAGACTTCGAAATCTCTTGGGTGCGAAGCTACTTGGGTACGCATCAGTTTGGTTACGAACCAGTTTGGTTACGAAGTCTCCTGATTTCATTCTATACACATAGTAGACTACTGGCAGTCCTATAAGCCGCTTCACGCCAACAATAGATGGTGGGCGATACCAGTCCCTAATCCGTGACGTGATTGTGAGACTGGCGCTAGTCTATACACACAGTAATTTTCCTTCCTATACTGAAAAATATACTTTATGTCCGCTTAAAATATTTTATATATTTGAAAACTTCATGCTAAATTAAAATAAGGAAGGCACGATTTTCCGCGGCAAAGGCAACATTTATATTATAACCAATCAGAATAGAGAATTATATTCAGTCCGGCCTCAGGATTTAGAGCACGTGACGTCTGGCCCATGGACATCTCAAAACAGATTCCCAGGTAGGCGCGGCCTGAGGGCCCCGCCAATTAATGGAATCTAAAGATCTAAAAGATTAAAAGATAAACAGCGTGCTTCACTAGCCGTTTTAGTTCGAAGCAAGATGTGGGGGGGGGGGGGGGGGGGCGACGCCCTAAGGAGCGCTATATTAGGGCAGGACACACATCACTTAGCCTCTCATTTGCTGCACTGGGCAGCTAGTATCTCCTTAAAGACCCCATCAAACCATGACCTGTGTCAAGCTGGTGTTGCCTACTCTGCGGTCGCACTTAAATGAGAGGCATGTCACAGTCGGTCTCGCCTTATATACCTGTTCTAGAAGCGACTCTGTGGCAGCTTATTTGGTATCAATGCACTTGCTAGGTACGGAACAGCGCTCTCTTTTGTTTAGATTCCCTCACTTTAAATCGGTAGGCCAGCTTTAAAGCGTTAGACTTGGAAGATGCCGAGGATCAATGCGCCTGCTAGGTACGGAACAGCGCTCTCTTTTGTTTAGATTCCCTCACTTTAAATCGGTAGGCCAGCTTTAAAGCGTAAGACTTGGAAGATGCCGAGGATCAATGTGCCTGCTAGGTACGGAACAGCGCTCTCTTTTGTTTAGATTCCCTCACTTTAAATCGGTAGGCCAGCTTTAAAGCGTTAGACTTGGAAGATGCCGAGGATCAATGTGCCTGCTAGGTACGGAACAGCGCTCTCTTTTGTTTAGATTCCCTCACTTTAAATCGGTAGGCCAGCTTTAAAGCGTTAGACTTGGAAGATGCCGAGGATCAATGTGCCTGCTAGGTACGGAACAGCGCTCTCTTTTGTTTAGATTCCCTCACTTTAAATCGGTAGGCCAGCTTTAAAGCGTTAGACTTGGAAGATGCCGAGGATCAATGTGCCTGCTAGGTACGGAACAGCGCTCTCTTTTGTTTAGATTCCCTCACTTTAAATCGGTAGGCCAGCTTTAAAGCGTTAGACTTGGAAGATGCCGAGGATCAATGTGCCTGCTAGGTACGGAACAGCGCTCTCTTTTGTTTAGATTCCCTCACTTTAAATCGGTAGGCCAGCTTTAAAGCGTTAGACTTGGAAGATGCCGAGGATCAATGTGCCTGCTAGGTACGGAACAGCGCTCTCTTTTGTTTAGATTCCCTCACTTTAAATCGGTAGGCCAGCTTTAAAGTGTTAACCTTGGAAGATGCCGAGGATATTCCTTGTGCGACTGCAGCCAGTCACAAAGATCAGCAGCGCGCAGGTACCGAGAGCTATACAGTGAAAAGTTTTGTAAAAATTCCCTATCAATACTGCAGCCAGCTATGACGGTATAACCTGGATTGTTCGATAGTTTCCGAAATGTATCGTCAAACAGTGTCCTTAATTTGGCTTCTACTATAGCGATAGAGGATCATCGCTTTGATTTTTGATTATTTTCTGAACAGCCATAACCACGAATAAACGCTCTTAATACCGTTTGGGCAATATCGTTTTGCTTTGGCAAATTTCCAGACATGAACGAATGCAGTGCGTATTCATTGTCATTCACCCATAGGGTTGGAACGCGTACAGTAATTAGTATGTTTAAGTAGAGACATTCGCACACACACACACATGCATATATATATATATATATATATATATATATATATATATATATATATATATATATATATATATATATATATATATATATATATATACATACATACATTCACACGTACGTACGTACGTTCTCCTTGTTAAAGTCAATCGCTCGATCAACTGGTTTATTACGAGCATTCTGCCTACCTTTGTTATATACCTACATACATACATACATACATACACACGTACGTACGTTCTCCATGTTAAAATCGATTGCTCGATCAACTTATTCAGAGCATTCTGTCTACCTTTGTAATACTTTATAAGAGCATACGTAGGCGACCTCCATTTGATTGAACTTGCCTGTTGTGAGGCGTGATTCCTTAATGGTCCCCTACTCTCTCTGATGGGGTATATCGCCATCCAGGCGTTTGATTGAATTATGTGAATTAGAAGTTGATCTCCGGGACTGGGGAGCGGCGTGCGAGAGTCCCATGGCTGATGATTGATTCGTTCTAGTCAGAGAGATAGAAACAAAGAGCCGAAACCATGCATTACATCAAAGGAAAACACGCGGCCCAAGAAAAGGATTACCTCACAGCTTTATGATGTTTTATGTTAACGAGGAAAACAAATCCTAATCTGCTCTTTAAGATTGAATTCCTTATTAGTGCATGTAGCTAACACAAGGGGCCCAGTCTCAGAAAATTGATATTCGACCAGTTAAAGACTGTCGCGAACTCTTGAAAGAAATAAAACATGTCACACCTATTCGACCTACATCCACGCCAGAGATAAAGCATACCCCGTGACTTGCATAGCCTGTTGCATCATGGATACTCGTGTTTGGATTAAGAAGTTCGTCGATCGTCATTAGATAAGGCCAAATCGTGCCTAGTCAGTTGTTAGTGGTTTAGAAAACCGGAGAACCTGGGGAAACCAACCGCCTAACCCTACGGTAGTTAGTCCTACACTGCTCGGCCATTGAGTCGGCCTAGTGATATTGCTCCTAACACACTGTCTACCTTTACCTCTAGGTTCTATGCATTACAGGTGAATTTGGATATGACGGACCACTGTACGACGGATTTTTGCATATGACGTACGATATGCTTGGTCCCAGTCAGATGCATATCAAGTATTCGTCATATGTATATGACGGATTTTGCATATGACGGACCAATTTTCCTGGTCCCATTGAGTCCGTCATATCCAAGTTCACCTGTACCCTTTCTGCTCAACCAGTGTCTGTTCGCATCCACTCTTATCTTGTTCTTATCTCTAACGAACAATAGAAATCTTCTTCCTGTCAAATTTAGGAAATAAATCTGTGAACATCGGTGATTCATCTTGTTCATCTTCACCTTTCTAGCCTTTGACTTCCACTGTCAGAAAACGAAATATTTCAGGATAGAGTGTTAAGTGAGTGGATGGAATTGTATCGGAGGCGGGGGGTCGAATGACGTGTTTCATTATGAACAGAGGTTATTGTGGGTATACAGATATCATTAAGACCGCACACTTTGAAATGAGAGAAGAATTGATTGCATGTCTGAGGGGGGCTTAGGAGTCATGCTCATTATCACTTTTAGTCTTGCAGGATTGTCAGGATTTCCCGATTGATTGTTTCTGTGTAGATTGCATGTTATCAAAGAGCTATTATTTCTATCCAATATGTTGAAGTGCCACAAAAATATCTTGATATGAAAAGGAACATGAATATGCTAAACTTAATAAAGGGACGGTCACAAAACAGTGTATAATAAATTACAAATGTGTTTATTTCTCTTCAATACTGACACATAAATGTTTGGCATAGTAGACCTAGGTATAGATGAGCAATCAAACATCGTAGTAATGCCTTTATCTACATAACTAAAAGTTATATATGGAATGCCATTAATGCATTTATTCACTATTTCTCTTTAAAGAAAAATGATTTTTCTTTAAAGAGAAATCATTTTTTCTTAGATCGATCAGACATTTTTTTTAAAGAAAAATCATTTTCCTTTAAAGAGAAAAAGTGAATAAATGCATTAATGGCATTCCATAGTTATACAAGGATGACTAATCGAACCCTGTAGTATTTTCTATCTAGGTGAACCTTGACATCGTATATGAAAGAAAGTAATCAAACATCGTGGTATTACTTTTAGGGGCATATCTTGTCATTGTATACGTAAGTCAATGATTATCATCGTTGCATTGTCTTTCTGGGTCCATCTTTGCGTAGTTCGTTGATGTTTCCGAAATTTAGAAGAAAAAAATCTCCTTTTAATTTAGAATTCACAAATAGTTAAAACATATCAAGTATAGAAACATTGTGTTCCTATGTGTTTTAAAGCAGCTTGAATGTATTCACGAATAGGGGATGATAACGGATCGAGCAATGCCAAATCCTTCCTGCATGATGACCAGTCTCTGCAGAGAGCTAGGCGGCGCGGCGTCTGAGGTCTCTGCCGCCGAGGCAGTTCATTGATTGAGTAGTGTGCTTGTGAGTAACCATGACGTCATAGCTTTCCCTCCCTGCACAAGAGGGGAATCCTCCCACAGCGCTGTCAGAGAAGCACAACAACAGGGTTGATGGCGGGGAAAGGTAGAGGCGCTTCGCCGCAGCTCTCCTCTAAATACCAGCAAAACCACACAGGATTCGTCAATAACAACTACGTGTTTCGGCGTAAAGTTGCCAAGGATGTACGGGATGTCGGCGACAGGATTTGTTACGGGGTGTCGGGGGCGGCAGCAGTGTTTTGCTACTTGAACAGCTTGGACGGAGATTTCGTCCATGACGATATCATGGCTATCAAATCAAATCCGGATGTACGGCCCGGCTCTCCTTTGGTCAATGTGATTAACAACGATTTCTGGGGAAAACCTATGTCGGATAATAGCAGCCACAAGTCCTACAGGCCCTTGTGCGTACTGACATTTAGGTAAGTGAATGTATATAGTAATATAGGGTACAGAAACAGGATCATCAACACCGTACCTGCTGGTTGTGGGAAGAAAAGGGTTAACCGTGCTCAGCTAGCCATGCAGTGAAGTATCTCTTGTTTTTATTCATTTACTCAACCACAAGTGTCTGCCACAGACTGAAAAATTAAAAAAGCAACAATTAAAGTAGTGTTTTGTTGGGTTTCCTTCCCATCCCCTTAATTCTTTAATAAAAGATAAAATAAGCTATGCCTTCATGTTTCAGACTTCGGCAGACTGACACCCACAACTTGATGGTTTCAGTCAATGCCAATGTTGCCATTGTTCTATTTTGTCTTGGTCACTATTTTCCAATTTAAAGACGTCGTTGTGCCCATTCTTTTCTCTTAACATGTTGTCATCGGTCCTTTTCCTTCAAAGTGGCTAAGGACTTGTGAATTGCTGGTTCATTTTCAGTATTATTAATTTTGACCACTCAAATAAACATTTAGCACACATTTTTTCTGGACCACTTGACCCCCTACACTCAAATTTACCCCATATATTTTGCCCCTTTGGTCATTGGTCTGTAATAGGCTTACCCTTAATTATCACCACTATTACATGTATATGGACTTATAAGAATCTGCCAGGTAGTCAAAGTGCTGCTTTTATTATTGGACTGTCAAATCTTTCAAAAGCGCCTGTTAAGTTCCACTTGACGACAGAAAATAGTAAAAAAAAGACTGAAAAGCATGCTCCAATGTTGAGATTGCTAAAAAGCATATGTGACCAATTAAGAATCTAGTTAGGGAAAGGTGAGTTGAATTACTCTCCAATTATAGAAACTTCTGCTTTTCTTCTTAACTGTCAATTAAGGTATAAAGTACTTCGCTTTTTAAGCACCACATACTGGTTAGTGCATGCCATATAGGGTTTAACCCATTCATGCTTAGAGTTGATTTAGAATTATTGAGTTTTCAAATAGATACATTTGTGAAAATAAATACATGATATAATTGAACATTTGAATGAGTTTATATTTGGTTAAGATGAACCTTTCTCCTTCAACTATTTTCTAAGAGCTGCTTCTTTAATAAAGATTTCATTAAAATTAACAAGCCTTTTTATGTGGCTTTTGAGAGGAAGAGGTTAAATCAATTAAACCTCACTAAAAATTGCCCTTCCAACTCCAACCACCTGTGTTTTTGTGAACTCTCTGCAAGACCCTGGAAGAATTCGGGAACTAATAAACAGCAAATGAGACTCGTGCCTTCACCTTGCTTAACCTTTAGCTACGGGGCAATAGAATGTAAACTTGAAGTGGCTCACTTGTGGAGCAAGCTGTCAAACTGCTGAGGAAAGTAGGGTGCAGTTGATGGTGGTAGGGGTATTCAAGGGGACATGCTTGGCTACAGGGGGCCATTAGGATGAACTTAGGCATGGCCAAGAAAAGCAGGTAACTAGGTATTGTATTTCAACTCACAAGGCATAGAGGAAAACCAGTGACCTGTTGGCTGTCTTAGTGCAGTCAGAGAATAGGGGGGACAGACAGGCTGTGGTTTCAAAGGAAGGTTTTTTTGTCGAGTATGTCTTGCAGGCTTATGAGAATGCATAGTTTTTTGTTTGCTTGAAGTAAGCGGTTTAGGTTAGAATATAATACCTTTTTAGAATTATAACAGATATTCGGATATTTTCAAAATGAGTCATGATATTAGCCTCATCAATCTTGGTCTATTTTCAATGGACTTTTTTTCAGATATGCCTTGCTGCTGAAAGTGAATGTACACTTTTTCACTTAATAATAGCTCTCCGAGTGATACCATTTCAACCTTTACTGAGAGCTCTGACACATATTCAGATACTATCTTTAGGAGTCACAATATTAGCCTCGTGGATTTCAGTCAAATCAAAGAAAGCTATTTTTTCAAATATAACTTACAGACAGGTGAATGCACAGGTATTTTGTGTAGATGTATGATGAAGGCTGTCTTTTCGAGACCAAGAATAAATTGTGACATGTATTCAAATTACTCAAAAGATGCATGATGTTTGCGACACAGTATATAAAAGCATGTATCTCATTATCTTGGTTTATGCATATTTTACTAATATTTTGTACTAATACATTAATGTGTTTTTTAAAATCTGCAATGCAATCAATACTGATACCTTATAAATAATGATCTACCAGGGATGGTGTGGTATTTCATTAAGTAGAACGACAAGTTATGCAGCTTGCCTGACTAGAATAGCAGCAGATATATCATAGGGGCTAGGAAAATCATATACTGGCATGTACAGTAACCCAATACGACCCAGTACCATCATCTTTTTATTTTTAATGTATAAAGTAAGGTAGGAAACCTATGAAGTATTTGGAAATGACCTGACGGTATGACCCCAAGAGTCCCAGTTTGCCTGCCATCTACTCTTACCTCTAATATTTCAGCAAACTATTATTAATACAAAGTACCATATCTGTATCCAAAAGTATCATAGATCCAGTCATTGTATTTTAAGGAATCCCGAAGGCATGTTTGGGCTAACTAGACAAGTCTAAATGCAGACACCTCCAGATAACTTGGCAGTATAAGGAGATATACATATTGTATGTTGAGTTCTAGTATACTTTTTTATACCTGGAAATGTTTTCTAAAAAAATGCATTTGTGAGAGCTATATCACCAGAACAGGCAGGTTGATCTGGCAGGAAAGGGTTAAAGAGAACATTCCTTTCTGGTGGCCTAGCAGTCTTTGCAGATAGAGGCAGTAGCTGTAGAATCTCTCAGTGATGGACAGTACCAGTCACATGCCTAATTGCCTGTGGAAACTTTTGTACTTTTGACAAATGTTGAGGCGATGCTCTGCACTAGAGCATTCTTTGAAGGCTTCCTGACTCTGGGAGATGAACTCTCTGGGGCTTCTCTAAGACATGATGAAACTGCGGAAGGATTAAGGTAATAACAATGGAGATTTATAAGAGATTCTGGTTATTAATCAGCTGGCCCTAATTCCATCACATAGTATCTACAATGGCAGGCGGTTGTGGTATTGATGATAGTGGGGGTGTAGAGGTAGAAATAGTAGTAGTAGTACTACTACAGGTGAACTTGGATATGACAGACTCAATGGGACCAGGAAAATTGGTCCGTCATATGCAAAATCCGTCGTATACATATGACGAATACTTGATGTGCATCAGACTGGGACCAAGCCTATCGTCCGTCATATGCAAAAATCTGTCGTACAGTGGTCCGTCATATCCAAGTTCACCTGTACTACTACTAGCAGTAGCTGAGTAGCAGTAGCAGAAGTAGTAGTAGTAGTAGTAGTAGTAGTAGTAGTAGTAGTAGTAGTAGTAGTAGTAGTAGTAGTAGTAGTAGTAGTCGCAGTAGTAGTAGTAGTAGTAGTAGTAGTAGTCGCAGTAGCAGTAGTAGTAGTAGTAGTAGTAGTAGTAGTAGTAGTAGTAGCAGTAGCAGAAGCAGCAGTAGTAGTAGTAGTAGTAGTAGTAGTAGTAGTAGTAGTAGTAGTAGTAGTAGTAGTAGTAGTAGTAGTCGCAGTAGCAGTAGTAGTACTTTAAACAACTTGCCACCAGAAAAAAAAATGATTATGCTTAAATGATTTATTGATTTGATTGGCATTTTCCTGAATGAGATATTGCTCACTCTTTGCCAGTAGTTTAACAATATTTGGGCTTTACCATATGGGAAATATTATACTTATTCAATATATCTTCTATGTGACATCTGCAAGAGGTTAATCATGCAATCATGCTTGCATTCATGCTTTGTTGTATGGTTAATAGTCAGAAGTGGGAGCTGTAGTTGTATGTACCCCTAGTGGCGATGTGAATTATAGGAAAGGGGAGGGAGTCTCAGCTTCCCAACTGAGCTATTGCCAGACCTTTCTCTCTACTTGTTTGTCACTATACAACTGAACACCCAGCAGCTGGCTGTGTAGACTGGCCTGAGTAATCAACTGCTTAATGGCAATAGAATGGAAGCCCTGGTTAAACTATAAAACAATAGCTTTTTTAGCATTGTGTGCGGTTGATCTGCTTTGAGGGACTTACAATTATATGTGTTGATTTGTGAAATAGAAAACCAAACATGAGATTGCATTCCATCTTTATTCAAATAATCTCTCTCTCTTTCTCTCTCTCTCTCTCTCTCTCTCTCTCTCTCTCTCTCTCTCTCTCTCTCTCTCTCTCTCTCTCTCTCTCTCTCTCTCTCCTCTCTCTCTCTCTCTCTCTCTCTCTCTCTCTCTCCCTCCCTCTCCCCTCTCTCTCTCTCTCTCTCTCTCTCTCTCTCTCTCTCTCTCTCTCTCTCTCTCTCTCTCTCTCTCTCTCTCTCACTTGTTTCATTCCAATATCTGGGCTTAATAAACCCGCTACAGAGAAGAGAACACATTAGTATCTAGAAGTTGGATACAGCTTGAACCCTGAATTGATTCTGAGTGTAGTGCGTTTCATTAACATGACATAATAAGGTAGGTAATATTGATTTTAGGGCAGGTGTATTACCTGTATATCATATATCTATACTGTTTTTTAAAAATAAAGACCATATAGAAAGGTCTGTGAGACATTGTACACATTGTACACAGTGCCAATTTTGAATCTGCCTATGAATAGCAATTTGATGCCTCTGTCCATTTTTACGGTTATACATATGGCACATCTGTAAAGCATAAATTGGCATATTATGTAACCAAGTAATAAAGAATGAATTTATAGAGAATAAATTTGTTAAAGATTGTGAAGAAAAGTTGTAGGTTGGCTTTTTATTGACATTCCTCCATCAGTTAGGCAGACAGCCAGGTGCCTTTTTGGGTGCCACAGGGCTAAATGGGTTAATTCAAGTGATACTGCTATTGCAGGGTGCCTACGCTGCTGTTACTGTTTTCTGCTGTACAGATGAGATTAGTGGACTAGCTGTATGGTCAATAAGGCCATTGAGCCTCCTCCTCCTCCTCCTCTCTGCTGCTCAGCAATGTGCTAGCTAGCTAATAATGTTAGCCATGGGGCAATGATGAGCAACAAGCAGCTCCTCATCCAGATCCCATTGTCCCGTAGGAAACAATCACACCATAAATGTTGTCACTCTGTATTCTGGGCCGCCTGCAAGTGGAGTGTTAAATTACCCTCACAGCTTTCCGTGGCGGGACTTGTGGTTTTCTTAATCAGGCTTTATGATTTCTGCCTTGTCACAATGATAGTAAAGCCCTGATCAGCAGGGACATCAACTCAAAAAGTGAAGTGATCAGATTTGCTATAAAAGATCCCATCAAAATCTCATTATTTATGTAGAGTTTTACAGTTAACATCATCTTGCATCTTGAATGGCCTTCCTTTTGATTGGCTAAAACGTGAATTGATTGTGCATTGAGGTCCCTTGCAGCCTTCACTTAAAGGTGTGCATTAATATATATACTAGCAGGCCCCCGTGCACAGCACGGGTTTGGATTCGAAGTGTTACTCAATGATGTGCAGGAGGTTTAGAGGCATAGAATAATAAAAAATAAGTAAATAAATAAAAGAACACAATCAAACTACCCTAATCACTTACTGAACGATTGGCGTCGCTCTTGTATCTTTAGTTTCTAGTTCTCAGTTATGAGTTATCATCAGCATCAATCAGAAAAAAATAAAAAGTTCAGGCCCACCTTATAGCAGGCCCCCTGCTTGCAAAGAATAGGCACGCTTTAGTTTTTACAGCGCAGCATTGATTATACACTGCAGACCCCCCCCCCCATGTTATCAGTGGGAGACCAACAGCATGTGCGAAAAAATAAAAAGCATGATAAATAAGTAGTGTTCAGAAAGTTGCAAAGTCAGAACAAAATGTTGCAAAGAGATGCAAAAAGGAATTTACAGGGGATAGAAAAGGAAAAAAGGAAACATAGGATGTAACCAATCACCACCCCCCCCCCCCCCCCCCATGTTATCAGTGAGAGTCCAACAGCAAGTGCCAAAAAAAAGAATGCATGATAAATAAGTAGTGTTCATAATCGATCACAATTTTCAAGCATCGATTACACTGCAGACATAGGATGCAATCAATCCCCCCCCCCCCCCGCCAATGTTATCAGTGGGAGTCCAACAGCAAGTGCCAAAAAATAGAACGCATGATAAATAAGTAGTGTTCATAATGTTGCAAAGAACAAAATGTTGCAAAGAGGCAGTCAATAAAGGGGCAGTAGAGTGACAGGGGGAGGCAGTCGATAAAGGGGCAGTTTCAGTGACAGGGGGCAGTCAATAAAGGGGCAGTACAGAGACAGGGGGCAGTCAAATAGAGAGGAGAGTTGTAACACCACTAATGTCATGTCTGAGTACACATGCACTTATTCTCCATATCAGTCTAGTGCTGTATTGGTGTAGAGTTGGAACCTTTTTTGCAACATTGTATAATTTTATAGATAGAGTTGAAAGAGGGGGAGAGCAACATTGTATAATACTTATAGATACAGTTTACCACAGTGTATGAAATACATTGTATCAGGCAGGTAGAGTTGAAAGAGGGGGAGTGCAACAATGTATAATACAGTTGTATCATTTCAGTTGCCATTGACAACGTGACATTTTTCGCAAATAAAGGCATAAAATGCCCAAAATTTAAAAATATAAAAGTGTTACCTACTGTAGGAGACCCAAGGCAACCATTTCACGGCAGCAGCGCAACCCGCACATGCACAACCGCTGAGAAAAGCTTGTCCTACGGCTGGGGGAAGTGCATATTTATATATACTAGCAGGCCCCCGTGCACAGCACGGGTTTGGATTCGAAGTGTTACTCAATGATGTGCAGGAGGTTTGAGGCATAGAATAATTTTTTATTATATAATTTTTTATAGAATAATTTTTTATTATTTTTAAATAAGTAAATAAATAAAAAGAAAACAACAGTTCTCAGTTATGAGTTATCACCAGCATCAATCAGAAAAAAATAAAAAGTTCAGGCCCACCTTATAGCAGGCCCCCTGCTTGCAAAGAATAGGCACACTTGAGTTTTTATAGCGCGGCATTGATTATACACTGCAGACCCCCCCCCCCCCATGTTATCAGTGGGAGACCAACAGCATATGCGAAAAAATAGAAAGCATGTTAGATAAGTAGTGTTCAGAAAGTTGCAAAGTCAGAACAAAATGTTGCAAAGAGATGCAAAAAGGAATTTACAGGGGATAGAAAAGGAAAAAAGGAAACATAGGGTGTAACCAATCACCAACCCGCTCCCCCCCCCCCCCCCCCCCCCATGTTATCAGTGAGATTCCAACAGCAAGTGCCAAAAAAAAAAGAACGCATGATAAATAAGTAGTGTTCATAATCGATCACAATTTTCAAGCATCGATTACACTGCAGACATAGGGTGCAATCAACCATTCCCCCCCCCCCCCCCCCCCCCGCCAATGTTATCAGTGGGAGTCCAACAGCAAGTGCCAAAAAATAGAACGCATGATAAATAAGTAGTGTTCATAATGTTGCAAAGAACAAAATGTTGCAAAGAGGCAGTCAATAAAGGGGCAGTAGAGTGACAGGTGGAGGCAGTCGATAAAGGGGCAGTACAGTGACAGGGGGAAGTCAATAAAGGGGCAGTAGAGAGACAGGGGCAGTCAATAAAGGGGGCAGTAGAGGGATAGGGGGCAGTCAATAAAGGGGTAGTAGAGATAGGGGGCAGTCAATAAAGGGGCAGTAGAGTGACAGGGGCAGTCCGTAAAGGGACAGTAGAGTGACAGGGGGCAGTTAATAAAGGGCCAGTAGAGAGATAGGGGGCAGTCAATAAAGGGGCAGTAGAGTGACAGGAGGAGGCAGTCGATAAATGGGCAGTACAATGACAGGGGGCAGTCAATAAAGGGGCAGTTGGGATACAGGGGGCAGTCAATAAAGGGGCAGTAGAGAGACACGGGGGCAGTCAATAAAGGGGCAGTAGAAAGATAGGGGGGCAGTCAATAAAGGGGCAGTAGAGAGATAGGGGGGCAGTCAATAAAGGGGCAGTAGAAAGATAGGGGGGCAGTCAGTAAAGGGGCAGTAGAGAGATAGGGGGGCAGTCAATAAAGGGGCAGTAGAGAGATAGGGGGGCAGTCAATAAAGGGGCAGTAGAAAGATAGGGGGGCAGTCAATAAAGGGGCAGTAGAAAGATAGGGGGGCAGTCAATAAAGGGGCAGTAGAGAGATAGGGGGGCAGTCAATAAAGGGGCAGTAGAAAGATAGGGGGGCAGTCAATAAAGGGGCAGTAGAAAGATAGGGGGGCAGTCAATAAAGGGGCAGTAGAGAGATACGGGGGCAGTCAATAAAGGGGCAGTAGAAAGATAGGGGGCAGTCAATAAAGGGGCAGTAGAGAGACTGGGGGCAGTCAAATAGAGAGGAGAGTTGTAACACCACTAATGTCATGTCTGAGTACAGATGCACTTATTCTCCATATCAGTCTAGTGCTGTATTGGTGTAGAGTTGGAACCTTTTTGCAACATTGTATAATTTTATAGGTAGAGTTGAAAGAGGGGGAGAGCAACATTGTATAATACTTATAGATACAGTTTACCACAGTGTATGAAATACATTGTATCAGGCAGGTAGAGTTGAAAGAGGGGGAGCGCAACATTGTATAATACAATTGTATCATTTCAGTTGCCATTGACAACGTGGCATTTTTCGCAAATAAAGGCATTAAATGCCCAAAATTTAAAAATATAGAAGTGTTACCTACTGTAGGAGACCCAAGGCAACCATTTCACGGCAGCAGCGCGACCCGCACATGCACAACCGCCGAGAAAAGCTTGTCCTACGGCTGGGGGAAGTGCATATTTATATGTAGATATATATATATATATATATATATATATATATATATATATATATATATATATTATAATATATATATATATATATGTATGTATGTATATATATATATATATATATATATCAGGGGCGGATTCAGCCCAAAAATTTGACAGGTGCCAAAACTGGAAATTGCCAGGCAACGCCTGGCACCGAGCACCGGAGGTGCTTGGCGCTAGCGGCCGGGGGTCTGGGGGCCGCTTAAGGCCCCCAGAAGCCAAAGGGTTTTCTATGCTCTGAGATGCATTCTCAGCCATTCCTGGCACTTAAAATTATAGATTATAAGGACTTACTTTTCAAGAAATTTTATTTTATTTCTAATATTTTGTAATATTTCATATAATGATAAGACAAAACGATACAATAATCAACAATAATGATAGTGATAGTGCGACTCTCAATGGCATGGAAAAGGAATTTTCTGACTGTTGTAGCTCAATTTATACCTAGCTTTTGATTCCCTTCTGCTTTTAGTCTGCTTCATGTAGTATTAACTATTTGTGTAGTTGGTGTGTGTGATGCATGAGCATGGTTTAATGTAGGTGTTACCTGGAGGTTGTGGGTTCGAGTCCCATCGTCACACTTTCTATCTAGTATGCACGTAGTTCAATTGGTAGAACGCCAGGCACCTTTTAGTACTATTGAGCTTGCTTCTTGCTTCCTGCACAAAGCTACACTAAGTTAGCTATTACTTTTAGCTAATAGTAATAGTAATACTATTTCTTTGAAGCATTCCACAAGACTAAACTTCTAACAAGAATACAATATGAATTGATTCAATTGAGCTACAACATTAATTGTAACTTGATGTGAAAGTTATTGACAACTGACAATTATAAAGACCTTGAAATCAGCACAATTCTTTTCTTTGTCACTTTCACAATGAATCTCCTAACAAAAATAAATAAAATAAAATAGTGGCTAACTGGCCATCATGTGACTATCCAGTATTAAACTATTCACAACAGCAAATGCAAACTAGTCACTACTGATCTTTGCAATGGATTTCATAATAAAAGGCGTATATATGGGTAAAATATTTCTTTATTTCTGACTTTACTGATTGCATACATATTACACTTCACATGTTTTACACTTAGAACTATATATTATAATGACTTACTTTTCAAGAAATCTTATTTCATTTCTAATATTTTCTAATATTTCATATACTGAAACACTTCTGATCTTTGCAATGGATTTCATAATAAAAGGCTAATTTATGGGTAAAATATTACTTTATTTCTGACTATAAAGATTGCATACATACTACACTTCACATGTCTTACACTTAAAATTATAGATTATGACTTACTTTTCAATTTATATTATTTCTGATATTTTCCCATATTTCATATATTGAAACACTCCTTACTCACATCTGATCTTTGCAAAGGCTTTCATAATAAAAGGCTAATTTATGGGTAAAATATTTCTGACTGTGCTGATTGCATACATATTACACTGCACGTTTTACACTCCATCACCAGAATTCTGTCTTTTCCTTACTGGAGAAAGGAACTCCTCATCAGGGTCATCTAATAAGTACTTCAGTACGCTGTATGGTGTCTTGTTTCTCCTGGGGCTTCCTTGCTGGAGGAGGACTGAAATTATAAATTATGAAGGCAGAACTGAATTGTCAAGAATGATAACTCAAAACAAATGTCTAATAGTCTAATTGCCTTAAACTCAACTAAGTCAACACTTGGACAATGAGAGAACAGGAAGACCTAACCAGCTGGTCCTAACTGTTAATGGGAGGTAATTAAGAGAACAATAGTCTCCCTGTGTCCAGAACAGGCACCACTCAAACAGATACATCCTTAATCCTGAAGCCACCTATTCAAATAATCAGGGTTATTGCAATTTCCCCCCATCCCATTCAAAACTGAACAGTAAGAGGTGTTAATGTGAGGGGAGAGTGGAGGAAATTAGAATTCACATTGCCATTACCAACAACCTCCATTTGTACAGGAGGTGACCAGGTTGTGAGTTTAATATAAGATGAATTGAGATCATATACATCTAAGCAATGTTAAGATGTAGAAGATAGATATCTGAAAAAGCTTTGAAAACATGATGTTACCATCTGCATTCTCAGAGGTAGATTTCACTCACTACCTGGTCAGTTTTATATCATTTCCTGTACAAAATCAAGGTTGT
>OZ012684.1:2222128-2298703 GCA_963942565.1 Maea johnstoni | reverse complement strand
AATACACACAAATACATTACTCTCATATACGTATTTCAGGACGTTCAAGTGTTCAGATACTACAGGGATTTGGTGAACTTCAAGCAGCGAGGCAACCCTAAGATGATGCTTCGGTGTATCAATCCTAATGAGGCAAAACTCTTGGATGCTGCAGTTGGTGTACACATCAAATTTAGACTTGCTGGTGTAAGTTCCTTCATGATCATAGCATAGCGGATATGAAATCCTTATACTAAGGAGTTCCAGAGATATTGGATTACTATCATGAATTCCTTCATGGCTATAGCACAGCTAATGCAAATGTCTGGTACTTCAGAATTTCGTAGATATAGAATTGTGGACAGGATTTTTCTTATGACTATAGCAAAGCCAATATGAACTTATGGTACTTAAAAATTTAAAAAGCAGACCTCCTTGCTTCATTTGAACCATGCACTTTCACAAAGATTGATGCTAAAATATATCAGAAGGGGGTGTTATTCATATTTTATGAGGACATGTAATGCTCTGTCATGGTTCTTTAATAGCTTTGTTTATAATCATCAGTGTACAAAGCCATTTGTTATCATTTTGACTTAACATGCAAATAGACTAAAATATTTTGTTGGGAAATCAGATTTTTATGCCTGGGTCATGGAGCTTGGTCTTTGAATGATACTGTCTCAACCCCCTTTTTAATTAGATGTTTTTAAATTCTAGATATTTTGTGATTTATCTCGTACAAGAAAAAATGAATATTTGAAACTAGAAAAATTCTTGAACTGTAAGTTATACTCAAACAGGTTCTTATACCTAATTTAGCAGTTAATTTCCTCTGAATACTCTGTAAAATGGTTAAGATTTGAAACTCTAATATTTGCATTTTCAGGAGAGGTTCCCTCCTAATATTTATTATAAAATTTATACTCACCGTCCTGTCCAAGATTTATGTGCCAACAGCCCCAAGAATTACACAAAGCCGACAGAGCTACGAAAAATGGCACGAGATGTTCATAATAAAGGGAAAAGGTGTCCAAAAGAAGGTAATTATCTGACATAAATGTAATACACATCATGCTGATAACGTCAACTAATTCGAGTAGACCAGACTCAATGGCACAAGACCAGACTCAATGGTGGGGCAAGTAGGGGTTCAATTCCTCTTTAAACAGGGGCTACCACCAAAAATCTTCTTTTCTTACTCTTTATTGTCTGTCACCCAATTATAGGGAGAGATTACTTTGAAGAGTTTCATATTCATTTCATATCATCACTCATGCTTAGAGCTGCACTCACAGAGGGAGATCAACTCATGAGCTTACCACCATTTTGACTCACAAGCTCATGAGCTCGTGGATGCGCATTTTTTAAAATAAATATTCATTATTCAGTCCACCAATTAAGAAAGAATTACTTACTGATGGAGAGCTGCTAACATTTACATGGTTAATTCATTTCAAAGTGTGCCTGCATAGAAGAATACATATCCATATTTACATATTGCTCTCTATAGAGTGGTACAAAGGTCAGTATATTGCTCAACGCTGCCTTTATACATTGGGGATTGTAAACAAAATATGACAGCGATAAGCAGTAATAAGAAAGTTTGTGTTAGATGTTCTGTGTAACGTTTTTGTTCCAAGCATAGACGAGTTTGCGAGGTGACGACTTCAGCTCGAGCTCGGCTCGCCTGCCCTAGTGCTCGAGCCACTCGAGTTTGTGAGTGGTGAGTGCAGCTCTACTCATGCTATATATGTCTTCTGCATATACAGAACAGCTCTCCTTCTTATATGCATGAGCCATTTTTTAAAAAGCGGTAGCGAATCCTTTCATAAACAAAATTTAAAAAGAAAAGACCTCACATTTACGAAGAGTGTCTTGATTACCTTGTAATTATTCAAATGTTACACTCAATTGAAAGGACCATTCTCCTACCAACGTTTTCAAGAACTTCTATTGTACTTAACTACTGTGTAGTGGCAGAAAGAATCATTCTGTCGGATAGCATTGCGCAATGGATATTGTATTGGAAGGGGTGAATACATGTAAGTGCAACCTAAGTTTCGATATTCATCTCTTGTTTTATACAATATGATACATTTCTCCCTTTCATTTTGCTTTTCAGACAGCTCAGAGTGGTACCAGAGGTATGAAAACAATGGTTGGAGGTTAGTGTCAGACAGACTTATTCACCACATCATGGCAGACCCTGTTACATGGGAGACCTCAAACAAGAAATTCAAATTCCATTATGATAAGGTAAAGATATGGGGTACTGTTTAAATCAGCAATGATTAATACTAACATGTCTATTTTATTCATCATATATCATTTAATACTTTTTGTGTGATAAAATTCAACAATTTATCTTAATGAAAAAAATGTATTTGAAATAAGTGTTTCTGTACATGATCATTTAACCCATTTATGTATATAGTGCCTGGTGTATTGGTGATATACTTCCAACAAATGCATCTTTTGGAAAATATTTATAAGAGAAATTGAAATTGTCACTCAAACTGATAACTCTCCTTCAAATATTATCTAAATTTATAATTTATTTTGAAGTTAGAATTTCATGAGTATCCTAGATTCCAACTGCTATTATAATGTGAGCCAAGGCATGAATGGTTAACCCATTAATGCTCACAGCGGCCAAAACCAGCCTGACAATTTTGAAGAAATCTTTCAGGTTTTAGCACAATTGGCAAAATAGTTGAAGGAGAAATGTTGATCAGAACATTACCAACAACTCTCCTTCAAATTTTTGTAAAATAATTCCCAATTCAAAAGTTATTGTCAAAAGTATCATCGCTTCAGACGACGATTTCCAAATGAAGCCCTAAGCATTAATGGGTTAAAATGGTAAATTGCATTGATCTTTTAATATTTTTATTGGTTCCTCAATCAACATATTTAAATAAATACAGTAATAAATATCAGTCATATATATTTACACTGGAGATTAACCATTTGTTACTGTATAGTTCCTTGGAATTACTCTAATGTGACCTGTCATTTGATGTGTCCCAATGAAGCACTTTCAAGGAACCATATGTGCATTTTCTTTATATGTGGCAGTCTCGTTTAAAAACTCTTGGGTAAAGTGAGAAGACAGGATCTTTTCTTCTCTTTTATGTTTTTAGTGTGTTTTTTGAAAAATTATTGGTGTTTCCTTTTTGAATTTTGCAGAGTTGTTTACCTGAGGTTTTTTAGATAGCCGTATAGGGAAGACCATTTACCATAAAAGATGTGTTTTGTTTTACATTTCTTCCATCTCATTAATTGCATTGTTGGTATTGTGAGCCTTTGTATTTTTGCTTCTGGTTGGTATGTGACAGGCTATAGAGAACTACATGCAATTCCTTTTTAATGTATCTCACTATCCTTAATAACGATGATAATAGTAATAATAATCTTTATTTCACAAGGGTAACACAGTCAAATACAGGATTTGATTTTCGCTGTGGCCCTCTCCAATTTAGGCCCTCATCAAGTATTTTCCCTTTCTGAATAAGCAATTATTCATTGATAATTTTGCTGTTTACCAGGTAAAAAGAAGACAAGATGTTGAGAAAAGAAAAAAACAGAAAAAAGTTGACTGGATGAGAAAAATGTAAGTACATGTATAGATCTCCATATATAGCTATGTTTTATTCGGAGAGGGAATGGTAGTCCCAATGCATGTACACCATCATCAAAAATAGGGTGAGGTGTATATCTCAAACTAAAAAAACAAACACTCTAAAGGTTACAGTTAAGTAAGTTCATTTTTTGTTCTTGGGAAACACATTAGAATTTTTAAAAATGTCTGAAAGGGTATGGCATGCCGAAATGATATTAATTAAACTTTACAAAATATCATGCAACTTTCAAAACATTATTCCACTTTGTTGAATATATCATGCAACTTTCAAAATATGATATATCTCTAAAAGTTGCATCATATTTTGAAAGTTGCATTATATTTTGTGAAGTTGAATAAATATCATTTTGGCATGCCATACTAAACAGAGAAAATATATGCATTTCCCTAAGCAAAAAAAAACTTCTCACAAATAATTTTTTCTAGGGTTCTATTTGTACAGGCTACCCCTTATAAACCAATAGACACTGGTTCTAATGAACAATGTCTATTGTTATTGTAACAGGTACAAAGAGGGTTTGATGCAGGCCAAAGCCCAGGACCCAGAGACGATAGATTTGATCAACAGTGCCGCTGCAGGCATGATAGAGGAGGTGGAAACCAATGGGGCTGAAGCATTACAGGACTGGGAGGTGGATGAATTACTAGAGTGGACAACAAGTCTCAACTTTGACGAGTAAGTATCGCTGAGGATAAACTCTACATCTGCACATTATATGGTTTTTGATTGCCATATTCCTACGTTTAAGCGCACGTGTGGGTAACAAGTTCGGAAAAAAATTGCTAGATATTGGCAATCTTCTGTACAACCTCACCCCAAGGCCGCTACAAGCTTGAACGTTTGCACGCTACGACCTTTAACTCCCTCTTTTGTCTTTTGTTAGGCCATGATTGATATGCTGGGAGGGGGGAGGTTCAGAAGGCCAAAAGAATAAATGCTGGCTTGCCCTTTCCAAAATTCTTCAAAAGGGGGGTTGGGTGCACTTATTTTGGGTCGGTGCGGTTAACCGGAGGAATACAGTAATAACATGAGATATATTTTGAACTTCACTTGTCTTTTTTAAAGAAAACAAATTCCTTCCTTTGTATGAGGTATAAAGCCACAACCAGCTTTCCAGATGACAGTGGATCTTTACATTCTATTCCGGAACAGTCTGTCTTTAGAAAAGCAGACATTAAAATATGCACTTCATACATTTTCATAATTGCTATTAGTAAATGAGATATGATGGTGTATGATTCAATACACTGGTCCTTTTTAATCTTATTGTATTGTTTAGTTAAGGCAACAGATGTGACTGTAAATTTTGGTATCATCATATAAGAATCGACTGGAACAGTCAGTTTTTAGAAAATATGGCAGCTAATATCAGCTGTGACATATTTTTATTTTGATATGTCACTTACTAAAAATAAATATATCAAATTTACCCATGATGAATATTTACCTATGACTTAACCTCTTTAAATGTATATATCATTGTCAAGACAGATTGATCCAATTAGAAAAAAAGTTATATTTTTCTTTTTCCATCTTCTGTACAAGCTTTGTATGATAGATACAATATACTATATTTATCATTGATAGATTAACTAACCAAAAGCATTCATTCTTTGTTTCAGTTATGTGTCAGGCTGGAAAGAAATTGCTACAAGTGCAAATTCTGAGAAACCTGTTGGTAAGTTTTCACATAGAATGGTTGATAGAAGTGTTGTACCATAGTGGATGTAGTTCCTCTTGACCATAAGTCTAGGGTCTAAAATTTTCATATCTTTCTTTTAAATTGTTTTTATACATCAAAACGTGTACCTATAATATGAGATATTGCCAAATTTCTTTATTCTAATTCCATTTTATATTCCCTCAATTCTTTACTTCATTGTGTACCTAAATGTTTTATTCTTTGACTTTGTATAAATAAGATGCAAATATGTGACATAGTATAATAAAATTCAGTTTAACCAATGAGTGACGCTTTATTTTGACAGTCAGAAAGACACTCTTATCATTCTGGATATACCCTACAATAAAGTTGGAGGGTGGCCTGAGTGGCAATTTTGACATACAATAAATTTTGCCACTTTTGAAAAGACAATGTACTCTTCTACTTGAACACTTCATGCTATCAGGCGCATAATTGTGTAACAAAAAGGCATGGCATGACAAAAGAGCACTTTCAAGCTTGGAGCGGCCATGAGGTGTGGCCATACTGGAGATTGCAAATACCCCTGCTAGAGTATTTTTCCTAATGTGCTACCCTCACGTGCACTTAAACGGAGGAATACAGTATTTGCTTTTTAGCAGGCGGAGTGATATGCGTAGCTAGTAAGACTGAGACTTATTGATGATATTTGATGGAATACCGTAAATTCTCGGAAATCTCGGCCGCCCCAGAAAACTCGGCCACTATAATTCATTTACAAAATTAATTACTGGGGAATTTCGCCCACCCCCGATTCATCCAAGGACACATTTAGCCAAATATCGGCCACCATGTAAATTTTATTGATATAAGAAAAAAAACATTTAGATTTCCAAAGTAGAGATGATGAATTTTCTTTTTGTATTTTCAGAGGACCGTCTCAATCTCTATTCAAGTGTGGAGGATCCGTTTGAACTGACTCTATCTGCTGTCTCTAGACCACAGTCACATCACACTACAAACTCTCCAACCTCTAGCAGTGAAATGCAAACTACTCTGTGATAAAAGAAAATTGTCAAAGATGGCCTCATGAATTATCTGTCATCAAACCCAATTGTAAATTAATATACTCACTATTTATGATATGTCTAAGCTTCCTTGTGATAAAATACTTAACCCACTACTGTTCGGAGTGGCAAAAACAGCCTGACATTTTTTTTATGAAACCTTGCAGGCAAAAGTATAGTTATGAAAATATTTGATAGAGAAATGTTAATCAGGACATTACCAACAACTCTCCCTGAAAGATTTTGTAAAATCATTGTCAATTCCGAAGTTATTCTCAATAGTATCATTGATCCAGACGACGATTGCTGGCGGAACTCTTAAGCATTAATGGATGTACTTCCAATGAGTTTGTGACCAAGATGGTCACAATAAACTCCCTGCTGTCCAACATACATATATATATATATATATATATATATATATATATATATATATATATATATATATATATATATATATATATATATATATATATATATATATATATATATATATATATATATATATATATATATATATATATATATATATATATATATATATATATATATATATATATATATATATATATATATATATATGCACCAGGACATTGTAAGTTGAAACCCTTATGATTGCTATTGCAGTGTCAAGCTCTTTCAGTATTGCGCCCTTTGATAATGAATGTAATAAATCAAGTACCTACTTCTGGTAATTTTTATTCCTCTGCAGTAAAATTGTCAAAAGTATGGTTACTTAATGCATTTCCTATACCACCTGCATCATGTCTGGTTACACAAAGTGTGAATCCATCTTCCAAACGTATGATAACCTTGGCAGCATAATATATGTTTATAGTACACTGATTTACGGAAGCCTATTAGGACCACTGAAAAATTATTTTTTGAGATCTTGAGGTAATTTTTTTTCTTATTAATTTCTTTTCGGATTTCTAAGGAAAAAAATTAAAATAAAAAATAAATTTTTCAGTGGTCCTAATAGGCTTCCGTACTGATTAGATTGGATTACGTAAGAGCAAGTGTGAAACCTTTTCAATGCTCAACATCAAGACTACAGAGGTTAAATAAATTGGGTTGTGATCCTTTTAGGTTTCAAATTCATATGTGGTGTTCTTGAGTACATTGAACAACCTATGATTCTGTGTGAGTAGTGATTGAGGAGTTAATCAGTATTGATTTGATTGTCAATGGGCTTCTTGACATTTTCTATATGATTATAAAGTACATGTTTATTGTGTAAACTACAGAAACACATTGAAAATAGTTTGTATATATTTTGTATATTGAATAAAATGAAAAAAATATTATTAAATTGTTAATGTTTTTTTTGCAATATTGAATACTTCTATATGAGGTAATTGAAGTCCTCCCCTAGAAATTAGTGTTTTCAGGCGTTTCCCCTAGATAATGGCTTTGTTTACATAACCAGAGGTAACAAGGGCATTTTAACTTTTCCAATACTGAGGCTACTTATGTCCAAAGGACAAGAATGCAAAGATTTTTGAAAACCTCTTTAACCCTGACATGTTTGTATTCATTGGATAGCTCTCACCGAGTACTCCTAGATGAGGACCCATATGGTAAGGTTTCAGTCATTTTTCAGGTTTTTTGCATCATTTTTTATTGGCCAAATCAGTCACCACCAGATTAAGGATTAAGACTACACCAGGCTGAAGTTGGCTCCTTTTTCAACGTTCAACATTCAACATTCGAATGTTGAATAAGTAAATTTCCTTATTCAAACCATCTCCTTATTCGCAGGTCCCATGTGATTAATGATTTTAATAAAACATCATTTTGATTGTTTCACAGCTTGTAGCAGGGGTTTTAGCTATTTCTACACCATTCATGTTATCTAATATTTCAATGCTTTATTTAAGTGAGGAGGGGGGTTGGGCAGAGAGGCAGGGGGGGGGGAAGGGGGAAAATGTACTATTTTGGGCCGTTTCCTTGCATTTTCATGAATTCCTACCAAAGATAAAGTACTGCAGTGATTTTTTTTTAATAGAAACTTTTTCAATAAGTATAGCTTATTGATTTAAATAATATTTGGGTTGGCGCAGACATAGACTTGGTAGTGAGGGGGGTAGGGGCAGGAGCCACACCCGTTTTCGACTTTGTATAACATCTTAAAGGCTCTAAGTATAAAAATCAAAATGGTTTCTGACACTTTTCACAATGTGGGAGTAATGATAGACCCTAAGAGAAGAAAATCCAGTTGTTGTTTTCCTGGCGCAGACGCTCGGGGGTGGGGCAGAGGGGGGGTAGGGGCGGGAAATGTACAATTTTAGCCCACTTCCTTGCATTTTCATGATTTTCTAGCAAAATAAAGCGGTGCAGTGAAGTATGTTTAGTAATAATCTCTTTCAATAGGTTTATCAGATTTATTCAAGTCATATTTGGGGTGGCGCAGAGCTTCGCGGGTGGGGCAGAGGGGGGTAGGGGCGGGAAATATCCAAATTTAAGCCATTTCCTAGCATTTTCATGATTTCCTACCAAATATCAAGTAGTGCAGTGAAGTATTTTAGAAATAAACTCTTCTAATAGGTATACCTAATTGATTGAGATCATATTTGGGGTGGCGCAGACATTGACTTGGTAGTGAGGGGGGGTAGGGGCATGAGCCACACCCGTTTTCGACTTTGTATAACATCTTAAAGGCTCTAAGTATAAAAATCTAAATGGTTTCAGACACTTTTCACAATGTGGGAGTAATGATAGACCCTAAGAGAAGAAAATCCAGTTGTTGTTTTCCTGGCGCAGACGCTCGGGGGTGGGGCAGAGGGGGGGGTAGGGGCGGGAAATGTACAATTTTAGCCCACTTCCTTGCATTTTCATGATTTTCTAGCAAAAATAAAGCGGTGCAGTGAAGTATGTTTAGTAATAATCTCTTTCAATAGGTTTATCGGATTTATTCAAGTCATATTTGGGGTGGCGCAGAGCTTCGCGGGTGGAGCAGAGGGGGGTAGGGGCGGGAAATATCCAAATTTAAGCCATTTCCTAGCATTTTCATGATTTCCTACCAAATATCAAGAAGTGCAGTGAAGTATTTTTAGAAATAAACTCTTCTAATAGGTATACCTGATTGATTGAGATCATATTTTGGGTGGCGCAGACATTGACTTGGTAGTGAGGGGGGGTAGGGGCATGAGCCACACCCTTTTTCGACTTTGTATAACATCTTAAAGGCTCTAAGTATAAAAATCTAAATGGTTTCTGACACTTTTCACAATGTGGGAGTAATGATAGACCCTAAGAGAAGAAAATCCAGTTGTTGTTTTCCTGGCGCAGACGCTCGGGGGTGGGGCAGAGGGGGGGTAGGGGCGGGAAATGTACAATTTTAGCCCACTTCCTTGCATTTTCATGATTTTCTAGCAAAAATAAAGCGGTGCAGTGAAGTATGTTTAGCAATAATCTCTTCCAAAAGGTTTATCGGATTCATTCAAGTCATATTTGGGGTGGCGCAGACGCTCGGGGTGGGGCAGAGGGGGGTAGGGGCGGGAAATATCCAAATTTAAGCCATTTCCTAGCATTTTCATGATTTCCTACCAAATATCAAGAAGTGCAGTGAAGTATTTTTAGAAATAAACTCTTCTAATAGGTATACCTGATTGATTGAGATCATATTTGGGCTGGCGCAGACATTGACTTGGTAGTGAGGGGGGGTAGGGGCATGAGCCACACCCATTTTCAACTTTGAATAACATCTTAAAGGCTCTAAGTATAAAAATCTAAATGGTTTCTGACACTTTTCACAATGTGGGAGTAATGATAGACCCTAAGAGAAGAAAATCCAGTTGTTGTTTTCCTGGCGCAGTCGCTCGGGTACATTTCACGCCCCCACCCCCCCCCCCCTCTGCCCCACCCCCGAACGTCTGCGCCAGGAAAACAACAACTGGATTATTTTCTCTTAGGGTCTATCATTACTCCCACATTGTGAAAAGTGTTAGAAACCATTTTGATTTTTATATTTAGAGTCTTTAAGATGTTATACATAGACTAAAACTGGTGTGGCTCATACCCCTACCCCCCCCTAACTTCCAAGTCAATGTCTGCGCCAACCCAAATATGGTTTTAATCAATCAGGCATACCTATTGAAAGAGTTGATTACTAAAGAAACTTCACTGCACCACTTGATATTTGGTAGAAAATCATAAAAATTCTAGGAAATGGCTTAAATTTGGATATTTCCCGCCCCTACCCCCCCTCTGCCCCACCCCCGAAGTTGTGCGCCACCCCAAATATGATTTTAATAACTCTGATAAACCTATTGGAAGAGATTATTACTAAACATACTTCACTGCACCGCTTTATTTTTTCTAGGAAATCATGAAAATGCAAGGAGGTGGCCTAAAATTGTACATTTCACGCCCCCCCCCCCCCCCCCCCCCCCTCTGCCCCACCACGAACGTCTGCGCCAGGAAAACAACAACTGGATTTTTTTCTCTTAGGGTCTATCATTACTCCCACATTGTGAAAAGTGTTAGAAACCATTTTGATTTTTATATTTAGAGTCTTTAAGATGTTATACATAGACTAAAACTGGTGTGGCTCATACCCCTACCCCCCCTAACTTCCAAGTCAATGTCTGCGCCAACCCAAATATGGTTTTAATCAATCAGGCATACCTATTGAAAGAGTTGATTACTAAAGAAACTTCACTGCACCACTTGATATTTGGTAGAAAATCATAAAAATTCTAGGAAATGGCTAAAATTTGGATATTTCCCGCCCCTACCCCCCCCTCTGCCCCACCCCCGAAGTTCTGCGCCACCCCAAATATGATTTTAATAACTCTGATAAACCTATTGGAAGAGATTATTACTAAACATACTTCACTGCACCGCTTTATTTTTCTAGAAAATCATGAAAATGCAAGGAGGTGGCCTAAAATTGTACATTTCACGCCCCCACCCCCCTCTCTGCCCCACCCCCAACGTCTGTGCCTGGAAAACAACAACTGGATTTTTTTCTCTTAGGGTCTATCATTACTCCCACATTGTGAAAAGTGTAAGAAACCATTTTGATTTTTATATTTAGAGTCTTTAAGATGTTATACATAGACTAAAACGGGTGTGGCTCATACCCCTACCCCCCCTAACTACCAAGTCAATGTCTGCGCCAACCAAAATATGGTTTTAATCAGTCAGGTATGCCTATTGAAAGAGTTGATTACTTAAGAAACTTCACTGCACCACTTGATATTTGGTAGAAAATCATAAAAATTCTAGGAAATGGCTTAAATTTGGATATTTCCCGCCCCTACCCCCCCTCTGCCCCACCCCCGAAGTTCTGCGCCACCCCAAATATGATTTTAATAACTCTGATAAACCTATTGGAAGAGATTATTACTAAACATACTTCACTGCACCGCTTTATTTTTTCTAGGAAATCATGAAAATGCAAGGAGGTGGCCTAAAATTGTACATTTCACGCCCCCACCCCCCCCCCCCCCCCCTCTGCCCCACCACGAACGTCTGCGCCAGGAAAACAACAACTGGATTTTTTTCTCTTAGGGTCTATCATTACTCCCACATTGTGAAAAGTGTTAGAAACCATTTTGATTTTTATATTTAGAGTCTTTAAGATGTTATACATAGACTAAAACGGGTGTGGCTCATACCCCTACCCCCCCTAACTACCAAGTTAATGTCTGCGCCAACCCAAATATGGTTTTAATCAGTCAGGTATGCCTATTGAAAGAGTAGATTACTTAAGAAACTTCAATGCACCACTTGATATTTGGTAGAAAATCATAAAAATGCTAGGAAATGGCTTAAATTTGGATATTTTCCGCTCCTACCCCCCCTCTGCCCCCCCCCCCACCCCCGAAGTTCTGCGCCACCCCAAATATGATTTTAATAACTCTGATAAACCTTTTGGAAGAGATTATTACTAAACATACTTCACTGCACCGCTTTATTTTTTCTAGAAAATCATGAAAATGCAAGGATGTGGCCTAAAATTGTACATTTCACGCCCCAACCTCCCCCCCCCCTCTGCCCCACCCCCAAACGTCTGCGCCAGGAAAACAACAACTGGATTTTTTTCTCTTAGGGTCTATCATTACTCCCACATTGTGAAAAGTGTTAGAAACGATTTGGATTTTTATATTAGTCTTTAAAATGTTATACATAGACTAAAACTGGTGTGGCTCATACCCCTACCCCTCTAACTTCCAAGTCTATGTCTGCGCCGACCCAAATATTGTTTTTAATCAATCAGGTATACCTATTAAAAGAGTTGATTACTAAAGAAACTTCACTGCACCACTTTGATATTTGGTAGAAAATCATAAAAATTCTAGGAAATGGCTAAAATTTGGATATTTCCCGCCCCTACCCCCCCTCTGCCCCACCCCCGAAGTTCTGCGCCACCCCAAATATGATTTTAATAACTCTGATAAACCTATTGGAAGAGATTATTACTAAACATACTTCACATGCACCGCTTTATTTTTTCTAGGAAATCATGAAAATGCAAGGAGGTGGCCTAAAATTGTACATTTCACGCCCCCACCCCCCCTCTGCCCCACCACGAACGTCCTGCGCCAGGAAAACAACAACTGGATATTTTTTCTCTTAGGGTCTATCATTACTCCCACATTGTGAAAAGTGTTAGAAACCATTTTGATTTTTATATTTAGAGTCTTTAAGATGTTATACATAGACTAAAACGGGTGTGGCTCATACCCCTACCCCCCCTAACTACCAAGTTAATGTCTGCGCCAACCCAAATATGGTTTTAATCAGTCAGGTATGCCTATTGAAAGAGTAGATTACTTAAGAAACTTCAATGCACCACTTGATATTTTGGTAAGAAAATCATAAAAATGCTAGGAAATGGCTTAAATTTGGATATTTTCCGCTCCTACCCCCCCTCTGCCCCACCCCCGAAGTTCTGCGCCACCCAAAATATGATTTTAATAACTCTGATAAACCTATTGGAAGAGATTATTACTAAACATACTTCACTGCAACCGCTTTATTTTTTCTAGAAAATCATGAAAATGCAAGAGGAGGTGGCCTAAAATTGTACATTTCACGCCCCCACCCCCCCCTCTGCCCCACCCCCGAACGTCTGCGCCAGGAAACAACAACTGGATTGTTTTCTCTTAGGGTCTATCATTACTCCCCACATTGTGAAAAGTGTTAGAAACCATTTTGAGTCTTTAAGATGTTATACATAGACTAAAAACAGGTGTGGTCATACCCCTACCCCCCCCCCCCCCCCCCAGACTACAAGTCAATGTCTGCGCCAACCCAAACATTATTTAAATCAATCAGCTATACTTATTGAAAGAGTTTTTATTAAAAGATACTTTACTGCAGTACTTTATCTTTGGTAGGAATTCATGAAAATGCAAGGAAATGGCCTAAAATCGTATATTTACCACCCCCCACACCCTCATCTCCATCCCCAAGTTTCTGCGCCAGCATAACAATTATTTCATCTTCATCTATTGAACTCTCACTTTATTTCTGACTTAGAAAAAATGTCAGAAACCATTTTGATTTTCAGATTTAGTGCCTCTAAGAAGTAACAATAATCGAAATGGTGTGGCTCTTGACCCCCCCCCCCCCCCCCCCCCCCCCCCGCCCCCCCTGACTTCCAACCCAAATATAATTTCAATCAATCAGATTCACCTATTGAAAGAGTGTTTCACTATAAATACTTCTTTGCAAGAATGTATTTCAGTTAAGCAATCACGAAAATATGAAGAAACTGCCTATAATCGTGTTACCCCTACCCCCCCCCCCCCCCCCTGTCACTGGAAATGACCATGCCTATCTCATATGATTTACATACATCAATTTTACCTATTTAATGAATTAACAACTACAAATAGTTCATTGCACTACTATTTTTGAAAAAAAGTCATAAAAATCAGAAAATGGTAGATTATTGGGTATTTTCCAATCCTCCTGCCTCTCTGCCCAACCCCCCTCCTCACCTAAATTAAGATTTAAAATATTAGATAACATAAATGGTGTAGAAATAGCTAGAACCCCTGATAAGAGCTGTGAAACAATCAAAATGATGTTTTATTAAAATCATTAATCACATGGGACCTGCGAATAAGGAGATGGTTTGAATAAGGAAATTTACTTATTCAACATTCGAATGTTGAATGTTGAACGTTGAAAAAGGAGCCAACTTCAGCGAGACTACACAAAATTATAATTTACTTTTCATTTAGTTCATTTCATTATCCGGACGTAAAATGCTTATTTTAAAATACGTTAAAGCATCTCCAAGCCTTTTCCAAATAGGCTTACTTTATGTACTCTTTTTACTGTCCCAGGGTATTTGGTATGATACTTTTAAGTGATGGCCTAGACTGTCACTGTTGGTCTGATTAGGAGTACAAGGTAGAATTATTGTATAAACTTTCAGAAGTCTCTTTCAGTAGTCTCCCTGATATGCCCTAAAATGATTTCAGTCTAGGTTTAGTTCTTTATCAATTATCAAGGGGACCCACTTGGCTGTGTTTGAGTGTCGAACTGCAACCCTTAAAATCTGTGCTGCCATCTATAGTTTGATAGAGACATTGATCCCACTTACCACCCAGTATATATAGTGGTGGTGGAACTATCGGGGCCTCTTTCAGGAAAAAAGTCTTCGGGGAGGGAGTACGCCCCCATTTTCAGACCCCCAAAAATGATTTTTTTTAAATTTCTAAAGGATCCCCCTCCCACCAATGTTTTTTTAATATAGACCCCTGTATGCATTTTCTTACCCCACCTACACGTTTTTTCAAAAGGATCCCAACCATGAATATTTTGAATTTTCAAAGGGCCCCCATCATTTTCAATAGCCCCATATACATCATTTCATTAATAAATGTAATTGTCATTTGCTTGCTTTCACCAGAGAGGTATATTTATAAATAAAAATAGAACTCTCTGCTTTCACTTCTGAGCAAAATGCCTAAATGGTGGGCAATGCAGACGTTTTTTAAAGTTGGAGATTTGGCAAGAATGTTTGATATGCAGTTGCCTGGTATATGAGCTCTGTCCCTATAACAAAAACTCTAGAGAAACCACATATTTCACAATTATTTTTTATTTTATTTCAAACAATTAACATACAAGAATGAATTTTTTAGAAATAGTATGGGTCTCGCAGTGCCTGCGTAGTGGGTAGATTACCGGTACCGCCGTTTGATAGAAGTAATACTACAGGGGCTTCAGTATTACCACTTACAATCGATGTCTCTGGTATTACACATAGGTGCGCCATGGTGAATTTGTTGTCATCGTTGGATCAGTGACCTATAACTCTAATCAACTCTCCCTAGTTGGATGCAATTAGGTACCCCCCACCTGTTTATCATTTCCTACACACATCTCAAGCCTTGGTATTCTCAATGTCACCATTTGTTTTTTCTGTTTTATTGGTTTTTATTTTCTGTATAACTATTTTTGGAAGAATATCGCCTTCTCTATCCTGTATCTCATTGATGATCGAACACTATTTGAAGCAGAGAACCTGGTTCCTACACTATCAGTCCTTCTGGTCTGAAGCACGCTAGAATAAATTTGAAACTACATGTAGAATCCTTGTGAGAAATATTTGAATGAAGTTGTTGAGAGTCTTTTAAGCACATTCTTCAAATTCATATGGGATCTTTTTGTATCGATAAGTCAATGAACACTAGTGACGTAGCTGAGTTATTCTCGCTCTGGCAATGGAAGGAATCTTTGGTGGAGAATCTGTGCAGGTCGGAACAAGGGAATCTTTGAACCGCTTGATCCTGCTGGTTTGTCGGATCCAGGAGCTGTCAAAACTTCCCTTCTCTCTCTCTTTGGCAATTCAATCTCCTCAACTCTGTCTGCTTTTGGAGTTATGAAGAATTTGCGCAGTGTTGGTATCAAACTTTTCTTCTTCTTAGGTGCACGTCTGAGCAAGGGAATCTTTGAACCACTTGGTGCTGCTGGTTTGCGGGACACAGGAGCTGTCAGAACATCCCTTCTCTCTCTCTTTGGCAATTCAATCTCCTCAACTCTGTCTGCTTTTGGAGTTTTGAAGAAATTGCGCAGTGTTGGTATCAAACTTTTCTTCTTCTTAGGTGCACGTCTGAGCAAGGGAATCTTTGAACCACTTGGTGCTGCTGGTTTGCGGGACACAGGAGCTGTCAGAACTTCCCTTCTCTCTCTCTTTGGCAATTCAATCTCCTCAACTCTGTCTGCTTTTGGAGTTTTGAAGAATTTGCGCAGTGTTGGTATCAAACTTTTCTTCTTCTTAGGTGCACGTCTGAACAAGGGAATCTTTGAACCACTTGGTGCTGCTGGTTTGCGGGACACAGGAGCTGTCAGAGCTTCCCTTCTCTCTCTTTTTGGCAATTCAATCTCCTCCACTCTGTCTGCTTTTGGTGTTTTGAAGAATTTACGCAGTCTTGGTAACAAACTTTTCTTCTTCTTAGGTTGCTCTGCAAACATCACTTTTCGAGGGATTGATTTCTTGCCACCAATAAATATACTGAAGTCTGTTGCAGGATTTTGCTTTTTAGTGGTTGGTTTGTTAGCAGCACTGGTGTCGCCAGATTCCTCTTCCATCTGGATGGTCGGAACATCATCAATGATGTCGGAAGTGTCAGTCAACAAGAAACGTGGAGAATCATGGACCATTTTGTGGAATTTAGGTCTCAGAATTGGTGGTTGCTCCTGCAACCGAATGGTTGGTATGTCATCAGATTCACTGATTGTGTCTCTCACCTTAGTAGACCAAAGGATAGAATGCTTTTTGTTCTTCTTTGTTTCCATATTAGCCACAGCAGTAGTATGTACCCGGGGGGGGCACTTGGGTATTTAGGGGGGCGCATACGTTCGTTATCAAAATTAAAAAATACCCCTTAAGCACTGATTTCTGGCCAAAAAAGCACCCTTATTTTAATAAAAACGCTGACTTTTTCCTCTAAATAAACACCCCTTCTTTTATCAAAACACTGACATTGGATGAACGGGATCACATATTTTAACTTTAGATTCTATAATCCTCTGCGTGTTTAGCGGCAGCAAGTGGCGGCAGAAAACTCGGAAGCCCAGATACTTCGGGAGTCACTCGGCGTCAGAGCCGCGTATGTTTCGTGGATTGTAAGGGGATTTTAACCCCCATACTTCGTACCTGGGTACAAAAAAGTACCCTTCTTTTACAAAATCGCGGACATGCGGAGGTCTTCAAAAAAGACCCCTTCTTCCGCGAAATACGTAACTAAGGTGCGGCCCCCCTCTGTACCTGAGTGCCCCCCCCGGGAGTATGTATTTTAGACTCACTCGAGAGTACAACGGCTGATTTTGCAGTCAGGGGGATGATTGGTTCAACATTCTCGTGTATAGTTTGCAGCTGGGTGGCTGATGAGACAACTTTGCGTCTGCGGCCAGGCTTCTTGACCACCTTTGGTTGACTCTTGGATCTTGGGATTATGGACTTTTGGTTCACCCTCGCGTGTGGTGACTTCAAGAGATCTAATTCACCCTCCTTAGAGCAATCTGGTTCTTCAATTGGACCTGTTAACCTGTGTGCCCTTCTCCTCAAACTCATTACTTCTTCAATCAGAGCTTTCTCGTTAGACTTCAGTAAACGGTTAGATCTCAGAAGTGACGGTTCTGCCATTGAGAGACAATGCTCCTTTTGTTTAAGGTCATCAACCAGGTCACATGACCTCTCTATTTGCTCACCAACTCCATCTTTCTCTCTCTGTATGCCGGCTGTGTCGTACCTGAGGTTGTCATTGCCAATAAGGAGATCTAGTAAAAAATCCACTTTAACTAGGGTGGCGCAGGCGTTAGTTTGAGCCCAGGGGTAGGGGTACCTACTAGGGCGTGGACCCTTAATACTGTCAAAATAGCATGAAAACCTCAAAATTACCCACATTTATAAAATGAATTGCCACTATTGACTATGAAATTATGTTCAACCATACTAGTGTCAATAAAAATCAATTTTAACTAGAGTGGTGCAGGTGTTAGTTTGCGCCCCGGGGTGGGGGTACCTACTATGACGTGGACCCCTCAAACTGCCGAAATAGCATAAAAACACAAAAATTACCCACATTTATAAAATGAATTGCCACTATTGACTAGGAAATTATGTTCAACCATACTCATGCCAATAAAAATCCACTTTAACTAGGGTGGCGCAGGCGTTAGTTTGCGCCCCGAGGCAGGGGTACCTACTAGGGCGTGAACCCTTAAAACTGCCAAAATAGCATAAAAACCTCAAAATTACCCACATTTATAAAATGAATTGCCACTATTGACTATGAAATTATGTTCAACCATACTAATGCCAATAAAAATCCACTTTAACTAGGGTGGCACAGGCGTTAGTTTGAGCCCCAGATAGGGGTACCTACTAGGGCGTGGACCCTTAATACTGCCAAAATAGGATAAAAACTTCAAAATTACCCACATTTATAAAATGAATTGCCACTATTGACTATGAAATTATGTTCAACCATACTAATGCCAATAAAAATCCACTTTAACTAGGGTGGCGCAGGCGTTAGTTTGAGCCCAGGGATGGGGTTACCTTCTATGACGTGGACCCCTCAAACTGCAAAAATAGCATAAAAACCTCAAAATTACCCACATTTATAAAATGAATTGCCACTATTGACTATGAAATTATGTTCAACCATACTAATGCCAATAAAAATCCACTTTAACTAGGGTGGCGCAGGCGTTAGTTTGAGCCCCGGATTAGGGGTACCTACTAGGGCGTGGACCCTTAATACTGCCAAAATAGCATAAAAACCTCAAAATTACCCACATTAAAAAAATGAATTGCCACTATTGACTATGAAATTATGTTCAACCATACTAATGCCAATGGAAATCCACTTTAACTAGGGTGGCGCAGGCGTTAGTTTGAGCCCAGGGGTAGGGGTACCTACTAGGGCGTGGACCCCTCAAACTGCCAAAATAGCATAAAAACCTAAAAATTACCCACATTTATAAAATGAATTGCCACTATTGACTATGAAATTATGTTCAACCATACTAATGCCAATAAAATTCAATTTCAACTAGAGTGGCGCAGGCGTTAGTTTGAGCCCCGGGGTAGGGGTACCTACTAGGGCATGGACCCTTAATACTGCCAAAATAGCATAAAAACCTCAAAATTACCCACATTTACAAAATGAATTGCCACTATTGACTATGAAATTATGTTCAACCATACTAATGCCAATAAAAATCACTTTAACTAGGGTAGCACGGGCGTTACTTTGAGCCCCGGGGTAGGGGTACCTACTAGGGCGTGGACCCTCAATACTGCCAAAATAGCATAAAAACACAAAAATTACCCACATTTATAAAATAAATTGCCACTATTGACTAGGAAATTATGTTCAACCATACTAATGCCAATAAAAATCCACTTTAACTAGGGTGGCGCAGGATGTAGTTTGAGCCCCAGGGTGGGGTCACCCACTAGGGCGTGGACCCCTCAAACTGCCAAATAGCATCAAAACACTAAAATTACCCACATTTATAAAATGAATTGCCACTATTGACTATGAAATTATGTTCAACCACACTTATGCCAATAAAAAACCACTTTAACCAGGGTGGCGCAGGCGTTAGTTTGAGCCCAGGGGTACGGGTACTTACTAGGGTGGGGACCCTTAATTGTGCCAAAAAAGCATAAAAACCTCAAAATTACCCACATTTATAAAATGAATTGCCACTATTGACTATGAAATTATGTTCAACCATACTGATGCCAATAAAAATCCACTTTAACTAGGAAGGCGCAGGCGTTAGTTTGAGCCCAGGGGTAGGGGTACCTACTAGGGCGTGGACCCTTAATACTGCCAAAATAGCTTAAAAAGCTCAAAATTACCCACATTTATAAAATGAGTTGCCACTATTGACTATGAAATTATGTTCAACCATACTAATGCCAATAAAAATCCACTTTAACTAGGGTGGCGCAGGCGTTAGTTTGAGCCCCGGGGTAGGGGTTCCTACTAGGGCGTGGACCCTTAATACTGCCAAAATAGCATAAAAACCTAAAAACTACCCACATTTATAAAATTAATTGCCACTATTGACTAGGAAATTATGTTCAACCATACTAATGCCAATAAAAATCTACTTTAACTAGGGTGGTGCAGGCGTTAGTTTGAGCCCAGGGGTAGGGGTACCTACTAGGGTGTGGACCCTTAATACTGCCAAAATAGCATAAAAACCTCAAAATTACCCACATTTATAAAATGAATTGCCACTATTGACTATGAAATTATGTTCAACCATACTAATGCCAATAAAAATCCACTTTAACTAGGGTGGCGCAGGCGTTAGTTTCAGCCCAGGGGTAGGGGTACCTACTAGGGCGTGGACCCTTAATACTGCCAAAATAGCATAAAAAGCTCAAAATTACCCACATTTATAAAATGAGTTGCCACTATTGACTATGAAATTATGTTCAACCATACTAATGCCAATAAAAATCCACTTCAACTAGGGTGGCGCAGGCGTTAGTTTGAGACCCGGGGTAGGGGTACCTGCTAGGGCTTGGACCCTTAATACTGCCAAAATAGCATAAAAACACAAAAATTACCCACATTTATAAATTGAATTGCCACTATTGACTATGAAATTATGTTCAACCATACTAATGCCAATAAAAATCCACTTTAACTAGGGTGGCGCAGGCGTTAGTTTGAGCCCAGGGGTAGGGGTACCTACTAGGGCGTGGACCCTTAATACTGCCAAAATAGCATAAAAACCTCAAAATTACCCACATTTATAAAATGAATTGCCACTATTGACTATGAAATTATGTTCAACCATACTAGTGTCAATAAAAATCAATTTCAACTAGAGTGGCGCAGGCGTTAGTTTGAGCCCCGGGATGGGGGTACCTACTAGGGCGTGGACCCAAAAATAGCATAAAAACCTCAAAATTACCCACATTTATAAAATGAATTGCCACTATTGACTATGAAATTATGTTCAACCATACTAATGCCAATAAAATCCACTTTAACTAGGGTGGCGCAGGCGTTAGTTTGTGGCCAGGGGTAGGGGTACCTACTAGGGCGTGGACCCCTCAAACTGCCAAAATAGCATAAAAACCTCAAAATTACCCACATTTATAAAATGAATTGCCACTATTGACTATGAAATTATGTTCAACCATACTAGTGTCAATAAAAATCAATTTCAACTAGAGTTGCGCAGGCGTTAGTTTGAGCCCGGGGTGGGGGTACCTACTAGGGCGTGGACCCCAAAATAGCATAAAAACCTCAAAATTACCCACATTTATAAAATGAATTGCCACTATTGACTATGAAATTATGTTCAACCATACTAATGCCAATAAAAATCAATTTTAACTAGAGTGGGGCAGGCGTTAGTTTGAGCCCCGGGATGGGGTTACCTACTATGACGTGGACCCCTCAAACTGCAAAATTAGAATAAAAACATTAAAATTAACCACATTTATTAAATGAATTGCCACTATTGACTATGAAATTATGTTCAACCATACTAATGCCAATAAAAATCCACTTTAACTAGGGTGGCGCAGGCGTTAGTTTGAGCCCAGGGGTAGGGGTACCTACTAGGGCGTGAACCCTTAATACTGCCAAAATAGCATAAAAACCTCAAAATTACCCACATTTATAAAATGAAAGGCCACTATTGACTATGAAATTATGTTCAACCATACTAATGCCAATAAAAATCAATTTTAACTAGAGTGGGGCAGGCGTTAGTTTGAGCCCCGGGATGGGGTTACCTACTATGACGTGGACCCCTCAAACTGCAAAATTAGAATAAAAACATTAAAATTAACCACATTTATAAAATGAATTGCCACTATTGACTATGAAATTATGTTCAACCATACTAATGCCAATAAAATTCCAGTTTAACTAGGGTGGCGCAGGCGTTAGTTTGAGCCCAGAGGTAGGGGTACCTACTAGGGCGTGGACCCTTAATACTGCCAAAATAGCATTAAAACCTCAAAATTACCCACATTTATAAAACGAATTGCCACTATTGACTAGGAAATTATGTTCAACCATACTAGTGTCAATAAAAATCAATTTTAACTAAAATGTGACACAGGCGTTAGTTTGAGCCCAGGGGTGGGGTTACCTTCTTTGACGTGGACCCCTCAAACTGCCAAAATAGCATAAAAACCTCAAAATTACCCACATTTATAAAATGAATTGCCACTATTGACTATGAAATTATGTTCAACCATACTAATGCCAATGAAAATCCACTATAACTAGGGTGGCGCAGGCGTTAGTTTGAACCCAGGGGTAGGGGTACCTACTAGGGCGTGGACCCTTAAAACTGCCAAAATAGCATAAAAACCTCAAAATTACCCACATTTATAAAATGAATTGCCACTATTGACTATGAAATTATGTTCAACCATACTAATGCCAATAAAAATCTACTTTAACTAGGGTGGCGCAGGCGTTAGTTTGAGTCCAGGGTTAGGGGTACCTGCTAGGGCATGGATCCTTAATACTGCCAAAATAGCATAAAAACCTCAAAATTACCCACATTTATAAAATGAATTGCCACTTTTGACTATGAAATTATGTTCAACCATACTAGTGTCAATAAAAATCAATTTTAACTAGAGTGGCGCAGGCGTTAGTTTGAGCCCAGGGGTGGGGTTACCTACTATGACGTGGACCACTCAAACTGCAAAATTAGAATAAAAACACAAAAATTAACCCCATTTATAAAATGAATTGCCACTATTGACTATGAAATTATGTTCAACCATACTAATGCCAATAAAATTCCACTTTAACTAGGGTGGCGCAGGCGTTAGTTTGAGCCCAGTGGTAGGGGTACCTACTAGGGCGTGGACCCTTAATACTGTCAAAATAGTATAAAAACCTCAAAATTACCCACATTTATAAAATGAATTGCCACTATTGACTATGAATTTATGTTCAACCATACTAGTGTCAATAAAAATCAATTTTAACTAGAGTGGTGCAGGTGTTAGTTTGCGCCCCAGGGTGGGGGAACCTACTATGACGTGGACCCCTCAAACTGCCGAAATAGCATAAAAACACAAAGATTACCCACATTTATTAAATGAATTGCCACTATTGACTAGGAAATTATGTTCAACCATACAAATGCCAATAAAAATCCACTTTAACTAGGTCGGCGCAGGCGTTAGTTTGAGCTCAGGGGTAGGGGAACCTACTAGGGCGTGGACCCTTAATACTGCCAAAATAGCATAAAAAGCTCAAAATTACCCACATTTATAAAATGAGTTGCCACTATTGACTATGAAATTATGTTCAACCATACTAATGCCAATAAAAATCCACTTCAACTAGGGTGGCGCAGGCGTTAGTTTGAGCCCCGGGGTAGGGGTACCTGCTAGGGCGTGGACCCTTAATACTGCCAAAATAGCATAAAAACCTCAAAATTACCCACATTTATAAAATGAATTGCCACTATTAGCTATGAAACTATGTTCAACCATACTAGTGTCAATAAAATTCAATTTCAACTAGAGTGGAGCAGGCTTTAATTTGAGCCCCGGGGTGGGGGTACCTACTAGGGCGTGGACCCCAAAATAGCATAAAAACCTCAAAATTACCCACATTTATAAAATGAATTGCCACTATTGACTATGAAATTATGTTCAACCATACTAATGCCAATAAAAATCCACTTTAACTAGGGTGGCGCAGGCGTTAGTTTCAGCCCAGGGGTAGGGGTACCTACTAGGGCGTGGACCCTTAATACTGCCAAAATAGCATAAAAAGCTCAAAATTACCCACATTTATAAAATGAGTTGCCACTATTGACTATGAAATTATGTTCAACCATACTAATGCCAATAAAAATCCACTTCAACTAGGGTGGCGCAGGCGTTAGTTTGAGCCCCGGGGTAGGGGTACCTGCTAGGGCGTGGACCCTTAATACTGCCAAAATAGCATAAAAACCTCAAAATTACCCACATTTATAAAATGAATTGCCACTATTGACTATGAAATTATGTTCAACCATACTAGTGTCAATATAAATCAATTTCAACTAGAGTGGCGCAGGCGTTAGTTTGAGCCCCGGGATGGGGGTACCTACTAGGGCGTGGACCCAAAAATAGCATAAAAACCTCAAAATTACCCACATTTATAAAATGAATTGCCACTATTGACTATGAAATTATGTTCAACCATACTAATGCCAATAAAAATCCACTTTAACTAGGGTGGCGCAGGCGTTAGTTTGTGCCCAGGGGTAGGGGTACCTACTAGGGCGTGGACCCCTCAAACTGCCAAAATAGCATAAAAACGTCAAAATTACCCACATTTATAAAATGAATTGCCACTATTGACTATGAAATTATGTTCAACCATACTAGTGTCAATAAAAATCAATTTCAACTAGAGTTGCGCAGGCGTTAGTTTGAGCCCGGGGTGGGGGTACCTACTAGGGCGTGGACCCCAAAATAGCATAAAAACCTCAAAATTACCCACATTTATAAAATGAATTGCCACTATTGACTATGGAATTATGTTCAACCATACTAATGCCAATAAAAATCCACTTTAACTAGGGTGGCGCAGGCGTTAGTTTGAGCCCAGGGGTAGGGGTACCTACTAGGGCGTGAACCCTTAATACTGCCAAAATAGCATAAAAACCTCAAAATTACCCACATTTATAAAATGAAAGGCCACTATTGACTATAAAAATTATGTTCAACCATACTAATGCCAATAAAAATCAATTTTAACTAGAGTGGGGCAGGCGTTAGTTTGAGCCCCGGGATGGGGTTACCTACTATGACGTGGACCCCTCAAACTGCAAAATTAGAATAAAAACATTAAAATTAACCACATTTATAAAATGAATTGCCACTATTGACTATGAAATTATGTTCAACCATACTAATGCCAATAAAAATCCAGTTTAACTAGGGTGGCGCAGGCGTTAGTTTGAGCCCAGAGGTAGGGGTACCTACTAGGGCGTGGACCCTTAATACTGCCAAAATAGCATTAAAACCTCAAAATTACCCACATTTATAAAACGAATTGCCACTATTGACTAGAAAATTATGTTCAACCATACTAGTGTCAATAAAAATCAATTTTAACTAGAGTGACACAGGCGTTAGTTTGAGCCCAGGGGTGGGGTTACCTTCTTTGACGTGGACCCCTCAAACTGCCAAAATAGCATAAAAACCTCAAAATTACCCACATTTATAAAATGAATTGCCACTATTGACTATGAAATTATGTTCAACCATACTAATGCCAATGAAAATCCACTATAACTAGGGTGGCGCAGGCGTTAGTTTGAACCCAGGGGTAGGGGTACCTACTAGGGCGTGGACCCTTAATACTGCCAAAATAGCATAAAAACCTCAAAATTACCCACATTTATAAAATGAATTGCCACTATTGACTATGAAATTATGTTCAACCATACTAATGCCAATAAAAATCTACTTTAACTAGGGTGGCGCAGGCGTTAGTTTGAGCCCAGGGTTAGGGGTACCTGCTAGGGCATGGATCCTTAATACTGCCAAAATAGCATAAAAACCTCAAAATTACCCACATTTATAGAATGAATTGCCACTATTGACTATGAAATTATGTTCAACCATACTAGTGTCAATAAAAATCAATTTTAACTAGAGTGGCGCAGGCGTTAGTTTGAGCCCAGGGGTGGGGTTACCTACTATGACGTGGACCACTCAAACTGCAAAATTAGAATAAAAACACTAAAATTAACCCCATTTATAAAATGAATTGCCACTATTGACTATGAAATTATGTTCAACCATACTAATGCCAATAAAATTCCACTTTAATTAGGGTGGCGCAGGCGTTAGTTTGAGCCCAGGGGTAGGGGTACCTACTAGGGCGTGGACCCTTAATACTGTCAAAATAGTATAAAAACCTCAAAATTACCCACATTTATAAAATGAATTGCCACTATTGACTATGAATTTATGTTCAACCATACTAGTGTCAATAAAAATCAATTTTAACTAGAGTGGTGCAGGTGTTAGTTTGCGCACCAGGGTGGGGGAACCTACTATGACGTGGACCCCTCAAACTGCCGAAATAGCATAAAAACACAAAGATTACCGACATTTATTAAATGAATTGCCACTATTGACTAGGAAATTATGTTCAACCATACAAATGCCAATAAAAATGCACTTTAACTAGGGTGGCGCAGGCATTAGTTTGCGCCCCGGGGCAGGGGTACCTACTAGGGCGTGAACCCTTAATACTGCCAAAATAGCATAAAAACCTCAAAATTACCCACATTTATAAAATGAATTGCCACTATTGACTAGGAAATTATGTTCAACCATACTAATGCCAATAAAAATTTACTTTAACTAGGGTGGTGCAGGCGTTAGTTTGAGCCCCGGGGTAGGGGTACCTACTAGGGCGTGGACCCTTAATACTGCCAAAATAGCATAAAAACCTCAAAATTACCCACATTTCTAAAATGAATTGCCACTATTGACTAGGAAATTATGTTCAACCATACTAATGCCAATAAAAAATCCACTTTAACTAGGGTGGCACAGGCGTTAGTTTGAGCCCCAGATAGGGGTACCTACTAGGGCGTGGACCCTTAATACTGCCAAAATAGGATAAAAACTTCAAAATTACCCACATTTATAAAATGAATTGCCACTATTGACTATGAAATTATGTTCAACCATACTAATGCCAATAAAAATCCACTTTAACTAGGGTGGCGCAGACGTTAGTTTGAGCCCCGGGGTAGGGGTACCTACTAGGGCGTGGACCCTTAATACTGCCAAAATAGCATAAAAACCTCAAAATTACCCACATTTATAAAATGAATTGCCACTATTGACTATGAAATTATGTTCAACCATACTAGTGTCAATAAAAATCAATTTTAACTAGGGTGGCGCAGACGTTAGTTTGAGCCCCGGGGTGGGGTTACCTACTATGACGTGGACCCCTCAAACTGCCAAAATAGCATAAAAACACTAAAATTAACCCCATTTATAAAATGAATTGCCACTATTGACTATGAAAGTATGTTCAACCATACTGATGCCAATAAAATTCCACTTTAACTAGGGTGGCGCAGGCGTTAGTTTGAGCCCAGTGGTAGAGGTACCTACTAGGGCGTGAACCCTTAATACTGCCAAAATAGCATAAAAACCTCAAAATTACCCACATTTATAAAATGTATTGCCACTAATGACTATGAAATTATGTTCAACCATACTTATGCCAATAAAAATCCACTTTAACTAGGGTGGCGCAGGTGTTAGTTTGAGCCCCGGGTAGGGGTACCTACTAGGACGTGGACCCCTCAAACTGCCAAAATAGCATGAAAACCTCAAAATTACCCACATTTATAAAATGAATTCTGATCAGAGCTGTTGCGTATCATTTTAGCTTCCACCAACATTTTGTCTGCAGCCTTCAATTAGGGAGTAATTTAGCACATGTAGTATTTTTATTGTTTGAAAAAAATTGGTTAACCCATTTGTACTAGGGTTCAACTTGACAATTGGCTACATGTTAATAATCTTTAAAATTAAAAATAAAAACTTATGGACGAGTTGTTTTTTGGGTTGTGATTAATATTTTTTTCTCTGTGTGAAAGATATCACCAAACATAGTCTGGCAGTGTTGGTAGCAAGAGGCAATCAAGATTAATTCAAGTTCCTCAGACCATTACTCACCTCCATTAATTGGAAAAGGAGAATCACTACTCGAAGATTTTAAACAGCAGAATAAAGTTTATCACACTGCATGAGTAATATTACACTGTCAACAGAAATGTGTTTACACTTCCTAGCAGTTTGACATGAACATGATCATGTTTTGCTTTTGTTTGTCATTTTCTTTTCAAATATTGGAATTTGATTTCAACAAAAGTAGTATGTACTTACCAGCAAAAGGCAATGATGAACTCAAAATGTATTCAACAACTACGCCTAAAATACATTTCCTGTCATAAAATATGATGGTTATATCATACATTTTTGAATATTTTATGGTAGGCCACAAGGTGGTTGTATCAGAGAAATGCTTTAGGGTTATTTACATCTCTGGTTTTATATAAACCAGGTTCTAACTTTGTTAACATGCATGTATTTTTGAGGGGCATTTTGGATGTTATGATTCATCTGCATGTTTAGCAATATTTTCATTTCTTCAGCAGTATTTAGATTTCTTCTTTAATGAATTTAAGCTAATTTGGTGGTCTTTCTGTGAAGCATCTACATACTGTAAGGGACGTGCATAATCCATCTCCCTGATACTGCAGCATATTCATGAGACTATACAATTGTGTTCCTAAGAATTTTAGTAACATTATCCAAGTCACTGGTGAAGTACCTTGTGCGGAAATTTTCAGGTGAAACAGAGCTGAAATATTACGCCATACCTTATAAACATTTTAGGAAAACAAATCACTGTGATTATGATAATCATACATTTATGTCATGAAACTCTTTTGCACTTGCATTTTTAATAAATATAGTACAATACAACCAAGTAACATACTGATTATTCATTATAATCTTTCCAATGCAATAATTCTTTACAAAATTAAAATTGAGAGTTAACCAGGTTGACTATTTCATGATATATAACTGCATACCTTGTATTTAGTCACATAATTAAATAATTCATATCTCGATATTTTAAAAATAAAATAAGCCAGTCTCCCAGGCAAGCGTCTTAAATGGCTTCCGTTATGGACTGATGACACTTTGGTATGCTAGTGGCCGATAATGAATCTGTTAAAATAGCTATGAGTCTTTGGTACAAAAGAACCAGATAACAGGATGTATAGAATGGCATGTCAATGTGCAAATAGCATTCCTCTATTAGGATTTAATTTCCACCTCTTATTATCTAGAGATATCCTTGCCTTGTTTATGGATATATTCATTTCTTAACTATCCAGGTAGCTTCAATGGCTAATCACATATTCATAGTAAAGTATAACTGGCAAAAAAGTAAATAACCATTATATGATCCTTCCCTTCTAAATGTGTCTGAAAGTCTTGCTCCATTCCTCTATTGGTCTCAGAAATATGATAACATTTGGATTTAAACCCTTCCAATGCTGAGGCTACTTTGATCCCAGTCACAAGGATGCAAATATTTGTGAAAACCATCTTAACCCTGTCATGATGGTATTCATTGGATACCTGACACTAAGTAATCTAAGATGAGTACCTATGTGCAAGAATTCCAGACTTTCTTCATTTTTTTGCATCATTTTGTATTGGCTAAATTAGCCACCACCAGCATAAGGGCTAAGAACTTTGAATAAAAATTGGTTAAATAACTCTGCAATTATGAAACAAATCGCCACTCTCACTACCTTATGTCAATGGTATTTGTTTATTTCATGCTTTTTAACATAAGTTCTATCAGAGAGTATCAGTAGTATGTACATTCTTATTTGATACCTGATAACATTATGATCAATTGCTTAATTACCAGTTGATAGGTTTAATTGTATGTCACAGAAAATTACACCAACTTGCAATCAATCTCCAATTTCAATAGTGGTTTTCTTGCCACAGAACTTGTGTGGGACGTGCTGGTACTATTGCATTTTAAAGAGGCTAAATTATCTTGAAAATATGTTATTCATACTAATATTGCCAAACTGGTTTTCCATAAACAATATATACAGTGTTATTGAAAATATTATTTTAAATTAAAATTCTCAATTATAAGCAGGATATGACCACTGAGGATAAAAAAAATTCAACCCATTACTCATTTAGAGTGAATCAATTTTCATCAATCATTATACAAATATGTGCAATTTAAATTTTTGATAGCAATATAAATGCTTTTTCAGTCATGTATTTCTGACATCTTACAATCTTGTGAAGCCACATGAAATATTCTAGAATTGAAAATCATGATAGTTGACCTTATATCTATACAGACACCATTTTACCATGATTCTATGCGTGGAAAGTGGGATTTAGTCTAGGCATATCTATTGTTATCATTGAGCAGACAATCAGTATACCATAATTAACTGATGACGGTCAAATAATGGTCTGAAGTAATTATATCATTGAACGGATGGCCTCGAAATCTGGGGTAACATAGTACATTGTGTCGGCCAATGATTAGTGACCCGGATGCACTGCCCCCCCCCCCCCCCCCCCCCCCCCTCCCTCGAATCACATACTGCCAGTGACATGGGGTTAGGTGGTATTTGTTGCTGGGCAATAAGGCGAATAAGGATATGTCAGAAGAAAGGCAAACTTCAAAATTCAAGCCCCCAACCAAGCGTGTGACATTGTCAGTGAAATTTCATATGCACCAATTGTAATACGAAGATCGCAATTTCTCTGAATTTTCGGAATTCCGATTATTGACACTTTTTCTGCAATATTTAGGCTGAATCGTGACTAGCTAGTTGTAAGGGGTGGAGGAAACCGGACTACCCGGAGACAATCTCCATTCAACCCCACACAATATCTAAACAAAACCTTTGAAATGTACTATGATACCGACACAATATATTCATCAGAGAATTAAACATTATATATCTGAATAAGACATTAAAAGCTCAAAACTATTTCGACAGGTCACTGGCAACTAGTAGTGTATGACTCAGGTGTCATAACACCGCTCTATAGTCTCTTATATCCAATAGTCTTGACAGGACTGAACTCCCAGCACTACTGTACATTACGGGAAATGTGCACATAGGGTACCGTCAGCCAGACTCAATTTGTGGAGTGTCCCCGACGCCGGCACACTGTGCTTTTGCTGTGCTTCCTGTCGTGTCGTTCACATTCCCCAGAGAACGCTATCTATCTGGCAGGTACTGGCCGTGCAGGTCATTATCTTTATGGGTCAAATGCAGTCATCTGTGGTAGTGTAGGAGGGAGGTTAACGCAAGAATAGACAGTCTTCAAAGATTTCCACTTGCAGTGGACAATTGAGTATAGAAGCGGTTTTATTGGAAATACTACAAGAAGTGGTATATTCAGGTATGGAAGTATATGATACACTGGCTTGCAGCTTAGTATAGGAGTTTGAGCGTGTTTTAGAGGGTGAAAGTTGTAACTAGTGACTTTAAAAGGTTCTAGGTAACCATTTCCTGTCATGTATCTGTAAGTGAGCTGTTGCCGTCTCCAATCGCTGTCGACCCCAGGTCACCTCAGATGGGTGTATGGCATTCCATGTATGGTCACTTTTTTCTGCCATATCTTGGCTAAATTATACATGTGGCTAGCCAGTTACAAATGACAGGGGACATCAGACAATACCCGGCGAAAACCACCGCCAAACCACAAAATCACTGGCAACTTTCTCACATGCCCTGGCCAGGATTCGAACACGGGCAGTGGTGAGACAGAGAGCAGTCTCAGTAGACAACGTATAGCTACAAGGGCGGAGCGACAACGTACACACTCATACCATACAGCCGAGTCAGTCTGCTATGGAACGCCATATGACCAAATATTCAACATTTAGAATGTACGATGCAACATTTAGAATGTACGATCCAACCTGACTAATTACGCATCAACATGGCGAATACGCACCAACATGGCAAATACGCTCCAACCTGCATTCGTCAATATCATTTGGCCAGATATAGAAGAATGCAAGTTGGTGCGTATCTGCGTGTGCATGTTGATGCGTATTTGCAGTTCACTTCCGTCACATTTTAAGGGGAGAACCTATGGTGAAGGGGAAACTCCTTGCCATATTATCCATACAAGGATGGAATCTGTGTTTAATGGACGTACGGGAATTTAGGTATTTGGAGCATCGGACATGAGAGTCATGAATACATTTAAGCACAAATCTGAAGAAATTTAGGGTATTAAAAAAAACGAATAACATAAATAATAGGGGATAAGAGGGGCACATATGACCAAAAATAACGCCTTCTAGGTCTATTACTTTGAGCATCGGACTTGAGGAGAGAGTGATAAATATATATAATCACAAATCTGAAGAAATTAAGGGCATTATAGTCTGTCTGACTTGGTTGGCCTAGCAGCTTTTTCCTCTTTTTTCCCACAAAATTTCGTTTTTGCTATTAAAACTTGGCAAACCTCTTAGTAGCTCTACCGCGTGTATGTATGAACATACTTTTTGTCTTAACTCTACAAAATGTTGATTTTGGGGCTTGTATAGCCAAAAATAACGCCTTCTTTTATAGGCCTAGGAAATAAAATAAAATAACAAAGAAAGAGAATACAAATGAAAGAACGTTATAATATATTCATATTTAATCAATTTCAATTTTCAATATTTCAATCAGCATGCTGTCGAGGTGCGTTTAACATTGTTAGGCATTTGATGTGACGAAAAAGCATGCACAATGTGGGGTGCTCCAGGAGAAAATTTAAAACTGTGCAGCATTGCTCCAGTTCACATAGAAGGTATTCAGCACGGTTTAAATCATATGTATCCTTGATTTCCACAAAATTGTGTGCTATACCCGGTAAGTGGGAGAGACTGTAAAATAAAATATGCTCTTCTGTCTCATCCATGGCCAAAGCAATGTGAGATACTAGGCAAGTGCTTGAAAGCTATTTAGAGCTACACCGGACAGGATATGCAAACCCAACTGGGGCATTTATGACCCCCACACAGAGTAGCATTGTCTCTGAAGGGGGCAATTAGCATGTGCTTCAGAATGGTGGGTCAGGAGTGCCGGTGTAATGGGATAAAGCGACCCCAGAATCTGTGGACCCCCAGTCACTGAAAATTAAGGTTACATTGACCCCCTGGGATATTGACTCCTAAGCACCTGTTGACTTACCCCTGAATAAAATGACACCTAGTCCTAGTCACTTACCCCTAGTGTATCAAGGCTTCATTGTTTTCTAATAAAAGCATTATTTTGATTTTGATTTATCTGCTGTTCTTATGATAAAAGCATTAAATATATCATTTTAAGCAGACAAATATCCTAGGATACAGTAAACAATAAATAAAAAAAAACATTTATTTTTCAATATTCATAATTCAAGGTATTTATTAATTTTGAAGAAAGGAAAAGTAACTAAAATGAACTATGAATATTCAAAGAATAAATAATAAATATGAAAAGTGTTACAAATATTAAATATAAACTTGAATTTTCTGTATTCAGAAATGATTCTTTAATATTAATATTTATTTCAATATGTATTGATTATTAAAAAATATTGAAAAGGTCTTTTTGCATATAATTGGTAAATTGAATTGCGAATATTGGAAAATTATTATGATAATATAAACTTTTTCAAATATTCATAATTTCTTAATATTCTTAATTCATATTTTCATATTCATGACTTTTCAATGTTCGTAATTCATTACTCCGTATTCCTAATTTATTTTTCATTTTTGTATTAGTTTTTCAATATTCATGATTAAATGTTTTTTTGCATATTGAAAAAGGAATTAATGAATATTAACAAATCATTAGTGAGTATTGAAAGATAACCTTGAATTTCCAATATGAGTAATTTATTTTTCAATATTCCTAACTCAGTATCACTCATAATAGGGTAGGTGTTGGCTAAAAGGCCAACCCGCCTGATATTATCTCGCACTACACACTACGTGTAGAATATGCCTCAAAATATTGATCTGTATATAACGGTAAATAGACACTAGCCTATGTTGCCACTAGGCTATTGTTGAATTAAGTGTATTGTGTAGAACATACTTCAGAGTTCATACTACGTGTAGAATACGCATTAAAATATTGATCTGTATATAACGGTAAATAGACACTAGCCTAGGTTGCCACTAGGCTATAGAATTAATTGTATAGTGTAGAATATACTTCAGAATTTTGATTTGTGTATATACCGGTGACTAGACACTAGTCTAAGCTACCACTAGGCTTTAGAATTAAGAATACTCTATGTATATTAATTTAAATAGACGACAGTTATAGGCTACCTTTAGGCCTCAAGAATAAGGTATTCTCTTAGATTTATTTCTTATCTCCTCCTTTTCAAACCTTTCATCTCTTTAATGTATAACTTATAAAATCGCATGTAAATACTACCCTTAAAAAACTCATTCACGGTATAGCATTGTGAAATACGAATGTTTAATCTATATTTATGTAATATATATATTTTAGTAATATACTATGCATAGTATGCTTTTGTAATGAAAATTACAGTCAATAAACATACATACATACATTACTCAATATTCCTAAATTATTTTTCATATTCTGTATTAGTTTTTCAATATTCATGATTAAATGTTTTTCTGCATATTGGAAAAGGAATTAATGAATATTAACAAATCATTTGTGAGTATTGAAAGATAACCTTGAATTTCCAATATGAGTAATTTATTTTTCAATATTTATAACTCATTTTTCAATATTTGTTATTGATAGTCATTTTTAAGAATTATTAAATATATTCATTACCCAATATTCTTAAATCATTTATTATCTATAAATGATATTTTAAAATTCATGTTTTTCCAATATGGGAAAAATTATACATTTTATGTTTATTCTGAGCACATTATTCTACATTGAAATTAAAGTTCTACACTAGCTGTCATTACCAGTCCAAGTGACCTTGTTAACTTAAAACAGGGAGGTCACTGTCATCTGTTACACCGGGGAGGTATTTCCTGAAAAACATGTTTAAACCCTTACTTTTCCCTGGGGCCTGCTCCTCTCAAACCTGCCCTTGTATTATTATGATATCACTTTACAAAAGTACGAAAATATTTAGCAAAAGTGTAGTTTAGGGTTCGTGTAACTAGAAAAAATCATTACACTGGTTATGTATATTAACAAATAGTGATTATATGCTTAATTCTTCAAGAAACGTCTTTCGTAATATTTTGAACTTAAACCTTTTATAATTTTAACTTGGAATTAGTATATTATAAAAAGCAGACCAAAATCTAGGGTGTCTTTTTGCCTAAAATAAGGTATTTTTCATGAACCAGGGAGTCCAATAGACACCCAGACACCCAGCTGGCTAAGACCCTGATATATATATATATATATATATATATATATATATATATATATATATATATATATATATATATATATATATATATATATATATATATATATATATATATGTATATATATGTATATATATATATATATATATATATATATATATAACTTAAAGATTGGGCCGAGCATTAAGGAATTCCATATGGCAGTGTGGACGGACATTCCCCTCCACCATCGGTTCCCCCCTTCAAGTCGGCATTGGTGAACGGCGAAAACGAATCAACATGCAGATACGCACCAACATGGGAATATACGCACCAACCTGCATTCGTCAACATCATTCGGCCAGATATCGAAGAATGCAGGTTGGTGCGTATTCGCCATGTTGGTGCGTATTCGCCATGTTGGTGCGTGTTGCATGCAGGTTGATGCGTAATCAGTCAGGTTGGATAGTACATTCTAAATGTTGCATCGTACATTCTAAATGTTGAATATTTGGACATATGGCGTTCCATACAAAACATGTTTGAATTTCACTGTACAATTTGGATTTTGCAGAATTAAAATGTTAGGAATACTGTTCTTGATGAATATCAAAGTTGTAACTGGTGCCAAAGAATTTACCCATTTATTTCTCAATACTTTAAAAGTATTGTCTTCATGGCTGTTCTAATACTTATAATTAGAACTATCTAGAATTAAGACAAGAAATAGAGAACTTTTACTATTAAAATAAAACAATAACTTATATTTTTGGATTTACTGTCTTTCTCATAAACATTTTTCTCAAATTCATCTAATAAACAGTCATCTAATAATATAATAAACTAAACCTTTTTAGAATGTGTGTTAGATGAATGGGTTAAATTTACAGATTTGTTAGATATGCAGCATTATCTCATGGCGAAGTCAATGCATTCTGGAGTAGATGTATGGTTAGATTTGCATGCTGGGGGAGCCAGAGACTGATTGCTGGATAAGATACAATCAACACACAGCTCCTCTTACAATATCAATATGACTGAAGGGTATGCTCTCATCCTGGTGCCTGAAAGGCCAATAAGAGGTAGACTTGTATTAATCCTTTCAATGCTACAGCTACTTTTGTCCAAATCACAAGGATGCGAACATTTTTGAAAACCTTTTAAACCCTGTCATGTTGGTATTCATTGGATAGCTCTCGCTGAGATCTCTCAGATGAGTACCCATATGCCGGGGTTTTAGTCAATTTTCAGGTTCTTTGCCTCAAATTAGCCACCAGCAGCATAAGGGTTAAGCTTATAGCTGATGATACTTTGCAAAGCGCACCAGGTTATCATTTCTCTTCTGTGCTGCTAGGACATTGGTATTTTGACCATTAATACCCTGAGTATAAGCTGATCACACTTTATCAAGTCCTCGCTATCACAGATAGGTATTTGTCGTATTATGGCACCACCAGAAAAGCTATTGGGAGTAAGACCCAATGTAAATACTCAGCATAAGCTGATTATACCTATAATGACGAACTGATTACCAGCGACCAGTCCTTCAGTACACACACTCTCCACTTAATCCCTGGAATGCAAGCAAGATAAGGAAGGCAGATTACCTAAGAGGAAGTAATCTGTGCCTTTGATAAGATCTCCCTGTAATTATGATAGAGGATAAAACCATGTAATGTACTTGACCTCCGTGATAGATTGACTTTCTCCATCTAACTCCTCTTGGTGTACGTGATCACACAGAGTCAATGACAGGGAAGCCCACTTCTCATGATCAGATCAAACTGAAACCCTTAATAATGACATTCTGCTTCAAGGTATGGAATTTGCCCTACTCTTCTTGAACTGTGCATTGAAGGGGTAGAGGATATGTTGGGTAAAGGTAAAGGTATTCGGTTTATAGTCTTGTATCCACCGAAGTGCTCACACAACCTTCCTCCCCTAGGATACCATACTCATGCTTACCCTAGAGACAGCCTTGTGAATTCTCTGAAGGCAATGAGAAGTAAGCAACCAAGTAAAGAATCAGAGATAAGATTAGATGTTTGCCTGATGGACAGAGGGGATGATGATTACTTTGGGGCAACCTTCATTCCAGCCTAACTCTTGGAATAAGGTAGCCTGAAATACCACTACTAATATTCAGTGAACTGTTTTGTTGGATATGCCTTTAGCTCTGGATGTCTACACAGCATATAAGGCCCATTAAGACATAACTATTGCATCAGCTGTTTTGCTATCAGACTGTCAGGAAATAATGGGAAAGTAAGATAATGGAGAATTCTGCAGGTGCCAAGTTTGACCTTAACACCTTGTTTTGATAGATGATAAGATGTGTGTCTGTGATAATGGCTCTGCTAGAGGACCATCTAATGCTACTATCTTGGGTTATATTGCATGATACAGATCAACGTGCTAGTACACTTATACAATATCCTTTGCCATTATCTTTCTGTGGTAGAAAATAAATGAAATTGGCACATGGTCTGTTGAAATATTATTCTAAAGACATGGCCATCGGTAACAGCCTTTTTTGAGTGAACAACAAAATAATAAATCTTCATTTGTTTTGTTGCAAGAACGCCTTTAAGTACTTCATAATTGCAATCCGTTTTAAATTATTTATTTGCCACCCAGAAAACATATCTAGTAGTCAAACCAGTGAGTCGCTTATTGGCAAAGAACCATTAATGCAATGTTCTGGAGTGTCAATCCTTATAGGATAGAAACCTGCTTTGATGACTTTGCTACACAGCTGTGACAAGGGCACTTATAATATTCATGCTCATCATTTCATGGTCTATATATATATTGAAACCATTAGTGCTCTGAAAACGTCTTCATAACTTTTAATATTCATACTCATCATGTATTGGGCTATATATATCTGGGAACCATTACTGCTTTGAAAAGATTTTCATGTCATTTTGCACCCGATTCATCCTGGCTATGTCACCTTATATATTGGGAATATCTTATGACTGCAGTCAAGTATGACAGCTGATGTCAGAGGATAGGAAATTAGGCGCCAGTCAAGGAGGCCCGCTTCCTGTATTAGACATGATAGATATACCAAAGGGTATATTGCATTAGGCAACCACAGTGGAAATTCGCAAAGTATATTTCTATTCTATAAAAATATTCTAGTTATTTAATGGATAAACTGATATTTTGTATTTTTCCATTTTTTTGCATGTTTGCCAAATTTCTCATTCTGCATTAGTAATTTTTCCATGTATTAAAACTAAGATGAACTATTGTTCAGTTCATTAACTGCAAAACTGATATGATGTATCATTATAAAATCCATAAAGTAGGCATTACATAGTGAACTAATAATCGTGATGATTTTCTTCATTGCTTGAGCTAACTCTATAGATTCTTTCCATTGACATTTCTTGCTTATCGATGTGCTGATAGCTCTGGCAGCTAGATGACAGGGAGATTTCCTTCCTTCCTCTCTGCTCTGCTAGAGATGACACTTATCTCTTTTTACACTCAATGGCTTCCACCGCAAGCCTTCAAAGGAAAACCTCAAATACAATGATATCACAGTATTCATCACATTTCAATTTCCCGCCTTGCCTTACTCTTTGAATGGCATGAGGATGATTCTATCTGTGAGCAGAAGTCATTGATATGCAGGACTGCCTTCCTTAGGGTTGGATAGGTGTTGCCAAGGGTATGCATCCAGATTAGTATTGGCTATAAGGTTGCCCCTCGCTAGAAATTCTAGAGCTGTTTCCGAGATATATTATCCCTGGCACTCATTGATAATCAGTGGGACGTATAATGTGACCTAACTGGTGAACATGTTTGCAGCCTATTAACTTACTAAACTGGAGAATTCATAGAGTTTTAGCTCAAAATATCAGACGATTAAGTAGTCTGGATCTATAATACTTATAAGAATAATTTTTTGAGGAGGTGGGGGGTGGGGGGGGGGGGGGGGGGATTCTGACAAAAACATTCTTTTTGGAATATTTTTCAAAATCAAAATATGCTTTTATAAGAAAAATGTAAAACACATTCCTCGCAGGTATTTAATCATGAACCATGGTACAGTACAAAGAATTATACTGTATGCACAAGTACAATGAAAAGGGAATATAGCAAAAGGTGTTGTTGTAAAGAAGTTGCTTTTGTGTCATTTTTTAAATAGAGGTTGGAGAAATTGTTTTAGAGTTTCCTGGAGGATGCCATAATTTCTCATTTACAGAGACCTTAAAGTGTATTAGAATAGGTATAAAACAGCTGTGTTGTCTTCAGCGTAATAGCCATGTCATAAAGGTGATCGTAAAGTGGGAGTGGCACCAGTGACCAGAGTGGATAACTGGTTCTTTATCTCCTCATTCAGGTACTCACTGGCACTAAAACCTCTATCAGGGGACAGTAAAACAGTGGTGATACATCAATCAGGAAAATCACAACCTGGGCTCAGCTTTAAAGGTCTCTGCCAATGGCATCCATTCAACCTATTCATATCTGGACCATATACATGGTCTGATACATGAAAATATCAATATTTTGCAAAATATTTGCAAAATATAAGCTGTAATTATCCCCCTTTAAATATTACTTTCAAATATTACATTATTGGATGATTTATGTTTTCTTAAATGCCAAACTTATGGTACTCTTCATATGCAAATGAATTACAAGCCACGGTGCATTGCCTGAAATGTCATTCAGCTACCCTATTCACACTTGGAGATCTCAAGGACAGATTTTGTCTGGATCTTTGCCACCTGGAGAATGAAGCTAGACTTCAGAAAATGCTTGAGAATCGTTTGTTGTATTCTAATTGTCCATTCTCCTTCTTAGATTTTCCAAGAGATTTTTTGTGACAAGCATATCACCAAAATAAACAGGACAGTTTGGACAAAACAGACTTTAAAAAGTTAAAGAATATTTCCGTAATCATATCTTGTTTTCAGTTGCAATCATGGAAGTGCCTGACATTTTAGGTCTAACTTTGGATACAGGATGTATAATTGAATGTTGTAATTGTTTCACTGATATCACAAAAGGAAGTAAATGTTTGTAAATGTTTCAACATTTGAATATAATCCATGTCTGTATACTTTCAGGTGTCTGGTATTGTGGGCAGAGCTGATGTCTTGGCCTGTATCTTATTCCTTCTCTCATTCCTCACTTATGTCAGGTGAGTTGTGTTTATATTTCGAATTCATAACCTAACAATATGCAAAATGCTCAAACAGAGTCGCAAACACTTAGTGCTAACTTATGGAATGGACAATCAGCCATTTATGTAAATTAACCTTTATTCAATTGAAAATTGAATAATTAATATTAAAAGCCTGATCACTGACCTTTTCTTTTTTGGTCATGCAACCACAAACAGAACATTTGTTTTCTAGCCTTATGCTAGGGTACACTTGCTATTTTGATGGTTTTGAATTTTGGTCATGATTTGGTGGCAAAGTTTGATGGAAAAAGTCATTAACCTTTATTCATTAACAGTTTAGGTTGAAATACTTAGCTGTTCAAAATTAGGAAAAGAAGAAAATAGTGAAAATCAGTATGGAAGTCAGCCCACCATTGAATGTATTTGAAATAAATTGAAATAGGAGCCAATGTCAATCCTTGCATTTAGTTATGATTGAATTATGAACATTAATGTGAAATGCTATTGGTTGATGTAATTATCAGGAATCCACATAGATATATAATTTAAAATGGAGAAAGTTGACTTTGACTTTCTTAGGTTTGAGGTCAGACCTATGATAATGACTTTGCCTGGCATTAGCATACAGAAAAAAAGGTTCAAGGCTTCATTATCTCGAAGCACAATAGGAAAGGAAAGAAACTCAAGTGACCAATATTAATTTTGTCAGCATCGAATCATTTTCAAATTGATTTTGAATTTGAGTTTTTCCATGTCGTCATCACACTTACAGAGGAATCTCTGGCATAATATGCATGAGGATAATGTTGATAGGGATATTATGATAATACATAGTAATTGATGCAAAAATGCTATGCTGTTAAAGTGGTATTGCACCATTTATTGGACACAATATGTATCCATTCATGAATGAATGAGATAATATCAAATATAAGGCCATTCTATTCTTTCCCTTGCATCATTTGATATAAGCAGTGCTAATTTAGCTTAATCCCTTGAAGGAAACCAGAACTCTATAAAAAGGATAGCCTTGACTGAAATATACCTCTTTGAGGGTTAATATTGGTGAAATAGCATGGGTAAAGCCAGATAGAGAGAAGTAATAAGTAGACAGGAAACTCTCTTTGACACTCTGTGTAAATATATGGCCCTTGAGTGCTGGTTGATGTCTGAAGCTAAGCATCTGTAAGTGGTTCTATGAAACATTGATGAAGTCTGGGATCACGGCTCTTACAGAAAACTCTTACCTCATTGGCAGGGCTTTGAGAAATACCTTGTGTTCAAATTGGTTAGCTTATTATTTTGCCTGTAATCCTTGAATAATGAGCTGCTGCCGGTTGTGTGTTCTGACCACATGTCTTATGACCCGACACTCTTCATGCAGTGACACTGATTGACAGCCCTTGGCAGGTTATTAATACAGGGCCAGGGGCTTTTATTGACATTTCTTTAATAATCACATATTGCTGTCCATTTTGACAGAGCAAGGGCTTAATTCCCTCTTTTTTACATGGTAACTCTGCAAGCTTCTATAACCTCTTGAAAATTGCTTTTCATCTAGGGTCAGATTTGAGAAGAGACAGCAGCATATTTTTTGTTAGACCCATTTTTCCCTAGAATACTCCAGAGAGTCTAGAGTCCTTTGGACGTATCTTTCTGACAAAATAATTCTTTGGAACATATTTAAAGTATAACTGTTATGTGGATCACAAACAGAACTTTTTTTTTTTTTTAAATCTTGCTTAATTTCCAAAGTTTCCTCATAAATATCATAGCACCAGACTATTTTCTAGCTTTAATGGGTTAAAAGCAATTTGATAAAATGCAATGAAAAAAGCCAGAATGTCTTTCAGGAAAACATATTGTATGTCATTTCTTCTTGACAGCTCCTTAACCCCATGTACCCTCTCTCCCTCCTCTTGATATAAGGCTCTAAGGCGAAAAAACTTGAAATTGCTGTCTTAAATGGCATTGAATAATAACTCAAGGGGTCATAATGTGGTGGCTTTCTAGTTGGAATATGGAAAAACAAATGCTCAAGCAGCTAGTCTTAAAAGCAAGCGATATGATTTGTATTCTGATCACGATGCGATGTTCGTATCGCTGCATTAAATCCTAATATCGCCTGATCACCTGGAGACCAATAGTGACGGATCTCTGCCTCGTCTCTATATCACACTGACAGGAATCATCTCTCTCTGGCAGCTTCAGCTGTCATCCCATACACGTGGCACCATCAGGCAGGAATATAGAGTGTGGGAGTTCTTAGCCTCTTCAAGAAACCTTTAGCTTGGGAAATACCCCTAGGGTAAATGCTAGGGAAGAGGTGATGATATAAAGAACTGATGCATTTGTGATTTTTATTTATGGTATATTTCACCGCTCAGCAGACAAGAACCATGCCCCGTTGACAGCTGTCTCCCCATGTACACTTGGCACCACCACACAGAAACATGTAGTTAGACTAGTTACGGGTTCAGAGACTCCACAGGAGACCTTTAACTCCGGGAACTACCCTTAGGGAAAATGCTGTGTAAGATGTCATGATATGAATCAAAGGCATTTGTGAATTTTTATATATGATACCATATTCCTCCCAATAAATGCACATGCACGTGGCAAGTTAGACAAAAATTCACGAGAAAGGGTATTGGCAATCTTCTGTGCTGATCGTCACAACAATCCATGGCTGCTACAAGCTTATAAGCTTTTGCTGTAGGATATTTTGCATTTTATTTTGAATGAGTGTGATATTCAAGGGTAGACGTAAAGGGCCAATTTCATTAAGGTGAGATAAACCCACCCAACTTAGACTAGGTGTCAACTCTGATACCTGGTTCGGCAGTTACCTAGTCTAGAAGTTAAACCAGCCTAACTTTAGTCCAATTTCATTAAATGAGTTAGTACCAGGTAACAACCAAACCTAGTCTCAACTATCTAGGCCTTGGTTTTTCGCTCTATTTTGGGCATTGGCAAGGGCTTGTGGTCAGTATAACAAAGGCTATGAGTAGAGGACCCCATGTTGAGAGAATAGAAACCTTAACTCCCCCAACAAAGCCTATTGCATCTATAGTGGATGACCAGTGTAGGGTATTATTTCTTTGGAATAAAAAATACTTGTATTAAGTATTGTATGCAAGTATGATGTAAAATGCTAATCAAAAGTAGGGAATATAAAATAAAGTTGATAATGCAATATTTACCATTGTCAATTTTAATTGATTTGATATTTATTCTGACTTATGTGTCAGATGCTTCGAATGCTGCACTCTGCAATTCAAGACATGTATTAGCACCACTCAAACTATCTATGAATATCAAAATGAAAGTGTAGAAGCAAGATATCTTTAAAATGCAAATGCCAGTGGTTTATTTTACTACTAAGACAAGTTTCTTAGTTTGCTCTCAAACTGTGTTATTATTTTTCTTTTTATTTGAGAGATTTTTCAAAGAGAGAGGTACCTGACATTTTTGTTGACAAATCCATGACAAAAAGCATGTTTTGGGAAACGAAACAAAAGTCATTTGTACAAATCTATTAGCATTAAGGTGTGTTAGATTCGTCTGCATCACATTTACAAGCATGATTTTTTTTCTGAAAAAATGTGTTTTAGTTATGATTGTACCAGAATAATTATGAAATGGCTATGTATATGCCAAGTCCAGTTTATATACTCAAAAATAGCCTTCATATCGGCCACATAAATATTTAGACCAGGCCCTACAAGGATATAAACCACCCCTCCCCTGGTCTAAAGTTAGTCCCATATTTGTGACCTGGATCAACTTTAGACGCGGTACTAAGTGCTTAATGGAATTGGCCTAACTTTGAGACCTGGTCTATCTTCAAGTTGTGACCAGGTTTAACTTTAAACCAGGTATCAAGTGGCTTAATGAAATTGGCCCAAAGGCTTTTTACTCACTTCCATTCAGGACTTTGGTCTGTCCCTAGAGCACATAAAACTCAATTCCTAAAAATTTCTCTACAGTTAGCTCCTATCTGGGGGACAGTCTGTCCCCTGAGCCTATTGGACTCAATTCCTAAGAAGGTTCCCCATTTCTCACTCGAGAGAGTAGCCTCTTCTCTGCAGCTCTCTTTGCCTGAATCGCTCCATTCAAGAGTAGGAAATAAAGCTTGCAGTTTATTGCCACATTCTCTCAGTGTCCATCACTTGCTGTGATGGCCCTTAATGCTGTAATGCAATTAGGCTAAGTGTGTATTGTGCTTTGCTGTGGACCAGGGACTTCCTAGCTGTTATCTCCTCAGGCTATTCCTCAAGGTAATAAATGCTCATATCAGTTATGCTTACTGGTATAAGTACTACCTCAATGGGCACAATCAGTGTCGCTACCATTTCTACAATGAGCCACTCAGCTTATTGGAAGGGGAATGAAAAAAGCCAATTCCGTCTGATCTCGCAATCCTTTACCCTATAGCGGGCATCTGTAATTGATTAGAGAGGAAATGGATATAGAACCAATTCTGACTTCTCACTCAATTCTTACCTTTGTGAGGAGCTAAATGAATTGATAAGATTCCATGGTACTTGATAGGTGCAGGCATGTGGCCCATTGTGTTCTGGTCTATTTACTTAAGGAACTATATACAGTAAATGGAATAAGACATCGGTGTTGGCCTTAAAGGAGCAATCAGTGCAGGTTATGCTTATTGCAGTGATAGGGGAAGATGGAATCTGACAATAGTATTTATTTGCAAGAGTTATTGATGTCAGATTAAGTTAGATTTCAACCATAAGTTATTGTGGAATTTTTTTGTGTAAAGTCACAGTATTCTTTAACATTCTCTTTATTCTAAGCTGTCAATATCATTTCAGGTTTAAAACTGTACCTTTTCTTAAATTTCTTATAAATTTTATTTTACTCAAACAAGTAAAACACCCCTTTTTGGGTTTAAAAGTATACTTTTTCTTTAATTTCTTTATTCCACTCAGAAAAATAAGCAAAAGTCTCCCTTTTGATCTTCTTGACTGATAACCCTGCTTTCAAAGGCTACAGGTTTTAACCTTCTAGGAAAATTCCTGTCAGTCTGATAGCCTACTGTACTAAGACGTGTACAAGTTCCCTGCCAGAGCAGCATTTAAGGGAATAGCGTGTGGAAAAGCAATGGTGGAAATGGGCGTTGATTTGATTAAGTCCGTCCAAATGGCCCGTATTTAGGTGGAGGAATCATAGATTGATCGCTCCGAGTGCAGGAGAGAAAATGAAGTGTTCCCTGGGAGGAAGTATTTATGGATAAACGTGCCTTGTAGTTGAGGTCAGTTGCTAGTGTTTCCAAATAATCAATTGGCGCTCGCCAAGGAACTAGGCTATGCTTTCCTGCCATGCAATATGGATGTGCGCAGTGAGCCTAGAGTTGGCCTGATTCGTAAACAAGTTACTAAAATCAGCACATCCATAAATCCAAAATTTTGCATGATTATTTCAATGTCGCACTTCTGAAGAGTACTGCATACTGTTTTGACTTGATAACAGTATGCATTCAAGCCCTGGTGATATCATTTGTATTGGTTATTGACAGCAACATGCCAGTTCTGCATGTCCCTCTAAGCCATTGGCTCAATGGTTCAAATATCACGTAGATGTCTTTTTTCTTATATTTATTGATTTTCAGAAGATTTTCAGGAAGGATTTTCTGATCAAGAAGATGCATGAACTGATGAAGAGGTCAAGCAGGATTTTATAATTGCTGCCCTCAGAACCAATTGGCTGAGCACCGATACTGGTCCTTTTATTCCCAGCTGCAAGCAGGCACTAAATTGGCCTGATCCCTCTTTATCCATAACATGTACATAAATCCAGTGAGGCTTAAATCTTTAGCTGAGAGGAGTCATATTAATAGACAAAAAACAATCTGTGTGTGATGGAAACCGCAGTAGAGCCTGATGTTGGAGAGAGAAATATAGCCGGAGTGAGCAGCAAAGCTTCAGCAGTGGTAGGCTGGGGAGGCTGGAACGGCTCCCGGGGTGCTACTTAAAGCTTATCTTGCTATTTCTCTCCCAGCACGTGATTGGCTTCTGCACTCTTTCACGCTCAGCGTACTGTGGCTGCTGTGTTTTAGGGGCATATTGTATGCATAGAGAAGAAAGAGAATAAACATTCATCATGAGCCTGCATGTCTCACAGCTAGCCTCATATAAGTCAAAAGTTAGTGTTACAGCATTAGCCCATTAACATCTGGAGTAGTAGACATGACTGTCATATTAACCCTTCCAATGCTGAGGCTACTTTTGTCCAATGCACACGAATGCAAAGATTTTTGAAAACCATCTAACCCGGTCAAGTTGGTGTTCATTTGGATAGCTAACTCTCACTGAGTACTCTCAGATGAGTACCCATTTGCCAGGGTTTCAGTCATTTTCAGCTTTTTTGCATAATTTTGTATTAGCAAAATTAGCCACCACCAGCATAAGTGTTAAGTTCCATGATGTACACTACAACAAATCTTAAACATTTTCAATTATTCTGAATCCATAGTTTTATAAATAAAAATTATGATAGATAGATAGATTTCAAAACCAGTCAAGATCTTATATCTAAAAATGATCAATCTAACAATGTAATCACCAAAATATACCCTTTATTGCAGCATGTTCACCATTAAACCTTAACATCACTAAGGAAGAAGTATTGCCTATAAAAGGGCAATCAAGTATTTATGCAATTACTTCGAACTAAAGCCTTAGCAATTAGATGATTAGATGAGCATGTAGCTAACCTCTGATTGCACAACCATTGGAGACCTAAGTTTGTCTCGCGTGGAAACACCTGAAGCCTACTGTGATCAGTTGCTGTGGCACACTCAGTGATCAGTACAAGACACTGGTGCACCAGCTTTAGACAAGATTTCTCTCCGGGTTAAAGCAGGGCTAGTCTCTCTTCTACTACTTCTTCTTTTGTTCTTCCTTGCTTTCATGAGGGTCTGCCCTGATGGCCGAGTGGTCTAAGGCATTGCCACTGAGCGCCAGCTGTGTCTCACCACTGCCTGGGTTTTAATTCTGACCAGGTCATGTGAGAAAGTTGCCAGTGACTTGGGGTAAAGGCAGTGCTTTTTGCCGGGTTCTCTGGTTTCCTCAACCACTCACAACTTGCTAGTAGAGATTTAGCCTAAATATGGGCGAAAAAGTGACGATAGTCCAAGTTCCTTGCTCTTGTTGGGCTACCCCAATAGCCCAGTGGTCTAAGGTGCTTTTACTGGCTGTTTGTTGTCCTTCACTATTGCGAAAAGGTTTAGTTTCTTATCTGGCATGTAAAAAAGTTACCAGTGATCTGGGCTTTAACCATTATATGCTGCTGGTGGCTAATATGGCCAACACAAAATTATGCAAAAAATCTGAAAAATTAACTTTGCACGTGGGTACTCAACTGAAAGTACTCATTGAGGGCTTTCTAATGAATACCAACATGACAGGGTTTAGATGGTTTTCAATAATCTTTGCGTCCTTGTGCTTTGGATGAAAGTAGCCTCAGCATTGAAAGGGTTAAGCTAGTTACAAAAAATGAAATTCCCAACCCCACCTCACTCTTGCCTGTTTCTTCTCCTCTTGCTGTACCTACTCCTCTTGAAATCTTGCCATGCTGTTTCTACCTATTTGTGCTCCTTCCACTATTCCTTCTGCCTCCTATATCTCAATGGGCATCCATTATTTAAATCTCCCATCGTGATATGAATGTAGATAAAGTGCAGTTAAGGATGATGTGTGGTGAAATTCTGTCATATGTTACTATAAATGGTATACAGAGAATACCAAGTCTTAATTCTACAAGTCCTTTACTATGAGTGAGACGTGCTGCATAAAGTCAGAAGTCCCTATGACTAGTGGTTAGTATGCCCCTTACTTAGACCTAATTGAGTTGGGACTGGCATCAGCTCCAGGGAGAAAAACCATACTATGGGTTTCATGGGAAGTGAAAGGCAGGGCTAAGAGGATACTAGTTGAAGCTATATACTGTATGTTTCCGAGGTTCTTACCCGCCTTGGCATGAAAACATTTTATACTGTCTCAGGATTTTAAATACATAATTTAATTGTGCAGAATCTGTAAGCTATAGGCGAATAATGTTTTAGAGCGTTAAAAACTCTTTAAAAATGAAATAGAAAGCAGGACTGCATACATGTTGTTAGAAAGCAAGAAATGAGACTAAACTTTTATGAATTTATGAATGGTACCAATGCATCATAAACAATCAAACAATCAGTTACAACAATGCTTGCAATTGTATTACACTATTTTACACTCGGGATTCTATTTTACATTTTTACTCATTCCAGATGTATAGATGCCAGATGTCCAATGTACTTCCCTCCAACTTCCTCATACAGTCATTTAGTCATCAGCATGATCTTTGCCATGGCGGCCATGTTGACAAAGGAACACGGAATCACAGTTCTAGGAGTGTGCCTTCTCTACGATGTCTTTATCACATGTCAGCTAGGTATCTACAGGTCAGTATAACATACCAACAGTACAGTCCTCCCCTTCATGTATCTTACTCTACTAGGAGTGTGCCTTCTCTACGATGTCTTTATCACATGTCAGCTAGGTATCTACAGGTCAGTATAACATACCAACAGTGCAGCCCTCCCCTTCATGTATCTTACTGTACTAGGAGTGTGCATTCTCTACGATGTCTTTATCCCATGTCAGCTAGGTATCTACAGGTCAGTATAACATATACCAACAGTACAGACCTCCCCTTCATGTATCTTACTGTACTAGGAGTGTGCCTTCTCTACGATGTCTTTATCACATGTCAGCTAGGTATCTACTGGTCAGTATAACATATACCAACAGTACAGACCTCCCCTTCATGTATCTTACTGTACTAGGAGTGTGCCTTCTCTACGATGTCTTTATCACATGTCAGCTAGGTATCTACAGGTCAGTATAACATACCAACAGTACAGACCTCCCCTTCATGTATCTTACTGTACTAGGAGTGTGCCTTCTCTACGATGTCTTTATCACATGTCAGCTAGGTATCTACAGGTCAGTATAACATACCAACAGTACAGACCTCCCCTTCATGTATCTTACTGTTCTAGGAGTGTGCCTTCTCTACGATGTCTTTATCACATGTCAGCTAGGTATCTACAGGTCAGTATAACATACCAACAGTACAGACCTCCCCTTCATGTATCTTACTGTTCTAGGAGTGTGCCTTCTCTACGATGTCTTTATCACATGTCAGCTAGGTATCTACAGGTCAGTATAACATACCAACAGTACAGACCTCCCCTTCATGTATCTTACTGTACTAGGAGTGTGCCTTCTCTACGATGTCTTTATCACATGTCAGCTAGGTATCTACAGGTCAGTATAACATACCAACAGTACAGTCCTCCCCCTCATGTATCTTACTGTACTAGGAGTGTGCCTTCTCTACGATGTCTTTATCACATGTCAGCTAGGTATCTACAGGTCAGTACAACATACCAACAGTACAGTCCTCCCCTTCATGTATCTTACTGTACTAGGAGAGAGCCTTCTCTACGATGTCTTTATCACATGTCAGCTAGGTATCTACAGGTCAGTATAACATACCAACAGTACAGTCCTCCCCCTCATGTATCTTACTGTACTAGGAGTGTGCCTTCTCTACGATGTCTTTATCACATGTCAGCTAGGTATCTACAGGTCAGTACAACATACCAACAGTACAGTCCTCCCCTTCATGTATCTTACTGTACTAGGAGTGTGCCTTCTCTACGACATTTTTATCACATGTCAGCTAAGTATCTACAGGTCAGTATAACATACCAACAGTACAGTCCTCCCCTTCATGTATCTTTCTGTACTAGGAGTGTGACGTGCCTTCTCTACGACATCTTTATCACATTATGAAATAACTCTATGAAGTAACCATTTCACAGTTATTTCCGGGAGTATTTTACCCTTTTACGACAGCAAGAGGTTGTGCGATTGACAGGGATCGAGGTAGAAGGTAAAAGGAAATTGGCGAGGGAAATAGCTTAGTGCCGTTGGGGGTACCAGAATGGATGTGATGGATTAATCAAGAAGTTAATTAGATCGAGTGAGAGATAATTAAGAGAGCGTGTAACAATCTACGTTACTTCGCCTGGAGCTTGAGGCTGAGCGAACCGCAGCTGCCTGGCTTTTCTAGTACTTCCCCTCGGCAGGAGCAAGCCAATCTTATCCTCATGCTGCAGGTTGCGGCCAATATCTCTCTCACATTCTCATACTCCTTGCCTGATGGATGCTGCAAATACCAAAAAGGTACAACTAATCGAATGAAGATATGATAAATGAAAAAAGATCTTAATCATTAAGTATATACGTTGCCTCAATATGTAGACTTATATGGCACAGATTCTATTAACCACTATAAACCGCAGCATCTAATGCAATCTGTGGCAACTTAGGGAACCAAAGTGATTAGTATATTTTTAGTCTCAGAGCATGCAGAGAGAATATTCTAGGTCAACTCTGATCATGAATAGGTTACAAATAGGTCAGAGAGGGGGTGTGGCACCAATATGACATTCTACTTATAGGCTATGCCCATACTACACCGTGGGATCCGCCGTGGCCTAGTGGTTATGATGCCTGGCTCCCAAGCGTGATTTGGCAGGTTCGAGTCTCCGCTGGATCCCTAAGCGGGTTGGCCTGGTTGCTCTATAAATGTGCGGCGTTGTGGAGGGCTGTCTATGGTCCTCCTGCAACTGAAAGACCTCTTGAAACTAATTGTGATGTATATCTTCCCGGTTCTGGGTTTCTATCTCGTCGCGATATGACCTAAACTGTTGAAAGCGACGTAAAAACCCAATTCCTTCCTTCCTTCCCATACTACACCGTCTAGACAAGAAACACCTAGCAAGCAGTGTACAACCTACTACTACACCGCTGTGTTTGTACTCATCAAATATTCTGCAGTCAATGTGTAGGGTCCCTGTGAAAGTTTAAAGATCAGGGCTAATTTAATTTAGCAATCCGATTCGCTCGTGATTTAATGCAGGTTATGGGAAGAGTGTGGAGGGCTAGAAAGGTCCATTTAGCCACTGAAACATAGAACACTGAATAAACTGGCTGCGGTTTGTTGCTTTATTTCAATTTTCGCAATCTGGATTGTTTTTGTTTTATTGCAGGTTATGGGAAGAGCGCGTTGGACTAGATAAGTTCAGTCAGCCACTCAAACAGAGAGCACTGATTATATTGGCTGTGGTATGTAATATTCTTATCCATTCTAAAGATTCCCCCATTTTTTGTGCTAAAATAGAGGATATATTAATTTTTACAGTACTGATATTAAGGATGACAAGGCTATTGGAATGGCAGATTTCGTGAGTGGGTACATTAGATAGTGTTGTCCTGGGATAAATTGTAAAGCAACCTACAATCTCTGGATATTGAAAAAATATGTGTTATTTCATTTAAACAGAAATACTCCTGATAGAGATTTTTTGTATTTTTATATCTTTTATTTCAGGCTTCAAGTTTACTTACACTTCGCCTTTTAATGCTACATGGCCAGTTACCAATGTTCACAGATCAGGATAATCCTGCTGCCTTCTCTAAATCCATCCTTACCAGGTAGGAAGTCAGCTCATTTGAATATACCCATCATCATAATGAAATCATTAAGTTGTCTTCTTTGAATATCTAACTTGATTTGAAAATTGTACTTTGCCAGGAATTCTTACTGTTTTCTGACGTCTCCTAAAATGTTAAGGTTTCTCTTGAAATTGTCCAATGACATACATTTTTTTTTGTATTTTCGAATATATTACTCTCGAGGCAGCTATTTGGAGTGTTTCCCTTTTTCTGGATATCTAATCCACTTCAATCAGTTGAATATCCATGTCATTGTCAAATCATAAAGACTATTTTGAATCTAATTTATTCAATTTAATTTGAAATTGATGTAATCTTATTATTTGTAAATTGCATTTTTAAGACAGTTTTGATTATTTCAGTTTTATTTTGAAGTAACATAATACTAATTCTGCTTGTGTGTCTAGAATCTATGCAGTTTTCGATTATGTAGATCTTTAATTCACTCCAGTGTTTCCGTATGTCATTGACGATTCCCGTGAAAGGAATCTTTAGCGCTTGCTCATCATTTCAAATCCCTCCGCTGCCTTGAATTAGATGAGATGCTTCTGGCTATAACGGAAAGAAGCCGCAGCCTCATTTAATTCCTAAGAAATCATTGACATAACTATCTCATCTCTGTCACGCTTTTTTTCAAATTGAAGTCTCTCTTGATTACTTGAGATTGATTGTATCCCTGTCTTGATTAGTTAATCTTATTAAAGTCTGATCCTGAGAGATTCAACTGTAAGATAGGTTTTGCTGATAGGCGTATTGTATTATACTGTGACGCATGCTTATCTAACAGATGCCTCTCATAAAGCATTATGGTGATGCCGTCGATAAGCGAATATCAAGTTCTTGATGGGAAAATAGCATTCTCGTGATATGTCAAGTCATTTTTTTTTCAATTCCAGTCAGTCTGGTGTTAATAATGAGCATGATAATATTTTAATGATAACGCAAGAACAGCCGTTTCCTAGCCAGTCTTGAACAATTTACTGTTTATGTAAATTAGGGAAATGCAATTGTTTTGGTGCTTCAATTTTTTCTATGGCTGCCTTGATAGGCAAAAATTGCCAGCAACTTAATTGATGATAGTTGGTGGTTTTCCTGGGTACTCCATTTTCCCTCACAATAATAAATAGCTATACTGGTTATAATTAAGCCTTAATGGCAGAAGTGAAGATAAACAAATTTCTAAATTCAAATAAATAATCAGTCCTTTCTTGACAATTGCTGGTTCAACTGAGGTATTGATCAATTAATCTATTGCCTTGATGTGCTTACTCTGGCTTGAAAAAGTGAGATCTCACAAGTAATTTCTTAAATGCCTTAGATAAGTCATTGAAGAGGAGTCAGTACATAATAATAACATGAATACAATATGTGAATATCTGTGTTGTTCATGGTTTTCTGTATAAGTTTATCCCACCACAAACCAATTATTCTTTTTTTGTTTTTTGTTTTTTTCAGGTTTTTGACCTATAGCTACCTCCTTGTATTCAATATGTGGTTACTGCTGTGTCCTGCCGTTCTCAGTTACGACTGGCAAGTTGGAAGTATTCCTTTGGTGGAATCTCTACTAGACATCCGTAACCTAGCAACTCTGGCATTTATAGTTTCCATGGTGATGTTGCTTTGGTGCTGTTTGTTTCATATGAAGGTGAGTATCACTGAGCAAATTGAATTTCTGTGTTATGGAGCCCACTGGGACTTGCAGTCTGATATGCGATCTCACCACTGGTATTTTTGGAAAGGAGGCAGAAATTGGAGCACAGTAATATATATACAGCTCTATTTTTATTTGATATGCCTTGTTACATGTTGCTTGTTTTCTGGGAAATGGAGATCCATTCTATCCAGATACTTTTGAAAATTGGAAATGAAAATGGATATTAACGCTTTTTTTCGCATCTCAGATGCCTTTACTTTGGATAAATTTGTAGTTTTAGATCTAAAAGGAGCTATGTGCTGTTTTATTTAGTTTTTTATCAATGAGTTTTGATATAATGATGGATGGAGCGTCTCTTAAAACGCAATGAATAATTGGCCAACCTGTATTGTGAGAATTCAGAAATAACCAATCTATGACTTCTCACGGAGACATGCTGTTAATGGCAAGTATGGCATAAAAGTAAAATTTTAATTGTTTGCACAAAAATAGCACTTATGAAAGTAAGTACTCTCTCCCAGTTTCTGCCATGTTTACCATCAATAAACCTTATTTTTTTCAGGGCCGTAGACGTGCGAATGTGTTTGTAGGCCTCCTGTTCCTGGTGCTTCCATTTCTACCGGCCACCAACCTCTTCATCAGAGTGGGCTTCGTGGTCGCTGAGAGAATTCTCTACATTCCAAGGCAGGTAGTTTTTTTTCACCCTTTCATTGATATTTGCAATCAGCCACTACATGTGCTCTGGGAGTGCTATTTTATGTTGGAACTAGTGTGTCGGTGCAAGGTAGATAGTCATGAAGGCTGTAGAAGGAAATACAACCTAGCACCTGTCTGCATGGGTGCTACTCCTTTCAATTAGTGCTAGGGTATAGTTTGGCTTATGTACAAGATCTAAAAAACAGCATTTAAACATTTTAATTACTTCATATATTTTAAAAATCTAATCAGTTGTTATTTTTTTCCATTTTGATTGTATGATCTTGTTTATGTTAAAAGTAATTGTCATTTCAAAATTGAAACACTGTTAGGCCCTATAGGATTTAGGTTTGTAAGCATTTTATAGAACTTAATGACTTTGTGCAGTTCCATCGTCATACAGGGTTTGTGAACATGAATTCAGGATTTATATGAATTTTTGAGTGCAACAAATATTTAGATTTATCTTATTTCTAATAATCCTTTAAACTTTTATGAACATCCTAAGGGTTTTATTTTCTTATGTTAAATTTTATTCTACCTTTCCAGTATGGGTTACTGTATCCTGGTGGTAGAAGGTCTAGAGACGTTGCTGACCAGATTTCCCAGTAGAGCCAGGATGCTGGTATCTTTGCTCATGGGCGTGGCTCTATTGTTTACATGGAGAACAATAGCAAGGAACCCAGTGTGGCACTCAAGAGAGTCTCTCTTCAGGTAAGGCTGTCTTTATCCCAGTAGAGCCAGGATGCTGGTATCTTTGCTCATGGGCGTGACTCTATTGTTTACATGGAGAACAATAGCAAGGAACCCAGTGTGGCAATCAAGAGAGTCTCTCTTCAGGTAAGGCTGTCTTTATCCCAGTAGAGCCAGGATGCTGGTATCTTTGATCATGGGTGTGGTAACTTCTGGCACTAGATAGTTTCCTTTTAAAATAGATGATTGAAAAACGGAAACTGTGAAACCCTATTTACACTTTGTGCTATATGTGGTTGATTGGCTCTATGCATAATGTAATTACTTCATGGATGATGCAGCTTCAAATCAACAAAAACATGAGGTGTAAATGTAACAAAAAACAAAGCAGGCAATGTCAAACATGAAAGAGCAAATGGTTCTTAACGGTTTAGCCAGATTTCCTGAATACATGGTTTAAAAAACCCTTTGATCCGTGCTAAAGGAATAAAATATCAGTATATCTATTAGGCCAGTTCCTGCTTCTTGGAGTTGATAAATGAAAAATGCCAAAAAACAAACTTTTGAAGAGATCTCTTTCCTCTTTTCTTATATTGCCTCTACGTGCTTTCCAGCATTTCGTCAAATATACATAAAAAGTCACGATCCCCATCAAAGTTGATATTGAATTATTGTGATGGATGTTGGTGTTTTTTCCTGTAATGGTTCCTTTGCCAGGCCAGAGAACATGCTGGTGATTGGCACTTGGGTTAATCTCCAGTGTTGTTACTATGATGTATGGCTGCTGGGAGAATAAGTCAGGGGAGAAGGGGATATTGTGGCCAAGATTGCTGGTTAAACAGGCCATTTCCTGCTAAGATTGAAGGGACAGTTTGAGTGGGGTTGGCGGCGTGCCCAAGGCTTGTTCTGAGCAGAGCAATGTTTCTTCTTTAGCTACATTGCCTACATGACATGCAATCAGGGCCAATACTCCCAGTCATCACCAGCAATACTCATAGAAATAAGCTATTTAAAAGGGAAGATGAGAGCAATGTGTTTTAATATGCAATATTAGCAACTGTGACTTATATCAATCAAGCAGGGTCACTTCTAAGTAACCTAAAGGCTTCCTCCCTTTCTAAAGGAAAGGTCATTCAACTCTATTGTGCATTGTGAATGATTAATGAATACACCTACTGCTGATATGTGTATGTTGTATAACCACAGTGTATTAATGCTTTAAATAAATATGAGTTTTGAAGTTTAGAGTTGAAGCTTAAACTTCAGTTGAGGTATAACTACAGTGTGCATTGTAAATGCCTAATGAATATTTTTAGTTCTGAAACTTCAAGGGTTAAACGCTTATCAAAGTATGAATAACAGTAAATTCTGTTACTAAATATTAGATTGAGTTTGGTTCCTAGCCCTGTAAAACTTACCTCTCAGCATTTATCACACTTTTATTAAGCACCCAAGATTAGCTTCCCTATGGCTGTGTCCAGTATTGTGGAGCAATTTGAGTAGGAGATTGGCTGTATTACAGTGCAAACCACATGTGCGTGTGAGATTTATTTCTGCTCTATCAGATGTGAGATATGAACCATAAATCCTTCACTAGCCTTGACACAACGCACGGATGCAGCATTTCATGTCAAGTCCATTTTGCTTTGGAATAGCTTCCATTATGATATTTTATATGGTGCTGCAATCTCAGTACGAGCTAGCACACAGTTGTGACCTAGATATATCTAGCAGGAGATATAGCTTATGAAAATATTGGTAGATATTTGGTTTAAGTTGCAGTAGAGTATTTATGGAGAGCATGATTCATGTACCATTCTTAAATGTAATGTGTAATGTTCCACTAGGCTATACCCAACAGTCAACTATTGTCTCCCAGGAGGTATGGAATGACATATTCATTGACTTACCCGACATGCTATATTTCACTGTAATTAAATCTTTATAATGTTAAGCTTTGTGCTTCCAAGTAGAATAAATGAAATAAAGATGTATTCTTAAACTCGTCCTATTAATATTATGTTCCATTAGGGCCACTGTTGATAAGCTTATTGTTGTTAAGAGGATGGATTGGCAATACCTTTACTATTTTGTTTTATCTGCTTCTTAGGTCACTATAAGTTAGCCAATTGTCATTAAAATGTACTAGTAGGTAATAAGTGGCTGATTATGTAACCAGTTATTGTTTAAAGAGATAAGATACTGCAGGATGTATTTTTAACTGGTCTTTCAGTTCTCATAGGTTACAGTACCATGCAGCTGGTGATACAAGAGTAATAAGAGAAATTAGTAACAAAGCACTTTGTCAATTTGTCCCACTGATGAGTGTCATTTCACCTTTCAGGTCTGGTCTGGAGACGCTACCACACAATGCTAAAGCCCACTATAACTATGCCAACTTCCTTAAAGACGCCGGGAGAAAGGAGGAGGCTATACATCATTATCAAACAGCCCTTAAGTAAGCCACTCTCATTAATCCAATCACGTAATGGATGCTATGCTGAATTTTTTATTAATTACCCAATTACTCTGCATAAGATGATTGTTTTTAAGTTGACCTGGTTATGCAGATCTTGATTAACACTGAAAACACATTCTTGTATTTTTTTCGGTGTCTAAAACTAGTACACATGGATCATCCAGTCAAAAGAAGTAACTGACCATTGCACTCTCATTTTTAGAGAGGTATATAGAGTTAGCCTTTCATATTACAATTTCAAGTCTACAACAAATGCTCAAACCCCAATCATGTGTTCTTAATTCTGTGATGAATGAGATGTGCATAAATTGTCTGGCAGCATATGCACACCAGATGCAAATGGTTTAACTAACATCTAGGGAATCTACAAATTCATTATGCACTGAAAAATTTAACACAGCAAGAAGGGGCAATGATAAAATTGTCACACAAAATGTTTTACTTTCAGAGGACATTGTATCAAACTGAATGTCATTCTTTTATATTTCAGACTTTACCCCAACCATGCAAGTGCCAACAATAACCTGGGGACATTGTTCAACAATAGCAAGGAGGCTGAGAGACACTTCAGGGACGCCATCCGTATCAGTCCTACCCATGGTGGGGCTCACTTTAACCTGGGAAACCTTCTCTAGTGAGTACATCATGAATTTATGGAATTGATTTAGAGATAAGATTATTAGAGCTTTTAAGGGATCATTATTTTTTATTATTTTCCATTGCTGGCGGAAAATATCTTGCCTATATCATTTTACTTTCTTTAATTAAGTACGTACAAAAATAGCCTGCAAATATTTTATGGATGGTTTAAATTTGCTATATTTATTTTTTCAATTTCGTTCTTGCGAACCGGAGCTGTATATATTTGTTTATGGTAACAAAAATATATTTATAAGGAATAAATGCACAAAATATATACTTCTGGGATGTAAATGCACAAAATATTAACTTCTGGGAAATAGATGCACAAGTTATATACTTCTGAGAAATTAATGCACAAATATCTATTCCTGGAGAAAAAAGCATTCTTTCATGTCCCTTATTTAGTAATATCTACTTATTTGAAAAATGTCATCAATTGCAAAAATGTTGTATTTTTCTGATGATATCTTTTAGCTGGATAACCACAATAATATATTTTTCTATTTCAGTCACCAGGGTGAGGTTGATGCTGCCATCTCCCTGCTACAGCGTGCCACACAGTTTGATCCCAGCTACACCGACCCCTACACCACGCTGGCCAGTATCATGTCAGAGAGGGGCCAGTATGATGATGCAGAGAGCTACTACAGAAAAGTCACCTTAGAAAACCCAAACGATGCAAATGCCTTCAATAACTTAGGAGTCTTTCTACATCAGAGAGGTAAGGATTAAAGTCCTAAGCATTGTTTTGGTCCAGAAAAGTCTCCTTAGAAAAACTTATTTTTGCCTTCTATGTAATAGACAACATAGGAGTTTTGATGCGTTGAATGGGTGGCAATGTTCATCTAGAAATTGTGAATATTTCTTGTCAGTTCAATAACATGGCTGCAATGTCTTAAGTTCTTAACCCTTCTAATGCTGAGGATACTTTTGTCCAAAACACAAGGAGGTCATCGAAGCCCTGTCATGATGGTATTCATTGGAAAGCACTTGATGAGTACTATCAGATGAGTACCATATCCCAGGGTTTCTGCCATTTTTTCAGTTTTTTTGCATCATTTTGTATTGGCCAAATTAGCCACCAGCAACATAAGGGTAAAACATGATAGCATTACCTAAAAAGGAATCTAAATAAAATAGGAAATAATGTGATACAGTATTGTAGAATGGTTGCTACGATGACCTACTTACTGCTATGTGATATTGGTGACATAATTTTAGGCCTTTACACATTATTTTAACTGACCAGGTAATTGCATTTTGTATTCTTCTAGATTGTAACATACAAGCCTTAAGGAGCTATGAGAGAGCCTATGGTCTACAGTGGGATCATGTGATATCAGTGACGAATGCCTCTATACCTTATTTACCTGACCTGATAATTGTATTTTGTATTCCCGGAGGTCGTAACACAGAAGCCTTAAGGAGCTATGAGAGAGCCTATGGTCTACAGTGGGATCATGTGATATCAGTGATGAATGCCTCTATACCTTATTTACCTGCCCTGATAATTGTATTTTGTATTCCTCTAGGTCGTAACACAGAAGCCTTAAGGAGCTATGAGAGAGCCTATGGTCTACAGTGGGATCATGTGATATCAGTGACGAATGCCGCCCGCCTGCTGCGTTCCCTCGGCAGGAACCATCAAGCTGAGATACTTTATACCAGGTAATAAAATACCTCCCTACAAGCAGAAGCTTGTATTATCCTACAGACTTGCTTTATATATAGACAATCATACATCAGAAAAGCTTGTTGTTCTCTAGGGACAGCATAAAGCTAGATCATATTCTTCCCAGGTACTCTTTCGTTAGGAATTATATTCCATTACAGGTGGTAACATAAATCCCCATAACTCTATTCAACAATAAGCATTTATCTATGTAATGGCAAATAAGGTTTGAATTTTTTATGTCATTTTCTTTATTGAATAACTATTGAAAAAAAAGATTTGAAAGAATAATTCTAATCAATATACAAACAACTTTCTTTCAAATATTTCCAAATTCTTCATTTATTGCTGCTTTAAATTTACATGAATTAAGATTATTGAGATTGATTCTTTTAGGAGAAACCTTAATGAGCATAGATGATTTGATACTTTTCATGCAAAATGCAAGTACCTAAAACTGCAGTGGTGGTGTAATACTCTATACTACTACATCTTTACATGTTTGATATTTTATGTTTTCTCATCAACAGGGCATTAGATATCAGCAGAGATACGAGCATCCTAGATTTGGTTGGAGTGTTTTATTTCAACACTGGCAGACCCAAGCAGGCCTTGGTTCTCTTTGAGGAACTGCTCAGGAAAGATCCTCATCACCTGGATGGAATCACACACTTTGTAAGTGCTGGCGCTGGTTTGATATTAACCCATTTGTGTCTGAGCAAAACAATAACTTTGGGATTCATCATAATTTCACATTCTCTTTTAAAATGCAAGCTGCTATTTTAGGGTTTTTAATGAAATTTCTTCATTCAAGTATTTACCAAAAAGAATTCTGTGCAAAAACATCGCCTAAAATAGTCAGGCAGGTTTTTGCTGCTGCAGGTATGCCAATGGGTTAAACACTTATATGATAGCTCCACTCTAAAGATTTATAAAGAGCATTAACATTTTGTCTGACAAAGGTGGTTCGGTTTCCAGAATTCCAGGTATACGTGATTAAAGTAAAGATTGGTAATTTTGGAGATTAATTTAAACAATCTGAAACTTAAGATTTTAATATGCTGGAGATTGGTTAAAACAATCTGAAAATAAAGATTTTAATATGTTAACTTCATTTCCACTTAATTACAACATTTTTTTTTGCCTTACAAGAAAAAAGTATTATAGTAAAGTTTTGGAGGTGAAACAACAAGCCTCTTTTGTCGACAAGAAGGTGCTGACCTCTGTCCCTCTCTTTCCATTGTTTATGACCAGTGTTAGGAAGGGCTGATGGTCTGAGGAGGACAGTAATGGTGATGTTTAGTGTGTGATTTGTAGGCACAGGTCCTGGCCAACGTCAAGCAGCTGAAACGAGCCGATGAGTTATTGCTACAAGTATTAAAGGAGGATCCAAACCACCTGGAAGCTCTACGCCAAATTGCCAACCTTTATGGGCTGCTCAAGAAACACACAAAGGTAAGTTTAAGGCGGAGAAGGCCATAGATGTTTTTACATTTATAAGCTGTACACAGGTAGGATGGAGATCGAGATTACCATTGTCTGTACTGTAGGTCTCCGAATGCAATTTTCCACGTAACCCTTTTTACCCTTTTGTATACCATCTTAACCTTGTCATGTTGGTATTCATTGGATACCTCTCACTGAGTACTATCAGATGAGTACCATATGCCAGGGTTTTAGTCATTTATCTACCTTTTGAATCATTTTGTATTAGCAAAATAAGAAACTAGCAGCATAAGGGTTTAACCTATTTTCATACACCAATAATCTGACACCATCTAACATTAGCTATATCTTAAGAGGGGTTGTTAGACCCAACTGGAACTATAACTTTCAGTCAATTATAGTCGAGTAATCTTGGGAAAAAGGCAGAGGATCACACATTGTGATAACAAATGACAAGAGTGTTAAAAAGCATGGTTACAGGTACACTTCAAGTAATTATGATATATAATAAGAAGGCTTTACAAGTCTGAAGATTATGAGAAAAACATTGTTTAAGATGTATTGATACTATAAGTTATCCTCCTTATAAAAAAGGGATACGGCCTGGTATCTGCGGGAAGCCAGGCCGTATCCCTTTTTTACAAGGAGGATAACGAATTTATAATCAGCTTTTTTTAGATTTAAAAAAAATAATAATAATTTTTTTAATTTTAATTTTTAATTTTTTTCTATCTATTTATGTATTTTTTAATTTTCATTTATTTCATTTTTTAAAATAATTGGAATTTTTTTTTATTATTATTTTTTTTTTCAATTTAAAAAAAAAAAAATTTATTTCATATATTTTTATGTATTTCAGTTTACTGAGATACATTTTCAGATGATATCGTTTGCGGTTTCTACTTTACGGATGTGGTTTGCGGTTTTTCTCCTGGACGCGAAAATTCTGTCATTTTTGGAGATTGGCGCGTGTCGGGTGGGCGTGTCTATTTCCCTTTGTGTGGGTCTCTGCCTCGTGGGGCCGTTATTGGTTGGCCATTCATTTCGTTGGAGGTTTTTGATTGGCATGGGGGGCGGTGTTGTTGTGCGGTGTTTGTCGGTCTGCATATCTTGTGCCTTTCTAAGGGGTCTGCCACGTGGGGTTGTTGTTTTGGTTAACCATTCATTTCGGCGGAGAAATTTAATTGGCACGTGGGGGCGGTGCTTGTTTTGTGGTGTCACGCACTGGGATCCAATCATGTGGATCTTCTGTTGCAGTCATCTTTCGTGGTGCTGTGCCACGTGGGGTTGTTATCTTGGTTAACCATTCATATCGTCGGAGATATTTGATTGGCACTTGTGGTGTGTGCATGGCGATAAGTCCATTTTTCATGGTACCTCGCCGATTCCTTTCAGTTTTATCAAGTTATCGCCCCCCGATCCAAATATGAGTACCTACCTGGATAGATGAGATCCTCATCTATCTGATTCTATCATTTTTTTATTTTTAACTTCAGGTTGGGAGCGAAAAAATAGCTATTCGCTACAACCAGAAGTTGATTTTTTTGACATTGGCGAGGTTACGGTCCGCCATTTTGATATCGAGTTTCGCGAAATTTGAACCCCGATTTCAAAGCTTTGATTTGTGGCCATCTCTAACTTTAAAATTCCGTTACTAAAAGTTTTAACAAGCCAAGTATCTATATTTTTTAGATTAATTCTTTTGGTTTCGGAAAATCCAAAATAATTCGAGATATTTGTCATCACGCATCGGTGATGACGTGTTGACCATGGCGATAAGTCAATTTTTCATGGTTCCTCGCCGATTTTTTTCAATTTTATCAAGTTATCGCCCCCCGATCCAAATATGAGTACCTACCTGGATAGATGAGATCCTCATCTATCTGATTCAATCATTTTTTAATTCCAACTTCAGGTTGGAAGCGAAAAAATAGCTATTCGCTACAACCGGAAGTTGATTTGTTTGGCAATGGCGAGGTTACGGCTTCCCTTCGATATGCATTTCACACAAAAAACATACTATTTTCAAAAAATTGTCCCGTCGCCGTTTCTGGGTCAAAAGTTACAAATGACCCATCAAAATGTTCGCAAGAAAGAGGGCTTTTACCCTATTATCATAACCTGTTTGTTTTGTTTGTTATTTTTGAAAAAAAATGGCGTTGATTTTTTTGACAATGGCAAGGTTACGGCTTCCCTTTGATATGCATTTCACACAAAAAACATACTATTTTCAAAAAATTGTCACGTCGCCGTTTCTGGGTCAAAAGTTACAAATGACCCATCAAAATGTTCGCAAGAAAAAGGGCTTTTACCCTATTATTATTAAACCTGTATGTTATGTTTGTTATTTTTGAAAAAAAATGGCGTTGATTTTTTTGACAATGGCGAGGTTACGGCTTCCCTTCGATATGCATTTCACACAAAAAACATACTATTTTCAAAAAATTGTCACGTCACCGTTTCTGGGGCAAAAGTTACAAATGACCCATCAAAATGTTCGCAAGAAAGAGGGCTTTTACCCTATTATCATAACCTGTTTGTTATGTTTGTTATTTTTGATAAAGAATGGCGACTTTGGAAAAAAACGGCAAAAACGGCTTTTTTCAATGTTGATTTAGGAACCCTGGCGAAATTCTCAATTTACTTATTAATTTCGCCACTAGAACCGAAAAAAAAGTTTCAACTTCAAGAAAACAGACTCTAAATAATACATCCTGCCCATTTGTGGAATTTCTTTGTGTCTCACAATCGTAAAAAATGAACTTTGAAAAAACTGGAAGTAGTAAATTTCATTTTCCTTCAAAACCAATGGTAAGGTAAAACTTTGAGATGGTTCCAGGGATAATAACTATGTAATGAGACAACTGCTGTATCTGGTATTGTCATTGCATCTGTCAGGAGAGTAATTCAAGTTACTCCCAAAATATCACCGAAACAGACCAAGATAATTTCATTGTCAACACACCAATAAGATATGATAATTAGAAACGTCTGATTGTCATAAACCCTCCATCAGGAGGTCAAACGCAAAGGCTCAAATAGCTGAAACCCATGTCTGTTCTGCGAATTGGGCAAAACAAAATCATCTTTGAACTTACTAAAGGCTATAATTCATTTGATACTATTCTACAATTTGAAATGATTTTCATCTGTAGTGATATATTTTGGAGGACCAACAAAAGATGAAATGAGCATTTGCATTCTAAAATTATATTCAAGTTGAAGGATGATCTTATGTGACTATCAGAGTAACAGAATTGATTGAATTTACACACCTAAAAACTGAGCATGCACAAAGCTGCCCAGCATCCTCCACTTTACAAGATAAATACTCAAGTGGCCAAAGATGCATTTATCAGACTGAGGTCATCATCTTGACAATTGACTTGAGCCTACTCACCTTATAACTGACCTTTTAGGTTGTTAATGTTTATGGCCATCTTTTTTTTTGTTAATTGATGGAGCGCGGTTTATTTTGTATATTATTTTTATGTTTAACATCGAAGCTAACATGCAGTTGTGGTTATATGGGACAGGGTGCAATATTTTCATTTCAAGAAAAGTTTGAAAATGAAGTGCTTCTGTTTAAATTATTGTGGAAACTGTGCTGTGTGTGATCTCCATCTCAAACAAATGCATCCTATATATCCTATATATTGAATGTGTGTGTCTGTCATTTATTGTTTCTTGTGTGCCACATTCCACTAGTTATCCCCTAATAGATGTGCATGAAATGATATGAAATGATTTCCCACCATAAAACGAATGGCATTGTGTAATGCCTTGTAAAACTTGATGCCACTTTCCACAGTAAAGGCTTTATCACAAAGGAACAAAAGGTAAATATACAGGGAAGAAATTCCCATTAGTTGAAGTCCCAGTGGTCATTTAGTAGCAAAGGGAGAGCCTACAGCTCCTCTCTGGTAAGTGGTCAGGCCAGGCGGCTGGTAGATCCACAGAGACCATCCTTGTAAGCCTTGCATCCTATCACTGTACCTTGAAGGGGTGAATAGTCTCTACGCACACAATCTATGCTGGTGCTTGGTACTGTACATCTGGTATTTATTTTGGCATAAATCAAAGAAATCGTTCAAAATTAATATGATGAGCACCACTCTTCCCTCCTTTATCAAAATGTGTGCAATTAGAAGCAGAGTTAGAGTTTACCTGTGAGCTGTTAACATATAATTTAAATTAATGTTATCTTTTGTCAAAATAACAATTCTTTGATTATGGTTAAGAATAACTCTCCCTCGTACACATTCCCTACACACAAATGCCACTCTCCATGGAGGCAGAAATAGTCACATCAATGGATTTGGACTGATGCTAATGCCTTAATGACGGCTCCACAGGGTGTTGCTGGGACTTGCCACAGGGCTGAGGCTCCCTGCCCGGGTGCTGCAGTATGAAAACCTGTGCCAAATGTCAATAACTATTGGGTTATCAATAAGACTTACATTGCTAATAAAAGTAGTAGTAGTTTTCATGAGGTAGGTCAGCTTCAGCCAAGACAGGTGGCGCTATCAAGTGGGAAAGATGTTAACTAGTGTGTAGCTGTGGAGGAAGTAATATCTGTGTTATGTAGCATTCAATCAAATGTCAATTAATATTCTCTTTGGACAAATCATTGTTGCTCCATAGTCATAATAAAGACAAGTCATAACCATTTAAAAAAAGGATTTATCTGCTTCACTTGAAACAAATTCTGTCATCTAGGTATGTCATTGTTTAGAATTTTTTCTCAATTACATATATTGATGAATTGTTTTTGATTTTGATTATTTCGAAACAATGCATTGATATATCCACAGAAATGCTATCTATGCCATGATGGAAAATCATGAAGCATTATATATGCTAGTTTTTCACCATTTTATGATGGTCCTGCCTCATTTTATTGCTTTTGAAATGCAACAAGAAAAGTGAGGCATGACCATGTAGAGAAATGCTTTTAGAAAGTATGCGCCAGACAACACCAGCAATATTCAGCTCTCAATTTCTTCTCTAAGTGCCCATTTTCATGTTTTTGATATTTCGATACATTGCGATATGTATTGCCAAGTGAAAGCAGGCTGTATTGTCTAAGGAGAGTTATCGATATGCCCCATATCAATGACACCCCTACTGCCATCAAGATGGAAGCCAGGAGAGATGATGTTAGCCTCAGAGGGAGGTTTAATTCACATCAGGGCATGACATTCAGGCACATGGTATTAATGGAGCATTCTCTTGGGAGGAGGTATTTAAAGGAACAATAACACATTTAATATTTCATCCAGTGCGAAGCAGGGTAGTAAATAAGAGAATGTGATGAAACATGGTAAGATGCGAAGACCTGTGATAGAAAGCTTACAAGATGTGAATGAAGGTATTCAACACAAATCTATGAACTAGGCATCTCAATTTTGTGTGAAGTAGGCAGGACAGCAAAGAAATGGTACCTTGATATTTTCAGAGCTTTGGAAGTTAATATTTGCCAGATACTCAAGATAAGTTGTGTGGTCAATGTAGTGTACATTTAGCTCACCAGGAAACTGCTTTTGATTATTTAACCCTTCCAATGCTGAGGCTACTTTTATCCAAAGCACAAGAATGCAAAGATATCTGAAAACCATCTAAACACTGTTGTGTTGGTGTTCATTGGATAGCTCTCGCTGAGTACCCTCAGATAAGTACCCATGTGTCAGGGTTTCAGACATTTTTCAGGTGTTTTGCATTATTTTGTATTAGCCAAATTAGCCACTAGCAGTATAAGGGTTAAATCGAACAGGGATCAATGGATCTGGTGGTGCCATCTATCTGACGTGCGTGGTACGACTTTGCAGTGGTTGGACTGCAGAAGTGGGTATGCTAACATTACAGCGTCACAGAACCACATGTTGGGAGCCCCCCCCCCCTCTTCCCTCCCCTCTTTAACTTAGTGAAGTGGTTATCCTCCTTACCGCGTGACTGTAGGATGCTAGAGGTTGCTTTTGGGTGCAGCACATAAAAATCATCCCAACATACTACTCAGACCACAACTTAATAGCGGTCTTCAACAACTAGAACCAAGAACCCCAGCACAGACCATCAATATATATCATCTTGACCTTCAATATAAAGCAACACCGGTATGTAATATAGCTTTATTAATACTTCCTGAAATACACCCTTGACGCTATTAGCGTCCTTCTTGTTTTATTTTTTTTAGATTTAAAAAAAAAAATTTTTTTTATTTTTATTATTACTATTTTTAATAAAACATTTAGAATGGGGATAAAACACTTAGTGGGATACTAACATTGACAATTAATGAAAGCAATGCTAGGATCCCAATAAAGTCCAGTACACCACAGCTATTGACCAATCAGCTGCTAGTATCAGAGTGGAGCTGATGATAATAGTTGTTATTTTTCAGGCCTTGGTTTATATAGAGCATGCTCTCAGACTGACCAGTGACCCTCCCATCAGGGCTTCCCTTCACTTTGAGCAGGGGAACCACCATAAAGACCTCAAAAACTATACTGGAGCATTTGAGGTGACTATAATTGAGCATTTCTTATTATGTCCCTCCCTTTAAGTGTTATTGGCACTGCCCATCCAAGTCCAGGTCTGCGTTGGCATCAGTGTCCAGACTTGTCTGCAAGATATTTCGAGATAACTCTCTTCAAATTTTCAAGGATACTTTCATATGGACCTTACATTAATTGGTTAGATTTTTGTAACCTTTGATTTATTTTTTTGGTCAAAATGGGACACTTTTTGATTATGATAATCCTTACTGGAGTGTAAATTCCTTGGCCCCCATAATGTCATTCTTTCTATTTTATCATAGAACACAGCCTCCTTAAAATAGCCACCTTGCAAAGTCATTTTTTGCACTTAATGATTTTACATATTTCTTTCCTTTTAACTTTTCTGCATTTTGAGGCCAAGTTATTTCAAGCTAGTTGTTTACCAGTAGATTGTCTTTATCCATGGCTTTTTTACTCCTATGATTTAACTCTGTTATTTAATTTCAGAGCTACACTAAATCCATATCATTGGACCCTACAATAGCAGAGGCTCATCTCAATTTAGGAGTTCTGTATCACATGACGGTATGTATTCAAATAAATACATTGTTGAGGGATTCCTTTATCCTAGGCATTCAAGGCTATGTCAAATTTTGAATGGTTGTGAACTTATCACCTTTGTATTAATTTTCATCTTTAGAAGAAGTACAATAAGTGCTTTGACAGTTTTGGAGAAAAGAGTTGTTTCTAAATCTGAATCTCCATTGCAGAGTATGGTGATGAGATGGTGTTGGTTTAGTTTAATCTACTTCCAATAGGTGGCAGCACTTGATAGCTATTTACTACATCTGAGAAAGAGATGCTAAGGTAAAACAGTTGTATATCGACAAACAAGTTCAGATACAAACAAAACTGCATGGCAAATCACCTGTCTACAGAGTTTGGTCCCATATTTCCCTAGGTGAAAAGATGCATCAACTGTATTATTTAATAATTAAATAAATATTAATGATGCAATGGGCTAGTACTGCTGCCTGGCTCACCCTAACAGACCTCTCATGGGAGAGTCTGCCGAAAATCAAAGGCATCATCTAACCACCACTCTCTGCATCATGCATCTCCATGGATATATGCATACACATTGTACTAATTATTTCTGTTTTATATTGTTTTAGAGAGAGGTAGTAAAAGCAAGGCATCAATACACAGAAGCTCTGAAGCTGAATCCCAAGAACCGAGTTCTTCATGAGAACATGCTCAAGCTACAGCAACTAGAGAAAGAGCTTCAACAGAAAAAGGGAACGTGACATCTTGGTGACACACCAAGAGTCTTTCTAGAGTTTATGCAGCTAAAATTCAAGTGCCTAATTAAGGAGAACTATGCAGGTTCATAGTTAAAGATTGCTTCCAATGTTATACCATTTTACCTGTAGGTAAAAGAGGTTATTACCTACATATATTTTTAGTTTAAAGGTAATTTTCCTTGTGAAAATGAATCACTGATTTGTCAACATTGTTACGTGGAACTCATATTTATTATTTGGTCTAAAGGAAAGATTGATTTTATTTCAGTATGTTCGTAGATTAATTAGGCTCCTATGGTTCTTGTTGCTAAAACTATTAAATATCTTGATAAGAGAACCTCTTTAAACAAGACATGTATATTGAACAGTTTTGTTGGTCCATAATATGTTAAACTTATACATATTTCATGGTACAGTTGGACGCATACGAACACTCAAAACTCATTTCTGACAAGCTTCTAGGTCTTGATATCAGTTTCATATTGAAACTTTATACCAGCAATGATATTCATTGCTGTGAAGAAGAAATCGCCCTTGAAAAGGATCATTTAAAGAAATATTGTTTGTATTATCCATATGTATAGGAAAAACATGAAATGAAAATATTTCAATATTTTCTATATAGGAATATTAAAAGAAGAAAGTGCAAATTCTAAGTAAGTAGTTGACAAATTTGATTTAAAATTTTACTTATTGTCCTTTATTATAAAAATAAAGTCAGAATGGTTCAGGATCTATCCACAATATATTGTATGCTCAGCAATGTTAATTCATTTGTCTGTCCATCCGTAATATTTTATTGGTTGATTTTAGCTCATTTAAAATGTTCAGAAAGTTTAAAGTACTTAACACATACATGTTGGCCTTCTCAAAAGGACTACATGTTCAAAGGTTAGAACTTTAACCGCCTTAGCCCAGTCACAAGGGCTGACAAATTTGGGGGGAATTGTCCTTCAGTGTTGGGCAGGTTGATACTAGTTTTTATTTGCTTGGCAGAAAAATTGGACTTGCATAGCAGAATTGTAAAATTGAACAAAGTAAGTTATGGTGTTTTTTAAAGTGTGACAACAACTATAATTTGTTTGGTCTAAAGGATGCAATATTTATGAAAAAGTTAAATAAAAAATGTAATATCCTTTATTACTATATTGCATTGTTTGCATTTTTACTTTTAGGATTGAAATCAGCTGTTATAATTCGCTTTGCTTCATTCTAATGACCTGTTTACATGTGTAGAGTGTACATAGTCTGAATCAAAAGATGATGTATTGATAACAAATCAAAATTCTGTGAAATATCTTTTTGAACGTAGTTCTTGTTGGGTTTAACAGGCACTCTTCATTTATCTTTGAAAATGTTTCTAATTCATGAATTGAATTTAAAGTTGTCAGGCTATGTGTACAATCCGAGATGTAAATGGGTTAAGTGCTTTCATTAGAAACGTATTAAGCAATATATTGAATATTGACCTACAAAGCCACGTCATAGTAGTTCCAATACTGTATGAATTAGCACTCATTTTGTCTGGTCATTATCAGAAAACTATTTGTTGGACCTTCAATGAAACTTTGTTTTTTGGGTTTGTTGTGATTTTTGGTGCTTTTAACAGCTTAGGTCATATGAAAACAAAACAGTAACACAGAACAAGTGTTTTCCCTATGTGAATAATCCCGAGGGTTCTTTTTAGGTGCAAAGGTACTATAGACTGCCCCTTCAAAAGGTCACACATATTTATAGGGGCAAGGCCAATCTGCTTTTTAGAGTGCACAATTGTTACAGACCTGGTCTTTCCCATCCCTGGCACTGTACCTTCTATGGTTTCTCTATTGGCATGATAAGGAGGTTATTATTCATAATGAACTTATAATTCAGAATTGTACTTAATCAAAAAATTATCATTAGATACATGCATTATAGTATCCCAAAGAAAAGATACTTTGAAATGGAACTCTAAGCATTGATGGGTGCCTTTTCTCATGATAAGTGGTAGGTTGTTAAATTGGAAATTCTTGCAACAATTCTATCATGCAGACATTTAAACACTATTTCATTGTCAATAGTCCATTCATATTATAGGACTAAAATGCATACTATGCTGAAATTGATTTTACAATGGCATTACTGGGAAAAGTATATTGTGATAACTACCATAACGGGCATATATATCCTGTAAATAAAAGTAAATCATACTGTTGTAAATATTATTTTTAAAGTGCAAATTGTAATGGCATATTATGGAAATAAAATATATATTATTAACCTGCTGTTTTGTTTTATGCAAAGATAAGGAACTGAGCACCCATTTTACCCAAGGAGAACTTACTACATTTACAGGGTGGTCATCTTCCCCTGCATAAACTGCCTTTCGGAAGAGCCATACAAAACACATATCAACCCATTGCTCACTGTCTTGCCGCTAATGGAGGGCCCTGTGTTCAAGTTAAACCTTTCAATGCTAAGGCTACTTTCATCCAAAGCACAATGACGCAAAGATTTTTGAAAAACTTTTAAACCCTGTCATGTTGGTATTCATTGCGTAGCTCTCGCTGAGAACTGTCAAATGAGTACCCATGTGCCAGGGTTTCAGTCATTTTTCAGGTTTTTTGCATCATTTTGTATTGGCCAAATTAGCCACCAGCAGCATAAGGGTTAAACAGGGGGCATAAGCCTTAGGCTGTTAAGTGCCTTATCCTCAATATTTTGTTTTTCTTCTACCATCAACTTCTGATCAATCACAATATAGTCTACTATGGCAGAAAAGTGATGATAAACATAGGTAGCTTTGGGTCATTTGCCAGTGCAATCATCTCATTAACGACACGATTCCTTACAGCAACGTTGGCATACACATGCCATTCAGTACCTTTACATTGCCCTGGTAGTATACTGACCAAGAAGGTAAACCAGGAAATGCGGAGTACAGTATGATTCTAGGAGGGAAATATGATTCAAAATATCCACAGTGTTCCGGAACTGCCTGGTACTAAGCTGCAAATGTTGCGCAATTTGAAGAATCGACCAAATTAGCACATTAATTAGGCCAAATCAATACATGATGGAAACTTCCCTCAAATAACCACGGATAATTCCAAGTGATATCAAATTATGCATTTAGTTCTTATTATAAGGAATACATTCGTTGGCTACAAATTTTCTTTCTTTTTTATATTTTCAATAATGGGGTTGAATTGCATATTAGGTAGGTCAAGAGTACAAAAACGCCAGTTTTGACATAAGACCACTTCCTTAATTGTTCTAGACTTCGAATACTAGTGTTTCTATTTAAAACTATAAGATGCTGATAAGCACCCTTATCCATGCATAGCAATAAAATGCCTAATTAGCATAATGATTGGGTCATATCATGGAAAATTGAAAACCTGCTGCTGAAATTGCCCTGTTTGGCATATTTTTCCTTGAGTGACTTTTGCAAATATTAAGGGGACTGTCCAAGCTCAATAGCCAATATTTGAGCCATTGAGTGAGAAACCTACATGTAGTTTCCATAATAATCGTAGGTCCTCTTTCTGCTAGTGCAAACTGCATTTCAATACCAACTATATATTTTGCATAGCCTAAGATTGAATTGGAGGGGTTGAGTAAAAAGTTATCACTTTTTTTAAAGATGGACGCAAATATAGGGCAATTTATCGCACATAATGAATTGTAAAAAAAAAAAATTAGTCCGAAGAATTTTTTTTATTTTTTGAAATGTTCTTGCCCTGTATATTTGAATTCTTTATGTGAAAGAAAAACTAGGAATGTTTCGAGTTACTTTTTTGCTAAAGTACGATGGTGCAAATGTGACCGATAGAATAAAAACTTGCGCAGAGCAGAAAATAAACTTAAACACGCGATAAAATAAAAACTTGCGCAGAGCAGAAAATAAACTTAAAAACACGCTAGAATAAAAACTTGCGCAGAGCAGAAAATAAACTTAAACACGCGATAAAATAAAAACTTGTGCGGAGCAGAAAATAAACTTAAAAACACGCTAGAATAAAAACTTGCGCAGAGCAGAAAATAAACTTAAACACGCGATAAAATAAAAACTTTTGCAGAGCAGAAAATAAACTGAAAAACACGTTAGAATAAAAACTTGCGCAGAGCAGAAAATAAACTTAAAAACGCGATAGAATAAAAACTTGCGCAGAGCAGAAAATAAACTTAAAAACACGCTAGAATAAAAACTTGTGCAGAGCAGAAAATAAACTTAAACACACGTTAGAATAAAAACTTTCGCTGCAGCACAAAAAAAAAATTGAGAGATGACTGGTTATCTGTCTCACTTTATCACTTGTTGGGGACCTTACATTATTTTTAATGTATATGCAGCCTGCACAAATATATGCAAGCCAACAGAAAATTTATAAGCCATTAACGAATTGCCATAATTATATATGAATATTCATAATTCATTATGCATATTCATAATTCATTACCAATACTCGTAATTCATTAATAAATATTTTTAATTAATGCAAGATTTAAGAATATTCATAAAGAACAAAGAACGAATATTTGTATTGAATTTTGAATGTTCATAAATGAATTATGAATATTAGAATTCCAGGTTGAATTACAAATAAATCCTAAATCATATATAGATATCAATGATTCATTCAGGGATATTTGTTATTTATGAATATCATTAAGTATGGGAATTATGAATATTCATGTTTGTTATAGGGATATTCGTCACTCAACCTGAATTTCGAATATTTATAATTCATTTACACATATATTAGTAAATCAGTGCAAATATTCAAAATTCACTTACGAATATTTTATAATTTTGAATATTGGTAAAAGCCTGAATATGAATATTTGTAGATGAATTATGAAAATTCAAAAATGAAACAGGAATATTCGAAAATCATTTATGAATATTCATCATTCAAGATGAATAATGCATTTTGAATATTCAAAAATGAATTATGAATATTCAAAAGTGAATTTTTAATATTCAAAAATGATTTACGAATATTCAAAATTCAGCTGGAATTATAAATATTCGTTAATCATTTTGAATGTTAGTTATTCATTTACGACTATTCATGATTGATTATGAATATTTATAATTAATTATGAATATTGATAATTCATGCATTCAGGAATATTCATGATGAATTATGAATATTCATAAATGAACTATGAATATTCGTAATTCATTTATAAATATTCATGAATAATTTTGAATATTCGTAAATGAATTATAAATATTCATATTCATTTATGAATATTCATAGATTAATATCGAATATTCATAATGAATTATGAATATTTGAAATTAATGTTGAATTACGATTATTTCTATATCATATATGAATATTCATAATTTATTTCCATATTTGATATCGTTAAATAACTGATAGTAAATATCAAATATCCGTGAATGAATTATAAATATTGAAAAATGATTCAGGAATATTTGTAATTCAACCTGAATTTGGAATATTCATTTATGAGCATTCGAAGTTCATTAGAAATATTCGATATTTTTTGTGTTATAAATCTTCTTAAATCTGGCATTATTTACAAATATTCATTAATGAATTACGAATATTGGTTATAAATTATGAATATTCATAATGAATTATGAATATTCATATACAATTATGGCTATTCGTTTATGCCTAATAAATTTTCTGTTGGCTTGCATATATTTGTGCGGGCTGCATATACATTAAAGATAATGGAGGGTCCCCAACAAGTGATAAAGTGAGACAGATAACCAGTCATCTCTCAAGTTTTTTTTTGTGCTGCAGCGAAAGTTTTTATTCTAACGTGTGTTTAAGTTTATTTTCTGCTCTGGGCAAGTTTTTATTCTAGCGTGTTTTTAAGTTTATTTTCTGCTCTGCGCAAGTTTTTATTCTATCGCGTGTTTAAGTTTATTTTCTGCTCTGCGCAAGTTTTTATTCTAGCGTGTTTTTAAGTTTATTTTCTGCTCTGCACAAGTTTTTATTTTATCGCGTGTTTAAGTTTATTTTCTGCTCTGCGCAAGTTTTTATTCTAGCGTGTTTTTAAGTTTATTTTCTGCTCTGCACAAGTTTTTATTTTATCGCATGTTTAAGTTTATTTTCTGCTCTGCGCAAGTTTTTATTCTAGCGTGTTTTTAAGTTTATTTTCTGCTCTGCGCAAGTTTTTATTTTATTGCGTGTTTAAGTTTATTTTCTGCTCTGCGCAAGTTTTTATTCTAGTGTGTTTTTAAGTTTATTTTCTGCTCAGCGTAAGTTTTTATTCTATCGCGTGTTTAAGTTTATTTTCTGCTCTGCGCAAGTTTTTAAACTATCCGTCACATTTGCACCATCGTACTAAAGAGCTATGAGTGAAAGGGTACGTTTCTTGCTTTTTAAAGACAATGACGCAGCCTTTTGTTTCCCTATTGTTGTAGCAACAAAAGAGGGGATATTCCTTTATTCAGTCGTGTTGCGCTCGCTAAGACGCAAGTATAGGGCAATTTATCGCACATGATGAATCGTAAAAAAAATATCTAGTCCGAAGGATTTTTCAATTTTTTTATGTTCCCGTTCTGTAAATTCGCATTCAATATACCAATAGAAAATGGGGGTGTTCCGAGGTACTTTTCTTGCTACAGAGCTACGAGTGAGAGGGTACGTTTTTTGCTTTTTCGCAAATATTATAAGGCGGTAAAGTCCTAACAATTGTGGCCTGCAGTCTGATACAGTGGCGTGAGATTCTTCGACAATTATCATTGGAATAACTAGGTTTGTCCAAGCTGTCGCATTTTCATGTGTTTTGTGGCAAAAGAGTACATTATTACAGATACGTACACCGGTTGTAAAGATATTGTTATAACAGGCAACCTAAGCAATGATCAATATGTTGCCGTGAAATTAAAACAAACGCCGAAGCTTCTGACGCAACCAGTAAACAAGTAATGTTCATTTAAGTGAAAATTCTATTTTCATTGGATTGATAGTAGAGTTAATAACAAACTGGACTGTCATATATATATATATATATATATATATATATATATATATATATATATATATATATATATATATATATATATATATATATATATATATATATATATATATTTATATATATATATATATATATATATATATATATATATATATATATATATTATTGACTAATGTGTACAAAAACAAGATTTGATGTGGAAACAAAATTAACTGAGACAAACATTGAACTTATTCACAGAAAGAACTGGGTACGTCTTAATTGAAGGGTGAAATCTGAGTCGTAAGTCCTTGACATAAAGAGGTGTCGCGCCGCCTTAAAAGGCCCTTAAAAAGAAATTGTGGATCTTCATGAGTATAAATTGGCATGTAGGTAATGGAGTAGGTCCTCTTTCTGCTTGTGCAAACTGCATTTCAATACCAACTATATGTTGCATAGCCTAAGATTGAATTGGAGGGGTTGAGTAAAAACTTATCACTTTTTTTCAAAAATGGACGCAAATATAGGGCAATTTATCGCA
>OZ012684.1:1729628-2219628 GCA_963942565.1 Maea johnstoni | reverse complement strand
CCCTATTGTCAGTTAGTTTAGATGGATCCAGGATAATTTGGATAAGGTCCTCTGGTGTATTGAAGATGAAGTCAGCGCTCGTTTTCCCCAGCGTGTTTACCAGGGTTTTGTGTAGCTCACTGAGGTAGCCATTCCTGTTGTTCTGTAGGGCGCCACAGCTGAGCAGAAAGTGCCTAAGGTCTTCCTGTCCTTTATGGCACAGTCGGCATGTGGGGCTAGTTCCTTTGTATTTTGCTTCAGCAGTGGCCAGAGTATACCTCCCAACTAGAATCCTTGTTTTCACTTGTGTTTTGTTAATTTCATGATTGCTAGAGGGCACAGTATCCCTTGTTTCACTCACGGATTTGGTCCCTAAATGTCTAGAGATTTGACTAAATCCTTGAAGATAGGAGGGTCAGAATGATGAAATTGATAAACGTTGACTGAGATACTAATTATCATCATCATCAAGCAATAAGTTTTGGCTGAGCATTGATTATTCAGCAATACTTTGTACCTCATTACTTTGATAATCAGGAATCATAAGCAGCGCTTAACTAAGCATAAAACAAAGGTAATTGTCATTCAACAATCCCTCTGAAAGGTCTCCAGTAAACAAGTCAAAAATGACCCACCTATTTTTAGGGGTTTAGTCATATCCGTAGACATTTAGGGACCGAATCCTTGAGTGAAACCGGAATTTGACAGATTCCCTGAAAGTTTTAGGGATTTGACTAAATCCCTGGTTTGACACTCTTACTGTAACATATATATATATATATATATATATATATATATATATATATATATAGCAAACTCTGAGAGTTATGTGAGAAAAGTACCCTTATCATCTACATCTACTATTTTAAAAAGCCCCTGTGTACGCAAGTTGTCATAATTAGCATTTAATGATTCCCCTAGCTTAGACTGACTGTGTCTGTTGTCACAGGATTATTCATTGATAATTACTTGAAGGGTTGTCTGGAATTAATGTTACGGTCAAGATGATCACAGAGCTAGATATGTAAATGACCACTCCAGAGTGCCTACCCACTTGGCCATGGCAATTTGCATTCATAAAGGTTTGAAGGGCTGAGGTCCGGTGAGGCGCAGGTTAACCCTTTATTAAATGCTGAGGTCCAAATCACAAGGATGAAAAGATTTTTGAAAACCATCTAGATCCTGTGATGTTGGTATTCATTGGATAGCTCTCACAGAGTACTCTCAGATGAGTACCCATGTGCTAGGATTTTAGTCATTTTTCAGGTTTTTTGAATTAGTTTGTATTGGCCAAATTAGTCAGCAGCAGCGTAGTGGTTAACACAAAATGACTATCAGACCAGTAGGCTTTCCTCATTACCAGTGACCTTCCCCACTACAAGTGCATGACCTGGTCACAACACTTTTCTGAGTTCATTATACATGTTCCCAAACAATATACACCCTTCCTGAGTTGCATGTTATTTTGAGAGTTGCATGATATATTTAACAAAGTTGAACGATATTTCGAAAGTTGCATGATATTTTGTGAGTTGAATAAATATCATTTTGGCATGCCTTACATATTAGATCAACCTGAGGATGACTTATTAGATCAACCTGGGGATGACTTACCATATTGGGGATGAAATCTGAGTTTTATGAGAATCCTAGCAAAAGGTCACATATTAGATCAACCTGGGGATGACTTATTAGATCAACCTGGGGATGACTTATTAGATCAACCTAGGGATGGAGCCAGAATTTTTTGTTTTGCTGGAGTCAGAAAATTTATCTACTAAGTAGCATTATTACTGGTCTACTGACTATCAGAGGCAGAACATTTATGTACATTGTAGCCAATAATTGGCACCAATTTTAGCTGCAAGTGCTTTGTCATGATTTTATGTTACAGGTGGACCTCGGTTCAAAGAGATACGTTTTTGGTGCACTTCATGAGGGGGGGGGGGGGGATCATTGAACTTTGCTGGTAAGAGAATTTTATACTGAGGCAAAAAGCAATAGATATCCATGAAAATATTTCCAATGTGAAATCATAATCTTCTTGTCACAAATGATGATACTGATCTTTACAGTCTTCACATTACTGACAAATAGTAAAACAAACAATACTTTTTCCTCTTCTACAAAAGCTGCGATGCCCCCACATCTTCCAGAATTAACCTATAACAGAATTGCAAATGGCATTGCTTTATACTCATTTTGTTCTTCTGTGATCTAGTTTTTAGATGTTGCCAACTGTGTTGCGGTGTACGTGAACAGCCTTGGTGAGAAGGATGGGGTGGCATATAACATACTGGCCAATTGCAGGTAGTTCTCTTTCATTGACATTGTGAAGTATTCAGCATCTTGTTACTTGGAAAAGTGTAGACACTTGAAATATGTTGGTTGTACCATAGGGTAAGATTTTTTTTCAGGGGGGGGGGGGGGGGTGGTTTATCTGGGGTACCTCATTCTGCTCCGGGTAAATACTACCTGATTAAACTTTGTGTATTAAAATGTTATTCATTCATTTCAGTAAATTTGCCGCTCGGAATGGCGATAAGCATAGCAAGAGCTGGAAAATGATTTATCCTGAACACCCAAACCAGCGGGACAGCTTTAGCTGTGGCGTGTTTGTGTGTATGGTCTGTATAACTGTTATTAAAATAATTTTGTTTGTTGTATCTCTATGCACATTCAATCTCCTGTGCTTAACATCAATCAAACACTTGAAATTGTAAATGAAGACTTGTATCAAATAGATAACACAGGTAAAATTAGACCACACCGACCTCGATTCACTTGTAGCAGTGTAGATTTATGCTACTCTTCATAGTGTTGCCCCACTGGAACGCAATGTTGGAGACACACTGATACAGCACCCCACCCCACTTGGACCATTATACTGACTCCGAGCCAGCCAGTTAGAATGAATGAATGATTGATGAATGAATGAATGATAAGAAGGAAGAAGACAGAGAAAAAAACAGGAAAGAGCCTGGCAGCAAAGATGGTCCAGGGGTCTTACAGAGAGATCCACACGTCTTCAGAACATTGAGAATGCTATTTTGTAAATAAATAATAAATCTAATGGTCTGTACCTAATGATAATTTGATCTGGATAAACCATTGTTAAAACCATTGTTCTTTCAGTTCCTGAAGCAGATCATGCTGTTTGGTTACAGGGACAGTCTAAAGGTCCCAGATCTGACTATGGCCAGAAGGGAAATTGGTGTCTCCCTTTTACAGAATTGTGGTACATAATATACAATATACATTGTTTTTGTATTTTAAATCAGTACCTTCCATGGGGCAAAATGTCCCATCAGAATGGTCATATATCACTGGTAATAGTTCGTTAAAGTAGTATGATTACTAAAGAAATATTTTGGTGGTTCCTGCCCAGTTGTGGCAGTCTTCTAATATTCTCAATTCTGGGGAGTGAAATTGTAATTGGAACAGGCATATTTATGATGAAGATGGGAGAAACTGAATGTTGATCAGGATGAAGTGACACATCAATCACATTATAAATAATTATTCCTGTACCTTTTCCCCTTATAATAGAAATATAGTCCACCATTCTGTGCATAGTTGACAAAAAATATCTTGTTGAATGTTAATTTGAATGTTTTTCTTCAATATTGTTTTCTTTGAAGTTGAATGCACTTCCATCTGTGTACAGTGCCTGCGTTCGTGGCCAATAGGAAAGAGCATGAAAACTCTGTGGGTTAGTACATTCCTGCTTTCCAGCTCAAAGAATCAAACTCATTTTTTGTCGTAGTATGCTACAGGTGACAATGGCTGACTTCAAGTATGGTGTTAACACAGATGTTAACATCGGTGTTAGTGTTACCAGGGGTGGTAACACGCTATTTGAAGTGATGGGCATATGTTAGGTGGTAACACACATCTTTCCCATAATGCCCCATAATATGTGTGTTAACACAAAATGTAACAGAAAATGTTAGTGTTGATCTGTGAAAGGTGTTGAAAAGAGCATGGTCCCCATATACTTTCTGAAGGCCTTAACAGTAACGGCTTAGGTGTTAACACCGTTTTGACTTCAAGTCCTATGTTAGTGTTGGGTACCATCTTCAGCTACTGACGATCCATTGCACCTAGTTAAAAAGGTTGTCTGAGTATAATTAACTTCATTTCAACAATTCATTGATAATAATAATAATAATAATAGTAATGAGAATAATAATGAGAATAATAATAATGAGAATACTAAAGATAATAATGAGAATGATTATAAGTTATAAATGATAATGATTTTAATAATAAACATGAAATTAATGATAATTTTTATTTAAAGTTTGTATTATCCTAATAAAATATTTAATATGAATGATGTTGGGTACCATCTTCAGCTACTGACGACCCATTGCAGCTAGTTAAAGAGGTTGCCTGAGTATAATTCACTTCATTTCAACAGTTCATAGATAATAATAATAATAATAATAATAATAATAATATATTAAATAATAATCATAAGCTATAAATGATAATGATTCAAACTTAGATAAATAAAAACCAGACGCAGGTTTCTCTGTAATGTAAACGATACAAGAACCCTGAATGGTTGTTGTTCCTTCATGACCTCACTCTGATGCCAGAACAGAGTCCCTTGGCATGTCCAGCCTTTCACGGATCTCATTTGGTCAAGCAGTAATAGATAAGTCCTTTGCTTATGCACAGTTTACATATAGTAATGGGTATCTTGTTACAAATCCATTCTTTTCTTCATCTAAGATTTAAATAATATGAATGAAACTAATGATAAATTTTATTTTATTTTTGTATTATCCTAATGAAATATTTGATATGAATGGTATGTGTCTATAAATTGAAAGAGATTATTAGTTAAGAATCACCTTCCCAGCATGTTGCTGCTCTTTACTATGACAAACATAATTTGATTGAGCAGGACCCACATCTTCAAAAAATGTAACACCATTGCTAACATCTGTGTTGGCCTAGATGTTAACATCTTGCTCTGTGTTGAGGGGCTGGGGTAAACAGATCTGTTAGTGTTACCATGTGTGTTAAATGTAACACAGTACTTGAAGTCAGCCAATGCATGCCTCAATTGAGTTGGCAGCAGGATTTTTTTTCTTTCGGAGATATGTAAATGCAAAAAACTAGAATTATAATTATAATTGAGGGGACCATTAACCCTTCAGCCACTTATTATGTCTGTACAAGGGTTCCAATGATCATTCCCTGGACACTGACCCCTTCTCAGGACGTGCTGGTGCTGTTCTGTTTGTTGATATTTGAGGATTATGGCCATAAAATCTGGCCAACCTTGGTATGAGAGAATAGCCCTTGATCCAAGCTTTATTTCGATGTCATACATAGGGGTAACAATTTAAAAGATGATGATGTGCTCATCAGCCAAGTAATGAAATGTATTATTACTAAAAAAAACAATTCAGTTGTGGCGGGTAACATTGCAGCAGGGCAAGGGTTAAACATCCATGTCAGGCAAAATGATCTTTCATAGTCTTATTATGGCAAGTATGCCTGTATCTAAAGGTGGTAGTGGTATTCTCCCTTAACAGTAATAAATACTGATTGCTAACGCCATACTGAAAGCAGTCCATTTTCACACTTGTTTTGATAAATCGCAAATTTGTTCATTTACGAAATAATTGGCTTTTGCAGGTTAAATGTGACCACTGTGCCGCGTGGGTGCACTCGAGGTCGAGGAAGAAGAAGAATATACAGGCAGAGCCCTTCTCCTGTCTGCTGTGTTCAAAGCATTTGAGCAAAGGTAATTTTTCTGGTCCAGTAGGGGCAAATTATCATACAGTGAAACCTGCCACTTTCAACACCTGAATAAGTTGAACACTTTTTCTGGTCCAGTAGGGACTGTTCTGCTACTATATATGTTTGTTCTGCTTCTACCATTATAGAAAGCCCTAACTCTGCAACCTGGATAAGTTGAACACTTTTTCTGGTCCAGTAGGGACTGTTCCGCTACTATACATGTTTGTTCTGCTTCTATCTTTATAGGAATGAATGAATGAATGAATGATTGCTTAAAGGCACATCGGCACACAAAGGCCATTAAATTTGTATAAAACAATGGTCCTTTGTTATTGTTGAAAACAATAACAAAGCAATGGATGAATAAAAATGATCACAAAATAATGAACTTCAAAATTTAATTTCCGTATAACAGGTTGTTTCAAAAGAAACTATAAAAAATTCTTAAAAAGTTTTACAAGCGGTAAAACAGACCAATCCCATGTAAATAAGATAAAATGCTGTCTGGAGGAACTTTCAAAGAGCTCCCCAAAGCTATTTACACTAAAATGTCTATTTCTGGATTCAATAAAATCAACACACTCAAATAAAATATGCTTGATAGTCAATTGACAATCACACGCTGTACATTGTGGAGGATCTTCCCCTTTTAAGAGGAAGCAGTGAGTCAAATGAGTGTGACCAATTCGGATTCTTGTTAAAACACTCTCCTCACGCCTAATGATTCGGGAACCTCCAGGCCAAAGACCCAACTGTGGATGAATTTCATGTAGTTTGTTGTTTACAGCCTCATCCCACTGAGACTGCCATTTGCATTTTAAAAGGACATTGTTGTGTTTTTTAAAATCACCATAAGGAATTGGAACATCTGAGACTCTTCTCGAAAGACCAGCCTTGGCAGCAGCATCTGCCTTTTCATTACCCCTAATGCCAACATGACTGGGAATCCAGTAAAATAATATTCTTTTCTCTTGGTAGTGTACTAGCCAATTGAGGCGTTCAAGTATGTAGAGGACAAGGGGATGTGTCCAGTCTTGGCCCGAAATGGCTTGAAGAGCAGACTTTGAATCAGAGAAAATAATAAAATTCCTTTCATCATCTGCTGTCTCCACCCTATCAAGAGCTAGATAGAGAGCATGCAACTTGGCAGAAAATATAGAGGACTTATCTGGAAGACGTTCAATGGAAGAATAATTATCAATGACTGCTGCTGCTGCAGCCTTGTCATCTGCAACAGAGCCATCAGTGTAGATAAAATCATAGTCTCGAGAGACATCCTTTACCTCATTATGTAGGCTCAAGTACTTCGAAGGGTCTGTTTGATCCTTCTTGGCATACGAAAGAGTGAGGTTGACCATAGCAGTTGGATATGTTCATGGAGGAGTTTCAGGAAATTCAAACTTTGCGATAATGTCAGGATCAAAATCCAATTCTTCCAATGATTCCTTAATACGAATACCAAAAGTTGGAATGACTCTTGGTTTTCTACCAAAAGGTTCCACATACCGAGGGTTAAAAATAGTATCATACACAGGGTTATTTGGGTTGGCAGCTATTTTAGTAGCAAATTGTAGAGCAAGCTTTTCTCTTCTAAGGCGAAGAGGGAGCTCATTCGCCTCAACACAAAGACTATCTGCAGGAGAGGTTCTAAAGGCTCCAAGACAAAGCCTCAAACCCTGATTTTGAATAGGATCCAGCAAAGAGAGAAAAAGTTTACATGCTGCTCCGTAAATAAAACATCCATAGTCTAGCTTTGAACGAACAAGGGCTCTATACAGTCATAAAAGAACTGTACGATCCCCACCCCAGTCAGTGTTGAAAAATACTCTCAACAAATTCAAAGCCTTGACACACTTTTTCTTCAGGCCCTTGATATGAGGATAAATTTTGCTTAAAATTATGCAGTGTTGTTCGCCATTCAAATTAAGGTCTTCGGAAAGTTATAGAAATTTGAGTTTAATTTTGCTGAAACTTTGCATGAGTAAAGAACAAAGCACAGTGATCTTCAACAACAACTTTTATTCATGCGCTTATCGATTTCATGTTTTTTCACAAATATTTTTAAAAATAATGTAATTTATATCATAAACGTCTCATTCTCCCTAATTGGTATCGTTCTTTAATGCTACTTTCATCCTTGCAGAGATATTGTAACTGCCGAATTTCCGAGTTTAATTTTGACCAATATTTATCTAAACTATCTATTCAGTGCTTTTAACAAGAAGACAAAAAGAAAATGATGTCTTTTGTATGGCAAGCATTCCCTGCAAATAATCACTATTTACGGATATCCGAAATTCATTTACGAATATCCGAAATTCATTTACGGATATCCGAAATTCATTTTCGGATATCCGTAAATAATTTCGGATATCCGAAATTCATTTTCCAATATCCAAAAATCAGAGGAATTTTGGATATCCGTAAATGAATTTTGGATATCCGTAAATGAATTTCGGATATCCGTAAATGAATTATGGATATCCGTAAATGAATTTCGGATATCCGTAAATGAATTTTGGATATCCGTAAATGAATTTCGGATATCCGAAATTCAGCTTATTTTCCGATATCCATAAATGAATTTCGGATATCCGTAAATGAATTTTGGATATCCAAAATTCATTTACGGATATCCAAAATTCATTTACAGATATCCGAAATTCATTTACGGATATCCAAAATTCATAAGATTTTTGGATATTGGAAAATTGTCTCAAAAGGTGGAGCTGATGCAATGTTAGAATGATTTTTGGATATTGGAAATTCAGCGCATTTACGGATATCCGTAAATGAATTTCGGATATCCGTAAATGAATTATGGATATCCGTAAATGAATTTTGGATATCCGTAAAAGAATTTCGGATATCCGTAAATGAATTTCGGATATCCGTAATTCAGCTGAATTTTGGATATACGAAAATGAATTTCAGATAGCCGTAAATGAATTTTGGATATCCGTAAATGAATTTCGGATATCCATAAATGAATTTCGGATATCCGTAAATGAATTACGAATATCCGAAATTCAGCTGAATTTCGGATATCCGTAAATAGTGATTATTTGCAGGGAATGCTTGCCATACTTTTGGTTAGTTTTCGCACCACAGATGGCAAAAGTTTGTGAAATAGAACTTTTTGGGCAGATTGTCATAAAGATGGTACAGAAGAGTTACCCAATTGGTAACGTATTTGCTCATTCTTATATAAGATATTGTTTAGCAAGGAAACCCCATTTATACATAGGTGATTGATCATACAAATTTCCTGAAAATGTTTCAAATCATCAATTATAAAGTATATGAAAATCACTCTATCCAAATCAATCAGTGTTAAAACATGTCTTCAAGGATATGATAATGAATGAATGAATAAATGATTGCTTAACGGCACATAAAGGCCATTTAGTGCCATAAAATTTGTGCAAAACAATTAATGGTCCTTTGTTATTGTTGAAAACAATAACAAAGCAATAGATGAATAAAAATGATCACAAAACAATGAACAACTTCAAAATATAATTTCCTTATAACAGGTTGTTTCAAAAGAAACTATAAATTCTTAAAAGGTTTTACAATCGGTAAAACAGACCAATCTCATGTAAATAAGATAAAATGCTGTATGGAGGAACCTTTTCAAAGAGTTCCTTAAAGCTATTTACACAAAAATGTCTATTTCTGGATTCTATAACATCAACACACTCAAATAAAATATGTTTGACAGTCAATTGACAATCACAAGAAATGCCTACTGGGATTATGTAACCACTGTCTTGACACCAGAAATGGAAGAAAACAGCAAGCACTTCTGGAAATTCATCAAGGATTCCACGGAGATTGCAGCACTAAGGAGTGTAGTGCTTGGAGCCCTGTTTGGTGCTCCATCAGGTGGTGGCTTGGGATACTAACATATCCCAGGGCATACTATCGTATCCCAGGCTGCATTCTGACAGGAAGCCACAACCTGTATATAAATAGCTGTCAGCACATGAGACAGCTTCTTCTACCCCATGGACTAGTACATGATACTTGGAAGATCTGTGGACACCTAACTAGGTTTCTATTGAAGGATTATGCCCACAAATGATGATCAGTGTAATGCCGCTGTTGGGTGCATTAGGAAAAATGTGTCACAGCTGTGTTCAACATATCCCCAATTGGCTATTGCCACATTTGTGTACAATACCACAAGGGATGGAGGTGTGCTGTGGTCAGGTTCAGGTTTCCTAATGCCTTTTGCTGATCAGGTGACCCCAAGCTTTATAGAAGAAAGTCTGAAAGGACAAAGGAATGGTGTTGTCCCTGAACACAACGTTAGGGCAGATGAGCCTGATGCAGATGCGTACAGCTTCCGTACCCTCCAGATAATCATTCCAAAGCTAGTGACAAAAGACAACATTCATTGCTAGTTGAAGTCAGGCATCTCAAGATAGTGAAGCGGTACCTCTGGGCGGTACCACACTACACACCGGTGTGGTGGCCCAAAGATGTACCTTTCCAATGACAACAGGAAGCATGGGACTCGTCTGAGTGATAAGAACTGCCGCGCAATATACAAAGGCTTCCTCAACAGAGATGTCACAGCAGAAGATCCCCATGTTGCTCGTACAGAAAAGGCACAGGAAGTTCCACTGGCAGATGATGGGGAGCACATGTCTTTGAGAGCTGAAGTAGCGAAAACAACAGAATCACAGCCAGAAAGTCCGCAGCCATCAGAGATAAGTGTCCCTTCTTCCCCGAAGGTTGCATCTCCAGCTGAGCAAGAGGTTTCTCAGCTGGCCGAGGTTCCTGATGCATCCGATGTGGAACACAACTTTCAGTGTCCAGAGGAAGTGCTTGAGGGAATATGGAAGACTCCTACCGAGTACGTGGAAGCTAAGTTGCAGACCTATTTCTTACTTGGATTCGACTTCCAAAGTCTATGAGGCACACAACTTATCAATGACCAGGTCATCAATGCATACCTGGTGCATTTGGCTGGAAAATCTAAGTTGAAGGCAAATGTCATCGATACCTTCATGTTGACCAAAATTCTGACAGGCAATTCCAGAATTGCCTTGCCCAAGCTTGCGATCTATTCCCAGGATGTCATTGTGGATGCGGTGCATGAGCCTGGCCATTGGTCACTGATGGTTGTGTTCCCAAAGCTTGAGAGGCTGGTGTATGTTAACCCTTTGGGAGAACCTGAGGATTTGTGCAAGGCCTACCTGACAAATTGGAGCAAATACATGAAAATGAGGAGATCAATCAATCTTGATGGTGGTATAGCTGCAGACTACATGATAGGTACTGTCCGGCATCCGAAACTGAAGGACAGTACTAGTTGTGGGCTGTATGTCATGAAGTTTGCCAGACACTTCCTTGAAGGCCACAGCAACGCAACCTCCAGTCATGCAAGATAAATGTCAAGGCCATTGAGAATATGAGGAAGGAAGTAGCACTCTCCCTTCTGGCAAATAGAGGAGGAATGGATAACCTTTGCTACATCTGTGGCTGTGATGAAGTAACGAAAAAGGATGAGAGCAAAGCAAATGACTGGGTAAAGTGTGACAGCTGCTTTCGCTGGTTTCACAGCTTATGCACTCTGTACCCGGGCACAGGTCTCTTCGTTTGCCTGGCTTGCGAGGACAAAGGTATTCCTCAAGTCCCAACAAAGAAAAGAACACAAAAACAAACAAGAAAAGGAAAAAATAAAAGGACCATCTAATCCCAAGCCATCATGTCAGGCCCTTGGATATTGGAAATGATGATCCAATATCTTCTTAGTGATATGTATGCCATATGAATAGATTCTATATTTCAAAAGCCTGTATTGGTATATTTTTGATACACTGCGATCTTAGGCCATACAGTGTGATATCTAGCAAAAACTGTTATATATTATTTCTAGTCGGATAACTCAGGGAAGTATATCTGCATGTATTTTTGTTGTCACACCCATTTCCAAGAAGTGTATTTCAGTCATAAGTTTTTGGTTTTAAGCAGGACTTATCATGACTAAAAATTGTTGGGAGAAACTGGTAATATACTCGTAAGAGATGTTGACAAATATTAAGTTCATTGCCATGACCGCTTACTTTCATTTAATTTTGTGGACAAGCCTTCTGTTCTTGGCATGATATAGGCCACATAGTGTTACATCTAGCCAAAAGATTCTTGTATGTTATTTCTCGTCAGGTAACGCAAGGAAGTATATTTGCATGTATTATTTTTGTCACACCCATTGCCACGAAGTATATTGCAGTGAATTCTTTTTGGTTTCAAGCAGGACTTATCATGACTCAATATGTTTTGAAAGAACTGGAAATGTGTTCTAAGGATAATTTTGTTTTATTGTTAACCCAAGTGCCATGTATGGCATCACCATTGAAGTATTGCCTATTAAGTTGTATGCTGTATGAATGAATGATTGCTTAAAGGCACATCGGCACGCAAAGGCCATTTAGTGCCATAAAGTTTGTGCAAAACAATAGTCCTTTGATATTGTTTTCAACAATAACAAAGCAATAGATGAATAAAAATGATCACAAAACAATGAACAACTTCAAAATTTAATTTCGGAGCAATCGCACATCCCAATGTATACTTTCATTCATCCTTACATGCTATTGAGTCTCAGTAATCCAGGCCTACCCCTGTTACTGACAAACTCACTCTATGTTCAAATACATTATTTTGATGATTGAATGAATGAATGATTGCTTAAAGGCACATTGAGACTCAAAGGCCATTTACTGCCATAAAATTTGTGCAAAACAATGGTCCTTTGTTATTGTTGAAAACAATAACAAAGCAATAGATGAATAAAAATGATCACAATACAATGAACAACTTCAAAGTAAAATTGGCTTATAACAGGTTGTTTCAAAAGAAACTATAAAGCCAGCCATAAGGACAAGAGGACGGAGGTCGAGTGAGATATGGCTGGCAGAACACAGACACCAGGCCGTATCACTTTTTTACCAAGAGGGTAACAAATGTATCATCAGCTACCCCCCCCCCCCCCCCCCCCCCCCTCCTCCGACACATTTGTATTGTTGGCAATGGTCAAATTTCACAATGGGGCCGAATGGGCAAAATCAACATTTTGCAGAGTTGAGACCAAAAGTATGAACATTTATACAGGACTCAGTGCTCCAAAAAGGTATGCCAAGTTTGCATGGCAAACTCAAACGATTTGTCACAAAGAAAATGAAAAAAATGGTTGCCAAACTCGAGTTCAACAGACTATATAGCAATGGCGATTTTTGCTGATCAGACGGCAATGATTTATCATATCAATGTTCAACATACAAACCTAAATCCATCTTAATTAGTTTCTGCCATCTTTATTTCCATATATACACCATGTTGGCAGACTATAATGCACACAGTGTCTTAAACGCAAAAAAGCGATTTCAAGCGGCGGTGAAAGAGAGTAATGTCCGCCATGTTTTCCGTCGCCAAGGGCCCAAATGAGGCTGTGACCTGTAAACTTGAGGTTATAACGTCATAGCAGACTCCGAATTTGGATACTAACATTAACAATTAATGAAAAGCAATGTTAGTACTGCAATACTGTCCAGTACACCACAAAAATTGACCAATCAGCTGCTAGTATCAGAGTGGAGCTGATGATACAGTCTAATAACATAGTAGTGGTAATGTATTTACAGTGGTTGACATGATACATTAATAATGCATATAAGTGGCATATATATAAAAGATACTAGTGTAGGTACCAGTAAGGAATAAACAATAGAAATTAGCACCATATTGTTAGGGGATATAAAACAAATTTTAGTACTTTTGGTAGAGTAGAGAACTTTGAAATAATCAGAAAGCAAAGGTATTAAGGTGCTATAAGTAGTAGAAATTAGCTCCGTATGGTTATGGGGTTATGAAACAGTTCTTGGAATTTTAGTAAAGTAGAGCACTCTTAAAGTAATTGGAAAGTTAAATGTTTTTTTGGCTAAATAAGTGCTAAAAAGTACATTGTATAGTGATCTTAGCCTATGTGCTTAGATGGACACAAAGTAAGATAAGTGTAAGAAAACACATGAACTTTTAAAATAATGTACTAGTTTATGCAGGACCTGCATTTGTGTGCTTGGTGCTGGGCTGGAGTGTGGGAGCAGCTGTCGAAGCTTCGACCTGGTGTTAGGTCTTCCTCCGGACAGGAGCTGCTGGGGAGTGTGGGCTTATAAGGGTTTGGGGAGCTAAATAAGGGTGCTGTGGTATGCAAAAACACTGTAAAATAGGAACTGTGTTAATATTAAGGTCGGCTCAAGCAGCTAAGTTAAAGAAAACGTATATTTGAAACACCAAGACCTCAGGGATTAGATAGCTATTGTTATAAAGGGGACAGGAGTGCTAAACTAGGAGCTATGTAGTGGGTTATGTAGTGGGTGTGCGCCCATGCTAAAAATAGCATTTTATGGGTTTTAACTTTTGTGTAGATTGAATCAAATAGTGGATCCTGTGCAGCAGTTGGATTAACAGAGGGGGCATATGAGTTGGCGTGGGGTGCTGGGGAAGCCAGATTTGTGATTGCTAAGGTGGTATTTTATGCAAGAATATATGGGATATAATTAGCTTGATAGAATAAAATACATATGTATAAGACCATTGAGAGGTAAAATAAGTTATGATAGATTTATATGCTGAAAAAGTCGTAAGTGGTTGCTTTTTTGGCTTGTATGCACATTATTCACGTAAATTCCAGCGCATCAAGAATCGACAAGAGAGACATCCACTTATATTTCAATCAGATAATACTTAACCATACCATCAACCTTTTTCAATATGTGAGCTCAGGACTCCACTTGGCATAGTCCATGACACAGCTCCTGGCCCGGACGAAAAACATTACTAAATTCTAAAGCATCTTCCTGAAGCTTCTCTCCAGTGGCATCTTAAGGTTTTTAACAATATCTGGGAAAGTGGAGAGTTTCCACCTGCCTGAAGAGAAGCTACCATCATACCCATTGACAAGCCAGGAAAAGACTCCAAAGATCCAAATAATTACCGCCCAATAGCATTAGCCAGTTGTGTATGCAAAACTATGGGTGAATGCTAAATGACCATCTTGTTTGGCTCCTTGAATCTTCTTCACTCATCACGGAAGCCCAAGGTGGCTTCTGCAAAACACAAAGCACAATGGATCACCTTGTGTGTTTTGAAACTTTCGTAAGGGAAGGATTTTCAAAAGGAGAACATGCGGTGCCTATCGTTTTTGACCTTGAAAAGGCATATGACACCACTTGGAAATGATATGGACCTCAGGGGACTTTTACGCCTTTTCATACAAAACTTGAAAGGAAATTTAGAGTCGCAGTAGGGCAATCCCACTGACTTTTATGACCAAGAAATGGGAGCATTTTATCTGTCACCCTTTTTATTGTCTAAATCAACAGCATCATCAGATGTATAAGAAATGGTGTTGACAAGTCTTTATGTGGATGACTTTGTTGTCTTCTATCATTCCCAACACATGCATGCCATAGAAAGGCAGCTTCAACTCCATTTAAATAGAATTGAAGATTGGGCCGACAATAATGTTTTTAAATTCTCACAATCAAAGACTGTCTGTGTGCATTTTTGTCAAAGCAGGGGTCTTCATCCTAATCCCTATTTAGTTCTTTGTAATAACTATAATAATTAATCCAAAGATCCAAATAATTACAGCCCAATAGCATTAACCAGTTGTGTTTGCAAAACTATGGAGAGAATGATAAATGACCATCTTGTTTGGCTCCTTGAATCTTCTTCACTCATCTCGGAAGCCCAAGGTGGCTTCCGCAAAACACGAAGCACAACGGATCCCCTTTGTGTGTAAAGAAACTTTCGTAAGGGAAGGATCTTTAAAAGGAGAATATGTGGTGTCTTTTTCGACTTTGAAAAGGCATATGACACCACTTGGAAATATGGCATTATGAAAGATCTACATGATATGGACCTCAGGGGACGTTTACCCCTTTTCGTACAAAACTTGAAACGAAATTAAGAGTCAGAGTAGGGCCATCCCACTCTGACTTTTATGACCAAGAAATGGGAGTTCCCCAGGGGAGCTTCAACTCCATTTAAGGTGCTTCAGTAGGGGCTTAAAGAGTGTTAACCAACTTCCCTAGAATACAGCCTGTATCAGCCTGTATGCCCATCATATCAGAGGGTCTATATAATTCATAAGTGCAGAGCACGAAGACACCCAACCTGCATGAAAACCATAACATTAAACTGCTGGATAGTGCAAAACAAACGAAAATATTGATCAAATTAAAGGGAAAATTACAACATCCAAACGTTTAGATTTGACGACCAAATTATGCAACAGTAAGGTTTTTGAAATCCAATGTGGGTTTGTTTGTAATCATACCCACAGGCATACCGCAAAATAAACTCATATCATGCTGCCAACTCTATACAGTTCATGCCTGAAGTGACCAAGTGTAGTATAATCACTGATTCGGTCGCCATTTGCATTACCTGCACTGTCGTACGACACGCTACATCACTCCATACTCGAGTAAACGAATGCCTCACTATTCACTATTGTGGTATGCCTGTGCACAGTGATGTAACATACATCATACGTCAATAAAACTGGAATTTCGAGTTGTTGTTTATCTTAAATTTCCAAAACAGCACACGTGTGTATTAGGTTGGTGCTGCCATCTAGTGTTTCCACTGTCAGTCACCTGCGTTCGTTTTATGCAACAGTAAACCAAATGTTGTTTGACTATTAGACTCCAGGTTGTTTGACATTGCGAGTGACCTACTAGTATTTGCTTAGGATGCGCACACAACGGATCATTTCTCCTGAATCTCTCTTCTCGTATTTGATTTTTATCCACTCCAAATTATTTGATGCAGTAGATTTCAATGTTTAAAAAATTAGAATGATGTTATATGTGAACCAAAATAAACTTAGGTTCGGCCGTACAATAATAGGGCTTGGAAAAGAAATATTATTTCATTTATCTACGGTTCTTATACAGTTGTAATTAATTTCGACCAACAGTTCTCTTTTGAATATTTTTACAATTGCTCTGATCACAAGGTTATAAGCAGGTCAGTGTTAGGGCTCACTGGCATGAATGTGTTGAAAAAACGCGCCCTGGCTTACAAGTGGAATGTCTGCGGTCGAGACGGCTGGACTTCGTCTGCGGCCAATTGAAAAGAGATCGTGGCCCCCCGTGTACTGAAGCACCTTAAATAGAATTTAAGATTGGGCCGACAATAATGGTTTTAAATTCTCACAATTAAAGACTGTCTGTGTGTATTTTTTGTGAAAGAGGGGTCTTCATCCTGATTAATTCATTCATCAAACAGCAAATCAATGAATCAATTCTGTATTCATTCATTTATCAATTATTATAATCAATCATGATTTATTTTAATTTATTTTTATTTCATTTGAATACATACATTACTTAATTTAACTTGTTTATCAATTTACTTTTTATTTGATTTATTATTTTATACCTATTACAATTCATTTTGTGGCTGTTATTTGTATTAATTTCATCCATATCCACATTGTATGTCTATATATGGACATTCCTTACATTTGCTCATTTAAGACACGAAGGTTCGAAACGTTTCGTATCTCGAATACTGCGCACATGATGAGCAGTACGTTTAGGGAACGTTTCAGCTGTTTGTTGTGGTGAACGAATCGGTCTACCGCTCATGTTTTGCATATACTTACGGCTGAGAGCTGTAGTACAATGTAAAACATTACCATCAAAGGTAACGGCCGTTGGTTTGTTGGACCCAGCGATCACTCATTAGTTTTAGCGTGTACTTACGGTTGACAGCCGTAGTACATGGTAGAAATTAACCCCCAAATGTAGTGGCATTTGGGGGTAAATTTTGTCGATTCTGTCGCATCGATACGGTAGCCTTATCGATGCGACTATCGACTTGGCGACTATCAATGACATCCCTATTATACAGTTCTTTTACAACTGTATAGAGCCCTTGTTCGTTCAAAGCTAGACTATGGATGTTTTATTTATGGAGCAGCATGTAAATCTTATATCTTTTTGCTGGATCCTATTCAAAACCAAGGTTTGCAGCTTTCTCTTGGAGCCTTTAGAACCTCTCCTGCACAGAGTCTTTGTGTTGAGATGAATGAGCTCCCTCTTCACCTCAGAAGAGAAAAGCTTGCTATCCAATTTGCGACTAAAATAGCTGCCAACACAAATAACCCTGTTTATGAACCTATTTTTAACCCTCATTATGTCGACCTTTTTAGTAGAAAGCAAAGAGTTATTCCAATTTTTGGTATTTGTATTAAAGAGTTTTTGGAGGGATTGGATTTTGATTCTGACATCATAGCTAAGTTTGAATTTCCTGATTGAAACGCCTCCATGGACATATCCAATTCCAACTGTCAACCTCACTCTTTCATATGCCAAGAAGGATCAAACGGATCCTTCGAAGTACTTCAGCCTACATAATTGATATTTGATATAGCGCCCTTTCCACTTATAATGTTCAAAAGCACTTTAGAGTCATTGGATAGTTGTCATGGTCCATATAGTCAATTAAACCCCTTTCGAAATAGCAATGTTTTCAGCTGTTTCTTGAAGTTTTGCACACTATCAGCAGCCTTGATGTTGTCAGGGAGCTCATTCCAAAGGCGTGGTGCATAGGCACAGAATGCTCTGTTACCAAACCTTTTCAGATTAGTGAGTGGTATCTGTAAAAAGTTCTTAGTGTTTGATCTTAGAGTCCTTGTGTTTGCTTGTTTGACTAACAGTTCCCTCAAGTATAGAGGGGCACATCCTTGCATGCATTTGAAAGTCAAAAGCAGAATCTTGAACTCAATCTTTTTCCTGATGGGCAGCCAGTGAAAATCTTTTAGAACTGGTGTAATGTGATCATACTTTTTGGAGCCACTAACCACTCTAGCAGCATTGTTTTGGACTTTCTGGAGCCTGCATAGCAGCTCATCAGTGATTCCACAGAGAAGTCCATTACAATAGTCAATGTGTGATGCCACCAGTGAGACGATGGCACTCTTGGTTGTATCAGTATTGAGAAATATTCTTATTTTTCCAATGTTTCTAAGGTGGTAATTTGCAGACTTGATAACTTTTTATACATGTGCAGACATATTCATGTTCGGATCAAAAACAGCACACAGTTAGGGCCCCATTGAAAGAGGTACTGGGAGGACAGTACAATTACAGAGAAGGGGGAAGGCAAGTGTTGCGGCAAGGCGCTAAAGGCCGCAGGAGGAATAGAAAGTGGCAGTGTAGTAAGGATCTGTGCGCCCAAAAAGTGAGTGGCGGGCGCACGGATCCAAGCTCAAAGTACAGGTGGAAGGTGCATGGATAGGGCACTGATGATCACGTGGGGACGTGTGAAAGGGCAGATAGAAGGTAGATGGGTGGGAGTTGCATAAAGTAATGCCTTATAGTTAAGTGCTGGACTCATGTCAGGAGTACCACATAAGACATCAGCGCGGGCTCACGTGGGAACAAGGACCAATCAGGGCTCTCGCATCGATTACATTACTGAGACACCTTATCTCCACCACCAGCTGGGGGTGCCCAGAGCACCAATTTCTGGCCTATTAGCGGCTATTAGTTGACATTAGTTGAGGCTTGCATGTTCATGTTGACCGGCTGGTTTCGATTCCACTTGTGTTTGGTGATCTAAAGTAAAGTCATGTGTAGCAAGTGTGCATGCAAGTGTCCTTCATCAACAGATATAAATTAATACTTACACCCATTAAACTTCACAGATCTCAATTTTTATATGAAGGCTAGGCATTACTTGCATCCATTAAACTATATATTTTCTCGAAGAAATTCCAAACTTCACAACTGTGGAAATGTTTATTATAATAAATCAAAGATAAAAGATCGTTTTTAGTCTAGGCCCAACATAAAGTCATCGGCCCTTATAGCGAACGGCAATTCAGGCAGACGTCTTTTCTGGGATCAGCGGTTTTGACCAACAATTCATTTTAGCAAAGTTAAGTAAAAAAAATAATAGAAATAAAGCCACCGTTATTTTGAGTATGAAATATTTCTAAGTACCACACGAAGCACTGGGCAGGTGGAAAAAAAATTGCACGATCGAGAGATGGAATCGATCCCGCGACCCTAGGATCGGGAGACGACTTGGCTATCAATCAGGCTATTCTTTCTATTGTGTGAGATGGAGTGAAAAGAGAACTATATTGATGAAATCCCATCTATTTGGGATCGTTCCTAGTATTCCGAGTCATTCTTGTCATTTACGTGACTGACAACCGGAGTAGATCTTTGTTAAGTACATGTACCACTAAGCCACTTTTATCAATGACCCCAAACATTTACATACGGCCCGAAACTGATTATGACCTACCTTCGTCACCTTGGGTTAGAAATAAGAAATTAAATGAGCTTGCCCGAAGGGCGAGCTTGAAAAAAAATTCCGCTCGCCCGGAAAAAATCCAGCTCGCCCGGCTTTCTGGAGCTTCTCATCCCCTTGCCCAGCCTATATGACATAACGTGCCAGGTTGTTCAAGGCGACTTGCCAGTTGCGTATAAGTGATCCTTTTAAGAGGGGTGAACATCTGCGTCAAAAACAACTAAGTTTTTTTACATGAAAAAAAAGGGCAGAACTCTGGTGTGCGTGACAGTAATCTTGTTCGTTAGAATGAGATCCCATCACTTGTTTTAATCATCCCCCATTCCCTTGCCACCTTGGTAGGACAGGGGTAATAAACATGCACTAATTTTAACTATTAAAGAGCCCATGTTATGTATGACAATTCTAAAAGACCCCCCCTGGTGGCATCCCAGGTTAGTGATGTATTAAATAAACTTACTTTCTGACTCTGATGCAGATGACTGGGGTAGACTTGACAAGTGTCTGTTGATTGTTGTCTGAGTATCAATTCGTTGTTTTGCAAACGTCTCAGCATGATAGCTTGAAGCCGTGAACACTTACCTTTTACGATGTCCCAAGAAAAAATAACACTAGGGGTGTATAAATAGGTCAATAAATATTCTCAACTATTGACACAGTCAGCATCCATGCCAACTAAGTTGACCCCCGGCCAGTCATGCCGGCGGCAGGAGCACCATAATCAACGATCCTCAGACACAAATACAAGATAGCCGCGCCCATGCTAGACAGTGCCTAGTACAGTTGGGGTGAAATTTCTCCATGTTTTCATCGCTGTATAAATGCAAATTGTGGCAGCAACTATACTGTAAACATGTGAAGATATTCCGGCTGCTGTGAAAGTTATGTTTTGGACATTTTCAGGGAATTGGTAGGGATGCAGGAAAGGCTGCTCGCCAACCGGGCGAGCTGTTTTTGGCTGTGGCTCGTCCGCCCAAATATCAGGGTGTGATTCACACCCGGGCGAGCTCTTATTTCGATCTCTGTGGTAAATATCCAAATCAAATATGGCGCCTGTTGTCTAACTACTGCCAGACGGCTCGCCATCACCCGAATGTCGTTAGAACCCAATAAGGAGCGCCAAAATAGCTGAAAAATTGTTTTTGATCTTTTAATCTAATGCCTTTTCAAATAAATAAACAATAATAATTATATCAATACACCTTTACATGTCGTTAACTTTGTGGCATCACAAGCTTTGCAATCCAATTTTCCCTGTGCTATGAACTTGCTATTCTGAGGTTCAATTAGTTACATCTGCTGCCGTTTCACTTTTGGGGCGCTGCGCGCTGTATGAACATTAGCGTCCAGATTACCGACCGGTTCATTAAGAACTGGTACTATTACACCATTTACTCTCACCTTTTACCCTGGAATTTCTTCAGCTCTATCTGCTTCCTGTCTTTCACCCTCTTTTGCTCCCTTTTCTACTCTCTTCCAATCTTTGTACTCTTTTTTTCCACTCACCCATTCTTCTCTCCATCTCTCTTCTCCATACTCCCAACTCGTTCTTTTACCCCTCCTTCCTTATTTGCCGCCTCCATTGCCTTTTTCTTCCACTCCCTAGCTTCTTTCTCCCACCTCTCCCCTTCGACACAAGCCCTGCACATAAAATTCATCCTTAAAAATTACTTTTTTCCCTGTCAACATTACAGGAAATGTGCACATAGATTACTGTTGCAGGGACTTCACTAGTGGAGTCCTCCCTACTGTAACAGGCTGTGCTTCCTGCCATTCGCTGTCCCCAGAGAACGCCATCCACCTGGCAGGTACTGGCTTGCAGGTCCTTATCTATATGGGTCAAATGCAGCCAGCTAGTAGCAGTGTAGGAGGGGGTGTTCACCCAAGAATAGACAGTCTTACAGATTTCCACTTGCAGCACAAAATTGAGTATAAAAGTGGTTTTAATGGAAATGACAATTCAAATTCCAACAAACAATCAACTTACGTTTATTTTTCTCATAACTCCCTTCCAAATTTAGTTTCACGCCAAAAGAAAATTGAGTATAAAAGCGCTTTTATTGGAAATGACTACAAAAAAGTGGTATATTTTGGTAAGGAAGTATATGATACACAGGTGTGCAGCTTAATATAGGAGTTATAGCATGCTCTTGAGGGTTAAAAGTTGTAACTAGTGACTTTAAAAAGTTCTATGTGACCATTTCCTGTCATGAAGGGCCAAACTATCCCCCCTACTCCATTGTTTACATCTACCACTTTCTACCAAAAACTTTTTCTCCCCGCTTCCCACCTTCTCTACTACTTCTACTCATTTCTCTCAGACAAACAATTCAAATTCCAGCAAACAATCAACTTACGTTTATTTTTCTCATAACTCCCTTCCAAATTTCCTTTCCCGCCAAAAACGCTACCCACGCCAATCCTCCTCACACCCCAATTAAACGCCCCAAATATCCTCTTCCCGCTCCTAGAAATATCATAAACTATTCACAAAACGGACAATACACAAGACACACAGCAAACCCTTCTAGAACTTCTGTAATTGTCGAAAAATGTTCGCCGCTATCGTCTGCTCGTCATTCCAAGATGGCGTCTGTCAACCTCATTCCAAACGGGTTCCTAATCTTTGTCCCCGGTCTTTGTCGTCAACACAACGAGTAGCATTAAGTTGCAGCATGTTCCGGTGCCGTAGTTTTCGTACAGAGAAGAGCGCACGTCGACCTCACCGCAGCTTTGTCGTCCACGCTGTAAGTATGATTACTTTGCAGCATTGGAGGAAGTAGGCTGGTGCCAGTCCTCTGAGCCACTGCGTGCCAATCCAGATAGGACCCTGTTGAAAGAGATACTGGGAGGACAGAGAAGGGGGAGGCTAGTGTTGCGGCAGGGCGCTAAAGGCCGCAGCAGGAGTAGAAATTGTCAGTATAATAAGGATCTGTGCGCCTAAAAAGTGAGTGGCAGGGGCACGGATCCAAGCTCAAGGTACAGGTGAAAGGTGCATGGATAGGGCACTGATCAACACATGTGGACGTGTGAAAGGGCAGATAGAAGGTGATTGGGTGGGAAAAAAATAATAGTCATGTGCAGCAAGTGTGCATGCAAGTTATCAACAAATATAAATTAATACTTACACCAATTCAACTTCACAGATCTCAATTTCTATGTGAAGGCTAGGCATTACTTACATCCATTAAACTATATATTTTCTTGAAGAAATTCTCAACTTCACAACTGTGGAAATGTTTATTATAAATCAAAGATAAAAGATCGTTCTAAGTGAAGGCCTAACATATAGTCATCAGCCTTTATAGCGAACGGTAATTTAGGAAGACGTCCTTTCTTGGATCTTCATTTTAGTAAAGTAAAGTAAAAAAAATAACACAAATGAAGCCACTGTTATTTTAAATAGGGAATCTTTCTAAATGCCACACAAAGCACTGGGCAGGTGGGAAAAAGTATCTCATGTTGCGGATAGATGGAATCGATCCTGCGTCCCCTGGACAGGTGGACAAGTGCGCCATCAATGAGGCCCTTGCGACTTGTATGCTACAATAGCATGTGAAAAGAGAAGTATATTCATGAAATCCCGTAACTCTATTTGGGATCGTTAATAGCATTACGAGTTTAGTCTTGTCATTTACTACATGGCCACTTTTATTAATTACCCCCCCCCCCATATTTAGATATGGTTTACAAAATGGATTTGAGCTGCCCTCTTGTCACTTCAACACGTGCTTACGTAATCATATGCGGCAGGCTAACTAAGATGGCAACAACCGGCAGGTTGGTGGAATCACTGGAATGTCTTTAAACCAATAACAAGCGTGAGCGCCAAAACAACTAAAAAATTGTTTTTGATCTACCAACCTAATCCCTTTGCAAATAAGAAACAATAGTAATTCTATCTATACGCCTTTACATATGTCGTTAACTTTGTGGCATCGCTGTCAATTTTTCCTTACTATAGGAGCAACGGTGTCAGGCGAAAACGCCCGATATGCGAAAATGCCCTAATCGAAAACGCCCGATTTTTCAAGTGCTGCCGTGAGCGGCGGCTTGCTGTGAAGTGAAGTGCTCTCTCCGTCAGTGCTCTCAACTGTCAGTGTCAATTTAATTTCAGTTATAATAATTACTGTCTCCATATAATTCATGGATATTGTCACAGTTGTTGTTATTGACAGTCTGTCAACTGTCAGTGCCAGCAGCAATTAAAAAATATATATATATACGTATGTGCTGTTCCTCGTGTGTCCGCTTGTCGTTGATGGGTGAAGCCATATATTTATCTATAGTGGTGAAATAAGTCATTTTCAAACTTTATTTCAATGTTTAAAAGTGACATAGCTTGTGCCGAGACACGAGTGAAGTGAATCCACGGCGGAACAACTACTGAGTGTGTTCCGATTTTTACAAATGCGAACGTTTCACTTTTCCAGCCGCTTCGCGGCACGGTATGAACAATGGAAGTGATTGTAAGACTGACGCTAGTCTATGGAGGAAGAGCCCTATCCGGAGGAGCCTTCTCCAGGAAGCTGATACATTTAGTCCGCATAGGAGGATTCATCATCACCTAGCGGACAATAACACAAGCTCAGGTCAGTCACGACTGATGACCATCACACCGCTTTAGTCCATAACCACCAGTTGAAGGTAGGAAATTCATTATTGTGGTATTGGGTCATGGATCCATTCCTATTTAGAGATGTTAAGAATCAATCATATCATATGTGACATCAGCTGATCATTAATTCTCCCGGCCTGGTTCAGACATAAACAATACCTTGGATTAAGAAAAGAATGGATATGTAACGAGAGACCAATTACTATATGCCCTATAGTTACATGCTAGCCTCATGCCAGGACTAGCAGATAAGGCAGCAGCACGAGGTCACGTGGGAACAAGGACCAATCAGGGCTCCCGCATCGATTACATTACAGAGAAACCTTATCTCCACCACCTGCTGGGGGTGCCCAGAGCACCTATTAGCGACTATTAATTGACACTGGTTGAGGCTAGCATGTTCAGGTTGACCGGCTGGTTTCCATTCCATGTGTTGGTCTTCTAAGACAATACCTATACTAGTCTACCCATCTCTCTGTTATCACATAATGACGGTAGGATTGAAAATATTATTGCATCAAATGGACATCGGCAGTGACAACATCAGATGCACAGTTAGGTTCAAAATTGTTGAACTAATGTGACATATGGTTTGGTAGTATAATTTAATTTTCGTGAAGTGTATCCTTAGATGAGTAAAAGAATGGATATGTTGAGCGAGAGACATGTACATATGCGCTATAGTGAGTGTCTGGCTATGCCAGGGGCCAGGCTCTCGAATCTGGCCTAAGTGTGACGTCATTAAGAGACAGACCAATGAGGGCTTTCGTAGTGTTTACATTACAGAGAAACCTGTGCGCCAACATGTGCAGAATGCGACTTTTGGACGATTTGCCGCAGCCATTCTGTTCAGGTTGACAAGATCGTTTCATATCCATTTGTTTTTTTATTCATCTAAGGTATGTCATATCAGTTCCTGTCTAGATACTCTGTCTATTTGAAGCCCCTAACTATATGCGCGCTATGAATCTCAATACATGGTCTTAGCCAATATTTGGAAACAGGGTGTCCAAATAGAGGTTTCATAGACTTTTGCGTGTTCAAAGTATGGTAGAAGGTACATTCTGCTAATAAAATAAACCCTGTATATTTACAGATTTTGCTTTTTTAGGCCAGTAACTGCTTTGCGTGTCTTATAAAAGTGACACTACAGCTTCTACATCTTCTATCTTCTAAGAAATTAAGTCATCATCAGCAAATTCTGACATAAACTTTTGGGTGTCCAAACTGTCAAAAAAACGGTGTTATGGTTGTCCAAATAACACGCTGGATGCATAGGTGGCTAAGCCCCTGTCTCAATAATGAGCTAAATCATTCAGGCATCTCCATTATTTATTACCAATGCTGCCTAGATTCATCATGAGACTTGTCAAAGCTCTCATGGTAGAGCAAGTGCTGGATCACCAACTCTACATGATAGTTATGATAACAGGGGTTGGGCAATCCCCAGTCTAGTCCAGACGGACATAAACCCTACCTATTTTCCCATCCCGGTTGTCATACATGTATGACCAGTAGGGTTGAACCCAACATTGCATCAAATAAGCTGCTCCAGTAAAATCAATTAAAACATCAGATGCATTGTTAGGTTCAATATTGTTGAATTAATCCACAGTGCTGCTTAGTGTGACCTTCTCAGGTAGCAGGTATAGGCAGATCAAATACTGAAATAGGCCATAGGTAAACAAACATAACCTTGGAAGATGTGAACAGCAAAGGCGCTCATGAATGTAATGCGGAAAGATGCATACGCAGAGAATGGAAGGGAGACAAGTTCCTGATTCCTCCTTGCCACACACTCTGTGTATTTTCCACTGAGCCAGGTGCTATAGTGTTAAGATCTGCATTTGTCACTGCAGGACTAAGTATGAATGTAATACATTTACATGAATGTGTACAATCTAAGTCTAATATATATACATGTACAATGTGGAAAGAAGGTAAGCTTGTATTGTGTTCCTAGATTTGTTATCCCCTCTATGTATAAGCCTCTCTGTAGCCTAGCCTCTAGGCTATTGTGGGTATATCTGTAGTGTACATGCAGTGAGTATAAGGTGGTCATGTCTGTTCATGTTTTTCTTACTGGGTGGCACCAATTAAGCATGTCAAACTGTGATGCTACATTCCTCTAGATTTAGGTGGACCATGTGGTGCCATCTAGTGGCCATTGCTAGGGTAATGCCACTGAGTGTACTAAACTGGTTGGTCCCGCTCAGAAAGGAATGTTAACTTTTCAGTGGGTAGGAGCCCAGTTTAGCCTCTCTGATGTATGCACTGTTGACAAAGTAAATAGGCATACGCCTCCAAGTCCTCTAATTGTTTGCATTCGATATCAGCAACAGAGGTATATAGACATAAACTCCTGTCTTGTGGTCAGTGTTCAGGAGAGAGCCAAGAGCACACATCACCCATTAGCAGCTAAACTATACTACATCTTGCCAACAGTGCAGGACTGGTTACACCAGAGGGCTATGACTTGTATTACCTGTAGGTGGTTAATGTGCTTTGTTAGGATCTTAATAGAGTATTTCAACATCTTTAGAAAACAGACTGTATGCTGGTTATACCAGAGGGTTGTGACTTGTATTATGTGTAGGTCCTTAACCAATAGAAGCCCTAAATGGCTGGAAACCACGACATACAACTTAGGCCACTCCAATTTATCAACTTGTCTTACATGCTCAGGAGGTAGGAAATGAGCTATTTTGGAATAAAAAAAAAGTTGAAAAATGTGACTTTTTAATTTTTTAAAATTTTTTTAGAGTCTGACGACTAGGACTGGTAGCGAAATGTTTCTACCAGCCTATTCTCAACTAAATAAAATCAATCAATCTATTAATCCCTGTAACCTTAAGGGTGGGAGGTATACCTCCTCAAGTCTGAGGCTCTACTATAGCAATGATAGCTTCCTGTAGTTGATTGAATCACACATACAAAGAATATTCTTAAAACTTGCACTTTTTTTTTTTGGAGTCTGACAGAAAATTTTAAAACCACTTTCGTCCGTAAGACACCAAAGATGACTTTTTTTTTGAGTCTGACAGGATTTATTTTCCAAAAAAAGCTTGTAAGACAAGTAATTAAATTGGAGTGGCCTTACCAGTAGTTGTTGATAAGGGTTTTAGTGGATCAGTTGAATGTCTTGCTAATGAGTGTCATTTCCTTTGAGTTTTGCTTAAAACCATTGAAGTATATTTACCACTGTTTAATTCACCCCCACCCCAATACAAAACAAACCCTCTACACAGAAATCCTTGAGAAGATGGTATGGGAAGAACTTGTATCTTAATAACACACAATTGATAATGTGTGGCAGATTATTGCAACATAATAACACACAGTTGATATTGTGTGGCAAATTATTGCAACTTATTACATATACCCTGGTTGGGTTGAAACAGAGTATCGTTACTGACATAACATCATTCATTTGTAAGTAGAACATAATCTCTGGTAGTGGATTCTTAGGATGAAGTTAAGAGGTACATCTAGAGCATAAGTATGAAGAATTCAATGAACAACATACATAATGGAAGCGTACAGTTTCTTGTTTCATTTTTTTTTTGTTATCTTAAACAGATATTTTTTGGAGGTTTTATAATCAATAAGGTGTGTGTTTGTATGGCCATGTTGATAACTAGTGATGATTCCTTGCAAGTGATAAGTCCAATTTATTTTCTCATATGACTTTCATCTAAATCTGCTTTGAAATATCAATAAATAAATCAATTGATTATCCGGTGCGGTGTGACCAAGTCTGGCAAATCTGGCATGTGTTCAAAGTCTGACTTCAATATCGATTGTGTCAACATGAACACACATGACAAACTACGAATGTCCTCTTGCCTCTTAGATCTTCCTCTCGACAGAAAATTGTTGGAATGAGTGCCAATCTAACTAGGAAATATATATTTCAATTAATCTTTTGAAATTGAATATAAATATTGAATATCCAGTTCCTGCATTCAGATTGACATTGTATAGGAATTATAGATATGGTAACAGTATGTTTCAACACATTCCTGATAAGAAATCAGAGGTCACCATTTACGGCTAGATGCCTTTCATATAAAGTGCAAAGTTTAGTTATTTTGACCCCTAATGGTAAAACACTCTCATTCTTAAACCCTGATCCATGCCTCCAACATTTACACTTATCCTCTTGATTTTTTTTTCAGATAAGTGGTAGTATGTGCTATTATGTATGTATTGTCCCTCCATTGAGTGGTGGGCCTGTCTCATCACCATAAACTATTGGTCAGAATGACGTGTATCAGGAACAGGATGTCAATATAACAGCTGCAGTTTGTAAGAGATGGATTCTGATACAGGTTAGTGTGTACATTGATTTTCTGTGTATCTGATACGCTTTATAGATTTAACCCAGTCATATCCATAGTGTTCACATCCTCTGACAACTTTAAACATAATCATAAAATAAAGTAATAATAGTAAAAATAGTTGAAGAGTGATTTCCTATCCCAACAATAACATCAATGTTCAGTTTAATATTTCTGAAAATATTCCTTTGTGATATAGATATGTTATCTGTGTCAGGGCATGTATATGCCAGATGTTTGAATGGGTTAATACAGAGGGGGGTGATGGGTTGGATTGTGAATTTATGATGTGTATGTATGCATTTCAATGAATATTTGATAAAGCCACTTATGTAATTGGCTGGGGCCAGTATACATGAATATTGTTATGCAAATATAGATTTACACTGATCTGACTGACAAGTAAATTTTATTGAGCATCATCATCAACGATACAGTTTACATATTTCACAATAGAAATAGATGGTACATATTTCACAAAGTTATGAAATGGATTAATAAGGTTGGGGCTCTGACCCGAAGATCACACAAATACTTAAACTTTTTAAAATATGTCCCATGATAAGATTATTATATCAAGCATACCAAATGCATGGGGGTATTACTTTAAATCTCAGCAATTGGCTTGATGCAACACTGAGGGTAGCTATCAGATTTTGGCAGTTGTTGGGTAGAAGATAAATAGATTGAAAAGATATATACCCTTTTTATTTTCAAAATTGAACCATTATAAGACAAATGGAATAGGGTAAATGTTTTATGGTTATGGAAAAACAGGTTACAATACCATCAGTATTTTAGTCTGGAAATGTTAGAATTATGCTAATTTATATGTTTCTAAACTAGCACAGCGCCCCTTGGATTTTAGTACTGCTGGTTCCCTATTGAATGTTGATGTTGTTCCCTTGTTTCAGAAGAGCTGCTGCAGCCTGCAGGTGGCGGTGCTGGTAGTGGTGGTGGGGGCTGGAGCCCCCTACAGCAGCAGAGCATGGAGCTGGAGGACCGTACCTGTGTGGACAGCAGCCCCATGGACTCACCCATGCACCCCCCGGCCGGTCCCGGGGGCCCCGGGGCCGGCAGCAGCAGCTCCAGCGCCAGTGGCATCAGTGCCTTTGTGGGCGTGGCATCAGCAATGGCTGCCGTGGGAGGGATTCTGTTTGGGTATGATATTGGTAAGCGCATCAGATTTGTTCTGTTTTCTTTAAAAGAAAGTATGGAAGTTTCCCACAGGCAGCTTTTTCTATAAGATAATACTTTTGAATCTCACCTGTGGTAGATAGATCCAAAAAGACTATGTCTCAGTTCTCAACTAGACCAAAATACATGTTGTTCAAATCATAACTTTTAACCTGTTAACATCTATTGCATTATACACATGGTCTTACAATTATACCATTATCTAGATGACAAAGCAGTACTTTTAGAAAGAATGACTGTTCCTGTTGTTGTTTTTAATCAGCAGTCAGTCTTTCTATTTTCAAAATTATCAGATCTTGTGTGCACTCTAAATGGGAAGAGTTATTAAATCTTACTTGCTTTCGATATATTTCAAAAGACAGAACTTTGTCTCATTCTCCTTAATTAGTTCATCAAATATGCCATGATTATCACGTTAAAATCATAACTTTTATGGTGCTGTTTATTTTTAAATCTTAGTGCCATTGTTGTCTATTGTTTCAGTGCCAATGTGGTTTATTGTTTCAGTGTCATGTGGTCTATTGTTTCAGTGTCATTGTGGTCTATTGTTTCAGTGTCATTGTTGTCTTTTGTTTCAGTGTCATTGTGGTCTATTGTTTCAGTGCCATTGTTGTCTATTGTTTCAGTGTCATTGTGGTCTATTGTTTCAGTAACAATGTGCTCTATTGTTTCAGTGACATTGTGGTCTATTGTTTCAGTGCATTTGTTTTCTATTCTTTCAGTATCATTGTGGTCTATTGTTTCAATGTCATTGTGGTCTATTGTTTTAGTGTCATTGTGGTTTATTGTTTCAGTGTCATTGTGGTGTATTGTTTCAGTGTCATGTGGTGTATTGTTTCAGTGTCATTGTTGTCTATTGTTTCAGTGCTATTGTTATCTATTGTTTCAGGTATCATCTCTGGTGCTCTGCTGCAGCTGCAGGATACGTGGAGTCTGGGCTGTACACAGAGGGAGTTTGTGGTCAGCTCTATGCTGATCGGAGCCGTCATAGGATCATTGTTTGGGGGTACAAATCTAATGATATTCAACCCTTGTGCATGTCCAGTGCACATGTGATCTGACAAATTAGATACTCATTTAAATAAAGTAACATTTGGAAAATGGTTGTAGAGAGACTGTCAAATACCACCGCTAAAACAACTTTTAGACAAATATTTGAAAAGATATTGCCATATATGTCAGACCATAGGTTGGTTTAAACATAAGAATGCGAAGATGTGTATGGGTTGATCGGTTAAATCTACTTGGGTCTCACAAGTAGACCAGAAACATCTCTTCCCCTTAGGACCTTAACTCCTTCCTTCTTATTCGCTGAGGACCTTCACATGTCCTATTCATAGCACTGCATTCAAATGCCCAGCTTAAGCTTCATATCTATTTCCGATTTCATACTGTATGTCTTTTTCATGTACACTTTGGCATGATGGAAAATCAATAGAATTAGAACAATTATTTACAAAGTGTTAAGCATTTCTTTGCTTTGTAACAGATGTTACTCATATGGACTTTTGTCAGTGGTCCTTACACATTTTTGAAAGTTATTAAGCATCACTTATATAAATTTATTCCTCCCAACCTCTTATTTGTCTTTCATTCTAAGAGAATTTATAATTTTGCTAATGATTGGCAGTTTCAGCACAGTTAGTAACAAAGTTTTCATGATAATTATCTATTTTTCTTTAACTTTTCATCTGAAAAATTCCGTCAATGTGTGGAGACCTCACAAAAGATGTTGTTGTCTTGAAGATATCAATTAAAGTTTTCTTGTAATTTTAAGAAATCTTTGTACTCTAAAAGGTTACCTGCACTCACAAAGACTGGTTTCAGTTAGAATTTATGTTTTGTATATTTTGTTTAGGTTTTATAGTGGACCACTGCGGTAGGAAGATTGCCATAATTGTGACTGCAGCGGTATTTGTGGTAGGGGCTTTGATACTGGCGTTGGCCAACTCCTATCCTGTTCTTGTAAGTAAAATCATTGTTTTATTCTCATTTTGTATATTGGGATATTTTACATTGTGATTGTGTATGACAACTACCATTACTCAGTTGTGTATGCAGGCACATGGTTATTTATGTAAGTTCAACAGTATGTCGGGGTGGTGCTATACGACATGCCTGAGTTCCAGTTCCGTGCAAAATTGGCTGTATCGGGCTTGTACGAGTTCGTTAATTTTTTCCTGCTAAACTTAACTAGATTCTGTAACAGAATCCTACCTTCCTTCTAATAGGAACTTAAGTGCTAACATGTAAAATGTATGGTATAATATATTATGTTACTTATATTTGGTCAGGCCAATATTAGAGTTGGTTTAATTGATTGTGTAATGTTCAGTAATATAACTTATGACCAATTGCATTGCCCTTTCCTGTATTTTAGATCAGTGGTCGTGTCATAGTAGGTTTTGCCGTGTCTCTCGGTGCCATCAGTGAGTGTACATACATATCAGAGATAGCGCCACAAGTAAGTAGTGCAATCAATATCTGCCACATGCTGTACATACTGTCACTCTGCTAGAGGGACACCTGTCTAAATACACCTGTCCCACATACCCCAGGGTCAATTATTTTATTTCTATCATTCGTAAGCTAAATATGTAATCAATTTTAAGATACTGTAAAGTTTGAAATATTAGCGTGCTTAAATTTAGCGAATTGATCCATTTTTCCATGTTAGCGAATCGTAATGTTAGCGTCTGAACTATCTCGAAAAACGTCATCTGCCGACAGATATTCAATCTAGACCTGGTTTGATAAACGGTCAAAAGGTGGCGCGTTATTGGACGTTCCTTGACTTGTGCCGTGGACGTGCCTTGATCCACGCTGGTGCACATAGCTTCAGAAGTGTATGTGGCAACTGTAGACAAACAAATCGCCCAAAATAGAACCCTCACCTGGTTGCTACTGGCAACCAGTGCTCAGGCCGCGGCTGACCTGAACAATGTTTTGTGTTTGTTAGTGCATCTTAAATGAAAAAAAAGGTCAGAAAAGAGCAGATTTTGATATGGAGGTGTGTAATTTTCTTTGTTTTGGTAGCGCCATCTGGAGTCTATGTCAAAAACTATTTCTTCTGGAAAATATGTGCACATCGAATTGTGCACTCCCAATGAGTCTAAACTGCATTTTATTTGGTTTCAGGCTATATATACATTCAAATATAATAGCCCTCATTCTAGAAATTTGTTATTTACTGAGATAAATCGATGCCGAAACTGCATTTTTATTTAGTCTCTGGCCACATATGCATTTAAATATGATAACTCTCGCTTCAGTATATCATTTTCATTCTCGGAATTAGTAAATTACTGAGCACAAAACGATGTTGAATGGGTCAAAATCGTCACACGCGTGGCGGCATCTATTGACCAATTTGAAACCTAAAAAATACGGGCAGCGTACCCACATCTATCGCTCACCTTGTGAGACTACTTGGAATAACAAAGAAAAATCGTTGAAAAATGGAACAAATATTAACGGAACGTAATATTAGCGAATCTGACCCACTCGCTAATGTCGCCAATAATAGTTCCACGCTAATATTTCGAACTTTACGGTATATATATTTTACTAAACACTTTTTGTGTTTTAACATGTTTAGGTAATACAATGTTTTGTTTTGCTTCATTATGAGTTGATTTCTTTGCTGACATCCCTAAGTACTGCTAAACTTCTCTAATTGCTTTGTTTTCTGTAAAGCTCCAATGAATCACTGATGAGTTGCAAATCTAGGTTGCACTTGAGTTATCTATAAATCCTTATGTTACTGTACACCCTTGAGGTTGCATCCGCTTTATTGATCCATATGCAGCCATGATATGATATAAGATATGCAATGCCACATATTTAGCAGCAAGTATTTTAGCATTCTTCGCATTGCCAGTAGTTTTTTAAAGTGTTTGCTTTTTGCCCGATTGCTAGTATCTTTTTTTAGTGTCACTTTTCGCCCCACAGCTGTGACAGCAATGCCTCGTTGTGTTGATTGCGTTGTTTTGTTTTTCCACAGAAACAGCGAGGCTTACTCGTCTCGCTGAATGAGCTGGGAATCACGCTCGGCTTTCTGCTTGCCTACCTAGTGGCATTCTTACTCATCCAGCTCAGTGACGGCTGGTAAGCTTAGAATATAATCATCATCATCCCAACTCCTCTGTTTGTTACCTTGTGGCAGTTCTACTCCTCCAGTTCAGTGCCGCTGGTATGCTTAAAACACAATCATCATCATCATCCTGACTCCTCAATTTTCAAATCGATTGAGAAATATGGCATCACAAATAATCCTTAAACTCAGAGATGTACATCTCTGTTGGAATTGGAAACATTCTGTAAGGTTGCACCTCTTGGATGCCATGTTTGTTTTACTATAATGAACATTAACCATAAAACAATGGAATAGATTGATTTTGCTAAGTGTGTGCTATACAACTTTGCAACCCTTTCATATTACAAGTCAAGAGTTCCTACTTTATCTTTTTTAAATGAATTTGCCGACCCTCTGCTGATGTAGAAACCTTGTCATTTAAATTGGTGTCTCATCTCATTATGTAAATCTACCTGACTATTTTCCTCCATGATGGGTCATATTTAAGGCAGTGTCAGCTCTCACATGTCAAAACAGATATCAAAGTAGGAAATATGTGGGTTGTCAAGGGAATTCATTTATAAATGTCCCTGTCTTGTTAAATCTGTTTGCATGTAAAAAGAATGCATGTAAAAAGACCAAGACTGGTTATGAACATCCTGCCAGTTGTCAGTGACACATAGAATGTTTTTGAAAATTAGATGAATGTATGTGAAGTAATATATCAGTTACATTTTCCAATAGACTTAAAGGTGAGGTATACTGCTGTTAAATGGAACAATATTAAAGTGATGCCAGCCAAATTTACATTCCTATGTCTCTGATTCTGATGTAATTCTATGAAGTTTGTCTGATTTGCCTGCATACATTTCTTAAGAATGGATATTGAACAGAATGTGCAGCTTATGCCTCTGAACAGCTTATGCCTTTGAACAGCTTTCTTGTAAGCAAGCAATGTCATAAAATGTCATTATTAAGTTAAGTGTGCTGTGTATTGTATCAGTATGATAAGCAGGTATCAAAAACTTCAATTGTATACCTTTTTGTGATTTAAATATGAATATGAATTTCTATTTGACCCCAGCAAGATCTCAAGAAACCCAAATATATAACATGAAAGAATGATTAAAAGTGTTGTAAATGATATTGACAGTTTAAACAAAACATGACAATGTGTATCAAAACATTTTAACCTACATAAGATAGATAATTCCAAGCAAACTGCATTATCATGTCTTTAAATTTTCAAAACTTTCTGAAATTCTAATCACCATATATTGCTTTCTTTCAGGAGGTTCATGTTTGCCATATCTGTGATACCTGCTGTGGTTCAGGGTGTGGCGATGGTGTTCCTGCCTGCCAGCCCCAGGTTTCTCATGCTGAAGAAAAAAGAAACTCAGGTGAGAAAATAACCTAGTGTAAGCGATAGGGTCAAAAGAGGTTGCATCCACACTCATACCAAGGTCCAGAAAATCCTGCATCCAGACATGGACCTCCTATCTTTTTCTCAAACTACTTCATTTAAAGCATTTATCATTATATGTCTCAAGCTCCAAGAAAACATCTCACATCTGAAACTAACCTTTGTTTGTGGATAGCTTTGTTATGAGTGTCCATTATTATAATTTTGTTTTGCATCTATTGCAGGCAAGGGCTGTTCTTTCCAAGTTAAGGGGAGGCCAGCAATGTGAAACAGAGATCAACAATATGAAAATATCAATAGCATCAGATAGGGTAAGAAAATAAGTTGTTTAAGAAGTACCTTCAATGTTAACCAATAATTCCACCATTCATACATTGGAAACATGTCATTTATTTATCTTTAAATGACTAAAAGTTAGTTCTGCTTGCTACTGAGATAATCAGAGGTATTACTTTCAAAGTTTGTCTTTATTCATAAGTGGACATTAGCATGTTTATTCATATTGGGTAATGATTTACCCAGAAAGTCGTCATATGGATATTAAGAAACACCTACAGTATGTTCCTAGCTGACTACATTTTTGCTGCTTAGATTGTAATAGCTGAACTAGTATATTTTAAGTTCCATTTACTCATACCAATAAGGTCACTACCTGTAGTTAATGTGTTATGGTAATAGTTCCAGCAGGCTGATTACTGCTGTGTCTGTTATGTTTTCAGGGCCATAGTATGGTGGACTTGGTAAGAAGCCAGGACAATATGAGAGGGCGTATGTTTATAGGAATAGGACTCGTTTTCTTTCAACAGGTAAATATCATACCTTTTGCATATTACCAAATCTGGACTGCATCATATTCATGCTTTATCTCTTTCTTTCTGCAAATCTTTGGCATAGACAGATTGACTTGTTCTTTATATGAATCAGTATTGATGGCTTCTGTTCTCTGGATTGAAGTCATGTTTTCTCTCTTTCGTTTTACACATCTCTAGCATAGACAGATTGACGTGTTCTTTATATGAATCAGTATTGATGGCTTCTGTTTTCTGTTTCAGTGCACGGGCCAGCCTAATGTTCTGTATTACGCTCCCACTATAGTCCAGTCAGTGGGTTTCCACACCAAATCTGCCGCTACCTTGGCTGCTGTTGTTCTTGGAGTCGTCAAGGTAAAGAAATCTCCCTTATAATTTTTCTAGGCAAATAATCCAGGAATACTTCATAAATTTCACATAATCAAGTCTTTAAACTGAAATAATTCAGACTAATATTTCCTCACAGTGTCCCAGAAAGGCCTGTCTATTTTGGGGGTATCCTTATCAATGAAGCAGCCATTGAAACTATTAATGTGTGTCATATTGATGGCTTATAAGCCCATTCATGCACAGAGTTCACCTTAATATTTGTTGTTTGGTTCTTTGCTATTTTTGAGAATAATTGAAAAGAGAACCTCACATCTTAAGATCTCATAAAGTTAGATATTGGTTTGGGGTTATTAACATTATTAACATTATTCTCTTATGAAATATTTTTAATTGCTTTTATTTGTAATAATTTCTCCAAAAAGTCTCTTCTCATGAGAATGCTTCAGACAAGAATTGGTTTTCTTGAGAACACTCAATTTCTCTACAGATTTTGTGTGTTTTATGTCATACATGTTTCATGTTGATATTGCATAAGAATTTCTTATATGAATTGCAGTGAACGTAGGCTGACTAATGGCACCTGTTATAAGGGCAGGAGCAGTCCAACTGAACTGTGAATATTTGATTTATTTGTCCAAACCTAGGGAGGAGACTCACCATTATTTTCATGATTACCCCTTCTTAAATTTTTTTCTTGATTGTCCCCTTTTTAATTTTATATATATATTTTTTGATTGCCTTTTTATTGATTCCTTTTTGTATTACGGTGTTGGAACCACAACCCTTTTCAATTGGGAACAACCTTTCCGAGGTTGTGCACTAGATTTTTTTGATTGGTTATCCTCCTATGGTTTTGCATGCACCCTTGCCATTTAGGATAATTATTATATATCATATAAAATAAATGATTATTATGAATCATAAATCAGATTTTTGCTGACACCTGACTTGCATGATGGGACTGCCCCAATAGCTGATTTGTAAAAGGTTTGAATCCAAGCTTGAGGCATGTGATAAAGTTGCCTGTGACTTGTGGTAAGTTGGTGGTTCCCACAGGGCACCCCTGATTCCTCAACCATTAACAACTGACTAGTTAAGATCCAGGCTTGCTGTTGCAGAAATTTGAGAATAGACAAACTTCTACCAACCTCAATTAGAGTGATAGAATAAGCTGCTGGCTGCTGTAATGTGGCAGGGACTAGTGAATGTCACTGCTTTGCATGGTCCTGATTGACATTGAAACATGACAGCAGTGAGTTTCTGTTGAAAGGTTCAGCATGGATAGTATTGTGTAATTAGAAACCAATTTGATTTTACTTCTACTAGTCCCTCTGAACTATCTTAAGCCATCGTTTTATGACTCATTGACACGAAATGTCTTGATGCTTGATTAAATCTGTGCCCTCAGTAGGCTGATGGTGAGGTCCTGGCTGGCTAGTAGATTCATTCTGAGATATGATATTGAGAACCGTGATCCTACGATTTTAATTTTGTTTTATAGATATTGTTCAATGAATGCAAGCAAGTTTGATTAACTTATCAAGAATTAAAAGTGTATAACTTGAACCATGAAATATCTGTTCAGCCCGCTGTTTTACATAATTCTGGAGCCTGGTTGGTCCCTTTCCTTAATATAGTGTGTTTGAACCTTGATTCCTACTGTAATGATTGAAGTTTCCAATTATTAACATGGAATACAATGAAATACAAGCAAGTTTTAGTAACTTGTTCAAGTATTAAAATGTATTAGTATATTAAAACTTACATCTCTCTTTTGGCCCCTATACTTTCTACTTAGGAACCTGGCTTGTTCCTATTTCAAAATGACCCGTATTTCATATATATAGTGATCATCAAGATTTGCTCTTATGTGTGTTTTAATGATTTCAGGTGGTTGCCACCATCATCTCGTTGCTGTGTGTGGACAAGGCGGGGCGCCGTAAGTTTCTCCTAGTGGGAGGCAGCATCATGATGATCAGTATCTCAACCCTGGGCATCCTGGCCCTGGTCGGGGTCATAAACGTGGTCTCCAACCCCTGTGACATGACGTCACAGCAAACACAAAACGACACACACCACCAGAAGAGATATGACAGAAAAGCTTTTGGTTCCGAGAGTATCTCTGGACATCTGTTGAACTTTGCTCATGGGAATGAGTTGTATATTCATGATAAGTGGTCAGGTTCTCATCCCTCATTTGCTGAGCCAACCAAGCGCTCTACGAACGCCACAGGAGACGTCTCTAGCTCTAGTCTACAGTCCTCACCGGCCAGGTGGCTCGCTCTGGTGGCACTGATGACATACATAGCAGCATACTCATTGGGATTTGGTCCTGGTGAGTGAAAACAGGCTCTTCAAATGTTGATGAATGAATTCATTCACAAAGAAGTGACATTTATACAAAGGAAAACTTTTATAAGCTGGTAAATGTAAATATGGAAAAATTTTGATATCTTACATTTTTGAAAAAAGCTATTTAGAAAACTATAGAACAGAATGAGGAGACTTGCGATGTACTTACTCAATTAGTAGTTTTTGTAAGAATAATAAATGTTTATATGTAGTAATAGCGAGAGAGGAATAATGTTAGTGTTATGAAAATAAATCTTAATGCTTCTCTCAAGTCTAATGGCACTGTTTACAGAATCGCATCTGAAACATACACTTGGGTCTTATATAAATGAAAATATCAGGATAACAAAGGAATATTTTGAGAAAAGAATATATTTGAACCAAATTTCCTGTTAGATTCAGCAATCTCTGTTCAAATGTCACAAAAATATTACTACGTTTGATGAGCTATGTTCTAAGATATTAGGACATGTGTGCCTTTGAATTGCGATTCTTTAACTATGTATAGTTGTCTTTGTTATGAGAATCATTCTTACCTTATCTTTTCTACAGTTACTTGGCTGGTACTAACTGAAATTACCTTATCTTTTCTACAGTTACTTGGCTGGTACTAACTGAAATTACCTTATCTTTTCTACAGTTACTTGGCTGGTCCTAACTGAAATTTTCCCTGCATCTGTGAGAGGTAGAGCAATCTCCATGGCTACAATATTCAACTGGGGCACAAACCTGGTCATCTCTTTTACATTCCTAGATCTCCTGAGTAAGTAAATGATCATTATCAGTCATGTGATGTTGAAAACACACAAATACTGTGTGAACTATTTGAAACATTTTTGAAATTCTCTGCCACTCTCCTGTCTCACATATAGAGGTGGAACAAATAAGGTTGTATTAACATTTTGTGGCGTATTAAGATTTTTCATGTGATATTAAGTGGCACTTGCCACCTGTTCTTGTGTATCTCAATTACAAGTAGGTTCTTGTTTCTGATATGCTAAACTTTTATCGTTAAGGATATTTTAAAAAATAATTTGAAATGATCCGATACTTTTCCTTATGGATAATCAATATTTTCAATGTATCAAATAACGATTTGCATCCCTAGTTTTAATACATATTAACCTTTTATCTTTTCAGATAACTTGGGCGTTGGCTGGACGTTTCTCCTGTATGGAGGCATATGTCTTCTCTCTGTGGGATTCGTGTTTTTCTGTGTGCCAGAAACCAAAGGCAGAAGTCTTGAGCAAATCAACGCGGATCTCAACAAGAGGTGGGTACATGTATTGATCTTGATGTGTTTGTGGAGAATTTTCTGAACTCTGTCAAGGAAAGTGTTAATCAGAAATCAAATATCATTCATTCATGAATCTTAGTGGTGCTTTCCCAATGTAACTCAGTATGAATTGGTTAAAAATGTTGTACTATGATTTCAATGGTAATACCCCATTTATGCAGACTATCATATAAAGACAAATATACCTAGAAAGGTTACTGGTTGGATGACTGATAAAGATCTTTAACCCTAATGCTGCTGGTAGCTAATTTGACCAATACAAAATGCAACAAGATAGACGCTGATAGCATCAGAAATGAATTTCTTCTGCTATTAATACAATGTTTTTCTTACCGGGTTTGATCTTGAATTCTGTTCTGGTAGGTCTGAATATGTGGGACTTTTGTAGATTGTGATCGAAGGGGTAAGTCAATATGGCAAATGCTCTTATTTCTGGTCTGGTCGGTTAGAGTATGTGGGCCTTCAGTAAATCATGATCGGAGAAGTAAGTCGGTATGACGGTTGCTGTTGCGTTTTCTATATTGGTATATATATGGTATATTGTAGATCCTTGTTTTGTGGTTGGGCCGGTTTTCACTTGGTGCATTCCCAGTGGAGATAGGAGTTCTCTTTCTATTTTGGTTGTCGTTATTGGTTCTGCAGCATTGAGGTTGATATCTCCCAAGAAAGGTTATTTTATAAATTTAGTACATCGTCTGTATTTAAGATAGATATTTACAATCATAGCTTAACGTCATATTTATGAATGTAACTCAGGTATTGACCATTAGATATCCAGGGGGGGGGTGTGTATATTGCCTGAATTGAAACTATGGTTTCGTTTGTAAATCATTACCAGATATGACACAGAAAGCAGAAATACATATTACCCTATTGGATAGAAGTATTTCGATTTGAGGATAGGATATTTCATAACAACTCCACCCATCCCATCAATAACCGAACTCAAACACAACAATTCAGCCAATCGCAACAACACAAACAACGTAAACGACAGACAGACATTCCAAAACGTCAATCACCCGCATCAACCGTGCCAATAACCCGACCCTACACTAGCCACCCGCCGCCGCTCATTCAAAACCACAAATGGACCACCCACCGAATCAGCCGGTGCTCATCCGTCCACGCTCATCAAAAACCACAAAACCACAATAAACCGGAAACGGAAATAGGAGATAGAAACGAGTGACTCCGATTTACATAGTGATATCAGACCTCCAAGACGGTCACATAATGAATTTCTATAAATAGAAATTCATAAAAAAAACTGAAAAAGGATTGAGACCCCTGATACGAGAGTACGCAGCGAGAGCTTTCTAATGAATACCAACATGACATGGTTTAGATGATTTTCAAAAATCTTTGTGTCCTTGTGCTTTGGACGAAAGTAGCTTCAGCATTGGGTTACAGGCAGGTGGTCTTTACTAACAGACTGAAAATATTGTACCATGGAATATTAACATTCATTCTTTGTTTCATTTGATTTTATAACAGGATGTAATGCTAAAATCTTATATATTCTTTTTTTGTTGATGTATTTTCCAGTTCTGCAGCCAAACGCCTGGTCCACAATTGTCAAAAATGCACATGGTGGCGGCTAGGTGTCCAGGTCAATTCTCCTAGAGACTACACAGCCCTCAGACAGGGAGACTCTTCTTATTCACCTCCTCTGCTCTAGGCCCAGGAGAACTGATACAAGAGCTCAACAACCACCAATTTTCATTCAAATAGTTTTGAGTTCAAGCTTAATAAATATTTCAAGATATCTGAGTATCAGTTTAAGCATGAGTGTATGTTCTGCTTCCTAGCTTTGGACTTGGGTTGTATATTCATATTTTCCCATTCATAAAAACAGAGCAAACAGTGTTATTATCACTAGTGGGTTACTGGTTGTATTTTAACAAGTTAGAAAAGAGACATTTATTTTCTGAATCTATAAAATAAGTAGGTTGTATTGTTAAGGATAGCTTGCATTTATTTTAGCAGTATTTGTTTTTGTGGAATCTCGGTTTCACTGCAGAAAACCATGACACTTCTTGGGTTCAAATGTATATTTCTGTGCGTTGTAGAAAAAAAATAGACATGTATATACATGTAGCATACCTGCTAACCCAAAAACAAGTTCCTGTAAAACAGATGATATTGTATTCCCTATGAAACATGGTTTTGGTAAACAGACATTATTTCATATATGTATGTATGTATATACATATATATATATATATATATGTCTATTATACCTCACGTGAAAATCGTAAGCCGTGATTGGCTTACAAAGGTTGGCCATTCCATCATGTCCACTGGCAAAATGTCCACCGGCAAAACGTCCAACGTTCTCACTAGATCTACCGGCAGTCATTGTTGTTTTCATTGATTTTTTACCAAATTGGGGTTTGTTCGGTATAATAAAACAAATATGCCATGCCAGTGTGGGTATCCTGACGGAATGTCTCCCCTCGGGAGGATGGTTTTACCTCGGGCTCCGCCCTCGGGAAAACCATCCTCACTCTGGGAGACATTCCGTCAGGATACCCACACTGGCATGGCATATTTGTATAACATATATACACACATATATATATATATATATATATATATATATATATATATATATATATATATATATATATATATATATATATATAAATGTATATATACACACACAAACAAACATACATACTTACATAAGTGTGAACCATGAAATGGTTAATCATATATATTTTACTAATGAATATGATAAGTATGATGTGAATGCATCTGTATGAATACCTTGTATCTTATTTTTGACAGAAGTAAGATAGGTGGCTGAACACTTACTAAGATAGATATAGTAGCTGGACACACTTGTTGTCGGTAAAAGATGAAGTATTTTCTTTAATGTTGAGCTAATTGCTTTAAAGGAATTAGTTATGTCTTAAATTGAATTCTGATAATTCAGTGAAGCAAATACTCAGAATCACAGTTTACATAATAGGATTTTATATTGGTCTGAAATGTATTAAAGCTTAGAAGGTATAATTTCTCTTTTCTGAGACTTCCTCTACTCAAAGCGAAGGTTTACCTTATTTATATAGGAATGATCAATGTTTCAAAAACACCTTTTTGACTATGAACTTTTCCCAGATACCTTGTCATGGCGATATTGTTTCCAGGATTTGGTTCCTTAAGGGAAACCAGAGTTAAGTGAAGGGGATCATTTTAAAGAGGACCTTTTTGTTCTCAGTAAAGAATCGGGGTAGATTGTATTCAAAGTTTTAAGGTTTTAATATTATTGCATGGTGTCGAAAGTGGATTTGTGAGCATTGATTTCACAACGTGTTTAAGCATTTGACAAAGCATAATTTAGCTTTCCTAATGTGGAAATTTTAACTTACAAACATTGTGTAACCATTAAGATTTTGGCGAAGTCTTTTGGGAACATGTTGGGTTTCAGAGGTTTTATCTACCATAAGTACCTCTTACAAATAGATGTCTTGTACTAAAGAACAAACTTAAATATATAACCATAATTTAACTGATATTTTGAACCTTACATATATTTCTTGTTCTATTTTACCAGAGACCATGTATATTTGCATTCCATGTCATCACATCTTTTTGGTCTTGCCTCAAGGTGGTATTAGTTTCATGTGATATCAAATGATATGTTGATGATATTTGTTATTGTATTGTTGCTTGCAGTTTTGTTTAAAAATTGTTAGTGTTTATTGGTGTATGTTAGGAGTCACTTGCACAGAAGATTAGTCACTGAGTGACCAGTTGAGAATTGACTCATTGTTATAAAATGAACAAGGCGTCTGATATTTTTGAATCTTAATACTATTATTTTAGATAAAACTGTTTGCCTGTTTACAGAGGCATCTTATATTACTGTGTTTATCGGCATGTTTAGTAATGCACAAGTATGTACATTAAAATATACATCAACATCAATGATTGTGTAGTTGATACTTTCCTCACCTAATAGACTATATTGAGTGGAAAAGAATTACATTTCTAGATATTATGATCAAACATTTTTTTTACTTAAACGGCATTTTTGAAAATAGTCCTCATCAAAGTATGCCTTGCCATTCTGATAATTTAAACTGATGAGTCTCAATACAATTAAAACAAGACACGTTGCTAAATAATCGTTTATTCACATTACCAAGAACGAAATCCATAAATTTCATAAATCATGACGAGGTAGATACAGAGTATTAACTGTGAAAATATGCAAAAGTGCTCCATCAAAAGGATATCTCTATACCCCCCTTTAGATATTATCACAGAAAGCATTCAAATAGTTCAGAGAAACGGCAGGAATTTCAAGCTCAAGATCTTAGTTTATGCTATATTCTCTATTTATTCCTAGGTTTTATTTTCAAACGAAATCAAATTTAAATGATTAACATGCAAAATCAATCGTACATGTGATTACCCATGGTGGTTTCTGTGAAAGACACTAAGTAAGACTTTATAAAAGTGACTAAATCTAAGATATAAAATATATAGATTTGGCAAGTCTGAACTACTCAACACTTTTTTGTCATTTGAACCAAGGATTTCACAAGCAAACATACTACACAGGTTCCAAGAATCCTAGCCTTAATTTGCTCATGCCCTACCTTAAAATTGACAAGGCTTTGCTAAGTTGCATTCACTACATCTAAGATTCCTCAACTTTAAGACACAAACGCATCCCATTGGCTGAGCTTAGACACTGGTCCTCTTCCAATCACCAGCCACAAGCTGATACTTTGATAAGTCAGAACACTTTAATACTAAAGTCCTTTACTTAATAATCCCTTATATTGTAATGTCTATATATAAGCCCATAAAATCTGACACTTTCTACCTCTAGATATTATCTATGTCAACTGTGGGCAATTTCTACCTCTAGCTAAGGTTACCTTCAGGCAATCTCTAGTATGTTAACTATAATTACCAATCCAATCCACACATTCACTGTTCGAGTGACTAACCTAAGACTAAGTCAACACGCATACTCTTTATCCAGTCAGGTAAGTATAAAAACATCCACAATATGACAACTCTTACCCACTTAGGGGTATACAATACAAATAAACCAGCTTCATAAATCTAAATAAAAAATCAACTCATTCCCATCACAGATAGGTTACACCAGAATTCATTTGCTGTAAAAAATTAGCATTCTTTATTTTTGTCCGTAAATCAAGTGTACTACAGCATAGTCTAGTATCCTTATTTAATACTCATCACCCCTACTTATGATGGTAAAAATCATAGACATTAGAACAGAAATGGAATGATGACAGCTGTTTAGTATGGAAGCAATCATACTACATTCTAATACTGTCATCAACTTAAACACAACATGCTGAAAATGCCATAATGAAAATAATAACATCTAATTATTTCATTTTAGAATGTATTTGATTAAATTTTAAAGGCTATGAGTGCATTGGTGATCCTCACATATATTACTAATTGAACATAACATAACCCATACTGTTGAAAAATAGAATGCATATTTTACTAATTTTCTTTGACTAAGCTATATCAGTCAATACAAGATAGCTCAATAAAAACTTTGTAATACATGTTCATGAATTCTGACACATATTGGTATCAGCCCTCATTTACTAATACCATATAGTAGCTAACCATCATCTTTCCATTGTTGCAATAACAATAAAAAACATAATCAATACCATACCATAGAGTAATCATAGAATCCTTCAACTTTTCTCAATCCTCATGGCTGGACAAAAAAGCCTTCCCTTTCCCTATCTTCTGATATGATAAAAGATAATTAATCTTGGGACAATTCAAATGAAATGATATGGCTACTTTACCCGCAGATCTCAATAAATTAAACTTTAAGTAATACATGCCAGTTAGTGAGCAGCAATGTTTCGTACCACACCTATTAAGTTATACCCCTCCAAACAATTAATGCACACATAAAATGCATAGTTTCAGTACAAAATTGCATACATATCAACATAGTAATACTTGCTTGATAGACCACCTGTTAAATGACACCACCTGTCTATAAAGACCAGTCAAAAAAATACTGCAAGTGACAAATATACATACCTTCACTTGCTAGTCGAGACCATCTATCTTTACTGGACACATTTGAGTTATCTCTTAGGTGGTCTTCTTAACAGGTTTAATTATAATTAGCACTCGTTTCAGGCTCGGAAGTAAGCTTGGCACAAAATCAAAAAATACCATAGGTGATTAAAAAACAATTCATATCTCATGTCAGTCACAACCACCTGATTTTAAGAACAGCTTTTGAGTTCTCTCCTATGTGGTCATCCGTAGTAGTTCTCACAGTACTTCATACTCATTTCAGGCTCGGAAGTAAACTTGACATGAAAATCACAAAATCAGTTCAACGTTTATGCGGACCGTGGCACATGTTCGTATATAATGTATGGCACAATAACTATATATCTCCAATGATGAAAGAATGATCACTTTGGACACTGGTCAGGGGTGATGCACCTTCCCTGGTGTGGAACCTTGTCGCCCGGCACTGGCAGCCAGATATGATCACTTCGGACACGAGTCAGGTGTGATGCATCGTCCTTCATGTAGTACCTTGTCTGCCTGGCACTGGCAGCCAGGAATACACGGCTTAAAGCACTGTTCTGATATCACATCCAAGGGCTTGTCCTTGTTGGCACAGGTCCGGGCACAGAATGGTCCACACTCGTCAAACACAAAGCCGTGCTCCGCAGGACAACCAATGGCTGCAACGAAAAAACAAACCGGTTAGGTATATAGTGATACCAAACTTGAGTTCACTGAAAATAACTGTACAGGTGAACTTGGATATGACGGACCACTGTATGACAGACTTTTGGCTATGACGGACGATATGCTTGGTCCCAGTCCCATGCATATTAACTACATGTATTGGACCATGCATAGGACGGATTCCGTATGCCGGAACTCGGCTACCATGGACCAATATCACGGCACACACGATGCTATTTACTATGTAATTAGCATTGTGTATGACGGACAAACAAGTTTCTAGCAGTCGGCTTATTCTCGCCGAGACTAACACATGTGCTGAGTTACGTTCGGCCAGACAGAACTCAGTTAACATTGTCTGGTACTTCTCAGCAGACAAATAAATGTAAAATAAAAGTCCAGCCAGGCATATTCTTTCGCTGTTTTGACTTTTATATAGAGATCAACTGAGGTCCCCAATGCAATAAGATACACACTTGTATATGACGGACTAAGTCCATCATATGCGTATGACGGATTTTGCATATGACGGACCAATTTTCCTGGTCCCACTGAGTCCGTCATATCCAAGTTCACCTGTATTAACTCAAAGGTACACCTGATAAGTTATTGTGCATGGCAGGTTCAAAAGCCAGATAATGAATCAGAAGCTATATATAAGGTTTTTCATGAATATATTACTATATTATGGGGCTGACCACAAAATAAGCTGCACTGCACAACTTGTTCAAGTACAAACCAAAAGGGAGATTAATTTATCCTAAAAGACTTTTAGATTTAGTAAAGGAAGGTTAATAAATTGATTTATTTTAACACAAAAAATGTATGAGTCTTCCCTCATGTTGATCTCCTCAGTACAAAACAATATCAACCTTGCAACTCAAGTGGGCCCTTCTACCTACCACATAGTGATGTTGTCCTCCAGTTGAGTGCCACCCCAGCATTGGCACAAGCTAAAGCGTAGGTGGATAAGACGTCACATAGACATTCAGCATTCTCTGCACAGGAGCACATGTCGTAGACACATGCTGCATAGTAGGGCTCTGGGGAGATCACCCGATGGCAGCGCTGGAACTTGGGCGTCTGAAATAGGGAAAACATTACTCAGTCTCACAAAAAATGTACTACTAGCTAATAACTCTACTACTAAGAAATATATTTATATTGATAACTGGTATTTATATAGAAGAAATTCCAAGGTGAAATTCAAATAGTTTGACTGCTTGTATTATGCTATTGGTAAATTTGCAAATTACCTTCTTGGAGAATATCTAAAATTTCATTCAGCCGACAACCAATCACCTTCAGCAAGTTTTTCTAAGTTAGGAGGGATGTATGAATGGAACATATGTTGTGCAAAGGAATGACAAAATGAAGGGTCATTGCAAAATGTCAATGAGAATTTCAAATTTATATGAAATGTAAATGACAGCTTCTGTAACCAACCACAGCACAAGTATAGTACAAGATGTCAGCCTTGATTTCTGGATGTACAGGATAAATGCATGTACAAAGATATAGGTTATCTGACAAGATTTTACCTTCAATGCACGTAATAGCCTACCTTCATTGAATGCAGCACAAGATATTGGGATATACCTGGATATTGGGATGTATCGCAAAGAGGAATAGTTTATGGTACCTTAACTCTGGCTACACTACAAGATGTCAGCCTAGATATCTGTATAAACTGAATTTGAATAACCAATGTGACTACCCTCGAGTGATGCCAAACAATCACTCTGGATATCTTGACGGAATAATTGAGGGTACTTACCTTGAGTACAGCACATTTGGCATTGGCCATTTTCCGCATTCTAAAGCCAGCTTGAACACAGGGATCAATGTCTCTTGCAGACTGGCAGCTAGGAGGGCTGTCTGGCAGCTGAAATATACAACAAGTTATTGAAATCTAGAATGTGAATAACAACTAAAGGGGCTGAATTTGGACAAACTTAATGTAATCTGTGTTCACATAAAAAAGATAAGGGTGGATATTTGAGGAATAGAAATTTCAATGATTATTTACATTAAACATTTTTTTACCTAAATGAATATAACGAAAATACTAAGATTAACAAACTATAAAAACTACTTCTAACAAACACCTAATAATAAGACCCATGAGACCATATAACACAAATATGATTCAATATATAAAGGATATGACATACACAACTTATTGGATAAAAAATATTGAAATCCAATCACAAAATTCAATAGAAGTGCTAGTTAATTATACCCTTATACTTGAGCTCAATGAAAAAGAAGAGAAAGTGCACATTTGGAATTAGTACAAAACCCTTTTTTCTAAACTACCAAAAGACCACCAATGAGAAAGTAAGGGAAGAGAGTGGGAGTGAGAAAATATTCAACAGTTCAAACTCAAACAGAAGTTTCCACCAGCATAAAGCATAACTGAAAGCAAAGGTAACTGAAGTAACACCCAATAATGTCATGCAGTAGAACACATTTAAACCTAGAAAAAATTCACTTTCACCATAATATAAAATATTCAAATAAAACACCATGTTTCAATACTTAGTATCCATTCTAGCCATGTTTTACTACCCAATATTCACTCTCACCAAGTTTCAATGCTTAATATCTATCATTGTCATGTTTTAATATTTAATACTTATGATCTTCATGTTTCAATATTAAATATCTACAATCCCCATGTTTTAATACTTAATTTTGCCATCATCATGTTTAAAATTTTATATTTGTTATTGCCATGTTTTATTATTTAATACCTACTATCACCATGCTTTACTATTTGATATTTATTATCATCATGTTTTAATAGTTCATATTTATAATCAACAGGTCTTAATACTCAATATTCACTATCACCATGTTTTAATGCTTAATACTTGCTATCACCATGTTTAATACTCAATACCCATGATCACCATGTTCCAGTACCCAATATTCACTATCACCATGTTCAATACTAAACACTACATACCAAATTACTTCCAACATGTTTGGTAGGATCAGAGTCATTACTGAATTATAAGCATAAATTCAACAAATATTTGATATGTTCCTTGTGTGAAATCATTAGTTAAGTAAGATGATTACAACACTTTAATAGTGTCATAGTTAGAACTGTTGCTGCTTTCGTACCAACCGCGCTCAATATTTTGCTTTTAAATAATTCATTTTTTCTAGTACAAATCAAATTAAACACTCATTTGAAAACAAATGATGTTGCATAATTGATAATGGAGAAGTAAGGATAATTTATGTCTTCAAACAAATTCATGGAATGGGAATCAAAACAAGTCAAAATGGCACATCAATTCTTTTCAATGTGAGTGTACCCCTGTCACTCCATACAAAACCATTACATAGAGACTTGAATATCAGGATGACATTGGTAGAAAGCTAGTTTCATTTGTGGCAAAAAAACATCAAATTAATATAATATTATATTAACAGATAATAAGGAAGACAGTACATTTATCTAGCTGAAGTTCTACAGGAGACACTTCACACAGAATATCAGATTAGTCATTTTAATCAAGAAGGGTTTTTTTTCAAGATAGATCAAAGATTTTTTTCTTCATCATGAAAACCATCAATGTTTGAAAAAAGTGAGAGGTATTTTTTCTGCTTACCTTCCAGCTGTTACCAAAGACTGCCTCTGAACTGGCAATATGTCCCGACCTGGTCCTCATGTCATCTTGGGGAAAACTGTTGAAGTTCCCACACAGACCACACAACTTTTCCTTGTACGACCCTGGCACACTGATCTCTGCATAGCTGTCTCCTGTCCATAAGATCTGCACATACAACAATCAAACACTTAATTAGTTCCATAACAATCATCTCTTCAAAGTAACACAGAGTCCAAATATCTCATCTTTGTAAGACCCTAGTATAAACACTTTTATATCGATGTAGTCATGTATCTATACATGCACTAATGTAACAATGAACTGGATAAATTTCAATCAACCTATCAAAATTTACAAGGAGATAAACATCTGTTGAAGGTACCCTTATCTTTTCCGGAATTAATATATACATATAAGTGTCAAAAGGAGCCACACCATACATACAAATGCATACAGGGAATATGAGTCCTCTGTCAAAACAGTCAAAACAGTGTAACCAATAGTATATAAATGCATTCATATTGATTTATAATTTGTCAAATCTGACCTGGTGTTCCTGTGTTCTTCCCAAGCTTACCTTGACTCCCAGGTTAGTGTTGACATGCACCACATGGCCATTCTTCTCTATCATGAGCACAGACTCTCTCAGGTACGGCAGTTTTACTTCAAAACCATTCACCTGAAACATCATTAAAACATAACCATAAGCAAGGTTATAAGGATCAGTAAAGTCTACTTGCATGTATTCAAAACCAAGTGGAGACGCATAACAGAACCTACCAGGTAGAATTTAAGGTAATATCCTACTATGCTAGATGTCTGAACATAAATTTTAGGAATGCTAAAAAGGAACTATGTAGGGTTGCTGCATTTGGCCAATATCAACACTCATATCATAACTTAAACTAGAGTTTGAAACACAATACCGCATTGCCTCAGGTTATAGGAGATAATTTACCACAAGGAGGCTTTTTTAAGGACTGTTTAGGGCTCTTTTTAGGATGTTAGTTTACACTTACCTGTACTTTACTTTTTTGCAGTAAGTCCACCTCTATTCTGTCTATATGCAGTTTAAGATTTTTTACCCAGGACACTTCTCCAAACGACCCTCTGTCATCATGTTCAGCTTCAAGTCTAGCAAGAAATATAACAGCAAAAGATGTTACACATGGAAAAGCACCAACAGCATCAGGAAGGTTGCATCAACAAAAGATACCTCTTAACTCAGTATTAGGAGAAAAGTAAACACAATTCGACCCCTGGTCTCTGCTGGATTAGACCAATAAGCTGATGCTGATCCAGAAGAACAGAACTGTTAAACATTCTAATATTCACTTTTCCACCAACAAGACATCAAGCTTCCAGCATCATGTGCCAGCAGTGAAGAAGCTGGATAAGATGACTGTAGGTGGCTTACTGCTGAGTAGACTGTGAAGGCTAGGACAAAGTAGTGGAAATACCCAAACAAACAAACTAATTATTCAGTTATATAAAGTGTATTCTGCAAATCTGGAGCAGGTATTATCCCATTTATGTATCTATAAATATCACAAAAACCTGACAAATCTTTAAGAATTTTTTTTTTAAGGAAAATGTTAATCAGAACTACAACAACTCCTATCCTCCATATATGTTTATGATTCATGCTATATTCCAAAGTTATTTTCAAAAAGTATCACAGACCCAGATGCCATTTTCAAGGAAAACACCAAGCAAATGTGAGGAGAATGCCTACCTGAAAGTGTCCCTCTCACAATCTTGTGCCATCACATATCTGCAGGTGCCTTGGAAGTGTATGGTTTGACCATCAAAAGTCCTGTAGTGAGGGTCTCCATATACCACACATGTGGCAGGCTCTGAGACAAGAGAGAAGATGAATTAAGCGTTTCGGTATCATTGATTGCAATAAGAATTTTTAGATGTATCCTATGATTGACTTCAATCTTGAATTAAATTAGATTTAGTTCTTTGGGTAAAGAATTTACTGTTGTTCCCTATAAATAAAAGAAATTGAATTCTTTAACCCATTTCATTCGGGATACGACCGGATCGGTACCTACCCATTACATGCGGGATACCGATCCGGTCGTATCTCCAATTTCCACCAGCGGCGTTAATAGGAGGTGGCGCCGCGGGTGCTGATCTTATTAACTAATCTAGCCCAGCTCTCCTGTGTTGGAGAGCTGGAACTAGATCTACAACTTGGCGAAATCTCACGCCAAAAGTGCGACGAAAAGGTAGGTTTTGAGGAGGTTGAAGACAGCGCAACGATCCGGGAGTCTGACAGCAGCGATATCAAAGTCACGTGTATTGAACCTGATCGTTGCGCTGTCTTCAAATTGTGAATTTTTGATGAAATCAGTAAAAGAACTGACTGATTTCATAAAACATAGATCGTATTCATCAAGATGGCCGCCTCGGTGATTTTCATCGTTATTCTGGCGAGTTTTTTGGGGAATATCTTCTATTTTTCAATGGCCAAACATGAAATACCGTTAAAAATTGATGTTTTCAAAAAAAATAATGTGTTTTTCTCGCCACCGTTCGAAATTTTCTTGTTGTTTGTGGGGGGAAATTGATAAAAACAAACATAGAGCCACTTGCTGCCGCTAAACACGCAGAGGATTATAAAATCTTAAGTTGAGATATGTGTTCCTCCAATGTCAGTGTTTTGATAAAAGAAGGGGTGTTTATTTAGTGGAAAAAGTCAGCGTTTTATGACATTTGCAACATTGCCCAGATCTGGGGAGCTAAGTAGGTCAAGTAGTGGCAGAATGTAATGGGTTAAATGTAACCTATTTCCTTGAATTACTTGAATGCTGATTTCTAACCTTAGTCTAACCTTGTTTGAGGAATTCAATGACTTTATAAACAATAGCTGGTAGTCTCTGACCAACCATATCTATATTTATTGAGAAGGGTGATATGTATTTATACTTACTAGGTATGCACTTGGGGCAACAGAGTCCTGGATCAAGAGTGGGGGTCTCATCAGATTCACACAGGAGAGGTGGGCATCTCTGAGTGGTGCAGTTCACCTTGCTGGCCACACAGCTACAGTTACTGCACTCATCCTGTACCCAGTGTGAGCCCGCCTACAACAACAACAACATTAGAACATCATCTTATCTCATCAGATTCACACAGGAGAGGTGGGCATCTCTGAGTGGTGCAGTTCACCTTGCTGGCCACACAGCTACAGTTACTACACTCATCCTGTACCCAGTGTGAGCCCGCCTACAACAACATAATCAGAAATTACCATCCTACTAGGGAAAAGCTGAGTATCCAAGAAAAAACACCGACTAGCAGGCCTCTTACCTGTATGGTCAGGTAATGGTGATTTGGATTTGGATTTTAAATTTCGTTTTTCATCACTTTTTTGCCATATTAGGCTGAGGTTGTGAATGGTCAGATGTTAATGGTGGAAGAAAATCATTGTTCCAGTGAAACCACAACCTAACTCTGAGTAACCAGCAACTCTCTCACATGCCCTAGCTGAACCTAGGAAGTGGTGAGAGATACCGGGCAGTCAGTGCCTTAGAAAACTCAGCCATCAGGGTAGGCCCTCTCAACTAATGATGAACCAATAACCCTGTGCAGTGCTGAGACAAAGCAAACACTTGCTGAGCACTGTGGTAGACCACTCTGCCATCAGCGAAGCCACATCAGCAATGAAATGCAAGAAGACAATCCCTTCAAATATTTTAGGTATAATGAATCAAAGATTTGCGTGATATGTTCAATTCTTCTTTGGAAGAACAGTTTTAAGCTAAATTCATAAATTCACCAACAGATGTCAGTAAAACATACAGTGTCTTATAGAAAATGTCTTCCCCATACCGAAAAATGATCGGGATGCTGAGTTAGTTTTGCCCCATAGCTAGAGCACTGGTAGAGATATAGAATTATTGTTACCCTATAGTTCAATAACTGATACATATATTGAATTAGTTTTGAGTAAGTTTTGACCTTCTTTAAAGAACGATAAAGAGATATTGAACCATTTTTGCATCATAACTAAAGAATGAATAATAATATTGAACAGGTAGCATGCCTTGGTTGTTTGAAGAAGCCTTACCTGGTATGTTTTTCCCTTGAAGGTGCACATGAGTTGAGCGGGGTCGTGGCAGACAGGACAGCACTGGCCTGGAGGAACGTACTGGGTCCAGCCACTAGGACACGCTTTCATCACACACTGGATGGCACGGCAGGAAACCACTCCTCTCTGATACAAATACAAAATAAGCTTGGTCAAATGTACAGAACATAAATGCACATGAACAGTTATGTGCATAATGCATTTGTGGAAATTAATACATGTCTGTAATTGGTAACATCTACATGGCACTAACTATGTCTGCTTTTAAAATAAGTTAAAACATTCAATGCAGAATATATCTAATTCTAAGATGAAATAACCTTACTCTGTATATAAACACACACATATATATATATATATATATATATATATATATATATATATATATATATATATATATATATATATATATATATATATATATATATATATATATATATATATATATACATTCATATGCATGCATGTCATACTTACATTGCACTGGCAAATGACACAGGGATCATCAGGTTTGGTCCATGATTGCTGATCAATAAACTGCATTCCATTGTGTTCACAACCTGGAATTTAATCAAACATACAAGTAATTATGGTGATCAGAGGCAGCTTCAGGAATTGAAAATGACAAGTGTACACCATTGGATATTCAATTTGGAAATAATCTATTGGGTTCATATAATGATGTTCCACTCTACATGAAGTTCGCAGAATCCTATACATTTATTCCCTAGCAGGCACTTATTTGTTGCATGTTTTCAACTCCCTGGGGAGCTATCAATCTCAACGGCTATTTAAGTTAAGTAAACCAATATGCTAGGTACTGATATCACAGCAAGGTGTAATGAGGCAATGGGAGATTCAAAGCAAAGTGTCCTAGCCAGGAATCAAAACAGATGTCCCTAATATAATACTTAACTCAATGAGCTTCTTAGATCTCCCTCCAATTCAAGTTGAAAACCAATGATAATTTACAACAAATGTGCCAAGCAGTAAATAATATATCTCACAAACTTACCTGTACACTTTGGGCAGCACTCATCAGGTGACTGTATCTGTTCAGAGACAGGGCAGGTAAGATGTCTACACACCTTACGTTCACACACCCAATTATAGGCCGCCTGAAACACACAACCAAAAACAATGCGTAAGTTATACCACACACCACACATCATAAAGAGTGGGAGTCATGTGCAACACCTATGGTGATACACACACCTGCCCATGAAATTTGATTTGATATTTACCAATCAGACATGATCGGTAAAAATAGATTTGGCAAATTCTAAAATTGTGCAAACCAATATTTTTTTTTAACCAAAATCACCCCTAAAAATTTGAAATTACCTGTTCTACAGTATTCATCTTGGTCTTGTAATGTAATATTGCCATGCTATTTAAACCATTAATTTGTTATCAATGAACAATAGAACAATAGATTTACCTTGCAGGTACAGCTATAGCAGGGATCATCTCCAGGCTGTATCTCTTGGCCAATGTGCTCAATGCTGCAATTACTGCCAACTAAAACATAAACAGCAACATTATATTAACATACTGCACATCTGGGTTTAAATGTCTCAATGAGTGCAATTTTGGTTTGGTAATTAAACAACTTTGCATTACGACTTTGCATTATATCTGTATGAGCATCTAACCAAGCTCTGTTTATTCTGTAAACCTAATATTTCCATCAATATATCAACCAGCAACACATGCAGAATAATAGTTTTCTCTATTAACAGTCTTTCCTTAGTTCAAAAATTCAGCATGATGGATAATGATTTTAGTTGAAGAAAACTATTTTTGATCTACATCTCAATGAAAAATGCTATATCCTATAGTAAAAAATACTCATAAAGACTTACATCCTGCACACTTTGGGCAGCACTCGTTTGCCAGAGGAGGCAACACCTGCTCTTGGGGACAAGTCTGCATGCTGGGACACACTTGATGGATACACTTCATATTCCCATCCTGAAAAGTATCATAATCCGCTATATGAAAACATATTATGAGTACGAAAATGTTATAGATCAATTATGTATCACTGATTTATTGTTCAATTACAAATACACATTTGTTGATAAAACATGTTACAATAAACCCTTTCAGTGACAAATATCATTCATTATTTTTGGGTAAAAGATTCTCCAAATAATATTATATGGATCAGAAAGCCAATAAGATATCTAATATATTGCAGTCCATGGTACAATTGGAACTTTCCGTGACTAGTTACACAGAATGCTAGCAACAAACTACAGCCATTGGCTATAATTAACAAAAGTAACAATGTTTGTAATTGTACCATTTTAGATATTTCAAATTATCTGATACTCTATTATAGATATAAACTCAACAGCAAGTACATCCTTAATACATATAGGAGTAAGAAATGTCAAGATTTTTCTATTTTAAATTGATGACTAGCATCCCGGGACAGTTAGTAGTGCAGCTAAGCCATTATACAGAACATTGCAAAACTAATTTACAACATCATGAATAATGCCAAGGCACCTGCATGCATTGAGAGACGGTAATATTTACCAAATATTGAAATATATTTGAAAACATTTATAATTATAATACTTAATTAATCATTTTTGATAAATAGTTTATATTATATTAGGCTTGTATTGATAGGGTAGAGTATGAATGTTACCTCACAAGTGCAGACATCACATGGGTTCCCACTGGGAGTAAAAGACTGCCCATCCTTGTAGGTGATTCCATTATAACTACAGCCTGAAATAGGTAGAAAGAACATTCAGAGATTATTTGGCATGCAACAATTAGCCATATTGCACGAAAAGTATTGGTTCTGAATATTTCATATGACAGTTAAGATGATGGGGAAGAGCAAAAAAGATGATGATTACCATTTTCTAGTTATTTCAATTATTTCTAAATCATGGATTTCTACATTTTTATATTCATACTATTTTCAAAATATCAAAAATACTTATATTCTCATTTACGTATGATATTTGTTACCATACACAATGTGATATACTATGAGAGAACATAACATTACATCATAATATAAATATTACCTGGGCAGACTGGGCAGCATTTTCCAGGCAGTGGCTTAGGGTTGACACATGGAGTGATGCAGGTGAGTTCAGTACAGGTGACCACGCTCTGCACACAGGAACACGACATGCACGTGTCCGCCTCAGAGATCCACAGCGCCCCCTCTGAGTACTCCTTGCCCTCGTACACGCAGGCCTGGCACTTCTCGCAGCACTGGCCCGGGGGCGTGACGCGCCGAGGACAGGTCAGCGCAGGGCACGTCTGGGAGTCACACAGGACGTTACCGAGACTGCAGCGACAGGTGCGGCATGGGTCAGGTTGGAAGGTTTGCCCGTTCTGGTAGAGGCGATTCTCGAAGCGGCAGTTGTGGCACTCGGGGCAGCACTGCCCTGGCGCAGGGTGGAGACACCTGGTGTGGCAGGGGGGAGGCACACACACGACATCCCCACTCTGATACACAAAATAGAGCGAGAGAATGATTACTATACTGGCATGGTAATATCTGGTATCAAGGGGAAAAAATGAAGACAATGTCCCTAATGTAATCTTCTTCAACTGCAAAACACATACTTCAATCAGACAAATATACGCCATATCTGCAGTGGGTCCATATTTTATCTCTCTCTTAATTCTCAGTCTCTATTTTTCATTATTATTTTTTTTTATATTGAATACTTGATGTCTTCAATTTGGATGGATGAAATTTGCAAAAATGTTTTTCCATAAAATATCTTCACAAATGCATATATGAGTAGTGCAACTGACCTGACAGGTGCACTGTTTACAGGTATCAGTGGGGTGTGTGAACCTCTCCCCGTTGCTGTGTACCTCTCCCAGGAAGCGGCAGTCCTCACAGTGGGGACAGCAGTCCTCCTCCACCGGGTGGCGGCACGGCGCGTGGGGGCAGCTCTTCCGCTGACAGTAGACCGACCCCTCCCTACAGTGGCACTCCTGACACTCCTCAGGCCTCGCAAACACCTGGTTGTTCCTGTACTGTACCTCCTCATACAGACAGTCTCCACCACACTGGGGGCAGCACTCACCAGCTACAGGGTGCCGGCATACAGGCTGAATAGGAAAATATCAATTATAGATTATAGATGAAATGATAAATCTACAAACTGAAGACGGCAATGAAAACTTACAACTCAATACCCATAGATAAGAAACTGTACTCACAACCATTTCTTTTCTTTTGATAATAGATCTCTAACAAAGAGTTATATACTCCTGTATTTGGTGTGTCTCCATATAAAAGATTTTAGCACGGGACTATGGCTTTGTTAGAAGTAGGTTCCTTTTCAGCCAATTGTAATTGGTTATAAATACCTTCTTTAAACTTTGTGCCTGCTCCTATTGGGAACTCCTTGGAACCTCTTTATTAGTTAGTATGATTAGATGGCAATGAAAATTGAGAAACTGCTGATTCAATTCTAAATATAATTAGTTGAGTGTCTTACTCTTGTACATGGCTTCTTCTTGCATTCGATATCTCCATAGAGACAGCGACATTCCTTGCAGGGGGAGGAGCTATCCTGAAACACCTCTCCGTTCCTGTACCTGTTGTTGCCATGGAAGCAGCCATCACACTCGTCACAGCATTTACCCTGGACAGGGTACCTGCAATTCACCTGAAAAGGGAGGTAGGCGGTGTAAATCAAATGGACATCCCTTCTTATATAAACATAACTGTTACATCCAAACCTCACTTCCCAAAGAAACATTTTCCTTCATGGCCATTTTACTGTATCCCAAGATAACATGAAGGTACATTAAAATATTGAGATCTATCTGGGTCTTAGGAATGGTACTAGGCTTTTAAGAATTAATGAGGTGCACATAAGTCTGATAACCTCATTATAATGTAATATTAGTTTGTCCTAATTATGAGGGATGCTTTTAAATATTGACTTGTTGAATGAGCAGATTTTAAAAGTTCTTCAGTAAGGACACAATTCATGTGGAGTGCTTCAAACATCTTTTCTACAGAAATGATCCACATATGTTTATGAAACCTTTCAGTGGCATATGATATGATATAGCTTTAGTGGATGTTTTTCAGTGGAAAAGTCTGTAGATGAGATGTAAGGTTTGGCAAAAAGTCTTACAGCAGGACAGGTCTTCAATCGGCAGCTGATGTCACCATGGTGACAGGTACATTCTTGGCACTCCTCCTCCGGATCAGGAAACATCTCTCCGTTCCCGAACTTCTGGTTGCCATAGAAACAGCCATCACACTCCTGGCAGCACGCCCCCTGGATGGGGTTGGCACAGGTGACCGGCGGGCAGACAAGGGGGGTACACTGGACACTGCCCCTCTGGCACACACAACTCCTACACGGGTCAGACCTGCTGGAGAACTGCTGACCATCCTGGTACACATCTCCATCATACTGGCAACCTAGAACGCACAGAACAACAGTTTATAATAACAAAAACAGTTCTCTAGTGCTAACAGTATCATACAGACACCTAGAAGGAAGAAAACAACAGTTTAATATTATTACTGTTCTCATGTGCTAGCGGTATCATACTGGCAAACTCAGACAATGAGAAATCGACCAATTTATTATAATTACTGTTCTTCTGCAATAACAGCATGAAAAATAGATGGGATACCTTAAAAGACTTTAGTAGATGTTTTTTTACTAATGCATTTTATCTGGGGTTATTGTAGGATGTCTTCTATTGCAGGTGGTCTCTTTAATCAGGTGGCCTTTTAATCATGCTTCAATGTTTATTGAACACTGACTTACTCTGCACACACACACGTCTCACAGCGGTCTCTGTAGTAGGTTTGAGTGTAGATTGAAGTCTGACTTACCGTCACATGTTTTGCAGCACTCTACCTCCCGTGGGTGGGAGCAGGAGACAGGAGGACAGACCTTGCCCTGGCACTGCACCCTGCCCTCCCGGCACACACACGTCTCACAGCGGTCTCTGTAGTAGGTTTGAGTGAAGTCTGACTTACCGTCACATGTTTTGCAGCACTCTACCTCCCGTGGGTGAGAACAGGAGACTGGAGGACAGACCTTGCCCTGGCACTGCACCCTGCCCTCCCGGCATACACATGTCTCACAGCGGTCTCTGTAGTAGGTTTGAGTGTAGATTGAAGTCTGACTTACCGTCACATGTTTTGCAACACTCGACCTCCCGTGGGTGGGAGCAGGAGACCGGAGGACAGACCTTGCCCTGGCACTGCACCCTGCCCTCCCGGCACACACACGTCTCACAGCGGTCTCTGTAGTAGGTTTGAGTGTAGATTGAAGTCTGACTTACCGTCACATGTTTTGCAGCACTCTACCTCCCGTGGGTGGGAGCAGGAGACAGGAGGGCAGACCTTGCCCTGGCACTGCACCCTGCCCTCCCGGCACACACACGTCTCACAGCGGTCTCTGTAGTAGGTTTGAGTGAAGTCTGACTTACCGTCACATGTTTTGCAGCACTCTACCTCCCGTGGGTGAGAACAGGAGACTGGAGGACAGACCTTGCCCTGGCACTGCACCCTGCCCTCCCGGCATACACATGTCTCACAGCGGTCTCTGTAGTAGGTTTGAGTGTAGATTGAAGTCTGACTTACCGTCACATGTTTTGCAACACTCGACCTCCCGTGGGTGGGAGCAGGAGACCGGAGGACAGACCTTGCCCTGGCACTGCACCCTGCCCTCCCGGCACACACACGTCTCACAGCGGTCTCTGTAGTAGGTTTGAGTGTAGATTGAAGTCTGACTTACCGTCACATGTTTTGCAGCACTCTACCTCCCGTGGGTGGGAGCAGGAGACAGGAGGGCAGACCTTGCCCTGGCACTGCACCCTGCCCTCCCGGCACACACACGTCTCACAGCGGTCTCTGTAGTAGGTTTGAGTGTAGATTGAAGTCTGACTTACCGTCACATGTTTTGCAGCACTCTACCTCCCGTGGGTGGGAGCAGGAGACAGGAGGGCAGACCTTGCCCTGGCACTGCACCCTGCCCTCCCGGCACACACACGTCTCACAGCGGTCTCTGTAGTAGGTTTGAGTGTAGATTGAAGTCTGACTTACCGTCACATGTTTTGCAGCACTCTACCTCCCGTGGGTGGGAGCAGGAGACAGGAGGGCAGACCTTGCCCTGGCACTGCACCCTGCCCTCCCGGCATACACATGTCTCACAGCGGTCAGCCGGGTTGCTGAATCTCTGCCCCTCAGGGATGCGGCGGCCCTGGAAGATACACACCTCCTCTCGACACTGGGGGCAGCACCGTCCGCGCGGAACCTCGGGATTACGGCAGGTGACTGGAGCACAGGTCTGGGTCTGGCACACAACTGATCCATCCTGCAGGAGAAAAAGAGTTATAATTAAGACACGTAACCCAAAACAACACTGGGAGCAGAACTGGCCACAGGGGAACCTGGGATTCTGACAGGTTACAGAAGAACATTTCAGGGTCTGGCACACAACTGCCCCTTCCTGATTACGAGAAGCAACTGATGTATTACATTAAGTACCTGATATAGTATCCCCATCTTAAATGATACAATATTTTTGTTCCATTCAATATCAATATTTGGTATCATATATAGTACTGTTACTGACCCCTACTCTTAGATATATATACTCACTTTCCACCCTGGCCAAAAGCTGTACATACCTCACACTTGCAATGTTGACAAGCATCATCAGGGTCCACGAAGGCCTGTCCATTTCTTATCCTCCTGGTCTTGTAGAGACACTCCTGACACGTCGGGCAACAGGCGCCCCCAGGCTTATAGGGGTGGGTACAGGGTGCTGGATCACAGGGCTTCTCTCCACACTCAACCCTTCCTGCCTGCTCATAGAAAGACATATATTACTACAGACAAAGAGAGATTAATTTTGGGGTTGAATAAATCATTTGGTAATTTTGCTCTGAGAAAAAATGCCATAGGTGGGACTTCGGGTTAAGGCAGTCCTACGTCAGAGTTTAAAAAACAAAAAATCATATCATACTGCACTACATAGTTTTTTTTAGTTTTTTTAAAATTTGCAGCTCATATCTCAAACAGTAAATAATGGCAATTAAAAACATCACCACAATAATTCAGAAAATCAATTGCAACTAACCTTTCTCATACCTTTGAACAATAGGTGGTTTGCAAGAAATTGCAAAGTAAAAATAATATATTTTAATATCAGGATTGTCTAGTTAGTCTAACCCCAGGTCACTGGTAGCTTTCCAACATGCTTCAAGCTGTATTCCAATAAGGATCTTTTGGCAGTGATGAGAGACAGCAAGAGGTCAATGGCATTATATGAGAAGTGGTGAAAGATGCCTCTGTAATGCAAGTAATAAACCAGTGCAACCATAACTGACCTGACATGAGCATTCCTCGCATGGGTCCAGTCTTGAGGGGAATCTCTGGCCTTCAGTGTAGGTCGTTCCCTGATAGGTGCAGCCCCCGCACACAGGGCAGCAGCTGCCAGGTGGCAGCACTGGATCGGCACAGCTCACCGGGAGACACGGCGTCGGGCGGCACTGCATGCTGCCTGAAACAACACAGTCAAAAATAATGGATTTCATTGTTGCAAGGAAACACACTAACTATTTTTACTTTTATTTACCAACATTTGGAAAACATACTTTATATTTTATGAATAATGTTTGAAATTACAAATGAGATCAAGGTTACATACATCTTACTGTTGAATGGAGAAATGTGGATTAAACAAATGAATCAGACTTCAAATAGACATGCCAATAAATGTACAGCATTAGTGAAGAATGCAGAGGTTAACTTTTTCTGAGTATTGAGGGGTACATACTAGTACCTCGAAGAGACAGAATCTTATAAGTGCCTTTCCAAGGGACCTAGAACGATTCAAGTACTTCAGATTTTCTTATTAGGATTTCAAGTGGTCATAATAACTACCTGAGCCTAGGTAGTAAATAGCAAAAGGTGCCATGAACTGCAGGGAACCGACAGGTAAGATATCAGAAGTAAACCTTTGAGATTGGTTCAGCTTACCTGAGCGACAGTGACAGGTGGTACATCGTTCCTGGCTGGGCACCTGCTGGTTATTCCTGTAGACAACACCTTCAATCAGGCAGCCTACAATCAAAATCACAAAACCATGAATTGACTAGCTCCAGTCAGAATTGGTGAGATGGGAATTTCCTCCAAGCACCTAGTAGTAACCATTGAATGTTTATGATTCAGTAATTTAGCCAATTATAGATCAAAGTAATGCACTGGTGCAATGGTGCCCTTCCAGAATACCTTTACTCAAAAAGGGGGGTTGAAGAAAATAATCATTTTTATTAATTGGTGACAGACAATTGCATCAGCTGAAATACTTAACTCATAAATGCCTTGATGAGTGCTGTCTGAGCCTTTGATTCTTTTGAAATAACTAAATTTTAGCATGGTTCTACAAAATGCTTGAAGGAGAGTCAGTGTAAGTGATCAACATTTTCATTCAAATATTTTTAGAAAATATTTTAGTCAAGACGCAGTAGTCAGTATATTAATGGGCACAGCAGGCCTGAAAAGGCTAAAAACTTAGGCTGCTGGTGGCTAATTTGGCCAATACAAAATGATGCAAAATCCTAAAAACAATGACTGAAACCATGGGTAAAAGAATACTTACTGTCACACCTAGGGCAGCAGTCCCCAGGCAGAGAGGCAGGATTGGAACATGCCACTTGACAGTCGGCCCTCCTGCAGTCTATCCTGCCCTCCCTACACACACACGTGGCACACTTATCACTCTGGTCAGTCCACTGCCCACCATGGTCATGCTTCACTCCTCCACTGTCAATACAACCTGGACCAAGAATAAATTCATTTCAATAATGCTAATTCAACATGGCGGCAGCATAGTTTTTGTTTGTTTCAAACTGTTCATTCCATAATAAGGCAGAACTGCTATTCCACAATCTTGTGCAAATTTGGTCAATGCACATCAATGTATGCATCAATGTGCATAGGTTTGCATTACTGCAATTCGCATATGTTTACCACTGGTAGGGAATAAGAAGTGCTAAATATATACAGGTTTCAACGAACAGAGGTGCTCTATCAAGCATAATCAACATTAAATTCTTAGAAGAAAATGTCTTTGTTGCTTACTTCTACATCGCGGGCAGCATGAGGTGGGGTCTGTCTCGGTCAGTCTACAGCGCAGGGCGGGGCACGTCTCCGCTGACCGGCACTGGACGTTCCCTCTGCGGCACTGACACTGCCGACAGACACTGCCCTGCTGGACAAAGGTGCTGCCGTCTCGGATAACCTCCCCCTCATACAGACAATCTGAAATCAGCAGCATAAAAAGAGTGAGTGTTGGTCAAATACATTTGCAACATATAAAACAGTGAATCATATTTTAAGGAAATTAAACCATCCATGCCAGGGTAGTAAGTTGACTTCACAAACACTGTACATATGGAATCAATTGATTCATTATATGTTGCCAATTCAACGAAATGAACATTCCAGCCACCTATGGAAAATGGGTTTATGAAGGTCCTATACATCAGTTAAAAACATTTCTTTGTTTTAACTGAAAACAAAGGTAATAAGAAACACTAAGAATCAAATCAAATAATGTGTCCAAATCAAGTATGAACTAAAATCTTTACTGCTAAAATAATTGTGCACAAAAACTATGCAGGTGTTTAAATTGCATGAAGCCTTTTCTAATATAGCACTTTTAAGCCAACACAATTAGAATTTATATCTAAATTGGGCTAGAATAATTTTTCTACCATTTATAAATAAAGTGTTAGTAACCTGAAATGCTAAATCAGTACCATGTGTAAAACCAGCCCTGAGAAATGCAAAGTCACTGTCAACTGTCTCAGATACACTAGCCAGGTGTCTAACCACAGGCCATGTGGAGAGTTGTCACACAATGAGCTAGTCCACTAGACCATGGGGGAAGACCCACACACTGTGCATACCAACATATGACAAATGACAGAAAATTATAAGTATAACACCACAAAATGGTCAGGCATATACATTTTTTGAATATTTCTATTAAAAAACATAATTTACAAATCGATTCAATATTTAGTCCTTTACTTTATGCATGTAAATAAAAAAGCAAATTAATCTTGTAAGCTATTGAGCTTTAAATGTTATGTATCAGTCAATCTAATAACCTACACTTGTATATCAGGCTGTGTGCGAGTTCTAGGGACAGTGAGGACTTTTCAGAATAAAGTGCTGTATTTAACTGACAGTAAAAGAGAGTTGGGTTAAATATATATGGTAAACAGTTCCTGTTTGAAGCTCAAACTCATTCAAGTCATATGCAGTTAGTCTGGTTACTATTTTAGACAACAGCTCTGTAGAGAGTATAAATTATTAGACTGTGCTCCAAATATGACTAGTCAGATTGAGGGTTTTTAAAGTTATGTATAAAATGGCCAACTAAAATGCAGTGTATTGCTGGCAACTTTAGCAGGCAGTCACAATATGGTGACTGACATTTTCCTCTGCAAAAATTAAAACCTTACAGCTGCAAGTGGTTCTTTAATTAGATACTTCTTTGACCAAATATCTTCTTGATAATCTTTAGAGCTTCTGTGATCATAACTAAATTAAGCTTTAAACATCCTTTTAGTAACCCAAAAGCAACATACTGATTTTGTTCATCAACTTTACAGAGGAATATGTACCTATTGCATAACATATTATGTGACACTAAAATGCAAATAAAGCAGTGTGGGGATAGCATATTGAAAGAACAATTTTTTAGTTAACTGAACATATAAAATGTATTAGAAAAGTTAAAATCAACCAATAACAGTTATTTCTGCTGCAAAAGTTGAACCTGTAATAAAGAACATTATTAATGTTAAAATAAAGGCAAATACTGTGCAGTACATACTGACCAATTCAAATACTTACATAGCGTGCAATAAACCAAACCGCTTGTAGAACCAGCAACAGTCACTCTATCTTACCATCTCTTACAATGAATAGGGATAGAATATCAGTATATAGCACAATTAAGGCCCTTAATTGTTGATTTTAACTCAGATAACTTTGTTATAGAAACATAGGTCCAGCAAATTGTACGGAGACCGCATGGCCATCCCTTTTTTATGACCTCCCAAAAGTTTTGTTTTGTATTGTTATTTTGAGCAGATTGCTACTTTAACTATGAGAGTGTGAACTTTTCCACTTTCCCATGGTTTTGACAGCCCCATTAGTATCGACAGTCAAACCACTAAAGAAGAGAATTATGTCCTTAATCTAACATACAAACTTTTCTATATAAACCCTTCCAATGCTGAGGCTACTTTTGTCCAAAGCACAAGGGCGCAAAGATTTTTGAAACCCTGTCATGTTGAGATTCATTGGAAAGCTGTCATTGAGTACTGTCAGATGAGTAACCTATATGCCAGGGTTTCAGTCATGTTTTAGGTTTTTTGCATCATTTTGTATTGTCCAAATAAGCCACCAGCAGCATAAGGGTTAAGATTCCTTATCTAGAGAGGCTGATATAAATGTTTTTAAAACTGACTTAATTATGATCTAAGTAAGATGATTGCATATGAGATTTTCTCCCTAGGTCACCTTACCTTGGCATGGTGAGCAGCACTCTCCTGGCCCCAGTACACCATGGGTACACTGAAAGGCGCACTCTCTCACCGGGCCACAGGAGACGAGTCCCTCCACACACGAGCAGCGCTGGCACGGATCACTCGCAGGAAGCCAGTCTGCTCCATTCTCATACTCCACACCATCCTGTACGCACTCTGAAATACACGCAAGATGAGTTAGCATTCAATTCGTTTCAAACAATAGCAGACAATAAATTCTTCAGGCCTTTTTAAGGTGCTAGACAGATGAAGACAAAAATGACTGGTAACTCAGATGTACAAGAAAGGTTGAAAAGGTTGGTATAGGGATAGGGGTAGTAAAATATCCAAAAGCCAGGTAAGGTTTATGGTAAGGGATGGTACTTACTAGCTTACAAGGCATATACTGTACAGTATTGTACAGACCTTGAGATAAGACTGTTATAGGCAGGCTCACTGGAAGACTAGAAAGGGTATCAAAATACAAAACTATAAGGGCTAAGGATGGTAAGTGGGAAGAGGCATAGCAATTACTTGGGAATAGTGAAGGACAGCATTTTCTCCCACTCTGAGGTACGTTTTACAGTTAAGGATACAAAGGTCAAACTAGTGTAACTGTCCAATCAGATCCCCCAATTTCAATCAAGGGGTCACTGCTGCTAGGTGAAAGGAAGACCTAACAATAGCGCGCGTGGATTTGAACAAGCGTCACGTACGTGATCTAGCGCCAGTTTCTGGCGAAACAAACGGTGCACGTCACAACAAACGCGTATTACCATTGTTGAACTAGTGCGCAGGTGACCTTTGGCTGACCTAGTTTAGCTAGCTAACCTCACGGTAAAACGTGTAAATTACTCCTTTTTATCGTGGGAGAAACAGGTTCCATCACTCGTGAATGGAAAGAGGAGGTATCTTGCACAAGTGAGTGATTTTGTGTCTTGGGACGAGGCTTGCCGAGTCCCAAGACACAAAATCACTCACTTGTGCAAGATACCTCCTCTTTCCATTCACGAGTGATGGAACCTCTATGTCCAGGGGTTGAGACCAGTCTGGTGCGGGGTAGACAGTCTGGAGGATGGCCAAGAGTCGAATAGTGGACAACAATATAGGAGCTAGAAAAGTTGTAATTGTGATAAAGAATATGGTACCTACTTGGGCATATTGAAGGGCAGCATTGTCCGGGTCTCGGGACTGGTCTGTTACAGGGCAGGTTCACCTGAGGACAGGCAAGGGGCGAACAGCGGACGATCCCACTCAGACAGGAACAGTTCAGGCACGCATTGAACGATGGTGTGAAGTATTCACCATTCAGAAAACTACCACCATCATACTCACAACCTACAGATAGATAAATAGTTATTTACAAACAATAGTGGTGCAATTCAAATAAGTGATAACTGGATTTGTATTTGGAGTGTTACTTATCCTCAATGTTCTGCCATGTTAAAGTTAATCATGACTAGCCAGTAATAATGATGGTAATTGCAGTCCCAAGGGAAGAAGCCACTGGCAGGCAAACATACATACATGGCTTGTTGAGAAAAAAACTCCTTTATTAAAGAAAAAAAGAATTTGCAAAAATGTTGTAATCGCAGCTCTAAAGCAACATTTGATATCCTTTCATTAAGAATTCATGCTGTGATTTATTAGTTATAATTAAATCTAAGACCAGTAAAAGAGAGATATGAAGTTTGCTTGGCTTTACTTAGTTATTGGGACCAACAATCTCATTAATTTGCCAGGAGTGTGCGACTTGGCTGCCACCCTCCCACTGATAGAGCAAGGTGCTCATGGTGCTCATTATACACCTGACAGAAAGTGGGCTCTTAATCAAACTAATTCTGTCTAGACTGACTCTTTGAATAAACACAGCTCAGCATGCATTAAGGTACCAACAAACAATCTCTGAGTTTATAGAGGCTGCATGTCAAATGTTATAATACACCAGTCACCCACTGGTGTGACAACGCAACAGTTCAGTTGACCCCCCTGTTGAATATTTCTCTGTGTTACCTTGTGGGCACTGTGGACAGCACTCTCCTGGTCTCCTGACGGGGTTGTGGCATAGGAGGGGAGGGCAGGTTGTAGTGCGACACTGCACACTGCCGAATCTACACTGACACTCACGGCATGCGTCTGGACGGAAAGTCTCACCATTACGCAGATTCATACCCTCAAATTCACAACCTACAACAAAATAAATGAAAATGACTGAAATCCTAACATGTATTTTAGCAGCAATTAAGTCTTAATAGCCTTTCAGTTCAGGATTTTCTTATTTTGGATGCCAACACATAATTTGTTGAGATTATTTTTTAGGCTGGGTTCCGCTTAATATTTCCCTTCAAAATGCTACTCTAAAGATCCTTTCCTCAGTATCAATTAAGGAGTAAAACCTTTTGGGGCTGTATGGATGATAAGGTTTTTACAATTCCAACTAGGAAAACTCCAGTAATTACCTTTGCAGAGAGGGCAACATTGGCCTCTGGGGGTCCTGGGATGGGTGCATGTGATATCTGGACATTGGGTGTCTGTGCAAGAGATCTGCCCATTCTGCAACACACAGAAATGCAAAATTATTAACCTGTACAGTACTTTCAAATCTGTAATCAGATTGTCAAAATTCCTTAACTTGTCAATGTCTGACAATAACATGAAAACTCTACAAGCATAGTAAGGCTGGAATCTACCAGGCCTTTTCCAACCTGTACTGGCCCAGTGGCCCTACCTAAAACATCTTCATATAGGCACCAACAAAAATTTCAACATGTCAAATAATGAATCTTAATCTGGACTAGTCTGGTAGGGCTACAAGGTTTGGTTACTTACTAGCACTACAGGCCCCTTCTCATATCTTTCCAAGTCGAGACAAGTAGGGCTAGCTCATATGTCAGACACTGCCCACCTTCATCTTGAGTGCACACATGATCATACAACTTTGAAAATAACTCAATTTAGAGAAATGTATAATTGAAGATTATTCATACCAACCACAATAATTTTCATTCAAATATATCTCAAAATATTGTTTAAACACCATAAGTTTATCTAGATAAATTTTCTCTCTCTCGATTTCACTATTGGGAGGGGCTACCGAGAGTGTACCTACCACACAGGCACACTGCCTGCAGGGTGTTTCTGCCCACTGGGTGCCGTTGGCCCTGTCTCCACAGTCGAGGCAGGTGGGGCAGCAGTCTCCCTCCAGGGTGATGGGGGACTGGCAGAAGGGGTCGGCAGGGCAGCCCCGGGCCTTACACGTCACACTGCCAGAGGAGCAGCTACACTCGACACACGGCCTGTTGTCAGGCAGAATCTTAGCCCTGTTACGGTACACACGGCCACCATACGAACAGCCTGAAAACATAAACATACACATGGCAAAATGGTAAGGCAATGAAGGACACATATTTCATTATGGAAGAGCTATTCTAAAATTGTTTAATAAAGTTTAAAATACTCAAATGTGACTACATCATCATAATCTATTTTTTCCAAAAGCTTACATAAATAGCATAAGGATTTTCACCACAAACCAAATATCATGCATTAAGATTTTTTGTGTACTGGATTTTTGTTCATATTTTCATATTAGCTTCTGCCAAATTAATACGGCTAATTCATGACCCACCAGTCATCTATTGGGTACATGGGGAAACCATTGCCTTAACCTAGGTCACTGGCAACCTCCTCACATGCCTCAATCGAGTGTGGAATCCCAGACTTTTGGCAGTGTTGATTACTAAAGCAGCCTGTTGCCATATAGACTGCTAGGCTATAGGAGCACACCTTTGTAAATTAGTATCCTAGAGAGACAGGTGTATTCCAACAGCTAAGTACTTACCATCACAACTAGAGCAGCACCCATCCTGGGTTGGCACAAGGTTGCTACAGTTGACTGGAGGGCAGTTCCCAGCAGTACAGGATACCTCTCCATTCTGTAAGGCATGGAAGTAATATCCTTATCATAACATGCTTAAAGGGAGCACTGCCACAAATTAGAGTATAGTTTATATATAAATTGCAATGTAGAGAAGGGAAATTTTATATTAATATTTCTATTCTGATTTAGTTTTTTACTATCTTTTCAAAAGATCGTACTTAAGAAGAAGAGTATTCTGGATAAACTTTATAACATATATCAATTCCAACCACTTCTAATCATGCATGTCATAGAGTTTCAGGTCTAATTGCGATGAGATAGACACCCAGAGCCAGAAAGAAATTAGCTTCATTTAAGAAAAGTCCCTAGGTGTCTTCCAGTTGCAAAGGCATCATAAACAGCCCTTCAAAACACTGCTCATTTGTGTAGCAACCATACCAGCATAATGAAAATCCAGCAGACTCAGGAATCCACTTCGGAGCCAGGTGTCCTAACTACTAGGCCATATTGTATCTTACACAGGGGATTTTGTGCAGGATGAGCATGCTTACCTGGCAAAAGCAGTCCTGACAACGGAACTGTCTCCACCTGGATCCCTCTGGCTGACTCCTACCTGACTTATCCACACAGCCTGAAAACACAAACACAAATATAATCTATAAGACAGGTCACTATTTCATTACTGCTAAGCTTGAGGAGGAGATAAACTTAAGTGATTCTTAATTTGAAAATTCATAACTCAAGTATATATTCACTAGAGTGGAATATATATTGAACAATTAAGATAAGTCATACTCTTAAGTTCTTTTATTAGAAAAGTATCTATTCAGGAGAGTAAATAAAAAAAAATCTGCAATTTAAGATACCAGAGTTAAGACTGTCTCAGATGTTACACATACACTTCAGAGTGCAAATTTAACAAGTAAGATATTTCCATGTGTACACACTGATTTGAATATCATGTAGTTTTGACACTGGTTGACCCACCTTCCTGGCATTCTATTTGCTGTCCAGTGATGCCGTCATACCACTCCAGGGTACATGTCCCGCATGCCCGGACCCTGCACAGAGCCTCGGGATTCCCGCTACACGTCCTGTGAGAACACAGGTCCTCCCGGCACGAGACAGGCGGCGTGCCCAGGAGACAGCCAGAGAAGTAATGTAGGTGGAAGCAAAACCTGGGGTAAGAAAAACATCATAATATCATCAATTCACATATTCAGCCTTTTTTTAACATGAGGAAAGGTCACTTGCAGTATATTCTGTCTGAAAGGATCTTCAACAATTCAAGCTTTATGAAGTGAAACAAGTGCAATAACTTCAAAGTTTTCATGTAGTCAACTTTTCCACCAACAATAAAAGAATCACTGACAAAATATCTTGTCTAAAAAGACTATATTAGTTCAATTTTCAAGCTCTACACAGTGAAACATGTGCTATACTTTAAACTTTGAACTTTGATACATTGAACACCTGTGAAAATGAACATAACTACCTAACAACTCTCCTTGAAATTATTTTCCAATTTATTGTTAATTTCAAAGTTATTTTCAAAAGTATCATGAAACCAGACAACTCTTGTCTGGGAATTCTCCCGGCATGAATGCGTTAAGAGTTTGCTTACCTGCTATCAGGAGTGTGTGGTAGCCAGAGGTTGTCCACTGTGACGGAGGACCTAAGTGGCGTGGGATTCTTCAGGGGTCTCTGACTGGGGTTCCTGGGATCATACACCTGTGCCCGGCCCCTACTCCCCCTGTGCCAGTTCCTGACCCTCCACCACTCCGGCACCACGCTCACCTCCTCACACAGCCGAGGAATAGAGCTCAGCTGGACCGGAGAAAGATCCTCCAGCTGAAGATCTGCCCACCTTTTGTAAATCCCATAGAATGGTCCAGACCAGTAGCTGTTGCAGAACCGCTTATCAAAACCAAGCGAGTCGAATCCAAATATATCATAGCCATGGCGGTCGTAGCCATATTTGTTGATGCCATACCGATTGTATCCAAAAGTGTCAAACTGGTCTAACAAGGCCTCAGTTAGTCCGGATTCAAATGATCCATTTCTTAAGAATCCATAAGGTGTCACTCCCCTTTTGTTGAAGCCATATCGGTCATAATTCCATCGATCAAAACCAGCGCAGTCAAAACCATCTCTGTTGTATGAATCAAGAGAAAACCCAAACCTGTCAAATCCTCCTGAATCAAACCCACTGCGTTTGTAACCTTCCCTGTCAAACCCATCGCTGTCAAAGATTCCCCTCTGATCGGGGGAACCAAAGCGGTCAACCCCCTGTTTGTTAAAGCCGCCCCTATCGTAACCATAGCTATTGTATCCATGTCTGTCATAGCCATCCTTATCAAAGCCACACCTAACCTGAACGGTTATATTGCACGTTATCCCTAGTGTAAGGGGAGCGTATTCCACACACATCTGTTCCTTGCTGGACATGACGTCGTCGGCAGAGACGTAAAATGGCTCCATTGGGCTGTACCTGGTCTGCCAGGGGTACTTCAGCAAGCCATCAGGACTCCTCTTCTGCCAGTCATCCCACAGCTTGTCTATGAAGGCAAAATGCGAGAAAAAGATTGGATCATATGATCTGAAGTCCGTCGCCATGTGACCTCCGACCCATAGATGGAAGAGGTCAGAAGCTGCCCGGAGTCTACCCTGAAATCTCTCGTAGGTGTCTTCATTGAGGATGTGGTACAGGTCTACAGCATCAGGGACACGGATGGTTGTGTTGAAGTGGCGACGTAGACACTGTGTCCAATAGGGTGGATGATAGTCCTTAAAGGGGTGATTACGCACACAGTGAGTGCCTTCTTCACCATCCCCACCAAAATGATTGGCCTGCCACGCTGATGAACTTTCCAACGACCCCGCATCAACCGTCCAATCAAAGTAAGGTATAGCAATATCACAATCCTGTTTCTGAAGCTCCATTTCAACCAATCGTAGGAAGTATCTATGCCAGGGTAGGAAGGCAGTATCTCGGTAAGCCTGTGGGATGCTCTCAGCGAGAATATGAGCAAACCGTAGCCACTGGGAAGATTCCGCCAACTGCTTCACGGCATCCTGGAATTTCTTCCACTCCTCCTGGGTGAGGTCGCGAATCTCCTTCCTGCGGGTGACGGAGGAGCAGGCACACTCAACGCTTCCCGAGTGCTGGCACTTACATCTCTGGCAGCCGTGGGTAAAGATATCACCAAACTTGTAGGACTTCCCATTGAAACTACAGCCACAGGTCTCTCCACAGTCCACCTCACTGCAACGCTTACCACGAGAAAACTTCACAACCTGGAAATCAAACGAGAAAGTGAAACTGGTTACACAGATATTAAGAAAGTGAAACCGATATTGTTGGCAAACATATCACCAACTTTGTAGGATTTCCTGCTGAACCTACAGCTACAGATCTCACCACAATCCCCTTAACTTAATGCAGGAGGAAACTCCACAACCTCATTAACACTAGGAGATAAGAAAGTGAAACTTATATCAAGAAGTTGCCTTATCAGTAGCCACAGGTCTCACCACAGTACATTTCACCACAATGCTTACCATGAAAAAGTCAACAGGAGTAAAACTGATTATACAGATGATCATATTTAGTTGTCTATTATGTGATTAATATTACTGGCAAACAATCACAAATCCGACAATCTAGCCACTCTAATAATAAATTTACTTTTAATATCTTACCTGAATAGGTATCCTTTCTGCATTGTCCTCCATTTCCCTGCAAACCTCTTCAGTGGCTGAGCGGCAATTGTAGATAAAACCAGCATTGAGTCCAAAGTAGTTTAGTCCTTCTCCATTGATGCCATAACAGTTGAACCCTGACCTGTGACAACAGAAATACCAATTACTGTAACACATTTATCTTTCAAAAATGATTAAATTCAAATAGAAATTGTTTGCAATGGCGTTACAGTACAATATTAAAAAAGATTTAAAATCAGATACACAATCAATAGGTCAAATATGGTCTATATACATATTAAGGTTCTTAGCTTTTTTTGATAAATTAGGCATATCCAAAACAAAAATGTAGCTTCAGCTAGGTATATCGAATGTTTTACACATTTACAGATTCCTGTCCATTGTTCTATGGCTTACCTGTCATATTCCTGTCCATTTTTCTATGGCTTACCTGTCATATTCCTGTCTATTGTTCTATGGCTTACCTGTCATATCCCTGCTCATCAAATCCGTCAGAGTTGTAATCAATGATCCCATCAAACTCCCCAAAGCGACTGTATCCTGTCATGTTGAATCCATTTGAATGGTATCCTTCCCGATCGTATCCATGACGATCGTACCCACTGCTGTCAAAGCCATCTTTATCATAACCTACAGAAAATATAGGATGTGATGTTTGATACCACTGATGTGATCTTTTATTGTTGAACCTGTGAAGGATTAACCAACCCATCAAAAGCCAGATACCAACATTTAAAGACAGTAAATGCCAAATCAGAGGCCAGTGGTTGACTTCTCATAGCTGTGATCATCAAAGAAGAGGTCAATTCACTCTTACTGCAATGGCTAATTTGATTACAGATGAGTGTTTGGGTGGTTATATAACAGGCATAGGCTGTAAAATGTGACAATATAAAAGAAACAGATTCTGTTCTTGAAAGATGGTTATTCAACCCAACTCAGGACTATAATCTCTTCCTAGTGTAAAGTTCATAATATTATTTTATCTACTTAGTTTTTCTTTCCTTTTTAGCTCTAATTTAATTTAGAAGTAATAATATTTTAGACTCATTAGATAAATGAAATATCTATTTCATTTTTCCAATCCCAATCCTTGATTTAATTTTAAAATGCAGGTACTTCTTTTAAGAGTCTCATGATATAAGATGAAATACTTCTCTCTTCTTTACCTTCCCAATCCAGTTTCCTGTCATTGAATCTCTGTGATCCAGTCCTTACTCCATTGTGAATGGTTCTTCCTTTGTCATCTCTATTGAATCCAGCAATGTTAAATCCATACCTTAAATATACAAAATCAGGTCAATATTACAAAATATCCAAAGCAGCATTAGAAAAGAAAGCAGTACCATTTGAATTATATTATGCCTCTGAGAATTTACTGGGAATATATATTTTTTTAAAGAAAGTTGTCAGTTAATGTGTTGCAAAGAACATTTCCTTCAACTCTTTTTCATAGATGCAAGTGGTACCACTTGCATGAAAAAGATATCAAGAAAGAAGTCAGGCCAATTCTGGTCACTTTAAGATAAAACATGTGATGAGAACTGAGTATTGAAATTGTTGTCTGACCTGTCATATCCCTGTAAGTCATATCCATAGTGGTGCTCAGGTCTGAGAGGAGTTCTGTAGCAGCAGGCTCCCTTCACACAGGATGCTGCGCAGGTATCGTAACTAGGGAAACTGTTGCTGTTTCCAAGGCAACTGGTATCCTGGTACTGAACGCAGTCACCTACTGTCTTGTCAAATCTCCACTTGGGGGAGGTAGAAATACAGTTCCCTAAAGAAAAAACAAAATTCATATGCAATGCATATTAGAGCTACATGAATTTGTAATGCAACATTTATACTGATTTACATTCCTACATACAACTTATAAATCAAGCATGAATTCACTGAATATCTAAAGGAGTATTAATTGTTGAGTACTTTGAACTCCTCCTTTCAATTTATTTGCAAAAGTTGCTTTAAAATGCTCAGAGAGATATCAGCAACATAGTCAGGCCATAGGCATAGGCAGTCGCGATTTATATGAGAATAAATTGCCTCAATGACAACAGTGGCAGTCATATTAATCATCAATATAAAACAAACAAGTCAAAGTTTGTATGAGTTTAAAGTATTTCAATGATATCAGTCATAACAGCAATATAAAACCAAAAACCAACAAGGATGATAATATTAACTGTAACTGTTATTTTATAAACGACCGAAAGTAAGTTTTTTTTACCTCAATGATATCAGTGATAAAGTCATTTAAACCAGTAATATAAAACCAACAAGGGGGGGGGGTAGTCTTACCTGTAATTAAGGGCATTGAGCAGGGGTTGTTGACCTTGTTTTGGCAGAGGTTCCCCTCCCAGCCGCCTGGACACTGACAGGTGACCAGCTCAGGTTCCTTGGTCCACCTGGATGGCCTACAGACACCACCATTAAGGCAGGGGTTAGGTGAGCAGAAATCTGGAATGACAGAGAGGGAAATCTTCAATACACTTTCACTGTGTGCATGAAAAATTCAGTGTGTTTGCCATTTAGAAAGACTTGTGTTTTGGGCAATAGGCTGAAAAATACACCATATATTTGTATATTCATTTAGATAGTGGTCTGTCTACAAGCTAATGTTATACCTACCCACATCATGACAGTGGACCTGTCTTCCAGCCAGAAAAAATACATCATATATTTGTATATTCATCTATATAGGGTCTGCCTATCAGTTACTTAGCAAAGCTAATGTTATACCTAACCACATCATGACAGTGGACCTGTCTTCCAGCCAGAAAATACATCATATATTTGTAGTCATCTTTATAGGGTCTGCCTATCAGTTAATTAGCAAAGCTAATGTTATACCTAACCACATCATGACAGTTGACCTGTCTTCCAGCTAGAAAATACATCATATATTTGTATAGTCATCTTTATAGGGTCTGCCTATCAGTTAATTAGGCCTAAAAAAAGTTGTTTGTTTTCTGTGTCCCTACCCTAACAAGTTTTTATTCAAAAGAAATCCATACCCTAAAGTTTTTATCGCCCATCCAACTTTTGGATAATGTTTTTTTTACCGACCTAACTACCCTATTTTTTTTCGGACCGTTACAGAAAACAAACAATTTATTTTTTTAGGCCTTAGCAAAGCTAATGTTATACCTACCCACATCATGACAGTTGACCTGTCTCCCTGCCACGAACCAGCGTGCCTCGCACTGTCCACAGAGACTGACCTCACAGGTGGCGCCAGGGTGGGAGGGGCCAGAGACAAGCTAATGTTATACCTACCCACATCATGACAGTTGACCTGTCTCCCTGCCACGAACCAGCGTGCCTCACACTGTCCACAGAGACTGACCTCACAGGTGGCGCCAGGGTGGGAGGGGACAGAGACAAGCTAATGTTATACCTACCCACATCATGACAGTGGACCTGTCTCCCTGCCACGAACCAGCGTGCCTCGCACTGTCCACAGAGACTGACCTCACAGGTGGCGCCGGGGTGGGAGGGGACAGAGACAAGCTAATGTTATACCTACCCACATCATGACAGTGGACCTGTCTCCCTGCCACGAACCAGCGTGCCTCGCACTGTCCACAGAGACTGACCTCACAGGTGGCGCCGGGGTGGGAGGGGCAGTCAGCGTCCAGGCAAGGGTTGACCTCACACTGGGCGTACCCCTCAGGGCAGGGGCAGTTACTCAGGTAGTGGGTCAGATCCACACACGTCCTCAGCATAGAGGTCGTCTCAAATCGTCTAGGTTGTCTGTATCGCACAAGTCCTAAATAATTAATAACAGGAAATAATAGATAACATACAGTAACATGATACAATAGAATTAACCTGTTTAAATAATTTTGGAATAAAAAGTTTCAAATAAAAAATACTGTACAGTTTAAAATACATTAATTCTATACTATTCATATAGAAATAATAAATTATTAGTGGTTAATAAATATGTTCACAATTATTTTATGATATTCGCAGTCATAGATGTAAACAATTAAGGTTTTTAAAGAGTACAACACACAGCCCACCAACAACTGAGAGAAAAAGGCCTGGGTGAATTAGCATACAATCACATTAGGCCCAGTATGCAGTAACAATGCTTTTGTTGCTCAGCGCAAGAAGTTAAGCGAGAGCATGTGACATCATTGAGCATCATTGAGAATCCACTCAGGAGTCAGGACAAATATGCTGGCAGAGCGAGCAGGGGCTGCACTCTAGTCATGATGGGCCGGAACCACACAGTTTCAAATGCACCTGCTGGCTACAAAGCTGGGTTTATCAAACGATTCCTTGCCGTGACCCACGCCCTAGTCTGCCTATTGTGATCTGCCCCTGTCCGATCCCTCTTCTGGTGGTCTGTCTACATTAATAACCTTAAAGTGTCATAGCAAAAATACAACTACCCATGATCCTGTTTAATTTGAATAGTGCTTTTTAATATGAACTCCATCCAACTTAAATCATGCGCTCCCTCTCCCGCAAATAACCATATCTACACAAGTCCAGACCCTGTGCTTGCGTCTAAACTCATATGCAGCCAAGCCATGCATTCCGGCAAATCAATCATTACAGAGGAAACAAACAGATATTTATGAGAGAGGAGCAGCGCCACAAGGGAAGCGCTATCTGCACCTGTCCAACTCCTTACCGGTCACGTCTCTGACCTGGTCCACCCAGAACTGGCGTTTCCAGGCCAGGGGCAGCAGCTCCAGGGTGTAGCAGATGCGAGGTATCCCCATCAAGAAGTCTGGGCTCTGCTGATAGAGGATTTCCCAGACCCGCAGGGACTGTAGCAAGGCGAACGGCCCCTCCCAGGAATAGTTACAATAATATACATCGTAGCCACTCTTGGTGAATCCATATCGATCCCTCTTCAAGGGGTTCAAACCTGGAATAGTTACAATAATATACATCATAGCCACTCTTTGTGAATCCATATCGATCCCTCTTCAAGGGGTTCAAACCTGAAATAGTTACAATAATATACATCGTAGCTATTCTTCATGAATCCATATCGATCCCTCTTTAAGGGGTTCAAACCTATGAGAATAACAAGAAAAAATATGCACTATCAGTCAATCCTTTTACATATATGAAGACAATCTTGGTGAATCCTTATGCTTTTTCATTAGGGGATTTAAACCTGAGAGATTATCAAGCAAAGAGATATGTGCCATCAGTCATTTTCTTTACATATATGCAGACAATCTTGGTGAATCTTTATGCTTTTTCATCAGGGGATTTAAACCTGAGAGAATAATGAATAATAAGCAAAAGATATGCAGCAATGTTTATAACTAGCATAAAATCACACAAATCTTGATGAATCTATAATGATTTTTCTTCAAGGACTTCAAGCCTGAGAGAATAAGTAAGCAAAAGATATGTGTAATCTGCCAAAATAGTGAATTAATTTACACACATGCACCAAAATTTTGCCTTAATCATGAGACAGTAGACTCATGATAATCCAACCTCAAGAGAGACATGAATCTGGGTTGAATAATCTAACCTCTAAGGTACACATGGATGTGGGCTGAATAATCTAAGAGGTATGATGAGCAAGAATGCAGGGTCTATGGTAGCTGTCATATCTCAAGACCGAATTCATAAGGAATAATTAGATGCATAATCTGGGTGACAAGTAAGGCAAAATAAGTTTAATCATACATACATCTAGTAAGATTTTCACAGTCTTCTTTAAGCTATCAAGTCATTCAATTCAATTTCCTTTTGGAGATTTTTCTTGATCTCTAAATCCCCTCTAAAATAGCCTTTTGATGTTGATTCTAATCTAAGAAACTAATCATTTTAAGTTAAAAGAATTTAACGAAAGGAATCCATGACCTGCAATATATCATTCACCATGCAACCAAAGGCCAGGGTGTAAACAAATAAAATCACAATTGCAAGAGAATTTGTATTATATTTGGAATGCATGTTAACTGGTATAATTTCATACCATTCTTTAGAACTCTCAACTTACACATATAAAGACTTGCAGTATAGGTGAATGACACAATTACTGCCACAGCATTTGTTAATTTCATGGTGTGGAAAAAGTTGAAAACATAGCTGACCCTTGAAATGTTTATAAAATGCCAAACATTCCTCATTACTCTTTCAATCTTGGGTGGTCAACTTATCATTCATGATTTTGTCAGTATGTTTGGGGAATACCCCTTTGTGTCAGTTAACTGAGAAAGCGGGGTAATTGGGGGCATCAGATAATCTAGAGTCTACTGTACATGTATTACAAAACATTAACTAGCAGTCATAGTCAAAAGATTTATAATTAAACATAAATTTCAAAAGAATATCAAAGGAGTTTCACAGCTGCCTTAAATAATGCAAATATGGACAAGACACTTACTACACAGACAAATACTACATAGACATACACATATGTGTCTGTGTCTGTATATGCCTGTGTGTATTCAAATACATATCATTTACGTGTAATTAAACATCTCCGCGTCCATGGAATCAAACAACTCTACATGTTGAGTGGCAATATTTCTTATAGTAATCAAGATAACTCCTTATTCCGCTGTGTTGTGTTGGCCGCATTGTTGAGTCATTGTGGTGGGATCAATAGGCCTATTTGCCGCCATGAATTATCTAATAACGTGTCACACGGCATCTTGTACCTAATACATCAAAATACTTCCAACCAATCTTTTTATCGGACAATGGTATGCTAGTGGTCATATGATAAATATGATCTCAGTTACAGTATTAACTCAATGTGAACAGAATACATGTAGTCTTGCAATTGGAAGAGATTCATGTGGAAAGAATATTATTCTATCAGTTTACCATTTCTGAGTCACCTGCACATAACCTTACTTACTTTTTTTCAAATTCATTTTTTGAATAGAAAATCATATGAAAGAAACTTGAAACAATAATAAACATAAATAACCTTCACAATTACTGAGACCATATCAAATGGAAGATTAAGTTAAGTTAAGATTCTGCAAATGTCTTTTTACTTTTCAACCTATTTTATTCAATGAGATATTAAGAGGCAGCTTTCAAGAAAGGAAAAATAACTGTTAACGCTATAATCCATAATTTTAAATGTAATTTCGAACTATTTCATTGGCGATGGGCCATGGCATAAGTAAAAATTCCCAAAATGTAATGGGTTTACAGAAAATTCCTATCATATGCTTGAAGCAAATTATACTTAGCTGGCACTTTTTAAAGTGCCATCTTGATCTATGACGCTTTTAAAAACATCTCTTCTATTAAGCATAGTTACATATGTGTAGGATTGTAGGAAGAGTAATGATGAAAATTTTCATTTCAAAAACTTTTCTTAGGGCTAATTCATATAGAAAGACATCAACAGAATCAGCAGACTAATTTTGGCCTTTTCAGGCATGTAAGAGTTAAACTCAGATTTCCACAAAGAGCTATAATTCAAGAAAAGGGTAAAGCGAAAGCAGGAGTTTTTTTAGTAAGTACTAATAACCACCTAGATGTAAATATTTTCCATAAGTTGTTTCAGTCATGGAGTTTCTGGGATAAATGGGTTAAGAAGCATTTAAAAATGGATATGCTTATCCAGCAAGCTGCCTATTTACCATCTTCGTGGGAGGGCAGTGACTCACCTTTCCTGTCTAAACAAAGCGCATCATATCCATCATTGTCGTACGGGGGATCTGGGTCTCTGTTTCCACGGTAGTCCAGGCCTCTCCAGTCGTAGCCCCTCCTGTTGAAACCACTACGGTTAAAGCCGTACCTGTCGTATCCCGCCCTGTTGTAGCCCGCCTCATCATAGCCATCTCTATTGAAACCTGTACAAAGAGAAAGCCACTACGGTTAAAGCCGTACCTGTCGTACCCTGCCCTGTTGTAGCCCGCCTCATCATAGCCATCTCTATTGAAACCTGTACAAAGAGAAAGCCACTACGGTTAAAGCCGTACCTGTCGTACCCCGCCCTGTTGTAGCCCGCCTCATCATAGCCATCTCTATTGAAACCTGTACAAAGAGAAAGCCACTGCGGTTAAAGCCGTACCTGTCGTACCCCGCCCTGTTGTAGCCCGCCTCATCATAGCCATCTCTATTGAAACCTGTACAAAGAGAAAGCCACTACGGTTAAAGCCGTACCTGTCGTATCCCGCCCTGTTGTAGCCCGCCTCATCATAGCCATCTCTATTGAAACCTGTACAAAGAGAAAGCCACTACGGTTAAAGCCGTACCTGTCGTATCCCGCCCTGTTGTAGCCCGCCTCATCATAGCCATCTCTATTGAAACCTGTACAAAGAGAAAGCCACTACGGTTAAAGCCGTACCTGTCGTACCCCGCCCTGTTGTAGCCCGCCTCATCATAGCCATCTCTATTGAAACCTGTACAAAGAGAAAGCCACTACGGTTAAAGCCGTACCTGTCGTATCCCGCCCTGTTGTAGCCCGCCTCATCATAGCCATCTCTATTGAAACCTGTACAAAGAGAAAGCCACTACGGTTAAAGCCGTACCTGTCGTACCCCGCCCTGTTGTAGCCCGCCTCATCATAGCCATCTCTATTGAAACCTGTACAAAGAGAAAGCCACTACGGTTAAAGCCGTACCTGTCGTACCCTGCCCTGTTGTAGCCCGCCTCATCATAGCCATCTCTATTGAAACCTGTACAAAGAGAAAGCCACTACGGTTAAAGCCGTACCTGTCGTACCCTGCCCTGTTGTAGCCCGCCTCATCATAGCCATCTCTATTGAAACCTGTACAAAGAGAAAGCCACTGCGGTTAAAGCCGTACCTGTCGTACCCCGCCCTGTTGTAGCCCGCCTCATCATAGCCATCTCTATTGAAACCTGTACAAAGAGAAAGCCACTACGGTTAAAGCCGTACCTGTCGTACCCCGCCCTGTTGTAGCCCGCCTCATCATAGCCATCTCTATTGAAACCTGTACAAAGAGAAAGCCACTACGGTTAAAGCCGTACCTGTCGTACCCTGCCCTGTTGTAGCCCGCCTCATCATAGCCATCTCTATTGAAACCTGTACAAAGAGAAAGCCACTACGGTTAAAGCCGTACCTGTCGTATCCCGCCCTGTTGTAGCCCGCCTCATCATAGCCATCTCTATTGAAACCTGTACAAAGAGAAAGCCACTACGGTTAAAGCCGTACCTGTCGTACCCCGCCCTGTTGTAGCCCGCCTCATCATAGCCATCTCTATTGAAACCTGTACAAAGAGAAAGCCACTGCGGTTAAAGCCGTACCTGTCGTATCCCGCCCTGTTGTAGCCCGCCTCATCATAGCCATCTCTATTGAAACCTGTACAAAGAGAAAGCCACTACGGTTAAAGCCGAACCTGTCGTACCCTGCCCTGTTGTAGCCCGCCTCATCATAGCCATCTCTATTGAAACCTGTACAAAGAGAAAGCCACTACGGTTAAAGCCGTACCTGTCGTACCCTGCCCTGTTGTAGCCCGCCTCATCATAGCCATCTCTATTGAAACCTGTACAAAGAGAAAGCCACTGCGGTTAAAGCCGTACCTGTCGTACCCTGCCCTGTTGTAGCCCGCCTCATCATAGCCATCTCTATTGAAACCTGTACAAAGAGAAAGCCACTACGGTTAAAGCCGTACCTGTCGTATCCCGCCCTGTTGTAGCCCGCCTCATCATAGCCATCTCTATTGAAACCTGTACAAAGAGAAAGCCACTACGGTTAAAGCCGTACCTGTCGTACCCCGCCCTGTTGTAGCCCGCCTCATCATAGCCATCTCTATTGAAACCTGTACAAAGAGAAAGCCACTGCGGTTAAAGCCGTACCTGTCGTACCCTGCCCTGTTGTAGCCCGCCTCATCATAGCCATCTCTATTGAAACCTGTACAAAGAGAAAGCCACTGCGGTTAAAGCCGTACCTGTCGTACCCCGCCCTGTTGTAGCCCGCCTCATCATAGCCATCTCTATTGAAACCTGTACAAAGAGAAAGCCACTGCGGTTAAAGCCGTACCTGTCGTACCCTGCCCTGTTGTAGCCCGCCTCATCATAGCCATCTCTATTGAAACCTGTACAAAGAGAAAGCCACTACGGTTAAAGCCGTACCTGTCGTACCCCGCCCTGTTGTAGCCCGCCTCATCATAGCCATCTCTATTGAAACCTGTACAAAGAGAAAGCCACTACGGTTAAAGCCGTACCTGTCGTATCCCGCCCTGTTGTAGCCCGCCTCATCATAGCCATCTCTATTGAAACCTGTACAAAGAGAAAGCCACTACGGTTAAAGCCGTACCTGTCGTACCCCGCCCTGTTGTAGCCCGCCTCATCATAGCCATCTCTATTGAAACCTGTACAAAGAGAAAGCCACTACGGTTAAAGCCGTACCTGTCGTATCCCGCCCTGTTGTAGCCCGCCTCATCATAGCCATCTCTATTGAAACCTGTACAAAGAGAAAGCCACTACGGTTAAAGCCGTACCTGTCGTATCCCGCCCTGTTGTAGCCCGCCTCATCATAGCCATCTCTATTGAAACCTGTACAAAGAGAAAGCCACTACGGTTAAAGCCGTACCTGTCGTATCCCGCCCTGTTGTAGCCCGCCTCATCATAGCCATCTCTATTGAAACCTGTACAAAGAGAAAGCCACTACGGTTAAAGCCGTACCTGTCGTATCCCGCCCTGTTGTAGCCCGCCTCATCATAGCCATCTCTATTGAAACCTGTACAAAGAGAAAGCCACTACGGTTAAAGCCGTACCTGTCGTATCCCGCCCTGTTGTAGCCCGCCTCATCATAGCCATCTCTATTGAAACCTGTACAAAGAGAAAGCCACTACGGTTAAAGCCGTACCTGTCGTATCCCGCCCTGTTGTAGCCCGCCTCATCATAGCCATCTCTATTGAAACCTGTACAAAGAGAAAGCCACTACGGTTAAAGCCGTACCTGTCGTATCCCGCCCTGTTGTAGCCCGCCTCATCATAGCCATCTCTATTGAAACCTGTACAAAGAGAAAGCCACTACGGTTAAAGCCGTACCTGTCGTACCCCGCCCTGTTGTAGCCCGCCTCATCATAGCCATCTCTATTGAAACCTGTACAAAGAGAAAGCCACTACGGTTAAAGCCGTACCTGTCGTATCCCGCCCTGTTGTAGCCCGCCTCATCATAGCCATCTCTATTGAAACCTGTACAAAGAGAAAGCCACTACGGTTAAAGCCGTACCTGTCGTACCCCGCCCTGTTGTAGCCCGCCTCATCATAGCCATCTCTATTGAAACCTGTACAAAGAGAAAGCCACTGCGGTTAAAGCCGTACCTGTCGTACCCCGCCCTGTTGTAGCCCGCCTCATCATAGCCATCTCTATTGAAACCTGTACAAAGAGAAAGCCACTACGGTTAAAGCCGTACCTGTCGTACCCCGCCCTGTTGTAGCCCGCCTCATCATAGCCATCTCTATTGAAACCTGTACAAAGAGAAAGCCACTACGGTTAAAGCCGTACCTGTCGTATCCCGCCCTGTTGTAGCCCGCCTCATCATAGCCATCTCTATTGAAACCTGTACAAAGAGAAAGCCACTACGGTTAAAGCCGTACCTGTCGTACCCCGCCCTGTTGTAGCCCGCCTCATCATAGCCATCTCTATTGAAACCTGTACAAAGAGAAAGCCACTGCGGTTAAAGCCGTACCTGTCGTATCCCGCCCTGTTGTAGCCCGCCTCATCATAGCCATCTCTATTGAAACCTGTACAAAGAGAAAGCCACTACGGTTAAAGCCGTACCTGTCGTACCCCGCCCTGTTGTAGCCCACCTCATCATAGCCATCTCTATTGAAACCTGTACAAAGAGAAAGCCACTGCGGTTAAAGCCGTACCTGTTGTACCCTGCCCTGTTGTAGCCCGCCTCATCATAGCCATCTCTATTGAAACCTGTACAAAGAGAAAGCCACTACGGTTAAAGCCGTACCTGTCGTACCCCGCCCTGTTGTAGCCCGCCTCATCATAGCCATCTCTATTGAAACCTGTACAAAGAGAAAGCCACTACGGTTAAAGCCGTACCTGTCGTACCCCGCCCTGTTGTAGCCCGCCTCATCATAGCCATCTCTATTGAAACCTGTACAAAGAGAAAGCCACTACGGTTAAAGCCGTACCTGTCGTATCCCGCCCTGTTGTAGCCCGCCTCATCATAGCCATCTCTATTGAAACCTGTACAAAGAGAAAGCCACTGCGGTTAAAGCCGTACCTGTCGTACCCCGCCCTGTTGTAGCCCGCCTCATCATAGCCATCTCTATTGAAACCTGTACAAAGAGAAAGCCACTACGGTTAAAGCCGTACCTGTCGTATCCCGCCCTGTTGTAGCCCGCCTCATCATAGCCATCTCTATTGAAACCTGTACAAAGAGAAAGCCACTGCGGTTAAAGCCGTACCTGTCGTATCCCGCCCTGTTGTAGCCCGCCTCATCATAGCCATCTCTATTGAAACCTGTACAAAGAGAAAGCCACTGCGGTTAAAGCCGTACCTGTCGTATCCCGCCCTGTTGTAGCCCGCCTCATCATAGCCATCTCTGTTGAAACCTGTACAAAGAGAAAGCCACTACGGTTAAAGCCGTACCTGTCGTATCCCGCCCTGTTGTAGCCCGCCTCATCATAGCCATCTCTATTGAAACCTGTACAAAGAGAAAGCCACTACGGTTAAAGCCGAACCTGTCGTGCCCTGCCCTGTTGCTGCTTATATTAAGATAGTCATAACCCTTATATGTTTTATGCAACCAGACCCTGCTGCTTATATTAACCCTTATGCTGCTGGTTGCTAATTTGGCCAATACAAAAAGATGCAAAAAAAAGAAACCCTGGCACATGGGTACCCATCTGATAGCACTCAGCGAGAGCCATCCAATGAATACCAACATGACAAGGTTTAGATGGTTCCAAAAATCTTTGTGTGCATGTGCTTTGGACGAAAATAGCCTCAGCATTGGAAGGGTTAAGAAATTCATAACCTCAATGTTTTATGCAACCAGACCCTGCTGTTTATATTTAGATGTTCATAACCTTAATGTGTTATGCAACCAGACCCTGCTGTTTATATTAAGATGTTCATAACCTTAATGTTTTATGCAACCAGACCCTGCTGTTTATATTAAGATGTTCATAACCTTAATGTGTTATGCAACCAGACCCTGCAGTTTATATCAAGATGTTCATAACCTTAATGTGTTATGCAACCAGACCCTGCTGTTTATATTAAGATGTTCATAACCTTAATGTGTTATGCAACCAGACTCTGTTGTTTATATTAAGATGTTCATGACCTTAATGTGTTATGCAACCAGACTCTGCTGTTTATAGTAAGATGTTCATAACCTTAATGTGTTATGCAACCAGACCCTGCTGCTTATATTAAGATGTTCATAACCTTAATGTGTTATGCAACCAGACTCTGTTGTTTATATTAAGATGTTCATAACCTTAATGTGTTATGCAACCAGACCCTGCTGCTTATATTAAGATGTTCATAACCTTAATGTGTTATGCAACCAGACCCTGCTGCTTATATCAAGATGTTCATAACCTTAATGTTTTATGCAACCAGACCCTGCTGTTTATATTAAGATGTTCATAACCTTAATGTGTTATGCAACCAGACCCTGCTGTTTATATTAAGATGTTCATAACCTTAATGTGTTATGCAACCAAACCCTGCTGTTTATATTAAGATTTTCATAACCTTAATGTGTTATGCAACCAAACCCTGCTGCTTATATCAAGATGTTCATAACCTTAATGTGTTATGCAACCAAACCCTGCTGCTTATATCAAGATGTTCATAACCTTAATGTGTTATGCAACCAAACCCTGCTGTTTATATCAAGATATTAAAATGTTCATAACCTTAATACATTCTATGCAACCAAACCCTGCTGCTTATATTAAGATGTTCATAACCTTAATGTGTTATGCAACCAGACCCTGCTGCTTATATTAAGATGTTCATAACCTTAATGTGTTATGCAACCAGACCCTGCTGCTTATATCAAGATGTTCATAACCTTAATGTGTTATGCAACCAAACCCTGCTGTTTATATCAAGATATTAAAATGTTCATAACCTTAATACATTCTATGCAACCAAACCCTGCTGCTTATATTAAGATGTTCATAACCTTAATGTGTTATGCAACCAAACCCTGCTGCTTATATCAAGATGTTCATAACCTTAATGTGTTATGCAACCAAACCCTGCTGTTTATATCAAGATATTAAAATGTTCATAACCTTAATACATTCTATGCAACCAAACCCTGCTGCTTATATTAAGATGTTCATAACCTTAATGTGTTATGCAACCAGACCCTGCTGCTTATATTAAGATGTTCATAACCTTAATGTGTTATGCAACCAGACTCTGCTGCTTATATCAAGATGTTCATAACCTTAATGTGTTATGCAACCAAACCCTGCTGTTTATATCAAGATATTAAAATGTTCATAACCTTAATACATTCTATGCAACCAAACCCTGCTGCTTATATTAAGATGTTCATAACCTTAATGTGTTATGCAACCAAACCCTGCTGTTTATATCAAGATGTTCATAACCTTAATGTGTTATGCAACCAGACCCTGCTGTTTATATTAAGATGTTCATAACCTTAATGTGTTATGCAACCAGACCCTGCTGTTTATATTAAGATGTTCATAACCTTAATGTGTTATGCAACCAGACCCTGCTGTTTATATTAAGATGTTCATAACCTTAATGTTTTATGCAACCAGACCCTGCAGTTTATATTAAGATGTTCATAACCTTAATGTGTTATGCAACCAGACCCTGCTGCTTATATCAAGATGTTCATAACCTTAATGTGTTATGCAACCAAACCCTGCTGTTTATATTAAGATGTTCATAACCTTAATGTGTTATGCAACCAGACCCTGCTGTTTATATTAAGATGTTCATAACCTTAATGTGTTATGCAACCAGACCCTGCTGTTTATATTAAGATGTTCATAACCTTAATGTTTTATGCAACCAGACCCTGCAGTTTATATTAAGATGTTCATAACCTTAATGTGTTATGCAACCAGACCCTGCTGTTTATATTAAGATGTTCATAACCTTAATGTGTTATGCAACCAGACCCTGCAGTTTATATTAAGATGTTCATAACCTTAATGTGTTATGCAACCAGACCCTGCTGCTTATATCAAGATGTTCATAACCTTAATGTGTTATGCAACCAAACCCTGCTGTTTATATTAAGATGTTCATAACCTTAATGTGTTATGCAACCAGACCCTGCAGTTTATATTAAGATGTTCATAACCTTAATGTGTTATGCAACCAAACCCTGCTGTTTATATCAAGATATTAAAATGTTCATAACCTTAATACATTCTATGCAACCAAACCCTGCTGCTTATATTAAGATGTTCATAACCTTAATGTGTTATGCAACCAAACCCTGCTGTTTATATCAAGATATTAAAATGTTCATAACCTTAATACATTCTATGCAACCAAACCCTGCTGCTTATATTAAGATGTTCATAACCTTAATGTGTTATGCAACCAGACCCTGCTGCTTATATTAAGAGATTCATAACCCTAATATGTTTTACGCAACCAGACCCTGCGGTTTATATTGGTTTATTTTTACCTTACTTTGTTTCATGCAACCAGACCCTGGTGCTTATATTAAGAGGTTCTTAGCCCTAATATGTTTCATGCAACCAGACGCTGGTGCTTATATTAAGAGGTTCTTAACGCCAATATATGTTTTATGCAACCAGATGCTGGTGCTTATATTAAGAGGTTCTTAACCCCTAATATGTTTCATGCAACCAGATGCTGGTGCTTATATTTAGAGGTTCTTAGCCCTGATATGTTTTATGCAACCAGAACCTGGTGCTTATATTAAGAGGTTCTTAGCCCTAATATGTTTTATGCAACCAGACCCTGGTGCTCATATTATGAGGTTCTTAGCCCTTATATGTTTTATGCAACCACTGCTTATTTTAAGAGGTTCTTAACGTTACTATGTTTAATGCAACGAGACCCTGCTCCTTATATTAAGAGGTTCATAACCTCAGTATGTTTTATGCAACCAGACCCTGCTGCTTATATAATGAGGTTCTTGACCTTTCTATTTTTATGCAACCCTTGTGCTTATATTAATGGGAAAATAACCTTAACATATTCTATGCAACCAGACGCTTGTGGTTACATGAAGAGATTCATAACCCTTAATATGTTTTATGCAACCGGACCCGCTGCTCAGCATCATGACTCATACCTTGACTTAATAGCTGCGCCACAGAACCATTCCTCCCGTAGCTGGCAACAATAAGAACAGGAAGCTGCTAATATCTCTCACCTTTCTTAACATGTGAGACATGCCAGCCTCACCAGGCTGTCGCTGCTGCAATCAGCAAAAACCTCTCCGCGCCCACCAGGGTGGCAATTGTATTCACACAACTGCTCCTGGCTGACTGGATTTAATGGCCTACGACTGTGCTACAATAGCTCCTCTGAGTGCAGATAAGCCTGGCTATGCAATTTTCTCCATAATCAAACATCTAATATATTTTTTTTCTCCCCAAAGTCATGTACCTTAGTGTCAAAAAGCAATATCCAAAAAGCTCAATAAAACAGGTTCCCAATGGTAAAGATAGCCTTAATATGCAATTTTCTCCATAATCAAACATCCAATAATATTTTACCCATGTCATATGCCTTGCGTAAGATAGTCGTATCAACCACCACAATACTATGGGTCCATCCCCCTGAGAGAAGATAGCATGGATTTGATTTTTTTACAGGAGCTCCATGTTTACAATCAAATATTTAACTTTATTATTACACTAATGTCAAATATCATTGAGTCAAAATGCAATAACCAAAAGATATTAACCCTTAAGCTTTATGCTGCTGGTGGCTAATTTGGCCAATACAAAATTATGCAAAAAAACTGAAAAATAACTGAAACCCTGGCACATGGGTACTCATCTAATAATCTAATAGAACTCTTTGAGAACTATTCAATGAATACCAACATGATAGGGTTTAGATTGTTTTTGAAAACCTTTGCATCCTTATTCTTTGGATGAAAGTAGCCTTAGCATGAGATGGGTTAATAGCTCTTAGTTCTGGGCTGGGGTTTTAGTAGCCTAGATTTCTAGGCTGTCATATATGTATTTTTCTGTTATGTTTTTTTCCTGTTACCAAGCACCAAATATTCTAGGTGGCCATAGTGGTCAATTTAGATAACACTAATCTCACCAGGATTCAGTTTGACTGTAAACCTATAGAGATAGGGGGAGCAGGTGGTGCCATCTATCTACCATACATGGTACCACACCACAGTGCTTGGTCAACACAGAAGGGAATGTGAACTTTTCAGGGACTAGGAGCCTATAGTCTAGGGTTTTAGCAGCAGTGAGTCTGGGCATCACTGGGAAAATACAAATCAGAATATCAAGATACTGTATAATAGGAAATTAATCCAAGTGATTTATTCTGCCAAACTTTTCCGAATGGGGTCAGTTTAGTGTGATGAAAGTGGGATGTATTATTCCAGCCATTAGAATATTAACCTTCAAAATATCCAAAAGAAAGAGACGCTTCCTTTTTAGTTATAAAATGAATGAAAACAGGCTGTTTTTCCGCATATCTTTTTCACACCTTTCTTACAATTAAATTAAACATGAGTAACTTATATTAGCACTGCACACTGCTAGTGTGGCAGGCTACACGTCCCACAGTTCTAATTAGTGAGGTTCATGGCGGAATGTCTATGCCAGGATGCCACTAGTCATTATCATAATTACATGTAATAGTCACATGTTGATAATCACACACAATCTATACCTAAAGTTAAACTACAAATGTGGAAAAAAAATCTACTGCAGATTCACTAATCACCTAGTCATTAATCACTCAGAACTGACATTTACAAATCGTCAAATTAAGACTAAAATTGCTGAAAAAGCTAGATCAGTCATATGAGGCATTGGCAAATTGTCAATATATATATATACATACCTATATATATATATATATATATATATATATATATATATATATATATATATATATATATATATATATACATATATATATATACATATATATATATATATATATATATATATATATATATATATATATATGTATATGTATATATATATATATATATATATATATATATATATATATATATATATATATATATATATATATATATATATATATTAGTGCTGGGACTCGGCCCAAAGACATGAACTCGAGCGCTCGCCAAATCTAGCGACCAAAACTCGAGTCAATATCGAGTTTTACCGCCACATTGACGAGATCGTAAGGCGGACGATTTAATACAAAATTACGCCGCGGCATATGCAGGCACATGCCTGGCACACATACAGTGTGCTGCGGCATTGAGAATCGGTGCACCAGAAAATGGGGTATTACGCATTTGACACGGAGACTTAAGTAAAAGCATTTTATTTCTGGAAATCTGGCGCAAATTTGGACGTTTTGGCCATCGCTAGGCTACACACGCATCGGGAGCATGTGTTGCTATCAAAATGTCATGAGCTCGTAATTTCCGAGCGATCAATTTTTGGACTCGAGTGCTCGGATTGGAGGCCCCAGCGACCGAAAGCTCGAGTTTACCATTACTCGTCCCACCACTAATATATATATATACATATGTCATACGTGCCCAGCTAGCCAAAACATAAAGCTTAATGGAGTTCATGGGGTTGATGTTTTGACTGTTTTTCCTTTGTCCTGCTTGTTACCTTATATCTTTGCTCCCTGCAAAATTTATGACAATTTCTTTCAGATCTTTATCAAAAATGAGATAAAGTACTTGACACATTTATAAAGCGACCAGGCCTTGGCCTGACCCACCTCTCTATCGGAAAATTAGCGATTGGCCTCATTAGATTCACATGTGAGGCAACATCATTTACATGTGATCATCCGTTCCTAGTTGTGAATTTGTGATCTAAGCTGTTGAGAGAAACCGAACCTTCCTTCCTTTGTTCTTAGTTCGGAGATATTTCAGATTGCCAGTGATGAATTGTTATTTGATTTGTTCCAAATGCGCTTTATCTTGTGATGTGCTATGCTGTGCATTCCTTATATCTGCTTTTGACTTTCAAATGCATGCAAGGATGTGCCCCTCTATACTTGAGGGAACTGTTAGTCAAACAAGCCAATACAAGGACTCTATGATCAAACACTAAGAACTTATATTACAGATACCACACACTAATCTGAAAAGGTTTGGTGACAGAGCATTCTGTGCCTATGCACCACGCCTTTGGAATGAGTTCCCTGACAACATCAAGACTGCTGACAGTGTGCAAAACTTCAAGAAACAGCTGAAAACATTGCTATTTCAAAAGGAGTTTCTTTTACTATATGGACCATGACAACTGTCCACTGACTTTCTTTAAAGCGCTTTTGAACATTATAGGTGGAAAGGGCGCTTTATCAAATATCAATTAATATTATTATCATTATTAGGGGAGGATGTTCCCCACCATTAGTGTAGGATGCTGGAGCTTATTACTGACAATCAAAACTCATCGGCTATAGCTATGCAATTTGTTGCAATTTACAGAACTCTCTGAAGTAAACACATAAACACCCACAGTACTTTAAATTGATAGATATTAGGAGAAATGATAAAATGTAAGTAATTGAAATTTGTGTTACATAGGTGCATCCAATAACTTTAGCTCTTACATCTACAATATTATACATCTGGTTTCATAGTACACATATGTAGGGAATAATTTCCAATGATAGGGATTGTCAGATAAGCGAAGCTGGGCCTGAATGTGTTAAAACACCCACCGAACTGCCAGCACATGCTACATAAAAGGAACGTATGATTTACTGCGTGTCATAATCCTCGTCATCACATATACTGGTAGACCTGGATCACTGTCCTCACCATGAAGTTAGCTCTGGGCGTTGTCTGCTTGGCCTTGGTTTGCTGACTGGGGTTTTCCCTCTCATGCATGCCCTGTAACCACCCCCAGCGGACGCAGGTTCCTTGCCAACCCCTGGGCCCGTCATGCGAACCCTCCTACAGGGTCTGCGGCTGCTGCCCAATGTGTGCCCTGGGAACGGGGCGAGGGTGCAACGGTTGGACACAGTCGTAAGTACATTGCAAAAACATATTCATTGACTCAAAAGTTCCTTTGTAAGATCATCAATATATTTCAATACTGACCATTCAGTGCATTGTTGTCCACTGATATGAGTTCTATGCAATTTTATGTGTTCCATTTTATTTTCTGGGTATATATAAATGGAAGAAAATAAAGTAAATACTTTTTTCATGAAGTCATTCCTGGCTGAATGTGTTATACTGTTGTGGAATATCCAATAGAAAGATTCATATATCCCATGTATATCACACTAAGTAAAGAATATCCTTAAATAAACAAAAAATGTTATAAAAACAATTCCTCACTTTAAAAAGCCACTATATTACACCTTCAGACAAATATATGGATGGACTAAAAGCAGGCAGATCTCACTTGAGCCCTGGTATGCGGGTCACAACAAGGGATCAACTGATATACCTTGCTTACAGCCAAAATGGCTGTTATCATTGGCTACGGTCCAATCCTTAATGATCATCATAATGCATGACTGATTACTCTTTAGGAGCTGAACATCAGCTGCAACCATCACATTGCGCACTGGGCCTAATGTGATCTTACGGAAACTCCCCCCCACCCTTCTCCCACCTATCTAGCTCTCCGCTTACACTTTTTATGGAACACTCTCAGTGGGTGGAAACCACTTTCAACTTTTCCAGTACGACGTTGGTCTTCTTAGGCTTGGCATATTATCATTATTATTATAATTGTTATTATTTTTACTAGTAGTAGTAGCAGTAGTAGTAGTAGCAGTAGTAGTAGTTGTAGTAGTAGTAGTAGTAGTAGTAGTAGTAGTAGTAGTAGTAGTAGTAGTAGTAGTAGTAGTAGTAGTAATAGTAGAAGTAGTAGTATCAGCATCATAATCATTATTATTATGACTATAATTATCATTATCATTATTGTTATTATTATCATTATTATCATCATTATTACTATTATTATTATTATTATTATTATTATTACTATTATCATTATAATATTCATTATTACTATCATTATTATTATTATTATTATTATTATTATTATTATTATCATCATTATCATCATTATAAATAGATTATCATTGTCATTATCATAATCCTTATTATCATTATTATTATTAGTATTATTATAAGTAGTAGTATTATTAGTATTATTATCATTATTATCATCATTATTACTAGTAGTAGTAGTAGTAGTAGTAGTAGTAGTAGTAGTAGTAGTAGTAGTAGTAGTAGTAGTAGTAGTTGTAGTAGTAGTAGTAGTAGTAGTAGTTGTAGTAGTAGTATCATCATTATCATTATTATCATTATTGTTTATGTTATTATTATTTCAGGGCGTGTTTTTCTATATCTTACAAACTTGTTTGTTCTTCACAGATGTAGGAGCGAGCTGGTTTGCCGCACCTCAGAGAAGGATTACAGAGGTCGCCCTCCATGGTACAAGATGTCTCTCCAGGGCATATGTGTCCCCCCAGGCTCCACTGTACCCCCACCTTCAGAGCGCCCCCGACCCCTACCAGGCCGTCCAGGTGGCCCCGGACGCCCCGGACGCCCAGGAGACAGAGGACCAAGTGGGCCATCCGGGAGATAAAAGTATCAAGCAGGCTGTCCCAAAGATAGAAAACGGAGTGGGCCAACAGATAAATAAAGGCATTGGCCTTCTCCTAGAACAACCATTTTTCTTCACTTCCTGCATACAAACCAGTGACTTGTGACTCATTTTGATGTTTTGATAGATTTGTCTCCTAAAAGTTTTAGATTCATATACATTTTTGCAGATCATGATAAAAATGGCCACACATAAAGCTTATAACATACCTGTGAAATTGCGTTTTCATATAGAAAAATACTCAACTGATGAACAGTGTACAATAGTGTATCAAGTATTTTTTTAAATATGATAAATAAAATGTTTTGAGCTATGTTGTATCAAATCTGCACCGCCAGCCCTCATCTACACCAACCCCAGGGCTGCTAGATGAGAGTGCCACTCTACGGAAGACAGCGATGTCTCGAGGGGGAGGTTCCAGACACCAAGGTCCATCAAGCGTACCTGAGGGAAGGAGTGAGCAAAGAGAGGGAGCAGGTGCATCATAGGTGTAACCATCACCTGCGTAATTAATGAGAATATGTCATTTGAAAAAAAAGTTGTAAATTTTGAAATAAAACAGAATATGGATTGAATAATGACAGGTGGCGATGATATTCTCTACCTGATAACACTCAGGAACCTGGAGATACATCTAGTTATAGGATTATGCTGCTTTGAGGTGTGTTTTGGGACAGGGCTTTTAACTGGCTTGCAATGGTACCCATCACCTTAATTGAAGTTTTATGGTGCAAAGGTACACAAGAAATAACATTCGCTCTTATATTTCCAATAGTATATCTCTAGTTTCACATCACATGCATGTGTGGAATTGTGTCCAATGCTACTTTTTTGGCTTCTACACATGTTAGGGATTGTCAGATAAGCGATGCAGGGTCTTAATGTGTTATAGCTAATTCAAGCTAACAATGAGCAAAGCGAATGGGTTTGTAAGTTTCAACTGTGTGCCTGTAAGATCAGGTTTGATTTCTATAATGTCCAGGCCAAACCCACCTGTCCACTTCTGGAAATCTGGGTCAGTTTGTGGTTAGCAGTCTCTGAGTGTGGTGAAGTAGAACATATGGGGAGCTAAAGGGGCAATTGGTATATGGGACACTAGTAGTCTAAAATAAGATGTAGAGATTGTGGTTCTTGAGATATGATACCCCTGGAGAGCCTCGCTACTCCGTGACCCCGAAAACCTACTTGTCTACTGGCAAAACCCATCTGTCTACTTTACAAGTGGACATGTAGAGGTCACACGTCCACCTGTCGGGTCTATCAATCTTTTGTGCAGAGTGAATGGACTTTACTCCTGAACTTGTACTATCGCTCATTGTTAGCTTGAATCAGCTGTAAACCGCCTGGAAAACTGCGGGTTTATGCTATATAAAAGGACTGTATGATTACCGCACATCAAAACCCTTGTTAGGACACATACTGGTAGATCTGGAGCACCGTCCTCAACATGAAGTTAGCTCTGGGTGTTGTCTGCGTGGCCCTGGTCTGTGGACTGGGGTTCTCCCTCTCATGCGTGCCCTGTGACGACCCCTGGCGGACCCAGGAACAGTGCCGACCCCCAGGCGCAACATGCGAACCCTCCAGGAAGGTCTGCGGCTGCTGCCCAGTGTGCGCCCTGGGAGAGGGGCAGGAATGTAGCAATTGGTCACAGTCGTAAGTACATTGCAAACACATTGACTCAAAAGTTCCATTGTAACATCAGTGATATATTTAACCCATTCATGCCTATAGCAGCGAAAACCTATTTTAGTAGTATCTCTCAACCAAAAGCAATACTTAAGATATTTTCAAGGAGAAGTGTTAATCAGAACTCTGTCTACAACTCTCCTTCAAATAATTTTCAAATTTATGCTTCATTCCAAGGTTACTTTAAAAAGTATGACAGGACCAGTAGACTCTCATCAAGTACATCTCCAGGCTTGAATGGTTTAGATCTTTTTGGTAAATGAAGAGAGACTAAGTCTTTCAATGCTGACCATTCAGTTGATTGCTATCCACTGGGAACTAAGCAATTTTATGTAATACATTTTCTGGGTGTTTATAAGTAGAAGAAATGAAAATAAAGGCATTTGGGATTAAATCATTCTTGGCTGATTTTGGTCATACTGTTGTAGGGCAAGGTTTTGGCTGCTGACTGGGAGGGCACTGGTATTGCCACAATCACCTACCTACCGTGATCAATTCCCATTATACCACAACACTTACACACATATTTTGGTCAGGATTTTTGCTTTAAATTAAGATTTGAGCTGATTGTCGCAACATGCTGGATGGTGCAACAATCAGAACGTCATAGCACAATAGGATTTACTATTGTTGGAAGCATGTTCATGTGTGACGCACCTATTGTTGCATTTATCTGATCTTATTTCCACAGATTCTTTGTATAATTGTTCGGCATGGTGGTGTGTACCTTCATACATTTCCCATTGCTTGGTTACTTGGTCTGTTTGGTTGGAACGGCTGTAAATATTCCTCTCCGCCAGGTCACGTGACCATGGTATATACGCCATGGTGTGGTATAATGTGGTATATCCCATACTTAACTTATTCTTGAAAAGGGCCATGTTAGAAGTCATATTTTCTCAAAAAATCTCAACCCAAAAAGTATGCTTGAAATCTATAGGCATGCAGAAGGAAGTCTTTTGATAGTGGTCTTTCAAACTTAAAGTACTGTCTATACAAAGATGTATAGCCACTCTATATCACACTGTATGTAAAAATACCCTAAACAATACATAAAATTCACAGACAATATTTATTTTTATTCATTCTATCTTCATTTCTTTCAAAAACATTTGGGATATTCTTGAGGGTAAACTTGTTTATAAGAATGCCCCCAAATGTTTACTGGCCCTGTAGGACCAGTTGAAGTCTTTCTTTTCTGGCCCAAAGCCATATTTGGGATTTTTTACTGGCCTGGGGCCGTAGGACCACTGTTAGCGTAGAGCCCTTGTGTGAAGAAAAATGGAGCACTGTTAAAATATTATCTCCAATATTCAATTTCAATCATCATGTCTACAGCAAAAAAGCACTAAGGACTACTTGTTAGGAAAAAAGCCACTATATTACACTTTTAAACAAATATCAGGATGGACTGATAGTGGGCAGATCTCACAGGTGACCTGGGTTGTGGGTCACAGTAGAGGATCAAATGATATACCCTGCTTACTCTATTTTATTCAGTCAAATGACCCTAGTGCATGAAAAATTACTCTTTAGGAGCTGAGCATCAGCTGCAACCATCACGTTGCGCACTCAGTCTAATGTGATTTTATGGAAACTCCCCCCCCCCTTCTCCCACATACTGTATAACTGGTAATGTTAACGAGTTCTTAATGTTCCCAAATTTGCCTAATGGGTTTGAGACGGGAAAAATAAAAACGTTATCTTAAATCATTTTTGTCGGTATGGTATTGCAGACGATGTATCAGAGTCTGAACTCAAATACTACTAGTAGTGTGTGACTTTGTTACCTTATGCATACTAGTTTTTTGTCAATAAATAGATATTTCAACTGTATGAATATGAATTTACTTATAAATAAATAATTATGAAAAAGATAGAAGAAGTACACAGATCGAGTACATGTAGTAAAGCCATACATTTAGAGTACTCGCTAGTCCAGATACCGGTACATGTTTGTAGTACTCACTGTCTGTCATGAACAGTTTATCAACATGTCCACAAACCGGTCCGCGTATTTATACAGGCGGGTATGTTGCACTAAGTGCTATTAATGTGCAGAACAATAGAGGCTGCCTTGCCAGCTCAATTGAGCTGGCATATGACTGGCTTTTTTGTTCTGCACATACATATTCTGCAATAAACGTTCAGGAGCCAAAACATTTGGTAGCATTAACGCTAAATTTAGTATCAGTGCAGCCGTGTGCGGGTCGGGAAAATAAAAAACGGGAAAAAGTTGAAATCATCATTTTTCGGGAAATAAAGGTCCCGGGAAATATACCAGTTATACAGTATCTAGCTCTCTGAATACACTTGGTAAGGAACACTCTCAGTAGGTGGAAACCACTTTCCACTTTTCGAAGTTTTATGTTGGTCTTGTCATTATTATCATTATAACTATTATTATTATTATTATTATTATTATTATTATTATTATCATTATTATTATCATTACTATTATTATTATTATTATTATTATTACTATCATTAGTATTATTAGTATTATTATCATCATCATTATTAATATTATTATCATAATTATTATTATTAGTAGTAGTAGTAGTAGTAGTAGTAGTAGTAGTAGTAGTAGTAGTAGTAGTAGTAGTAGTAGTATCATTATCATTAGTATTATGACTATTATCATTATTATCATTATCATTATCATTATTATTATTATTATTATCATTATTATTATTATTATTATTATTATTATTATTATTAGTTATTATTATTATTATTATAATTATTATCATTATCATTATTATTATCATATCAGGGGGTGTTGTTCAATATCTTACATAACTTGTTTGTCCCTTACAGATGTAGGAGTGACTTGGTTTGCCGCACCTCAAGGAAGGATTACAAAGGTCGTCCTCCATGGTACACGATTCTCAACGGCATTTGTGTCCGCCCGGGCTCCTCAGTACCCACAACTTCAGGTCCACCGAGTACTCCAGGCCGCCCCGGTGGGCCCAGCCACCCTTAGGTGGGCCCAGCCTCCCTGATCTCCCAAAGGAAGAAGCACGAGAGGGCCATCCAGTAGATAGAGAACTGAGTGGGCCCGTACGTACGGGAGATAGAGGACCAAGAAGGCAAGAGCAAGCGTAGAGAGGAAGCCCATGCATCGTAGATTCCACGGGTTCGGTCTTTATACCCACCATGAGAGACTGCGGAAGAGCTAATTTTTAATCAGCCAGCACACTTCTGTCAACCAATAGAAGTGTTATCTGAACAGCATTAATAAATAAAGTTGGACCATGGTGATCTACATTGTAGGGAGAGCTAATTTTTAATCAGCCAGCACATTTCTGTCAACCAATAAAAGTGTTATCTCAACAGCATTAATAAATAAAGTTGGACCATGTTGATCTACATTGTAGGGAGAACTAATTTTTAATCAGCCAGCACACTTCTGTCAACCAAAAAAAGTGTTATCTGAACAGCATTAATAAATAAAGTTGGACCATGTTGATCTACATTGTAGAGAGAGCTAATTTTTAATCAGCCAGTACACTTCTGTCAACCAATAAAAGTGTTATCTGAACAGCATTAATGAATAAAGTTGGACCATGTTGATCTACATTGTAGGGAGAGCTAATTTTTAATCAGCCAGCACACTTCTGTCAACCAATAAAAGTGTTATCTGAACAGCATGCATTAATGAATAAAGTTGGACCATGTGGATCTACATTGTAGGGAGAGCTAATTTTTAATCAGCCAGCACACTTCTGTCAACCAATAAAAGTGTTATCTGAACAGCATTAATAAATAAAGTTCCACCATGTTGATCTACATTGTAGTCAAAGAACTTTGCAAACCACTCCTAGATTTGATGCCCATTCCCCAATGAACCCCCTCCCTAGTATACTAACTCAAAGCTTAGTTCAAAGTTCAATAAAAGATGTCTGCTTAAGTTGAGACCTTTCTTTACTTCAACCCACTGCAAAAAGATGTACTATTTCCCTCAGTAGAAGAGGCTCATACATACACATTAGGCACTATTAGCTATTGAACTAGTTGTACAACTGTTTCATTCACCCCAAGAGGTAGCCACCATTTATTTATTCTTTAGTTTTTTTCGTGTTTTTTTTCGATTGAACGACAGGACCTGCGGGAAGGCTGCTGCCAGTAAAAAAGCAATGGGAGGATATATCAGAGATCATTATTACATATGTATTGCCACATAAGTCTTATCAGAAACATATATCTTAGGGGGTTTGGTACAACACGTTAGGGTGTAATTAGTGCTATATAATTGAGTGAGATTTGCAAATGCCTAGATCTACTTACGATGGATGCGTGGTTGGTAAATAAGCCTAAATTCTGCTCATAATCTTATCTCTATTCAGAAGGATACTATCACTGTATTTAAGACATTGGACCACTCAGCTATCGGGGCAGCCCCCTGCTCAGGGGTCACCTTTATTGAAGGTGATGGCCCAACTAAGAGTGCTGTTTTCCCATGCCATGCCATGATGGCAGGAAGTAGACATTGGACCACTCAGCTATCAGGGCAGCCCCCGGCTCAGGGGTCACCTTTATTGAAGGTGATGGCCCAACTAAGAGTGCTGTTTTCCATGCCATGCCATGATGGCAGGAGGTAAACATTGGACCACTCAGCTATCGGGGCAGCCCCCTGCTCAGGGGTCACCTTTATTGAAGATGATGGCCCAACTAAGAGTGCTGTTTTCCCATGCCATGCCATGATGGCAGGAGGTGGACATTGGACCACTCAGCTATCAGGGCAGCCCCCTGCTCAGGGGTCACCTTTATTGAAGGTGATGGCCAACTAAGAGTGCTGTTTTCCCATGCCATGATGGCAGTCGGTGGACATTGGACCACTCAGCTAGCGGGGCAGCCCCCTGCTCAGGGGTCACCTTTATTGAAGGTGATGGCCCAACTAAGAGTGCTGTTTTCCCATGCCATGACATGATGGCAGGAGGTGGACATTGGACCACTCAGCTATCGGGGCAGCCAACTGCTCAGGGGTCACCTTTATTGAAGGTGATGGCCCAACTAAGAGTGTTGTTTTCCCATGCCATGACATGATAGCAGGAGGTAGACATTGGACCACTCAGCTATCAGGGCAGCCCCCTGCTCAGGGGTCACCTTTATTGAAGGTGATGGCCCAACTAAGAGTGTTGTTTTCCCATGCCATGACATGATAGCAGGAGGTAGACATTGGACCACTCAGCTATCAGGGCAGCCCCCTGCTCAGGGGTCACCTTTATTGAAGGTGATGGCCCAACTGAGAGTGCTGTTTTCCATGCCATGCCATGATGGCAGGAGGTAGACATTGGACCACTCAGCTATCAGGGCAGCCCCCTGCTCAGGGGTCACCTTTATTGAAGGTGATGGCCCAACTAAGAGTGTTGTTTTCCCATGCCATGACATGATAGCAGGAGGTAGACATTGGACCACTCAGCTATCAGGGCAGCCCCCTGCTCAGGGGTCACCTTTATTGAAGGTGATGGCCCAACTAAGAGTGCTGTTTTCCCATGCCATGCCATGATGGCAGGAGGTAGACATTGGACCACTCAGCTATCGGGGCAGCCCCCTGCTCAGGGGTCACCTTTATTGAAGGTGATGGCCCATCTAAGAGTGTTGTTTTCCCATGCCATGACATGATAGCAGGAGGTAGACATTGGACCACTCAGCTATCAGGGCAGCCCCCTGCTCAGGGGTCACCTTTATTGAAGGTGATGGCCCATCTAAGAGTGTTGTTTTCCCATGCCATGACATGATAGCAGGAGGTAGACATTGGACCACTCAGCTATCAGGGCAGCCCCCTGCTCAGGGGTCACCTTTATTGAAGGTGATGGCCAACTAAGAGTGCTGTTTTCCCATGCCATGATGGCAGTCGGTGGACATTGGACCACTCAGCTAGCGGGGCAGCCCCCTGCTCAGGGGTCACCTTTATTGAAGGTGATGGCCCAACTAAGAGTGCTGTTTTCCCATGCCATGCCATGATGGCAGGAGGTAGACATTGGACCACTCAGCTATCAGGGCAGCCCCCTGCTCAGGGGTCACCTTTATTGAAGGTGATGGCCAACTAAGAGTGCTGTTTTCCCATGCCATGCCATGATGGCAGGAGGTAGACATTGGACCACTCAGCTAGCGGGGCAGCCCCCTGCTCAGGGGTCACCTTTATTGAAGGTGATGGCCCAACTAAGAGTGCTGTTTTCCAATGCCATGATGGCATTGGACCACTCAGCTATCAGGGCAGGCACAGGGGTCACCTTTATTGAAGGTGTTGGCCCAACTAAGAGAGCTGTTTTCCCATGCCATGATGGCAGTCGGTGGACATTGGACCACTCAGCTATCGGGGCAGCCAACTGCTCAGGGGTCACCTTTATTGAAGGTGATGGCCAACTAAGAGTGCTGTTTTCCCATGCCATGCCATGATGGCAGGAGGTAGACATTGGACCACTCAGCTAGCGGGGCAGCCCCCTGCTCAGGGGTCACCTTTATTGAAGGTGATGGCCCAACTAAGAGTGCTGTTTTCCAATGCCATGATGGCATTGGACCACTCAGCTATCAGGGCAGGCACAGGGGTCACCTTTATTGAAGGTGTTGGCCCAACTAAGAGAGCTGTTTTCCCATGCCATGATGGCAGTCGGTGGACATTGGACCACTCAGCTATCGGGGCAGCCAACTGCTCAGGGGTCACCTTTATTGAAGGTGATGGCCAACTAAGAGTGCTGTTTTCCCATGCCATGCCATGATGGCAGGAGGTAGACATTGGACCACTCAGCTAGCGGGGCAGCCCCCTGCTCAGGGGTCACCTTTATTGAAGGTGTTGGCCCAACTAAGAGAGCTGTTTTCCCATGCCATGCCATGATGGCAGGAGGTGGACATTGGACCACTCAGCTAGCGGGGCAGCCCCCTGCTCGGGGGTCACCTTTATTGAAGGTGATGGCCCAACTAAGAGTGCTGTTTTCCCATGCCATGCCATGCCATGATGGCAGGAGGTGGACATTGGACCACTCAGCTAGCGGGGCAGCCCCCTGCTCAGGGGTCACCTTTATTGAAGGTGATGGCCCAACTAAGAGTGTTGTTTTCCCATGCCATGACATGATAGCAGGAGGTAGGCATTGGACCACTCAGCTATCAGGGCAGCCCCCTGCTCAGGGGTCACCTTTATTGAAGGTGATGGCCCAACTAAGAGTGCTGTTTTCCCATGCCATGACATGATAGCAGGAGGTAGACATTGGACCACTCAGCTATCAGGGCAGCCCCCTGCTCAGGGGTCACCTTTATTGAAGGTGATGGCCTAACTAAGAGTGCTGTTTTCCCATGCCATGCCATGATGGCAGGAGGTAGACATTGGACCACTCAGCTAGCGGGGCAGCCCCCTGCTCAGGGGTCACCTTTATTGAAGGTGATGGCCAACTAAGAGTGCTGTTTTCCCATGCCATGCCATGATGGCAGGAGGTGGACATTGGACCACTCAGCTAGCGGGGCAGCCCCCTGCTCAGGGGTCACCTTTATTGAAGGTGATGGCCCAACTAAGAGTGCTGTTTTCCCATGCCATGACATGATAGCAGGAGGTAGGCATTGGACCACTCAGCTATCAGGGCAGCCCCTGCTCAGGGGTCACCTTTATTGAAGGTGATGGCCCAACTAAGAGAGCTGTTTTCCCATGCCATGCCATGATGGCAGGAGGTGGACATTGGACCACTCAGCTAGCGGGGCAGCCCCCTGCTCAGGGGTCACCTTTATTGAAGGTGATGGCCCAACTAAGAGTGCTGTTTTCCCATGCCATGACATGATAGCAGGAGGTAGACATTGGACCACTCAGCTATCAGGGCAGCCCCCTGCTCAGGGGTCACCTTTATTGAAGGTGATGGCCAACTAAGAGTGCTGTTTTCCCATGCCATGATGGCAGTCGGTGGACATTGGACCACTCAGCTAGCGGGGCAGCCCCCTGCTCAGGGGTCACCTTTATTGAAGGTGATGGCCCAACTAAGAGTGCTGTTTTCCCATGCCATGCCATGATGGCAGGAGGTGGACATTGGACCACTCAGCTATCAGGGCAGCCCCCTGCTCAGGGGTCACCTTTATTGAAGGTGATGGCCAACTAAGAGTGCTGTTTTCCCATGCCATGCCATGATGGCAGGAGGTAGGCATTGGACCACTCAGCTATCAGGGCAGCCCCCTGCTCAGGGGTCACCTTTATTGAAGGTGATGGCCAACTAAGAGTGCTGTTTTCCCATGCCATGCCATGATGGCAGGAGGTAGGCATTGGACCACTCAGCTATCGGGGCAGCCCCCTGCTCAGGGGTCACCTTTATTGAAGGTGATGGGCCAACTAAGAGTGCTGTTTTCCCGTGCCATGCCAATGATGGTAGGGGATAGACATGAGTGTTATGATGCATGGGAAGCAGCCATGGCCAAGGGAATCACGGTGGGAGAGTTGCCAAGACCCATATGTCTCATAAAGAACAGGCCAAAAACATTAAGCGTAGAGATAGAGAATACTGTAATATGAATGATTATATAATTCTGCTGATCCTCAGGATTTAACCCTAGGCATAGATCTGGAGAGTGGCAGTGTGCACTAGGGCCCAGGGTCTTAGCCAGGAATAAGAAACTGGGTGCCTAAAATTGGCCATTGCAAAATCTTTGGGCATCCAAATGATATGCTTGAGATTGACATTTTAAGAAATTCCTCTAAAAAGAATTTGGGTGTCCTGATGGGTGCTTTTTAAGTGTTTGGGTGTCCAAAAAGACACCCAGACGCCCTGCTGGCTAAAACCTTGCCTAAGGGGGTCATCGATACTCAATAAGTCCATAAACCAGCAGTTTGTTGCAAATGATTGCTGTATAGACATTTTTGTCTCATATCTACAATACAAATTTACAGATATGAAATTTGTAAACATAATTTATGATAATCATTCACAGCATTTCATATAAGGTAGCTATGGGATGGTGTCTCAATACTTATGGTTTCAACTTTGAATAAATGAAATTAAACATACATAATCCTGAAAAAATAAATTACAAATGCATATGAACTTATTCATGCTTATAGATCTTAAATGCTCTATTCAATATGACCTTTCAAATTCATAATAAAAGTCAAATGATTATTTTCCCTACAAATGAAAAAATACTTTTGTAATCATTTTACATGGAGTAGCTATACTAATGATTTCAACTCTGAATAAATGAAAATAAACAAATAATCCTGAAAAAATAAATTGCAAATGCATCTGAACTTATTCCTACTTATAGATCTAAAGAGCCCTAATCACTACAAGCTTTCAAGAAAATTCACAAAAGTCATTTGATTATTTTCCCTACAAATGAAAAAATACTTATCTAATCATTTTTCCATTTGCTAGAGGAAATATCTCATCAATTAACCAGACCAATAAGGTAGTAAGACATGAAGAGGCAATCCTATTCCTGCTCAAAGTTCCAATTGGAAACTATAAGAATAACATCATCTTTTAAAAAAGAAATATTGGGTTGAGTTCAGATTAATTTTCTCATAGATAATTTTCCAAATGGGCCATCTACAAGAAGGATATCAGCCAAATAGTGAGGCTGCAGCAGGTATAAATGGGTTATCCCAAGAAGAAGAAAGTCAATGAGTGTCCTACCTTGCCTGTTGTAGCCATCCCTGTTGTAGCCAAGTTGGTCATAACCGTCCCTGTTATAGCCAAACTGGTCATATCCATCCCCTGAAAACTCCAAGATTTCTTCAGACTGGTATTCTTTCTGCTCCGTGCGGTTACAGGGGTGGCCTCTAGAGGGCAGTAAATAAGTCACACATAACTGGCCCTCGAGGTCCAGAACCTCGATGGGGGGCGTAAAGAAGGGCAGCATGGGTACGGCTAAGTAGTCCGCAGGGAACCTGTGTTGAGTGTTACCTTTCCTCTGCCACTGCCAGAACAGCATATCTGCATATGCATGTATGGCATAAAACACTGGGTCGTAAGCCGCATGAGTTGTTGCCATGTCTCCTCCAATAAAAACATGCACGTATGCTAATAAGGACTGCAGAGTGGAGCTCATGTTCATATAGTCGTCTTGGCTCAGCGCGATCGCCATTTCCACTATACTGGGGATTCTGACGGAAGTATTGAAGTTTCTTACGATGCATGGTTTCCACGAGCTCCCCTCCTGGAATGGATTGTGCGCCACACATCTGCCATGGCCATCCCCACCAAACATGTTAGCCTGCCACAGTATCGCCTCTCCAAAGGTTCCCGCATCGGTGGTGAAGTCAAAGTAGGGTAGCACGACGTTGCAGTCAATGGATTGCAGTTTTTGCTCGAGTCTGCGTAGGAAGAGTCGATGCCAGGGCAGGAAGAAGATTGTCTGATGGGCGTGCATGGCGTGGTCGTTGTACATGTCCCGATACCGTTCCCATATGCTTCCCTCCTCCATCTTACGCAGTCGCCCTACTACGGACTGGAACCGTTGAACCTCCGCCCTAGTCATGTCTCTCAGTTCTTTCCTTATACTTGTCGTTTTGCAACTGGAGAACAGAAAAAATAGCTAATTATTTTGTGACAATCTTATTATCTCTAGAAAGAATATTTATTGAGAGCTAATATTAATGCAAGAGGTGAGGGAACTCATAACATTTGCAAACTTGTTAATGAACAGAAAAAAAGTTAATTGGTTTTATGATATTATCAATTAACTCTAGAAAGAATTATGTGTGAGAAGTGCAACATATGATTTATTGAGTGTTAACAATAATGCACGAGTTGTGTGTGGGTATTCATAAGATATGCAAACCTGTCAAATAACAGAAAAAAATGTACATTGTTTTGTGACATTATCATTACCTCTAGAAAGAATTATGTGTGAAAAGCGCAACATATGATTTACTGAAAGCTATTATTAATGCAAGAGGTGAAGGCACTCATAAAATATGCAAACTTGTTAATGATCGTTAAAGCTACTGCAGCATGTGAAGCAACAGTTTGAGCTTCATTCATCATCTATTATTAATCACCTAACAGCAGTAAATAAATCATATACAAATACAAAATTGAAAACATTCCTCAAATATATTAAATTAATCAGCTGTAAAAGCTACTCACTGAAGAGATTGTACCTTTTTTGATAACTTGAATCTGGAGATCAAGCATGGTCCATCAACTTTGAATATAACTCCTAAAACACTCTAATATTTCAAAATAAATTGAAGGGGGGTTGTCAAACTCTTTAGGAGCAACAACTTTCAGTCAAATATTATCCAAAACACAGATTTTTTATAGAGATATTTGCATGTGCATCAGGCCATGTGTACTCTGCTGACATGAATGAGATAAGGGATGTACCTGCAGTGTATGTTTCCTGTTGGCAGACAGACGCACTGCTCACAGCCGAGGTGGAACTCCTGGCCCTCTGTGTAGGAGACGCCATCCACCCTGCAGCCCACGGGAGCCTGGCAGGTGTCCCCATCACAGGTACGGGAGGGCTTGAAGGACACAACCTCTACCTCAACTCCTGGACGGGTGCGGCCAACCTCAGCCCGGCAACCAGCACGATCTGTCACCTGGGATCAATGGAGAATAAAGTTAAATTTTCTTTTGTACCACATTGAATAGCAGTGTCACCAAATCTGGCAAGTTGTGGTGACATCTTTGCTACAGACCTGCATTGCCTACTACTGATAGTATTATGGTTTGTATTCATTTCTAAATATGAAAGTCTCCCTACTGAAGAATCTAGTAACTCATACGTTCATTCCAGTATACCTACATCACTTTTAAATTTCTAAGAAATGTCACTTTGATCTCAGTTGATTTTATAAAGCAGTCATATTTTTTCACAATACTTGATTGAAAGCCTAGTTTAACAGCTCATTTCTTATTTCCTGAACTGAGAGAAATATAGATAACTTAACATCTAGGGATACCCGCCGTCAAGCCTGATAAATGAGGCTTAGTCAATGAGGTATAAATAATCAAAAGTTGTGTTGATTACCGTCCCTGACATCTTGTGTTTAGCAGTTTTCTCCTCCCCTACAGTGATTGCCTACCTGCTGGGGGCATCAGAGTAGGCCTAGGTGCCAAGCTAGAGGCATTATTGATTAATGCCTTAAACCAAAACTACTAATCATCTGGGTATAATCTATCAAACCTTGCTCTGATAACCATATCTGACATCCGATTCCCAGTTGAAGTGTGACTTTCCTGATTTCATCCTGAACAGAGTGAGTGTAAGAGTAATGGCAGGTCTTTTAGTGAGTATGAATTTTGAAAAGTCGTGTTGTTTACCATGGCTGACAAGAGATACCTAGTTGCATGAGTTGCTTCCTCTATACTCCAAACTGAGAGTGCTGAAAAACAGTGGCAGCAGTCTTGATTAATGAAGTAAAATTAGCGAGAATTATACTGATTACTATATGAAGTAATTACCATACCTGACATAAATTCCTATTTGCAATGTTACTATCTCTAAATTACCTGTACTAAGCATGTATAGGAATGGTGGCAGCATTCTTAATTATTGAAGCAAAATCAGTGGGTATTATGTACCAATAGTTGCACAGATTACCTGACACGATATTCCTGGTTGTAGTGCCACCCTCTCTGTGTTATTCTGTACTGAGAGTACCAATAGTTGCATGAATTACCTGACACAATATTCCTGGTTGTAGTGTCACCCTCTCTGTGTTATTCTGTACTGAGAGTACCAATAGTTGCATGAATTACCTGACACGATATTCCTGGTTGCAGTGTAACTCTCTCTATGTTATTCTGTACTGAGCGTGTGTAGGTCCGATGGCAGCAGGCCCCTATATTACAACTCCTTTCACACTCTTCTGCCCTTTCAAAGTTGTTTGGATTACCATCGCATCCTATTGAATAAAAGTGACAATGGACACAGATAAAATCACCAATTAACAATGACAGACAACAATTGCATACAGGTGAGAATATACATCCCTAAATAGGATATCCATCAATATTTATATTGCAAATCTAAAAAGTTATAGAAACTGGAGAAAAAATAAAATATCACATTATAAAGTAGTTTAACTTTGTTTGTGACTTTTTTCACACAACATTTATTATTTCTTTAGCTAGCTGTATTACTAGTATATCAATTCAAAGGAAAAGTGGTGATGAAAACAACATAACAAAGACTTATGTACTTCTGAAATGTCATTAAAATTTCAAACCTTGCGGATCACACAAATGAAAAGAAATTGTGAGGGGACTGATTGCACACTTTCAATTTCAAGTATAACACAAACTTTTCTTTTTGTGTCGATTATTAGTATTTAAGGAAAATAAAAGACTTTAAAACATGACATGAATAATGCAATTTTCAGTCTGATTTCTACAATTTGTAGCTAGGTGTTTCACAAATATATCAATTCATAAGGAATGTTGTGATGACATCAATATAACATTCATGCTTATTTAAGTGGTTTGAACAAACCCACCTTAAATGTCGAAAATATCATTTAATTCAGTATACCACCTTACCTGAATATGTAAAGCGTTCGCATCTTTGAGAGGTTATGTTGAAGTAGAACCTGATGGTGGCCAGCTGATTGTTGTCACATGAGCCAGGGTCGGGTCTGTAGAGGCAGGGGCAATGGTAGCGCTGGCACTGCGGGCCAGAGTAATAAGGAGCACACTCACAGGTGTAGTTATCTATTCCTAGGATGCAGCTCCCGCCATTCAAACAGGGCAGTGAGAGACAGGGGTCTGGAAGAAAAATAATGCTGATTGCAATTTGCTGCAGCGTGTTTGTGGTGTAGGATGCATGCAACTGTGAATGCGTAATGCAGGTTGTCAATTCAATCTTCAGCGCCAAGGTGAGGCACCTTTTCCCCTCTAATTTCTTAATTCCTTTGACAGCGCCAGTGAGTCATACACGCAAGCATGCACACCGCAATCTGAATGTGTGCCCAACATCTGTGGCAGTGAATTAAAGCACTGCTAGTTCACTTGTCAGGGCTCAACATTAAGAAAAAACTTCATAAGCCCAGCAGGGCTAGTTACCGAAACTTTTACTAGCCCTGAAATATTTTTGCTAGCCCTGATATTAACTCTTCTCAAACCATGACCTCTGTTGATATCATAGCCTCTGTTGATAACATGAAAAGAATACAGTGTATTGTGGTAAATTGAGGTAAATTATCATCCAGGTATGCAGAGCCAAAGGTGGGCTTCATAATTTTTAAGCGCTGATATTCTAATTCTATCTAGTCCCTCAGGGCTACTCACAGGTAGAATTTACTAGCCCTGACATTCAATAACTAGCCAGGGGCTACGGGACTAGCCTTAACATCGAGCCCTGCTTGTGAATATAGAGCGAGGGATGGTGGGGGGTCAAATATTAATGAATAACCATTGAATACTTGATTTTAATTGTTTAAACATATTAACCCATTCATGCCTGCTATCTCCTTGACAGATGCTCTTGTCACCTATGACAATTTTGAAAATAATTTTGAAATTGATCATAAATTTACATAATTCTTTTGAGGAGAGTCGTGGATGAGGTTTTGCATAATAACTCTCATTCAAATATTTTCAAAAAAATTATCTGTTCAAAAATATGTCGGCAAAAAAAGTCATATGATATCACCAAAATATGGCACTACACACACATTATTTCTTTAATAAATAGATAAACACACTTGTTACTGTAACATCCTTTTATTTGCAGTCAGTCTCATGGCACGAGGGACTGACCTATGTCTAGTTAACCCATTCATGCCTAAGAGTTCCTCTAGAAATTGTTGTCAGGATCAATGTAATTTTTTAACAACAACTTTGCAATATAGAATGGTTTTATAAAATATTTGAAGGAGAGTTGTTGGTAGTGTTCTGATAAAGTTCTCCTTCAAATCTTTTTACCATACATGCTTTTGCTTATTAGATTTCACCAAGTTTGTCAGGCTGCATTTAGCTGTTGCGAGCACTAATGGGTTAACATTTAAATGATACTGAATCAATAGCAGACAGTCAAACCTGCTAAAAGGATAACTGATGGGATACCTCAGTAAATGGCCCTTGAAGACAGTTGGTTTTAAATAAAGGTCAAATGTTATTTACTTCCAGCAGAGAATAATCAGTCCTCACTGAAAAGTAGTCCCTCTCAACAGGTGGTTTCTTGAGCACATTTGACTCTTAGATAGAGCAGCACTTCTCCAAAAAACAACGCATATTAATTCGAAGAAATTTTGATACTGTTATTAATAGGTGGTTTCTTTAAAAAAGTGCTTTCAAGCAACTTTGACTCTTTACCAGTGTCAATTTGGGGATAGGGCTGGGCATGTGCACTACATGGTCTTCACTAACAAGCATAGGTTGCATTTTCATCTGAAATGGAGATTTTAGGACCACTATAGGTAGAGGGTGTCTTTTTAGTGCAGGCTTGACTGTTTATCACTGTCAAGCCAAGGACAGGGCGGCTTGCCTCTGAAGGAGTGCACTATAATGATAACGCTGACTTCAATATTGGCAGGCTCCTAAATCAATATCAGCCGGCAGCGCTGAGCGAGGTACCGCACCACCGCTATCGAAGGTTAAATGCACCCTGCTGATCACCACGATTAGTCAGTTCCTCCAGGAAATTATCAACACAGATTAGTCGCTGGAATCAATGGAGCAGGTGTGATAATAGGAGCGCTCACCGGTGCCCTAAAACTACCAGCACTTATTATCGAACACATCAGTGTGTGTAGTTGCTGGTAGCTGAGGCAGGAGCAGACTGATAGAACCTAAGGTAGGTTCTAAACAGGAAAACTCCTGTGACTCTTGTGGTCATGTATTCAGACCTACCTTTATTTGCACAAGGCGTAGAAACTGTACCTAAACCGGTAACTGTGATTACAGTTAGAGAGGGAGGGGAAGTTTAAAACAATAAATATCCCTGTGGTGATATGACCTCACAGCTTTAGTAGGAAATAGGACCACTCCTATTCCTACACTTAAGGGTGTTTCTACATTTAAAATAAGATAATTATATTATCTGATGCAAAACTACTGACCTTTGCACTCCGCCTTCTCTCTGTCTGGATCGCACCGTGTCTCGCCATTCTGAAAAAACAAATGCTCATGAATATTAAATGCTGAAATGAATTGCATGCCTCAATGGAAATGGTGTACTTGTTATCATGTAAATATGAAATCAAGCCTTAATAATAATTAGCAAGAAAAAAAAAGTATATTGGTCGATTCTACAAGATCCTGATATCAAATAAGTTTATCATTATTGACAAATTTGCTGATTTTTTCAGCATTTTATTGTGCCTAAGTCAAGCTCAGATTTGATTTCAATCAATAGATCTTTTTCAATGTTTATCAATCTAAAAAGACAAGTTTTTAATTTCAGTTTTGACATGAACTCCTAATATCACAGCAAATAAATCTTTTCAGAGATCACACATTTATAAATAATGGGGTGCCTTTATGTATACACTATAAACAGTAGACAGTTTTTTTTTCAGTCTAAGGTAAAAACTTTCTCTTCCTGTTAACAACATACTACAGCCTGGTTTTTGAGGGGTAACCATCTATTAGGTACTTGGGCTGTTCCAATGGGGTTCCTCAATAAAGGGTTTCAGTGTGTTTCAAATTGTTAGTATAGATGATACCCTTGGATAAGTACGTACCTCGCAGGTGCAGATTGTACAGGAGTCTTTTCTCCACACCTGTTGTTCCGTGAAGCGGATCCCATCATGAACGCAGCCTCGTCTACACTCACACAGCTCCAGAGAGGCGATCCTCTGCTCAAAACCAGCATTCTATAAATAGGGAAAACACACTCTCAGATACAATATTAACAAGGAGGAGAAAGTCAAAATAACAAGCTCAATAAATAGCCTTTTTATTGCTGACCTTCTCCATTTTATGTGGACATCCATTGGTATATTTGGGCTTCCCCCATAGCCGAGTAGTCTAGCCATGCATCCACAGCAAGCCATGTCTCAACTCTCCATATGCTATCTTTGGCTGGCCTCTAACCTGACACATGGGAGCCTGCCTTAATAGCATTAAGTGGTCAAAGGCATTGCCTCTGACTGCTCACTGTCTCTCACCACTGATGGCCTGCCCTGATAGCTGAGTGGTCTTAGGCATTGCCACTGACTGCTCACTGTCTCTCACCATAGCACAGGTTAGAATCCCAGCCAGGGCATGTTAGAAAGCTACCAGTGACTTGGGGGTACAGCAATGGTTTTCACTGGGCGATCTAATGTCAACCTGAGTCACCTGGCAAATTGTGACTCATACTCAGTAGTCAGTTTTCTTCATGTACTAATTAACAAATTAACAAATAACTATTGGCTAAAAGCATCAATAACCCCTATAGCATTCTCATCTCCTCAAACAGTAGAAAAGACCAGCCTCCCAAGTCATTAGCTATGAGTCCAAGCAGCCCTACAGTGTACAAAGAAAATGTACATGTAAATAACTGCATATTTCTAGGTGAAAAAATATAACCTTACTATATCTAAGGCATACATAAAATCACTCAGAAGATAACAATTTCAGATAAAAGCATATGCAGATAATATTGAAGGAAAACTGCATTCACAAAATTGCACTGTATACTGCTATTAACTACCAGAATCAGGGGCAGAGTAGACATATATTTATATGTATATATTTACTTCGTAAAAGAGGGTAGAGTAAACACAAATGGACATAAATTTCCAAATCGACATCTACAATTTAACAATATGAAATAATAGCGAACAACTTCTACATGATCAAATCAATATAATTGATCAGAATACATGGAACTATTATCAATGTAAGAGTAAAACATTTGATTAAATCGAGGAAATAATTCCATAGCATACCAATGAGAATGGAAGTCTGCTCAGACAGTAAATCTAATAATGCTGGGCCCCATGTGAAGCATATATAATATCAAATATTAGACACTAATAGGACATAATCAGCAGGTTGGAGATGATTGTTTCTTTTTCCTCCTAGGTAGATCAGAAATTCAAGAAATAAATGACATAATCAGCTGGCTGGAGATAAATTTTTAGTTTTCTTTAGATGAGTGTCTATAAAGAGTAACATATCATTCTTAAAGGAGACCTCTTGAGTAGATATGCAGTTCAAGAAATCAGCTGATTAGTGATGAAATTCCTTCTTTAAATGAGTGGCTATAGAATAACACATCATTCTAAGAGGAAACCTCATAGGTAGATTGTAAATAAATTCAAGAAATAAATGACATAATCAGCTGATTAGAGATGAAATTCCTTCTTTAAATGAGTGGCTACATCCAAGGCTATATAGAATAACACATCATTCTTAGAGGAAACCTCATAGGTAGATTGTAAATTCAAGAAATAAATGACATAATCAGCTGATTAGCGATGAAACTTCTTCTTTAAATGAGTGGCTATATCCAAGGCTATATAGAGTAACATATCATTCTTACAGGAAAGGTCATAGGTAGATCAGAAATTCAAGAAATAAATGATCCAATCACCTTAACCCTGGTAATGGCAAAATGCTGGGCGTTGCATTGTCCACAAAACAAAATACATTTGTTGCTACATAATTATTCTGTCTGGATTGTGTTGGATCTAATGTTGGATTGGAGGTTTTTATCTCCAATATGAAGCCAAATATGCAGTTATTGTGAAAAAATATATATTACCTAAAACTTGAGTTCTTGTTCTATCTATGAATGTATTTTTGTAGGTATTTTGAATAGAAATATCAAATTTTGGCTGTAATAATCATTACTTTTGCAGGCAGCCGTCTAGATTTTATAAAAGTTTCTTCAAAAAATCAGGCATTCACAATACATTTAGATTACTTTCACCAGGCATTTCTGAGTGAATTGATGACTTTTTTTCTTCAAAAATTGTACATTAAGAATACCTGAAAGAAATGGAAAACATTAGTCAAATTGTTTCCTTTTTTGCTAAGTTAATTTATTCCTGAGCTTTCCTGATCAAAGACGATAACAAGCAAGATATGACAAGAAATGAATTCTGGGAATGTATCAGAAGGAATTCCAAAATATCAAATACCGTTTTTATAAAGTGATTCAGACACAGAAAATAATAGTAAAAATAAAACCTTGATATTTTGTAAAATCTAATCTTCCTCAACCAACCTATAGTTTTTATCTATATTTCCCTGTTTTGCACTACAAATTAATGATTGAACAAGAAAAATTCTGATAGCAAATCGTGACCATTTTGTCAAGTTCCTGTGGTAACACGTACAAAACATTCATTTAGCCGCAATATGTATAAAAAGAAATAAATAAAATACATGTCCATTCCCTTCTTCTCCTGCTTCTGTATGTTGTTATTTAAGGCGTACCATGCTTTTATAGCCATAAATATGACTTCCAGCGACGTTTATGGTGTAATCGTTTGGCAAACCGGTCCCCTGATCAAAGATAACTATTTCAAACTTACATTTTCTAAGTATGTTGATTCTGACGTGAATTATCTGGAAAGGCTAGGTATTTATTATTTATTTTTGATTAAATAAAGTGACTTTCACTAACAGATCACAAAACAGGCCGCAATCTTGGCCTTTTTTCATAGGTACCTGTATTTTCAGCATATTGACCATATTACTGAGTTGGTTGACTTGTTGTTGCAGGAGGGCAACTGTTGAGGCGTCACTTTGGGGAAGACTATTGTCCACCGTCTCTTTCTCTGCATCTGCAATAAATACATAAAACAAAAATATCAAGAACATGATGTCAACCAGTAGGGTGTCTGGTCACCCAAACACTCATAAGTCGCATATCAGAAAACACTATTTCTTTGGTAAATTTCTACTAAAATAACGATATCAAATTGTTGGATATTTTTACCTTGATGTAATTCCTATGATGTTGCATATAGTGCCTCTTCTTAATAAGAAAAGAACTTTTTATTATGTGAATATATTGTGGTCCCCCCTTTAAGGAATTTATAATTGATATAATTTGCGTAATATTATATATCCATTCACACTATGAAATATATACAGTATATACAGTATAAAGTGCATTTCAAATCCAAATATCATTTTGATATAGGTCTGGACAGTGATTCTGAACTTACATCAATATTTCTAAGGGGGAGTTACTCAAACCCATTTTCCCAGAGTACTTTATTTCTATAATCATCACAATACAAGTGAAAGCATGGGTTAATATGTCATGGGTGAAAAAAGAAGAAGATGGGATTAAACTTATCCGTAGAGTAATCTACTTGATTCAATATTCGCAATCCTTGGAGCCTGATGCCTTTCTCTGTCGCATTCATTTTCCAAGCGGGTCCCATTAATACTTGATGTGTTTACGTAGACATTAACCCATTTCTGCTCTGGGTACAAGGCCATATGTTGTGATCTATTATTACCTTAAAAACAACTGCCAAATAATCAAAAATATCACTATTTATTTTTTCTCTGAGAAAAAATCGGTTTTTAAATGTTTCTGATTTTTTTTTTCAATTTACTCTTTAAGTTATCAGGTATGCACGGCAGCATCAGTGAGTCAAATTTCCAATGATGGCTTCTACGACAGACGTAGCAGAAAAATAAGTTTGACATGAATACCAAATACAAACATAAAGGTATTAATGCATAATTTCATCCCTACTTTCCTACCTGGCTCATGTTAAATGCAACAGTAGAATAGCACCTGAATCAAAGGAGGGCAGGACCCCTAACACCTTATGGCATTAGCTGTGCAGGACATGCACATAATATGCAACCTTCAATACACCACACCATTAGAACCGATGTCAGATAAAAAGCCAAGTTATAATAACTTTGCTTTGATATTGGTAGGGTGGCATTAATAAGGAAATGATGCCATAGATATGCATCTACATGTGCCTGCAATAACCATAAATCTTGTCGCCACAGCCATCAGCTGCCTCTGTCAACAATAGGATCAGGAGCAACAGGTACTAGGGATTTGATAGCAACAAAAGGCCACCGTTTATTGCCCTCCAGAACATAGGTTTCCTCCAAGCCTAAATCCCAGATGATTACGATTGGAAATGGTTAGACTTGTTAAAGGTTAAACTCTGGTTTGGCATAGCACAGGACACCCAAATATTTTTGGAAGGGATTTCTAAAAATGTATATTTCAAGCAAATAATTGAATATTTTTACCTAAGTATAAATCACATGATACTGCATATTACATATTACACTCTTTTCAATAAGTTAATACAAGTTTATGGTTGTTCTATGAATATATTGGGGTCAGTCAAGATTGTAATAGAATAGGCCCATAAAGTTTGCAATTTCCAATATTCATTGAGCACCAAAATTCAAAATCCTGGCCCTGGCCAAGACCCTGCACTATATACTAATACTTTTACTGTGTGTTAAAAATGATCCTTAGCCGCCACATTAGTTCATATTACATTGCCTCATTTCAAAGGAGGATTCTGTCATATTAAACTCTGCCAAGTCTTTAGCCAGGGTTATGTCGAAGAATATTGTACATACAATGTACTAGGTAGTCTTATCCTGTTTGACTTGTTACTTAAAAGAAAAACTCAAAGATGGAGCCAAAATATGTATGACAGCCTACATTCTTACTAGTTAAGTCCTTACTTGATAATATGCTCTTTAAGTTACAGTTTTTCTTTAAAAGCTTACAATATCAGTTGTGTATTCTAAAGCTTTGCATAAAGATATATGCTCAACTTTAACATCGTAAGGTTTACTTTGAACCCTGCCAAGCAATGTCTTTCGCTCATGTTGGGGTGCCGGGGATAAAAGATACATCTTGAAGTGCTGCCTTGACCTTAGGCAAAACCCCACAGGTTATGAGCCAGTGGCAACCCATTATGTTATATCATACTGACATTTATTTGATAGGAAACTTGCCCTGCTTCTAACCCCCATAGAGATAATACTAAGCACCATGCAAGGATGCATTGGATACAGATGGCTTTAAGACTTTGATGAGAAAAAACCAGAACCATTCCAAGCTGGCAGTGTTAGCCGTTAGGTATATAAAATAAATCATCATTATAAGCCATCATCCATAAATTTCTATGTGTGTATAACAATGGCAATATCTTCCTATCCAGAACCTCCAGTTCACCTTGCAATATCAATCTTATTGTGCTGACCAATTCCTTTTGAAAGATTTGTGGTATATTCATTAGCAAATCGCCAAAAGTGACCAATGAAACATACTGCCATACAATAGATCTTCTCTAAAGTGACCACCTGTGGGGCTGGCCACAACTGGTCAACTTAGAAGGGGTGATCAACTTAGAATGGGTGATCAACTTAGAATGGTGGTCAACTTAAACGGGTTCCCTTTACTATAAAGCTAATGAGCATGTTAGTTTGGAATTGGCAAAATGTGATCACTTCAGAGGGTATGGTAAATAAACTTCAAGGGGTTCCAATGTATATTATGCATTCTTGCAAAAATATTTGCTCAAATTTCAGACCATCTGAAATATCCGAGTTTGGAAGGACATAAATCTGAATATTTTTTTTGTGTCCAGGCAACATTTGGATACCCAACCCTAAAAATTATGGTTGGTAAAAAAATTCAAAAACATGTCAATTTCAAGCATAAACTACTGAAATCTTAACTTCCATGTAGATGCTAATAATATTAATTTGCACTCTGGAAAAGTTGCACAATATTCTTGGCACTATTTTTTTCATACAAAATGTTAGCCGGGCCCAACCTGCAAACACTTTCATTTTTTGAATTGGCTGAATGCTCACACTGGCCTTATATCACTCACTTGTTAAATCACATCTTCATATTTGATATTCCAGGGCTCCACCCTACCAGAGGTCCACTGGCCCCAGGCCAGTAAAAATTTCCCAAAACAGCTTTGGGCCAGTAAAAAAGACCTCAACTGGTCCTACAGGGCCAGTAAAAATTTGAAGACATTCTTGTAAACAAGTTCCCCTCAAGAATGTCCCAAATGTTTTTGAAATGAATGAAGATGAAATATATAAAAATAAATGCTGTCTGTGAATTTCATGATGTTTTTTCTTTTTATGTTAAAGAAAAATTCATGGGACCAGTAAAATCTTTGCAGGACCAGTAGATCCTCGGTGTTACTGATCCAACGGGGCCAGTAACACTTTGAGTTAGCCTTGAGGCCTAGGTATTCTAAAAAGGACATAAGTGCCAAATTTTGCAAAGCCAAGTATATCTTATTCCATTCTAGATAACTGATCAGGGATGATTAAAATAGAACATAACATTTGCAAAAACATAAAAACTTTGTGAATTTCAGCCTTTTCAATATATGCACCAAGTAAACCTTCTATTTGATAAATCAAAAGACAAATGCACTTCTTTTTATTCAATGGGCACTTTTTGCTGAGCCTGCATACAGAACAGGTTTTAAGCAAAAGAACTTAACCCCCGAGATGTGACCGGTCACACAGACCAATTTCCTTTATTTAAACATGAGACGAACTACACCTCGCGCAGGGACTGGTGAGCTAGTCCGTTCATCACCTTTAGGCAGCGATTCAGGTTTTCTGTGCTGGCGCATCTACATGTCATCGTGACCTGGGAGGACCCCCTGACCCTCCTCTGTCACCTCCACATCCTAATTACCCAATTAGTCAGCAGGGGTGGCAGGTGCTATCCCTACTACATCCACTGACTGCAAAGGTAAGTAATGTACAGTGAAACCTCTAGGGTTTTAACACACCGATGCATAGTCTTAGCCAGGATTTTGAAAGTGGGTGCCCAAAATAGGGTATCACAAAATATTTGGGCATCCAATATTCTAAAGGAGACCATAATATGTTCAATTTATAACCATAAGGATGCATTTTTTACATCAAGAAGCTAAATAATACCTTTAAGTAATGTCCTAGCAGCCACATTGAACTGAAAATTTCAAAATCATTTGCTCGAAATTGGCATTTCCAGAAATTCATCACAAAAAAATTGGGTGTCCTAATGTGGGATTTTTGATGGTTTGGGTGTCCAAACGACACCCAGACGCAGCGAGACGCCCTGCTGGCTAAGACACTGTGCACGCCGATGACTGCCAAGATATCTAGTGTACAGTGAAACCTCTGAGATATGAACACACTAATGACTGACAAGATATCTAGTGTACAGTGAATCCTCTGAGATATGAACACACTAATGACTGACAAGATATCTAGTGTACAGTGGAACCTCTGAGATATGAACACACCAATGACTGCCAAGATATCTAGTGTACAGTGAAACCTCTGAGATATGAACACACCAATGACTGACAAGATATCTAGTGTACAGTGAAACCTCTGAGATATGAACACACTAATGACTGACAAGATATCTAGTGTACAGTGAAACCTCTGAGATATGAACACACTAATGACTGACAAGATATGTAGGGCACAGTGAAACCTCTGAGATATGAACACACCAATGACTGCCAAGATATCTAGTGTACAGTGAAACCTCTGAGATATGAACACACTAATGACTGACAAGATATGTAGGGCACAGTGAAACCACTGAGATATGAACACACTAATGACTGACAAGATATCTAGTGTACAGTGAAACCTCTGAGATATGAACACACTAATGACTGACAAGATATCTAGTGTACAGTGAATCCTCTGAGATATGAACACACTAATGACTGACAAGATATCTAGTGTACAGTGGAACCTCTGAGATATGAACACACTAATGACTGCCAAGATATCTAGTGTACAGTGAAACCTCTGAGATATGAACACACCAATGACTGACAAGATATCTAGTGTATAGTGAAACCACTGAGATATGAACACACTAATGACTGACAAGATATCTAGTGTACAGTGAAACCTCTGAGATATGAACACACTAATGACTGACAAGATATCTAGTGTATAGTGGAACCTCTGAGATATGAACACACTAATGACTGACAAGATATCTTGTGAACAGTGAAACCTCTGAGATATGAACACACCAATGACTGACAAGATATCTAGTGTACAGTGAAACCTCTGAGATATGAACACACTAATGACTGACAAGATATGTAGTGTACAGTGAAACCTCTGAGATATGAACACACTAATGACTGACAAGATATCTAGCGAGCAGTGAAGCCTCTGAGATATGAACACACTAATGACTGACAAGATATGTAGTGTACAGTGAAACCTCTGAGATATGAACACACTAATGACTGCCAAGATATCTAGTGTACAGTGAAACCTCTGAGATATGAACACACTAATGACTGACAAGATATCTAGTATACAGTGAAACCTCTGAGATATGAACACGCTAATGACTGACAAGATATGTAGGGCACAGTGAAACCTCTGAGATATGAACACACCAATGACTGACAAGATATCTAGTGTGCAGTGAAACCTCTGAGATATGAACACACTAATGACTGACAAGATATCTAGTATACAGTGAAACCTCTGAGATATGAACACGCTAATGACTGACAAGATATGTAGGGCACAGTGAAACCTCTGAGATATGAACACGCTAATGACTGACAAGATATCTAGTGTACAGTGAAACCTCTGAGATATGAACACACTAATGACTGACAAGATATCTAGTGTACAGTGAAACCTCTGAGATATGAACACACTAATGACTGCCAAGATATCTAGTGTACAGTGAAACCTCTGAGATATGAACACACTAATGACTGCCAAGATATCTAGTGTACAGTGAAACCTCTGAGATATGAACACACTAATGACTGCCAAATATCTAGTGTACAGTGAAACCTCTGAGATATGAACACGCTAATGACTGCCAAATATCTAGTGTACAGTGAAACCTCTGAGATATGAACACACTAATGACTGACAAGATATCTAGTGTACAGTGAAACCTCTGAGATATGAACACACTAATGACTGACAAGATATCTAGTGTACAGTGAAACCTCTGAGATATGAACACACTAATGACTGACAAGATATCTAGTGTACAGTGAAACCTCTGAGATATGAACACACTAATGACTGCCAAGATATCTAGTGTACAGTGAAACCTCTGAGATATGAACACACTAATGACTGCCAAATATCTAGTGTACAGTGAAACCTCTGAGATATGAACACGCTAATGACTGCCAAATATCTAGTGTACAGTGAAACCTCTGAGATATGAACACACTAATGACTGACAAGATATCTAGTGTACAGTGAAACCTCTGAGATATGAACACACTAATGACTGACAAGATATCTAGTGTACAGTGAAACCTCTGAGATATGAACACACTAATGACTGACAAGATATCTAGTGTACAGTGAAACCTCTGAGATATGAACACACTAATGACTGCCAAGATATCTAGCGTGCAGTGAAACCTCTGAGATATGAACACACTAATGACTGACAAGATATCTAGTGTACAGTGAAACCTCTGAGATATGAACACACTAATGACTGACAAGATATCTAGTGTACAGTGAAACCTCTGAGATATGAACACACTAATGACTGCCAAGATATCTAGCGTGCAGTGAAACCTCTGAGATATGAACACACTAATGACTGACAAAATATCGAGTATACAGTGAAACCTCTGAGATATGAACACACTAATGACTGACAAGATATCTAGTGTACAGTGGAACCTCTGAGATATGAACACACTAATGACTGACAAGATATCTAGTGTACAGTGAAACCTCTGAGATATGAACACACTAATGACTGACAAGATATCTAGTGTACAGTGAAACCTCTGAGATATGAACACACTAATGACTGACAAGATATCTAGTGTACAGTGAAACCTCTGAGATATGAACACACTAATGACTGACAAGATATCTAGTGTACAGTGAAACCTCTGAGATATGAACACACTAATGACTGACAAGATATCTAGTGTACAGTGAAACCTCTGAGATATGAACACACTAATGACTGACAAGATATCTAGTGTACAGTGAAACCTCTGAGATATGAACACACTAATGACTGACAAGATATCTAGTGTACAGTGAATCCTCTGAGATATGAACACACTAATGACTGACAAGATATCTAGTGTACAGTGAAACCTCTGAGATATGAACACACTAATGACTGACAAGATATCTAGCGTGCAGTGAAACCTCTGAGATATGAACACACTAATGACTGACAAGATATCTAGCGTGCAGTGAATCCTCTGAGATATGAACACACTAATGACTGACAAGATATCTAGTGTACAGTGAATCCTCTGAGATATGAACACACTAATGACTGACAAGATATCTAGTGTACAGTGAAACCTCTGAGATATGAACACACTAATGACTGACAAGATATCTAGTGTACAGTGAAACCTCTGAGATATGAACACACTAATGACTGCCAAGATATCTAGCGTGCAGTGAAACCTCTGAGATATGAACACACTAATGACTGACAAGATATCTAGTGTACAGTGAAACCTCTGAGATATGAACACACTAATGACTGACAAGATATCTAGCGTGCAGTGAAACCTCTGAGATATGAACACACTAATGACTGACAAGATATCTAGTGTACAGTGAAACCTCTGAGATATGAACACACTAATGACTGACAAGATATCTAGTGTACAGTGAATCCTCTGAGATATGAACACACTAATGACTGACAAGATATCTAGTGTACAGTGAAACCTCTAAGATATGAACACACTAATGACTGACAAGATATCTAGTGTACAGTGAAACCTCTGAGATATGAACACACTAATGACTGCCAAGATATCTAGCGTGCAGTGAAACCTCTGAGATATGAACACACTAATGACTGCCAAGATATCTAGTGTACAGTGAAACCTCTGAGATATGAACACACTAATGACTGACAAGATATCTAGTATACAGTGAAACCTCTGAGATATGAACACACTAATGACTGACAAGATATCTAGCGAGCAGTGAAGCCTCTGAGATATGAACACACTAATGACTGACAAGATATCTAGTGTACAGTGAAACCTCTGAGATATGAACACACTAATGACTGACAAGATATCTAGTGCACAGTGGAACCTCTGAGATATGAACACACTAATGACTGACAAGATATCTAGTGTACAGTGAAACCTCTGAGATATGAACACACTAATGACTGACAAGATATCTAGCGTGCAGTGAAGCCTCTGAGATATGAACACACTAATGACTGACAAGATATCTAGTGTACAGTGAAACCTCTGAGATATGAACACACTAATGACTGACAAGATATCTAGTGTACAGTGGAACCTCTGAGATATGAACACACTAATGACTGCCAAGATATCTAGTGTACAGTGAAACCTCTGAGATATGAACACACTAATGACTGACAAGATATCTAGTGTACAGTGAAACCTCTGAGATATGAAAACACTAATGACTGACAAGATATCTAGTGTACAGTGAAACCTCTGAGATATGAACACACTAATGACTGACAAGATATCTAGTATACAGTGAAACCTCTGAGATATGAACACACTAATGACTGACAAGATATCTAGTATACAGTGAAACCTCTGAGATATGAACACACTAATGACTGACAAGATATCTAGTGTACAGTGAAACCTCTGAGATATGAACACACTAATGACTGACAAGATATCTAGTGTACAGTGAAACCTCTGAGATATGAACACACTAATGACTGCCAAGATATCTAGTGTACAGTGAAACCTCTGAGATATGAACACACTAATGACTGCCAAGATATCTAGCGTGCAGTGAAACCTCTGAGATATGAACACACCAATGACTGACAAGATATCTAGTGTACAGTGAATCCTCTGAGATATGAACACACTAATGACTGACAAGATATCTAGTGTACAGTGAAACCTCTGAGATATGAACACACTAATGACTGCCAAGATATCTAGTGTACAGTGAATCCTCTGAGATATGAACACACTAATGACTGACAAGATATCTAGTGTACAGTGAAACCTCTGAGATATGAACACACTAATGACTGACAAGATATCTAGTGTACAGTGAAACCTCTGAGATATGAACACACTAATGACTGACAAGATATCTAGTGTACAGTGAAACCTCTGAGATATAAACACACTAATGACTGGCAAGATATCTAATGTACAGTGAAACCTCTGAGATATGAACACACTAATGATTGACAAGATATCTAGTGAACAGTGGAACCTCTGAGATATGAACACACTAATGATTGACAAGATATCAAGTGTAATAGTGAAACCTCTGAGATATGAACACACTAATGACTGCCAAGATATCTAGCGTGCAGTGAAACCTCTGAGATATGAACACACTAATGACTGCCAAGATATCTAGTGTACAGTGAAACCTCTGAGATATGATCACACTAATGACTGACAAGATATCTAGTGCACAGTGGAACATCTGAGATATGAATACTGGGGTATGAGGGTCAAACTGGTCACTTCATGATATAAATTTTACATAAATGCTGTTTTTCAATGTATTAGGAACAAAGATATTTGAGGCTGTGAAAATGTTCTTACAACAGGAGTTGTCCATATTGCAGAGGTGTTAATATCAGGTTTTCCCACTCTTTGATCTTGCCCAACATGGCAATGTCAATATGAATAACCATGCCAGTCTATTTCTCCCTACAGCAAACAAAAAGGCTTGGCCTTTTGGTGATATCTTCCTTGAGAAGGTGTACATTGGAAAAATTTAACCCATTTATGTTCAGGAGGGTGGTAAAAGAAAAAGCATGAAAATTCTGATAAAATTTTCAGGTGAATGGAAGATTGGGGGAAACAATTTGAAGGAAATGTGTCAACTATTCTGTAAAAACATTTTCAATTTAATGTAATTCATTTCAAGCTATTGAAAATATGGTAGTATCAAAGATCCAGACGTAAATTTCTAGAGGAACTCATTAGCATGGATAGATTGAAGGAGAAGTGTTATTAAAGAACAGTTGCAGGGCACGACATTAACTTTTGCAGCGACTTGCCCCGTAGGGCAAGTGAGATTCAATTTTCACTTGCCCTTGAAAAATTGTATGTTTTATAATATTTTATTTAAAACCAAGAAGAGCATGGTTCTGGCATATGAAAGCATATTTTCTAGGACAAGCTTTGATGGCAGACCATGAAACTTGCACACATTCTCTAAAGTAAATATACAAAGCGTACTTTCAAAGTGGGGCAAGCAAAATGCAGTTTTCACTTGCCCACAGCTATAATTTACAAATTCTACTTGCCCGGGGCAATGGGGCAAGCACCAATGTCGAGCCCTGAGTTGCCATGCAATTTATAGGGAATTCTGAATTGTAACTATATGCTAGATGATTTATCTTTGTACATTACTGTTATCTTACAGCAAGAGATAGCTATTTACCAAATATGTACTCATATTATATTCTGAGTGACACAAAGGCCCAGACTAATTGCAGTGGGGATTAAAGATGAAAGCAGAATAACCATAAAAATGTGACTGAATGATTATCTTCAATCAAATCATTATCTTATGAAATAGGTAAACACATTGCACATGTACTTCCATTCTCCAGAATTTTTTGAATGATTCAGATGCGGACAAGTAGAAATCTGTATGCCAATATTTTTGCCATGAGACAAAGTGTTTATTTAGAAGGTGAATATGAATACACACCTTGTACATCACAGATGCAATAAGTCTCAGCTACAACACCCAATTAACACAATTGCCTCCCTTGCGATAGAAAATGATAAATCTGCTACTGCCAGTACGAGCCATCAAAATGTGACATTAGGCTGTGGCTCCTTGGGGATACCCTGACCGAGGATTCACCTTAATTCCATCCCTTCCACTGGGAACCACTCAGCGGCCCACTTCCTCCAGCTCATCAACCGCGTGTTCGTTCTTAGAGCCGAGCAAGTGAGAGAGATGTCATCATGGTAACCATTATATACAACCCTATACTAGGCTGGAACATATCCTTCTTAATTCATGTTTTAGAAATAAGCATATGGTCTAATATTTAGTGGAAGTAAAGTTCAGGATCATATTAAGGCCAAGAAAAATATTGCTTGTTTCCTGTAACGGTCTGAAAAAAATAGGGTAGGTAGGTCAGGAAAAAAAAAATTGGTCAAAAATGTGTGTTTTATGCATGTTTTACGTTGATTGGGAGTCGGTACTAGGGCAGAAAAAACTTGAGGGTGGGGATTTTTTAAAAATAAAAACGTGTTAGGGTAGGGTTACAGGAAACAAACAACTTTTTCTTTTAGGCCTAAATTCAATTGAGATAATCCTTTTGTCAAATGAAATTTTAAAATCCATCAAATGAGATCTGAAGAAGAGATAATAAGGTTGCGATGTGATTGAGTTTTTAGGCAAACCATTGGAATGTCCATTGAGACATTTGCATTCCCAGCTTCAAACAGCAGATATAGTCTGAAATACTATCATATCCTTCTCACTTTAATTCTAGGTAATTTGATTATACCAGTAATTTAACCTATCTATGCATTTAGAGCTCAACTTTAAAAATGATGCCTGGATCTATTATATCTACTCTAATGAAGAATTCACAAGATCTTAGAGGAGAATTGCAGGTTTGAGTCTTGGTCAACCATACTCCTAAAGATGCTTTTGACAGAATGATATTATCAAAAGATTCAGTCCTTTTTGGCGGCTGAAAGCATGAATGGGTTAAGCAGTGCTGTGCCTAAGTGGGATGTGAGCCAGCCTGTGATTATCTTGGTGCTAATGGATTCTTTGAACGGTAACCCCCAGACGCCAGCACCACCATTAGCACTGGCCTAGTCAAAACCTGACCTTGTGCTCCTGAAGGCAAAAATAAACACACACTTCATCATCCTGAACAGGTCAACATCAAGTTAAACATCGACTCCCTTACATGTTAAAGGGGCCCTAAAGGCTCACATACATATCAGCTTACTCGAAGGTAGCTGTCCTCCTTTTCCTTTCAGTAATCCCATGAGGGGAGATTTTGTGTATTGCCATCAGCTGGTCCAGCTCCTGGCTGAAGCCATGTTTTTCAATTGCCATCAGCTCATTGGGGGCACTCTGAGCAGTGCATCATAGACTGTAGTGCTCTTCACAAGAACTCTCTGCAAAGGTTGCATTAAACTTGTGTCAAACAGGAAAATGGTAGAATTTTGTCCAGCAATTGGCTGTAAAAAGTGTAGTGGTAGTATAACTTTGATTGTTTCGCCCTGATTTAGCTTCATTCAGTTGCTTTACTAATATAAGCACAGGTATACACCGACATATAAATGTTTCCACATCTTGCCCATCAAATTCATCAACCACATCTAGAACTATGTCCATAGCATCCACCTTATCACCCTCAGCCACTCGTGGTTCATAGAGATGTGCATACCTAACATCTTGAATGTACATCAGACCAGTGAAATACCTACCTCTTTCACCAGCCTAGCTGCTTGCCCCTAAATGAGGTGTCCACTAAGTAGCATGTTTCACCTAGATTCAAAATGGCTGAGGCCTAAACTCTTCAGTAGCTGTTATTCTCAGATTGCAATTCTAGAATTCCTTGAACATGTATACCCATTGTGTGTAGGGATGCAAGGAGCTTCCTTGCTTATAAATGTGCTTTCCTGAAAACGCTGCACATGATTGAAAAAAAAAATCTTTAGAAAACAATATCACTGAATAATTTGAACCCATTCATGCCAAAAGCTTTCCGTGGCAAGTTTTGTCTAAATCTATGACAGTTCAGAAAATAACTTAACAGTATTTAACCCTTCCAATGCTAAGGCTACTTTCATCCAAAGGACAAGGATGCAAAGATTTTTTTTAAACATCTAAACCCTGTCATGTTGGTATTCATTGGATAGCACTCGCTGAGCACTCTCAGATGAGTACCCATGTGCCTCAGTTTCAGTCATTTTTGAGGTTTTTCGCATCATTATGTATTGGCAAAATTAGCCACCAGCAGCATAAGGGTTAAATCATTACTTCACAAAATATTTGAAGAAGAGGTGTTGGTTGAGTCCAGATTAACATTATTCAAACACTTATTTTGATAAAAAAAAAATATAAACCAAAAGTGAGAGGGTCTTTTTTCAGTCACTATGGGCATGAATGGGTTAACTTAGTGGTTTGTAAGTGATTATAAACACAGGACTTTTATTAACTTCAATAAACACTTTAAAGATAGTGTTTCCCAAATACTTAGATCAAAGGTCATGTGAGCGAGAGGAGAAATAAACACAAGTGGATATCATAAAGTCTCAAAATAGAAACATGCAGTATGTGATCCATGATAGCCTGTGGCCAGTGGGTCACCTAAGCTATTCTGCAAGGCTCCCATCAGTGGTGGGGTTCAGTTAAGCACTGCTCCTCTAATCTCAACATCCTCCCTCAGTAATGTGGAGATAGCAGACTCTCCACTGTGAACCGGCATAATGGCTGGCACACGTGTGTGTGTGTGCTGAGCTATCTTCCCAGCTCCATGGGCGCTGTGCTGGGGACTGCATGCCCTTCCTCCCTATTCTACAGCTCCAGCCTAGCTCCCAGGTCAGCAGCCCCATTGTAAATACCACTCAGACAGCCGCTGCCATCCCAGCCCTGTTTTATGCTGTTTTATTGGGATATTGTTGCATTATGATATCCTTCTTTCTTTTCATCTTTCAGAGAGTTTAAATATTTTATTGGTCTACGTGCAGCATGCACCTCCACTCCGAGTGTGATCTACAGTTGTGCCATTGATCAATAGCAATCTAGCAAAAATCACACGCACAACTCCCCTGCAACTTCACTAAGTGCCCAATTCATCATGGCACTCGACTGCCCAAAATTAAGCTCCCAGAAGGCGGTGCTCAGATTTACGGAACGGAGAATAATCACAGGACCGTGACTGATGACCATGAATGTTAGAAAATCAAAGACACTGTGAACCTTCCTCCATTTCAAGCAACACCTGAGAATCAAAGTTCAACTCTTTTACCATCAAGCACACATAAATCAGCACTTAATGCAGACACACCATCCAGCATTCGAATTTCCATGAACAGAGGTCTCCACAGCAACTAGCATCCTTCCTAGCCTCAGATGGCATCGGGACGAACCCACGTTTTGAGAATTTCAAAGTAGCACGCAGCCTTGGGAAATCCGAACATCAGAATATAGTGCTCAACCAAAAAGGTTGAATGAGGTTGCTTATATATGAAAGCTGACCATGGTTGACAGAGGATTGAATTGAAAGCAAGATCATGTATCAGTAGCCATTTGAGTTACAAGATATTTTGAAAAGGAAATCCATTTTTACTCGTATACATATGATAGAATTTCAAAAAATACAAATTAAAAATTTAAATAACTTAGAAACAAAAGTTTCAAATTAAAAAATCAGAGCAGGGATTATCCAAGTAATTCATATCTACCATGTGTAATGTTCAGTTCTCCAAAGTTACAGAAAGGAGGCGAAGACTCTGGTTTGAACGTTTTGGAGGTTTAACCCCTTTAGTTACAATCAAAATTCCATTCCCCTTTCTCTTTCCAAGAACATGTGTCTGTGGTCTGTGTCTTATTGGCGTGTGTTTTTCTAATAACATAACATTTTACTTCAGTTCATTCTGTGACAGGAGAAGAGGAATGTGTGCTTTGCAAATTAATTTGAATAGTTAACTTCTAAATAAGAGAAGATGATCAAGTCAATGTTTACAAAGGTTCGATCCCACTATTGTGCTGGACCATTGGTTCACACTTCACTATTCACAGCGGAACCAGCATTTAAGTAAGCTGCTTACTTAAATGCCGGTTCCGCTGGTCTTAGCCAGCAGGGCGTCGGGGTGTCTTCTTGGACACCCAAACCCTTCAAAAGCCCCCCCTCAGGACACCCAAATTTTTTTGTGAGAAATTTCTTTAAGTGTCAATCTAAGGCATATAATTGATTTTTGTCATGAGATTGTATAAGGATATTATGCCTTATTTTGATAAATTCTACATGTATATTGTTGAAATCTGAGTTTATTGTGGTCCCCCTTAAGAATTTGGACGCCCAAAAATCTAACAATTGCCAATTTTGAGCACCCAGTTTCTAAATCCTGGCTAAGTCCCTGTTGCAAATTAACTTGAAAAGTAAACTTCTAAATAAGAGAAGATGATCAAGTCAATGTTAACAAAGGTTTGGTCCCACTATTGCGCTGGACGATTGGTTCACACTTCACTATTCACAGTGGAACTGGCATAAGGAAGCATCTCCTGACATTCAGCTTATAGATAGATAGATAATCTTTATTTCAAGTCGGTAATAATTTTACATAGTAAACACGAGCTGCCAGGGCTCTTGGCCGACTACAAAATAACAATTCAAAAATATAACATACAGGGTTTAACAGCAATATAAATGATAAGTAGAGGGGAAGTAAGTTGGCACATATTAATTGACAATGAGTATGCATTGATATGTATACATTGAGCATATTTTCATTCCCTGGCAGCCATCTGCCAAATAATAAAAGCATAGGAATACAACCTCGGTACACTGAGCACCTGCATAAATTGAGCATTGTTTTCATTCCTTGTGAATGCTGGATGTATGCAGGTTGCACTGTAGTAAGATTATGATTAAAGAGCCTCCACAGCTAGTTACATATTCAGCCTTGTAGCCATGGTCTTAGCCTGGATTTTTAAAATGGCCATCTAGGACATCAATCACAACTTTTTTGCCCATCCTGATACAGCTATTTACCTTCTTCAAATTGATCCTATATATACCAACTAAATATATACCCTATTTTCTGTCAAAATGGCCCGTTTACACTATAGCCATGTCTTTGAAAGCGGTTTGTTTTGAGAAAAACCTATATGCCCTAAAAATACAACAAAACCCAAAGAAAGACAACTTGCTGAGAACCTATGTTATTTTGAATTACGAAAGGTAAATGTGGGAGTATGCTATATAAGAGGAAGACCATCAAAAGTTTATGTTACAAATGTTACAAAACAGGCCAAAATTAAACAGTATTGATATTTTGACAAAACAAACACTAACAGCCCATATCCATGGATTTAGATAAGTTGAAAAAATATAGTGCTGCGCATCATGCTGTTATGTATAAAAGTAATGCTTATATTATAAATGTGGATGGTAATGGATGAAGATGTTTAACTGTGCTGCACATGCCAAGTCTCAGTATGACAAAGTAATCCCCCCCCCTCCCTTATTCTACCTGGTCCATTTCCTGCTGTACATCATGTAATCTCCACGCTCCAGTCCAGTTTCAAGAGCTGATCCTGTTGATGTCTTATCACACTCAGACGGCTCTTATCAAGTTATCATACACTAATTAATCTGGGTAAATTGCAATTAGGAAAAGAAGCCGGGAGAATTCAGTTATTCATAATCACTTGCGGAAGGAATTCTACTTTAAGTGATTAAGGACCCCCCCCCCCCCCCCTGTTAAAAAGGAAGAAGAAACATATCTGAAACAAGAGACTTCCAAAGCAATTAAACAGAAATATGTTCTGAGCTGGTAGGGTTTTATCACACTCAGACAGGTCTTATCATACACTAATTAATCCTGGGAAATTGCAATTAGAGAAAGAAGCTGGGGAGAATTCAGTTATTCATAATCACTTAATCACTTGCAGAAGGAATTCTTCTTTGAGTGATTTTCATTAACTGGTAAGCACCCCCCCCCCCCCCCAAAAAAAAAAAACAGGAGAAGAAGAAACACATCTGAAATAGGAGCCTTCCAAGGCAATGGACCAGAAATATGTTCTGAGCTGGTAGGGGAAGTGGTACAAATCTACACCTCTGCATTTCCTTTGAGATCCATTCATATTGATAGAACAAAAGTACTTGTCCATGTTTTACTAGTAATTAATATAAAATGGATGTCTCACTAAACTCAAAATGAAAAGTCATTGAAAAGTCAAAAGCAGAGGGAGCTAGGCAGGCCCTTAGGTCTGAAACTGCCAGAATAATTCACCTAGTCCACATATATAGCTTGCTTTTAACTATAAAAGCCCAGCTGGGCCAACATGAGCCAGAGACCTAAGAGCGGATGTTCTGCGGATCAAGATTGTGTATTCACCACACAATAAATGTCTCCAAAAGCTATTCCCTCCCGATAAGGGTCACTTAAAGTGGCAAAAAACAAATGAAAACGGAACAGCACAATGACTCTATGGCATAAAAAAGCTAAGACAAAGCTGACAACTGTTGGGGGAAGATGTGCATTAGGCAAGTTGCCAACCACAGAATTTCATAGCAGCTGACAACTAAATTGTCTCTGGCACACAAACACCCTGCATATTGTGTATACTATATAGTATGCATATTCTGAGATGCATATTACATCACATCAGTAATATGGTCATGTTAAAGTGTTTTTTTAATTCTATTTAAAAAAAACACAGAAAAAAGTAAAATTTATAAATCATGATTAGTAAAATACAAAAGTGTGATAAAGGCTGTTAAACAGTGTGGCTTGACTGCCAGCATCTTATTTAGACCACTGACAGTAGGCAATTAAACCAAAGCAAACTTGTATTATCTAGAAGGCATTCAGACTTCTAGACATATAACTGAATACCATTGATATGTCTCCCAGTATTGTGCCCTCGTTACAAAGTAGTGCAACAAGTTTCTCCAGATAATCACTTTTTAATCTCAGTGAGCACTCCAATAAAAAAAACTGACTTGTTTTTGGCCTACACCATAAATTGATCTGGACTATCCTGCATTAAAAAAATATTCTGTACCTTTTACTTGATTGCCAGCCAGGTGGCAGTTGCCACTCATCATGGTCTTAGCCAGCAGGACGTCTGGGTGCCTTTTTGGACACCCAAACCCTTAAAGAGAACCCCTCAGGACACCCTTTTTTTGTGTGGACTTTCTAAAAATCTCAATCTCAAGCTTATAATTGAATTTTTTCATCTCCTTATAATTCCCATGACATGACATTGTTTAATGATATCATGCCTTATTTTGATGAATTTATACATGTTTATGTTTGAAATATAAGTATATTGTGATCCCCCTTAAAAATCTGGACGACCAAAAAAATTTAAACTGCCAATTTTAGGCACCCAGTTTCTAAATCTTGGCCAAGACACTGCCCTCATATAAAAGGAACAGAAGATAATTGCTCAACCTCTTATGCTGACACTAATGACAAATGTGATTTAACTTCAAAGACAAGTTTCTGATTGGAAACAAGATGCCCAGGGTGATATCTTGATGCCCACTTAACCCTTCTAATGCCAAGGCTACTTTCATCCAAAGCAGGAGAACGCAAAGATTTTTGAAAACAATCTAAACCCTGTCATGTTCATATTCATTGGAAAGCTCTGAACTGAGTACTCTCAGATGAGTACCTATGTGCCAGGGTTTCAGTAATTTTTCAGGTTTTTTGTCTCATTTTGTATTGGCCAAATTAGCCACCAGCAGCATAGTGGGTTAAAGGGTCCAAGGCTTAAGTAATATTAGCTCCTCATGTCTCATGAGTTATGTGAACATGGGGGAAGAGAAGTGATAAGTCGCATTTAGTCTATATAGTAAACTGTACCCAGTCCTCGAGACCCTAGCCAGGCTATTACTAGCCAGTCATCTGGTGGAAACCATTTATGAAAGGTGATATATGAGGCAAGCATTGTATAGTTTGTTTTTATTTTCCAATTAAGGAAATACAATATATCCATTATTTTCAAAGGGAGATACAATGTAAGCAGGTAAAAGGATACTTTAAAATCAAAATAGTTCAATAATGTTGAAGCTGAGAGAGAGAGAGAGAGAGAGAGAGAGAGAGAGAGAGAGAGAGAGAGAGAGAGAGAGAGAGAGAGAGAGAGAGAGAGAGAGAGAGAGAGAGAGAGAGAGAGAGAGAGAGAGAGAGATTACCTTCACTTTGCAGGTTGCCTGGGTCAGCTGCCTCAAAACCTTCTTTCCCATGACATTGACAAGTCAGCAAGATAGCGCCAATACATAAAACCAAGTAGTTCGAATCCATTTTAGTCAAGTAGAAGCCGGTGGAGATTGACTCGCGAGATGCAACCGATGCACCAAACACCAAAGGACGGCAATATTAAAGATCGATGCGGTTCGCACTCGTACACTTCACTTTGTGCAACAGGCGAACCCGACTATCTGCGTACAGTGAAAATTGAAATCCGCCTTTAAACATTGGGGCACCTGTTCCTGAGAACAGAGCGCCCACTCATGTCTCAAACAGAGCCTGGAAGCCTCTGACCAAAGCAATGGGCTAGCCTGGATGTTTATCGTATGTGTCCACTATTGATATACGGAGTAATTAGCAAAGCCGGGTTAGCCGGAGTAAACCAAAACAGCCGCCATGCCGTCTGCTTTCAGGGTGGGCGTATCGGTACTCCGTATATCATGAGGAGATGAGAAAATTGTCATGGATTCTATTCTATAATTCCTGAATTATATTTATACAAGATGAACTAGAATAAACTTAACTGATTGAACATAATATTTAATATATTATTTCAACTGTTGCATAATGTGCAAGTTGTATATATTATGTACACAATAACATAAACTACAGCTTCACAGGAACATAATCGCGCAAAGTATCCTACCATTGAATCTTGAGAGGGGTAATACCTATGACGTCACCAAAAGTAAAACGATTCTTGCGATGTTGTTGTATTTGTAAATGTCAGTCATTATGAGGATGACTAAGAAGCGATATTCAACATAGGGCTTCGCCTGAAAAATCATCATTGCGAAATCAATGCGATTGACAAACTAGATCAGAGCAAAGTAAATTGCTTGAACAATGATTATGCTACACTTTATTTTTTCTCTGAGGATATTCATTGGAATGATGTTCAAGCCTTCAACAGTTCAACAAAGGAGAGTTAAATCGTAATATATTACACGAATCAGCAAGCTTCATTTCACGAGATTGTCTAAATACTTTAATGGGTACAAATTTATTGATTTTTTTATTGTTTTTATCATTGTATGTATTATCAAATTTTAATATTTCGTTAAGCACGATACCGCCAACATACAAGTGATGAATTTAAGAACAATTTAATTCACATACACTTCTGACTTCATCTTTTTTTTTTTTTCGTATTAAGATTCCTCAAAATGCGTCTTTTACTTTTTAAAAAATCAGTTAAACATCTGGTTGCCTAAAAAGTCACCCTTTGAATAAAATGGCAGTTTCTTCTAGATACTTTATGCAAATGTGTGGATAAGACAGGTAGAACTCCAGACCTGTCAAAGACAATGGCATATTATTGTCGTCTATAAATAAAAATGGGAGGTTATTCATTTTTGTATAAGGTATATGATTCTTAAATTGGTTAAAAGAGACATTACTAACTTTCCAGATCGTGCGCAGTGCGCATGCTCTGTATGACGTAACAGATTCGACATCTGACTTCCCAAATACTAAATCAAACCTACATAGATATATATTGGAAGATCATTTCTGAAAAAGTAACAAATAAAAACAAGTAAATAGAAACGGACAATTCACTTCCTTTTTGATTTTTAAAAAATCCTTTGGATGATCAAAATTCCTTCTTTGATTCATATAGAAATGTATGGAATGCAATTAATGCATTTATTTACTATTTCTCTTTAAAGAAAACCCATTTTTCTTTATAGAAATAATCATTTTTCTTTAAAGTATGGAATGCCATTATTGCATTTATTCACTATTTCTCTTTAAAGAAAAATAAGCCCCATTTTTCTTTAAAGAAAAAACTTTTTTTTAAAGAAAAAACTTTTTTTTAAAGAAAAATGATTTTTCTTTAAAGAGAAATGATTTTTCTTTAAAGAAAAATCGATCTATTTTTCTTTAAAGAAAAATTATTTCTCTTTGAAGAAAAATCAGTTTTCTTTAAAGAAAAATCAGCTTTCTTTAAAGAAAAATAGTGAATAAATGCATTAATGGCATTCAATAATTAACAATTTTAGTGCACATGACCAACACCGATCACAACGCGCTCTAGCGGTAGATAGCGTAGTTAAAATGACGTTGAAAGTTGATTATGCTTTTAAACTTTTAGGTAGGAGTTCTATTTCGTACGAACGTTATTTTCGTTCAGTTTTGGTAACTATAAGAAACACACACAAATTTGCCAAATTCATGGAGGTAGTCGTTTAAATATTCTGTTTGAATCATGATAAAACATGATAAAATGGGATTCCACCCGCAAAACCAGTAACATGAGGATCCGTGAATTGTCATCGCATTGTATTTCAACTGTGTCGCGTTGGCAGTCTGGGTGCTGACGATGGTGTTATCAATTCAATTGTTTGGAAACAGCCTACTTTTTCAAACTGCCTACTATTCCCATGACACATAGTTTGTGCCAGGCTTGAATTTCCAAACCGTGAGGGTAGTTACACGTCTAGACCATTTTCACATTTATCATTTACATTCCTTGGGAATTTGTGTTGTGTTGAAACAAAAAATCGCTTCACCCTTGACCCTCGACAGAGTTTCTTTATGGCAGAGTCGCGATGTTATAAATCCCTGCAGTCGCCACACTTCTCAAATTCACAAAGTTAGCTTCATACAAAAAGTGGGGTCGACGTGCAGTACGGTCTTGTTTATATCAAAACGTCAGTTTGAACATAAAACAGGATGACGAAATACACAAAAATGGCAGATTTTTTATATCAAGTTACTATACATGCAAGTGATGAATGAATGAATATATATATATATATATATATATATATATATATATATATATATATATATATATATATATAGATATAGATATAGATATAGATATAGATATATAGATATATAGATATATAGATAGATATACCAAAAATGGCATATTTTTTATATCAAGTTTAATACTATACATGCAAGTGATGAATATCAAACGTAATGTATATATATATATATATATATATATATATATATATATATATATATATATATATATATATGTATATATATATATATATATATATATATATATATATATATATATATATATATATATATATATATATATATATATATATATATATATATATCAGCAGAAATAATACACACACCGCAAACGAGATAGCTTTCGAAGTTGTCTGTGAGCTAGGGTTAGACGGTGCTTTTTCTCAAGGTACTCCGGTCGGTTCCCTCAACCGCGTACAACGGGCTACTCACAAAGTAGCCCTTAAATGGCAGAAAGGTGACGATAAAGGAAATTTGAAACTGGTGGCTATTTTGGCTTCATCTAATCCGACTGACACCTATTTAAAATGTCCGTTACATTTCGTGTTCGGTAGCGCAGGAGGTATAGATACAGGATATATAACTCTTTATACACAATCTTTGTTTTGGTTCAAGTTGGGAATCTTAAAAAAGTAAAAAGTTTGAATTCGCTCCCTGTAGTATGATAAGGGTTTTCAAAATGCACAAAGTCAATTCCTCTGCACTTTTAATACGAATAGGGAGAGCATGAAATGGTAAATATACATGCCTGATGTGTATCCCATCGCCGACCGTTAGAGGTTTGAATCACTTGGAATAAATTCCCGCGGAGCAATTGATATCATAAGATTAATCATCCAAGATTTGAAAAATTGAAGTACGTATTTTGTACATCTGAGTTTTTTTTCGCAATACGACTCAAAGCGTTTCATTGGAAAATCAGTGGAAGAAACAATGTGCAGAGAAACTGCAAGGAGAATGATGATTTGGTGCAATATTAGGTAATTGACTCATTTCAAACTTTGCAATGAAAACTTTTTAATCCAAATAATTAAGGTTATTTCATTTGTGACATTAAATTCAAATTAGAAGGGACGGAGTCTACACGTGTGCCGGAACAAATTGCATTTTCACAGCCATACCATCTATATACTAGTATTTGATTTTGAAAAGTTGAAATAAATTACTACTAATTTATATTCGGTCATATATACAAAAGCATATACACTAGCTCTTCCCCTATTCTCTCAACCATATCATCAAATCTGCCAAGATGATAAAGAACATGAAGAAAATGGATACACACATATCTCTCCCAGGCCAGGGCGGCAAAAATACACCCATCCACCAGGAGGGCAGTTTTCAATGCTATAGATTTTTTTAATTTCATTTCTGCAATGTGCAAAAGATGGCGCTTCGTGTCGGAAAATGATTAATAGTGGTAATATTGGATAAAGCTACGGGCAGGCCTTGTCTTAGATAACTGCCTTAACTAGTGGTAACCCCAATAATGAATTACTTAGGAAACATGAACAGAAAAGGTTAAACTTCAAATGGAAAATAACCGTTATCAAAACGCATTTAGAAATTTACAACGTCCTCAGTCAACTATTACCAGTATTTTATTGCAGCTTATAATGATTATACTTCAAGAAATCTTAGGTCTCCTTTACAATGTACACTATCAGTAAAAGTTATCAAAATATGTAGAATCTTTTGGTTGCTCCTCTTAGGTAGAATGAACTACCGTATTTCTCAGTTTAACCCCAAATAAGCACACTCCCTCCCCCCTATTCTTCTAAAAGATTTTGGGAGGGGCAAACCAGTGGACATTATATTTTGGCCTAACAATATAGGATGTATGGCCAAAAAGCGGAGTAATGCAGCTCTAGTGAAATTCATCAACTTCTATGAGGGTCCATTAAGATTCACAAAATTTGAAGCATAGATAAAACATTTACATTGGACAAAAGTCTTCTATATGCTAACATCTCTCTTATACATTCAAAAATATGACGAACATGAAAATTTAATCAACAACAACAAACTGAAGGTAATTTTCCATTGAACATGTTTATTGTGCTATATATATATGTAGAATACCACAAAAAGGTACCCAAAGTGCAACAGATTATTATTCATGATAGAGAGCAGCCTTCTTCAGGGTATTACCTGGATCCAGTGATAATTATGAAGATTATTTGGTAATAAAGCAAGAGTTTGTGAACTATTAGATGTTTTATAGTTGTTTAAATAACTTTCATCAAAGCTATTCCCAACACAGCCAGGGCGCCCAGGGATCCTCTGGGAATGAGTAGGTTAGGCCTGTAACACTATAGCAGCTGATAGGGTACGTAGTCTTGAAAATAGTCCCAACAGCTTTTCAGTGTGACAGCAAGCATTTGACTAATCAATAACTGGTAATTCCTATCAATATATTACTGCAAACCCCTTCCTATAAACTTTCCATATATTTTTGTAATCCACACAGCTTTGTTAATAAGTAAATAGTAATGGTATTTCTAATTTCAACGACAAATTGAGCTGATCTCAATTAATACAGATGATGGTGAAAAGAAATTGGGATTATGGATTAAATTATTGATGCATAAATAACATTATAACATACATACAGTTATAGAGCTGGAAAGAAGACTTTTGCTTATCAAGTGTCTAATATTTGAAAACCAATTCAGTAAGACTGCAGGAGTTCCTATGGAATATAAAAGATAATCTGAAAAGGTTTGGTGACAGAGCATTCTGTGCCTATGCACCACACCTTCAGAATGAGCTACCCGACAACATCAAGGCTGCTGATAGTGTGCAAAACTTCAAGAAACAGCTGAAAACATTGCTATTTTGAAAGGAGTTTATTTGACTATATGGACCATAAACAACTGTCCACTGACTTTCTTTGAAGCGCTTTTGAACATTATAGGCGGAAAGGACGCTAAATCAAATATCAATTATTATTATTATCATTATTATTATCATTATTAAAAGATAAATAGTATACACTTTTACCACTACGCTGGCAATATGAAATTTAGCATCAAAACCTTCTGGTTGTATGTCTAGGTTAACTTACTATAAATAGCATCATTCCATAATGAACAAAAAACCCTCCATAACTTCGTCTCAACGATCAAACAAAATTGGCAACCGATTATAATCACTTATTCAATGATTCTCAAATTAAGTCACATTTCTCAATAAGATGTTCTTAGATGAGCTTAAATAAGCAAGTTTAACATCTGATCTTACAGTAGCCCCACACGCAATTCACCCCACTAGACAATTCAAAGAAAGAAACCTGCAAGATTGTTTATGATAAATGAGTATTCAGTAAGGAGTGAGTGTACTTTTGGCAACAGAAACAATCAATCACTTATATTAAGTTTCATGAAATGCAAACTGGGCACCACTTAATGTAGGAATATCAATACAAGTTACTTGCAGCAACATTCTTAATGCATAATGCTACCTGAAATGATATGTATACAAAAACTTTTTTTTTATTTGAAATTGCACAAATGTGCAACAGGATTTTTAAATTTTCAATAGACATGTATTTGACAACGTATAAATCAAACAAAATTTACAAGTCATTCATTGTCATACAAAAATATTTACAATATGATATGATAGAGAGTAAAACTCGGAGATGTTCATATTGTCATTTTGTTTCACTACACCTTACGAAATGTATCTTACAGTTTGTACCAACTATTTTTTGTATATTTTTACATTTTGAAGATGTCAATAAATATTTTCCAATTTTGATTAAAAAGGTCTATGTTGTTTGTATACAAACAATAATAGTACTGAAGCTATGGACATTCACTTCAATATAAAACTCTTGAACGGATAGCAAGTCAACAAACAATGGAAACATGATATTGTCATCTTATCTTGTATTCTAATGGAAAATCTAAAAAGGGTCACCCATAATAACTTTTGATATGTATCCAACTAAAAAAAGTAAATAAAAAATCTTAAATTGATGACTTAGGTTGTCTCAATACATCATTTTCCAATTCAACAAAGGTATGCTTTTGCACTTCAGCAGTATTAATTTATTTTGTAAGACCATTCAATATCATGTTTTATCTGAAATTGTAAATGGTTAAGGGGCAGTGTCATGCCATTTATATTTTTTAATTGCTATCATCTAATGATTTTGTTTCTTATGCCCATTATGTCTTCAGCTAAAAACTTGTTTTATCTACATGTTTGTAAATTGTGATATGTTCAAGTTTTTCTGCAGAGTGATATGTTTTTTGATATTTTTAATGTATGTGATTTATATCCTGTCAAATACTTCCTATATGTTTAAGCCTTTCCATTCACAAATTTCAAATTCACTGAATATTGCACTATATCAGAATACCAGTTTATTAAGTAAATATTGCGATCCAATCGGATTATGATAATCTTAAAGGTCCCATTCATTGACTAGAACCTAACTGTCCATGTCCAAATGGTATACACAGGTAAAAGTTGACAGGCCCGTAACGGGACGGTTTTTTTTTCGATCCCTCAATATATCGACATTTCACGGCTTGAAAACCTGCAACGGTCCCATTATTTTTATTATTCATACGGGCCAGTTATAACGGGCTCGTAACGGACCCGTTATAACGAGTCCGTTACGGGCCCGTCATAACGGGATCTGAGCCTGTAACGGGCCCATACGGTCTCGTAATATAACGGGCCCGTTTGGACCCGTCAATTTTTACCTGTGAAGTGTCTGAAAATAGGTGGACAATCTGTTATCAATTATCCTTTCAACTGAATTCAATATGGGAAGTTATACAACTGAGTCATTGAAACCATGTCATGGCATAGTGTCTGAAAACTGGCATACAAACCTTCTGTGAATAAGTACCTTTTTCTATAGATTGATAGGTTTCCTTCTTTTGCTACAACACAGTACATTCTTGCCTGTGATGAACAAATCACAACACCCGTAATAAAACTTTGGTCTTCCAGTTGTGATAGCATTTCATAAACCAACTGAGTGATATGCTCAAAATGCAATTTTGTTCTGGATTTCACTGAAACATTCAATCTGATTTTCTGATGTTTTGTATAAGCAATAACATTTGGCACCAATAGTTTTTGCTCAGAAAGCCCTGTTTTCCCTTTTTCCTCCCAATTATCAGCTCTTTCCCGGACTCGGAGACAATTACAATGGATTTTTTCAGCAGTTTCAGATAGTTTCTCTGGAGAGGGTGATGGGGTGTCATCTTCACTGGAGCCTGAGCAGTATGGTTGGTATACAAATTTCACCAACTTAGGCTCAGGATTAGACAACTTGCTACCAACGTTAAGGATTCGGAGCTTCACTGGTAATATTTCTTGCAGTAGTGATGCAATAGCCTGCTGGCCATTTGCCTTGATGAATCCTTTCAGAAAACCATCTTGAACATCACTGGTTGTACGAGACTGAAAGTGATCTGAAAAGAGAAAAGGGAACTTCTGCGAAAAGCTGATCAAATATAATCAAAGCAGATCAAAGGTATGCACTTCTGGAGACATCCGAGTATATACTGTAGAGATGATGTCAAATTAGTTTTTAAAGATGAATACTTAAGGAAAAACATCGTTCTCCTCATAATTATATTGTATAGATGATCTAGAGATAACTGTGACATGCACATGCAGAAGTTAAACAGTGGGCACTAATTGGTCAGTTGGTTTGACATACAAAACACCTCTAGTTTTTTGGTCAGCATTATGGTTGAAAATATGCCTGTTCAGGTTAAGGTATATAAGCTGCAAATATGCACTCCAACTAATGCGCACCTGCTGGCCCACAAAGTATGTCCTGTATCAGGGTTCGACTTTCCCAGGGGCCCAGGGGCATATGCCCTTAGATTTTGCTGTGGGCACCTAGATTTTTCAGACTAGGGGCCCAAAATAGCATGTATATATATTAACTAGAGCTGCACTAACCACTCACGAACTCGAGTTGCTCGAGCACTGGGGCAAACTCGCCGAGCTCGAGCTGAAATGTTCATATCGTGAGCTCATCTATGTTGGGAACACAAACGTAACACAGAGCACCTAGCACACATTAAAAAATACATAACTGATTATCGCTGTCATGTCTTCTTTACAATCTCTAATGTATACATTCAAGCGGTGTTGAGTGTTATTCTGACCTTTGTACCTCGTCAGCACGTTTTAAAATTAAATAAACATGGCAATGTTAATAAATCTCAGCCAATAAATATTTATTTCTTAATAGCTGGGGTGGGGAATAGGTATTTTTTGGAAAAATCGGAACGTCCGTGAGCTCATGAGCTCACGAGTCAAACGGGTGGTGAGCTCATGAGTTGATCTCCCTCCGTGAGTGCAGCTCTAATATTAACCAGAAATCCAGTTTTTGACCACTATTTTTTATCAAAAGGCTTTTCTATGGCATGCCAAAATGATATTTATTCAACTCACAAAATATCATGCAACTTTCAAAATATCGTTCAACTTTGTTAAATATATCATGCAACTCTCAAAATAACACACAGCTCAGGAAGGGTGTATATTTTTTGGGAACATGTATAATGAACTCGGAAAAGTTATGGGTGGTGTGACCGGGTCATGCAATTGTAGTGGGGAAGGTCGCTGGTAAAGGGGAAAACCCACTGGTCGGATAGTCATTTTGTGTTAACCACTATGCTGCTGCTGACTAATATGGCCAATACAAACTAATTTTAAAAATCTGGTCCGGGGTAACCATCAAAGCGGTGGGTGGCCAAGAGCATAATTAGGGGGATTGTGGTGGGGGGAGGTGTTGTGAGGGGTTGGAATTGCAATGCATCCTGAATATATTGATAGTAATAACTTATTTTTAAGGTAATGGTGTTATAGTGTAAGAATGCAACAAATATGGTGTATTCATATTGTCCTGTCATGATTCATAGTACCAAACTAACCTCTAGGCAGTGTTAGCGCTAGGGTAAAAAAAGACTGCAGCCCCTTAATATCTCAAGCCTGAAAAAAGTGAGTCCCTTGTGTGCGCGCGCAGTGTGCGCGCACAGCGCGTGCACCACGAGCACCGAAGGCGCGTAGTCCCTGCTAGGGTGGTCAGGGGGCATGCCCCCACGGAAATTTTTTGAAATATAGATGCTCAGTGATACATTCTGGTGCATTCTGAGCATGAAGTTTTGGAAATACTTAGATGAAAAAATTCCCTTTTTTAGCTGTATTTCTGGAAAAAAAAGTTTAGAAAGTGTGACAGACCCCTTCATCCTTTTTTTTTAAATGTACAAGGTATTAACATTCTCTTTTTCAGATATTTAATTTTTCCTTATCTTAAGGGTAGGCTAAATCTCAGAATTCCTTCAGATTCAATCTTAGAATTTGTTTCTTTGCTGGTCTACTATTTCCTTTAAGACTTCCAAAAGTTAACCCATAGATAGGTAATGAATATGATCACATCAATTGTGGTTGTTCAATCATTTTAAATATACCTGTTTTAAGAATGATGAATTTACACATCAGGAAATCACAGGTATAAGTGAGTGTAAAGCTGCATCAAAAACTGATTTTTAATTTATCATTTTAATATCAAACTCTGAATGTTTTCTGCTATATCTTAGTTCTACACAGCTCAAATATCATATAATTCATTTCATATAGCTACAACAGAAATATATTCAAAAATATCAAGAACAGTAGTTTCAGGTGATGTTTCTTTTAATTTCAGAATTATTAAAATATGTTTCTTCATGATAGTGAAGTGATATAATATCAATGAAGTGGTACAATAAAGAATCCTACCTTTTGCCTAAGTTGCATATTAATAGGTTAGACTGGGCAGCATTTCTTTTCTTGCTAATGAGTCATTTATTATCATTGTTATATCTTTTATTTTGAGAGGCACACACACACAGGCTTCCACCATTATACCTAGAGTCTAGGTATAATGGATTTATTGGACAAGGACTGGAGGATGAAATGGACATGCAGCAGGGCTCGACGTTAAGGCTAGCCCCGTAGCCCCGGGCTAGTTATTGAAAGTCAGGGCTAGTAGATTCTACCTGTGAGTAGCCCTGAGGGGCTAGATAGAATTAGAATATCGACGCTTTAAAAATTATGAAGCCCACCTTTGGCTCTGCATACCTGGATGATAATTTAACTCAATTTACCACAATACACTGTATTCTTTTCATGATACAACAGTGGCTATGATATCAACAGAGGTCACTATTTGAAAAGAGTTGTCATTAGTATCAGGGCTAGCAAAAATATTTCAGGGCTAGTAAAAAGTCCGGTAACTAGCCCTGCTGGGCTTATGAAGTTTTTTCTTAATGTTGAGCCCTGTGCAGACATAATTTGTTTACTTCTTTTTAAAATTGATCCAGTCAATTATTCCTTCTCTTTTGGTCCTCCAAATATAATCCTTGGTATGAAGGCGATGGAAACTCCAAGCCCTCCAAATCTACTAAGTATAAAGGTTATGGAGACTGGTTATGCAAGCAAATGCATGTTTCACTCTCACTTGAAAACAAAAAAGCCTGTGACAATATGACATGAGTCGCTGCTTTATTAGGTTTTTTACAAATCTTTGTTTGATGATGTGAACAAATTGTATGATCTGAAAAATAGGGGGGGGGGGGGGGGCCAGGCCCCATTAATTTTCAGGAAGGGGGGGGGGGGGGGCAGTGCCCCCCTGAGCCCCCCCCCCCCCCCCCCTTCCCTGTATCCGCCTATGAATGGTGCCAACAAGAGGATTTATTGCTACTCTATCTGTGGCTATTATATGGCAATATATAATCAGTATGCCCATAAAACATGATTAATTCAATTCAACAAATAAATATTACAATTCCTTCCTTTAGCATGAAACGAATATCATCATATACATTTTAATCAATGAGTGCTTGTATTTCATTAAGACCAATGGTAAACGTCTAGCGCATTTTAAACTTCAAAGTGGTGGGCCTAAATTTCGACAGTTCCAGTGAGTGTATGAATGAACTTCTCCACTTTCAAAGGCTGCAAACTTCCCAAAAAATAATTTTTGGAAATCAAGATTAAATGAACATATTCCTGATCAATATGTCCTAGGGAAAGAAAACTGGGTTTTTTTTTCAGATAAATATATATGACGAATTGAGAATACATGGAGGTTATCAATTGGAGTTGATGAATCTTCTATGAATCTTCTATTTAGTCCTGTATGTTATATTTTGAATTGTTATTTTGTAGTCGGCCAAGAGCCCTGGCAGCTCGCATTTATAATGTAAAATTACCGACTTGAAATAAAGATTATCTATCTATATATATATTCTCAGATAACGCTGTCTTGCTTATATCTATACAGTTTAGAGCCGAACAAAAAAGCGATTGCTTACCATTTCTTTGCTCTTTACGGGACCATTTGTTATTGGCAAATTGAAGGTTGTCCATCATCTTCTTCATTTCTGGGTGCATTTTAAAGTACTCGATACGAGGTATAAATAGTTCCGGCACTTCTGCAATAGTCTCGTCAAAGGAGTCTACATCTCTTGACCAGCGGCCAACTACGATTCTCTCTGGTCTTCCGGCTAGGTATTTCTGTTTTTGTACTGGCATGAGGTTATTGAGGATGCTTACGTACACAGTTATATCAGCCTGAAAAAATATGTATGTGATCAATAATTTTTGGAAACCATAATTAGTTTTATCATTTATAAGGCCATCCCAATTAGATTATTGATCTTACAGATTCTTTTTGTTCTGACAATAAAGTTAGGTCAGGCTCCAAAAAACAACACTAAACTGAATCATCAACCAAATTTTTCTACATCAGCAGACTTCTATTTCAAATTGTATTTTGCAATTTATTATGGATGTGTGGAAGCTACACTTAAAATGCTTTCCAGCATGGCAATCTGTCATATACATCAGTGGAGAGCTCACATTATCTGCCTGGTCTACCCTTTATTGGGCCGATAGCCATTTAGAGTGTGTGATCAAGTCATTATCTGGCATTAGTTTGTTTTAAGTATAAGAAATCTAGAATAAGATTTACTTTAACCCTTCCAATGCTGAGGCTACTATTGTCGAAAGCACAAGGACGAAAAGATTTTTTTAAACCATCGAAACCCTGTCATGTTGGTATTCATTGGAAAGCTCTTGCTGAGTTCTTTCAGATGAGTACCCACTTGCATGGGTTTTAGTATTTTTTTAAGTTTTTTTGCATCGTTTCATATTGCCCAAATTAGCCACCAGCAGCATAAAGGTTAAAACATGTAGACAGCTGAGGCCTAAAAAAAGATTTTTTTTGTTTCCTGTAACGTCCAAAAAAAAAGGGTAGTTAGGTCGGCAAAAACGTTTTTTTTGCATTATTTTTTTGGTCAAAAATGTGTGTTTCATGCATGTTTTACGTTGATTGGGAGTAAGGAGGGCAGAAAAAACTTTAGGGTAGGGATTTTTTTGGATAAAAACTTGTTAGGGTAGGGTAACTAGGGTTACAGAAAACAAACAACTTTTTTTTTAGGCCTGATATTTCCTACTCAATGAGCCTTATACCAGCTCCGTTGGAGCTCCAGCAAGCCTGATGGTGGGACAGGAAGTACTCAAATTGCACTTACCAGGCTTGTTAAATGTGGGAATACCTCTAATACTAAATAGCAATTAACCACCCATTCCTAAAAAAGCGATTCAAAATTAAATACTAGTGGGAGCAATGTCATGGGACTTTGCACAAGATAATACTGTACATCACCCTGATGCTTAATATGAGATCATTTCTTGTTCATCGTTTAATTGTCCTTTAAATACATAAATGGTGTTCGCTTACCAGGTTATCAGATTCACCTGTGTCTTCTCTACTTTTTCTCTTTTTAGACTCCATGGTTGTTTATGCCTGTCAGAAAAAAACAAGGTGTCACTATGCAGCTATTATTATACCTCACGTGAAAATACTCTCATCCCATTGGATGAGAGGCATCTGTCAAAGCTGTTAGCAACCTGTGTCTCTATAGGTTCCTTGACAGCGGTCACCATTCGACGTATTAGCACCCGCTGTCAAGGAGACGACGTATTAGCACCCGTTGTCAATGTGCCGTTTCATGATTCCCTATATTGTTGAGGACGTCATGCTTTCAAGATCCCCGCGCGTGGCGAAAGTATTTCAAAGCCTCAGCAGAATGCCGCCGTCAACAATGGAATTATCTTATTGTTGGGAACAACTTGCGCGCATGTCTCAATTTAGGGGAAAAAGTAAAATCTCAACCCAGTTGAGGTGGTAGGTTGTTCAGGAAGGATAAATTGAATACATGTAGTATATCCCAACATGGTCAGCACGGTAAACCTGCTGCTCCGAAATTACACTGCCCAAGTGAGTTTTGTAAGTTTCATCTTGTCATGGATTTTGGGTGCCCGGGGGTGAGGCGGGGGGGGGGGGGGGGGGGGGGGGTGTTGTTCGGTATAATAAAACAAATGTGACATCCCTGCGGGGTTGTTAACATGGTTGTCTACCCCGAGTGACAATGCTCACGAGGGGTAGACTATTTGTATATTGGCATACTCAAATCATAGCACATTTTAGATGCTACAAAAATTAGAATTGTTTAGTTATTTAAAATGTGGCTGACAGTTACTATTATCTATGGATGTTACAAAACACTGATACTGTAGAACACACAATACTAGTATTAGCTTCTGTTCATATATAGCGTACATATAGCGTAGGAGTATAGGAGTATGAAAAGCACCTGTCCAAAATTGCTATAGACAAAAATTCTATCTGCCCAAAGTCAGCTTCCATATAAGATCTGATGTAATCTAGATAGGCTGTATTTGCAAGCTAATACAAAGGTCTCCCCCGTTGGAATAAGAAGAAAGTCAGAACAGTTGGGAAGAGGGGGTTTAAGAAATAAGATTGGCATTGTGCTAGATTACCCTTGATGTGTATAATTAGGTAATGGATAATGTTTCCCCAGGGTGAGGGGTAATGTGCCTGTAATATGTCATAGGGTATGCCGATGACCGGGCAACATGCACAATGATGTCATGCGAAAAAAAAGATATAGGTGACATATATGGTGAGAGGACGCCACTAGTACCAGTGATGTTGATGCAGTGAAAACACAAACACGAATTACTCGTCTTTCCGTGGATCAATTTCAATGCAGTTTGAATCTTTACAACCGTCACAATTAATTTTACTTGTCTCTTAAGTATAGTTGAAATCTGTTGCGAAATGCCTATTTTGCAGCAGGTTGAAATCATAATAATTTTTATGCCATATTTTCGGTCAATCGTTACAGTAACTGTGTGGTTATTGCACAAATATGAAGCTCATATGTATCAAGGGGTTTTCAATATGTTTCCGCAATTTACAAGCAAAGAATGACCCTACAGATACCAGATTTGTGAATTTGTGACTGCAATTGAAGGGGAATGCAGAATTATTATTGAGTTATGCGAGCATTTCAAGCTTTGCTTTGTAGTCATATTAGCATTAAATACTGAAAACTTACACAATAAATCATGCTATCATATTGCTTTATATCATGTAAATACTGAAAGTTACGCAACCATTATTAAATGATTGAATAATGTAAAATACCTACAAGAGGAGAGGTAAGAACAATGTTATCTCAATATCTGTTAAATTTATGAAATGTAGTAAATGCTAAAGCAACCTGGCAGAAAAATAAATGGTGATCCTTTAAAAAATCTGTTACTGATATTGAGGTGGGTCTCTGGATCAGCCATAGCCTGCCTCCCAGCCCAAGGTGTTGTTTACCAGTCACCAGATCTATACACAGGGAGATTCTGGTGGTCTCTGATATACAGAAGATAAATAGTTTTATCTCTTTAAAAAGTTGTTCAGCAAATAAAACATAACTATTTAAGTGAAACGACATTACGGCCAAAATAATTGATGTGTTTTACTCACGCAAAATAAACGAACTTGCACTAAATAAAAGTAGATTTAGCTGAACTCGACTTGATGAATTTGAATTATTTGTTATGAATGAGTTCAGCACCTGTTCAGCATGGGAATCCCCGCCGGATGACGTCATCGTCTGTTCAGTGGTTGTGAGATGATGTCATTTCTTTCACCACAGGCATCCACTGGCGATCAGACGATTTTGAGCTCTTGGTGCCATCTATCCTACGATAGACCAAGTGTGAAAGAAAAAAAACACATTTTATTTCTACGACCGTTTTTTGTTGGGAGAAAATAAAAATATTTACACTATTTTTGGGGGGAGAGAAAGTAAAATACTTTATTTTCACCTTTTTTGGGGAGAGAAAATAAAACTTTTTTCCTAACCACTAGATGAACGGTAAATAAATCTTTATTTTCCTTCCACCACTCTAACGGGAAGGTAAATAAAACCTTTTTTTTTCGACCACTCTTGAGAGAGGGTGAATATAACCAGAGAAATACATAACCTCAGATATAACTTTATTCTTTCCTAACTGTAATGATCAGTTGCATTTCTCTCTTTCCCATTGGCATGGGGAGCTATGATTATTAATTTCTTTTATTTACCCTCCCTAAAAGATGGTTGTGAAAAAATAAAGTTTATTATTATCTCTTTCACACCTGGTCCATCTTGTCAAACAAAATAACATGTACCTCGTATGATTCAATAAGTCAGATAAAAATAGGGCTTGGAAATAGTGTCCAAATTACTCAATATTTTTTTTAATATGTAGGTAAAAGTTGATTCAATTCAAAGATAAAAGTGACTTGGTTTGTCAGATAACCATTGGGACCATAAGCAGTATTGTTAATTCAATTTGTGTACTATGAAAATCGTTCATATTAGAGAAGAGGATTCAAGTGTGGATGTATTGAACAGTACACACAAGTGAGAGATGGGTATACTACATGTATTACAGATTGTAAAAGCCACTGCCACCTGTCAATAACATCTGATGTATGGCCAAAAAGTGGAATAATACAGCTCTAGTGAAATTCATTAACGTCTATGAGGGTCCATTAACATTCACAACATTTGAAGCATAGATAGGACATTTACACTGGGCAAAAGTCATATCATCCATAATCTAACATCTCTCCTATACATTCAAAAATATGACTAGCATGAAAATTTAATCAACAACAACAAACGGTAAATTTCCAATGAACATGTTTATTGTGCTATATATATGTAGAATACCACAAAAAGGTACCCAAAGTGCATCAGATTATTATTCATGATATACGGTAGATTCTCTAGACTGATATCAACAGTTTTTCAAGTACAAATCTATATAGTCTCTCTAAGTATCTTAAAATACACTTGCCAGTAAGACCACAATCAGGAGTTTTATAAAGAGTAGGTAGTGTATAGTTATTACAGAATAGGTGGTATTTCTTCAGTCTTCATATCAAAATTACAGTAGGAGTTAAATCTCAAGCAGTGTGCATAGGAATTCGTATAGGTTTCATTTTGTAAATATTTCCACAAACAAACCACACAGAGACGTTTTCACTTACGTGTAGGTTATTCCAGATTTCAATAGTATCTTGTATCAAAAGTCACCCAATTAATAAGTCACTTGTAAATTTCAGATGAAAAAAGTAGACTGGGTCAGCAAAATCTAGAGGCAGAGTTAGTAGATTGCTTAGGCATTTTACAGCTGCAGAACCACAGATATTCAGCAGTACAGACAAGTCTTCGATTTAATATTCAGTATTGCATTTACAGATCATTTTAGTGGCCTACCTGTGTTATTACACATAGACAACCCATTAATGCACATAGCGCCCTTCACCAGAGAATTACCTGAATCCTGTGATAACTTTGAAAACTGTCAGTTGATGGAGGAAGTTGTTTGAATAAGTAAGTTCCTAATGAACTACAGGCTAACTTGGATATGACAGACTCAATGGGACCAGGAAAATTGGTCCGTCATATGCAAAATCTGTCATATACATATGACACATACTTGATATGCATGGGAATGGGACCAAGCATATTGTCTGTCATAACCAAAAGTTCGCCGTACAGTGGTCCGTCATATCCAAGTTCGCCTGTACTTTAAAATAATGGTTCCATTGGAGACAATGCCGAAAGTGTCAGGGATCTCTGGTATTTTGGGAATGAACAGGTTAAGGCCTATAATGCTATATCAATCTATAGGGTGGTTAAGAAAATAGTCCCAATTGCTTTTCAGTGTGACAGCAAGCAATTCATTCATAAATCATTGATAATTTCTACCAATATATCATTGCAAACCCCTTCCTACACAAAAGCCATAACTTTTTGTAATCCACATAGCTTGATAAGGGAATAAGTAAATATCAATGCAATTATGAATTTTAATGACAAATTGAAGTAATCAAAATTCATACAGACGTTGCTGAAAATAATTTGAAATTAGGGATTAGATTACTGATGCAAAAATAACATTATAACATACATACAGTAAAAGAGCTTGAAAGGTTTTTACTTATACAGTGTCTTATATTTGAAAATCAATTCAGTAAGACTTAGTAGTTCTTTGGAAGAATGTAATATACAAGATACAAAGTGTACTTAAGAAAGTACTCTTTTACCACTAAGCTGGCAATATGAAATTCTTGAAAATGTCTGTTGCTAGAAAAAGGAATGCGGACTTTGGTGGTCAGCATCAAAACTTTCTGGTTACATGTCTAGGTCAACTTACTATAAATAGCATAATTCCATAATGCATTTCTGAATCAAACAAAATTGGCAACTGAATATAATAGCTATTTTAAGGATTGTCAAACCAGAGATATACACACTTTATTAGTTGAGCTTAAATAAGCCAGTTTTAGCTCTCTGCTCTTTTAGAGGCCACATACTCAATTCACTACACAAACAATTTAAATAAATACGCTGCAAAATTATTTTCAGAAAAGAGTGAACATACTTTTGGCAACAGATGGTGCTTGATTGACACAATCAATCACTTATACTAAGTTACATAAAATGCAAACAGGGCATCACTTAATAAAGGAATATTAATACTCGCAGGAACATCCTTCAAAAGGTAACATTAATGCAATATGCTACCTGAAATGATATGTATACAAAAACTTAATAGTAGTGAAGTTATGGACATTCACTTCAATATAAAACTCTTGAACGGATAGAAAGTCAACAAACAATAGGAATGTGACTTTGCTGTCTAATCTTGTATTCTTATGGAAAATCTAAAAAGGTCACCCATAATAACTTTTGATATGTATCCAACCACGAAAAAGTAAATAAAAAAATCATAAACTGATGACTTAATTAGGTTGTCTCAATTCATCATCATGTTCTCAATTCAACAAAAAGCAAATGCTTATGCACTTCAGCATTATTAAGCATGACCATTTAATCTCATATTTTATCTTAAATTGTAAATAATTACTTTGGTTAGGTGGAAGTAGAACAAAGGTGGTGAGAGTGTCTTTACCCATCCTTAATAAATGCAATTCTCAGCAGGGTAAATAAAATAGAACCAAAAAACTTTTCTCCAAAAAAGACTTACTTTAGTGAATTGCAAAAAGTTGTGCATCACCTATTTATTTATCATATCTCTAGCAACACCTGAGTTTTTTCTATATTTGATAGTTATCTAATACTGAGTTCAGACTACATAGATAAAGCTATGTTTATTATATATACATGTCTTCATTTTGGCAACATAGGTAGATGATCTTTGATGAGCAAAGGAAAACATAACATAACCTTACATAACATGTTCTAATAACTGAAATTGACAAGCATTCAGATTGAACTGATACTGGACACAAAGGTTCTGCCTTCATATTTCTCTCTGCCTGGAATATGCTTTCATATTTGACAGAACTGTACACTGATTGATAATCAACTTCTAATTAAACATTTTGCAAACAAGCACCTTGAGTCAGGACTTAAAGTTGTCTCCTGGTCTAAGAGGATGTTCTATTTCTGCAAACCCATTTACTCAGTTCAAGTAAACACTTCCAATGCTAAGGCGACTTTCGTCCAAAGCACAAGAACGCAAAGATTTTTGAAAACCATCTAACCCCTGTCATGTTGGTGCTCATTGGGTAGCTCTCACTGAGTACTCTCAGATGAGTAGCCATATGCCAGGGTTTTAGTTATTTTTGGAATTTTTGCATTATTTTGTATTGGCCAACTTAGGCACCAGCAGCATAAGGGTTAACCAAAATTGAAACTGACCTGATCACTAGCAGAAAATAGGTCATGAAAATACCAGTAATCATAATAACTCTCAAAGTTATCCACAAACTTTTACAACCAATGACTTTAAAAATCCCAGCAGTCACTTTAATGTCTTCCACAGCTGTTTATCCTAGTTGAGTATTGCTTATATTTTCAATGTAGAATACTTTATATCCATTCTTTTAGGCAAGAGTTGTCCTTATTTGTTAATAGGAATAGTAAATATCTATCAAACAATACAAAGTTGGTATTTTAAACAGACCACATAGTTGATATTAGCTGTAAACAGCAAGGCACCATGATATGAAAATTTTATGTGGTAGTTTAGGTATGTACCACTTGAAGTTGGAAGAGCTTATAGTATAATTCATTGTTTTGATCTCCAAGTTCTTCTTCTGCAGTTGTTGAAGCATTCTTCTCTTCCGTAGGATCATTACACCTATTTCTATTTACAATAGACTTTCAGACATACAACAAGAATTAAATGGGTTTCGCGGGATAATCAGCTAATCTCTTGTCACATCATATATGTTCATCGATTGGCACACTGCACATATCAAAATTTGCATGAAATAAACGTCTAACAAATCTTAAGTCGAGCATAAAGAATACTGTATACTGTGTTATTATTGCGGCAGTTTAATTTTTTTAGACATCCAATACCTATGCTTGTATTGTACAACACACTGCCATGATAGCTTGTCATTCAACATCCGTACGCCAAAATTAAACTGCCTATCAAAGGCAGCTGCCTGCGAAGCGCATTTCTTGTCCAATATCAACACGGTATACAGTACTCAGGCAACTAATGCATGATGCAAAAATATCAGGCTAGTCCTTGGTACATACTATATGCATAATCAACTCATTAATGGTTTGAGTTCTTGTTGAAAAGTGGTGTCGGCATTTAGAGAGTTTGGGAAATAATTTTGGAATAAATCATAAATTCTTTAAATATTTGAAGGAGTTGTTAGTTGCATTCTTATCTTATGACCATTCCCCCTTCAGATATCATATACATTCTTTTGTAAGCTAATATCACTGAAATAGTTAGCCTCTATTGAGCTGCTACAAGCAGGGATAGGTTTAAAATATCACACAGAAACTGCTTTAATTGTGTAGTTAATAAGACTCCAAGCAGTGTTGAATTCTAAGTACCTGCACTGGAATACTCCATCAACATATGTTAATATGGGCCACACCATGTGTGAACTCTAGATGTGAATGGGAGTTAAACTCAGGCCTACTTCAATCAATATAAAAGTTCTTTCTGCAGTTAATCTTTATGTGCCACAGAAAGTCATTAGTATCTTTTATGCTACCCATTCCTATAACTCCCCCCAAAAAATAAGCCATACGTTTCCTTTGTCTGTATCCTATAATATACATCTTCATGACGTGTATTAACATGTCACGCCCACAAATTGCCTACACATATCACTAGATCAATATATTTCCCCGAGGAACTCAGTGGGTATGGAGGCTTTGTGGAGCTGTATATTTAGATGAGGATTGGCTTGCTTGAAGTTCTCCGTGACATGTATCCACAGGTCTCGCCCACAAATTGCCTACACAGATCACTTGGTTAATATATCTCTCTTAGGAACTCTGTGGGTATGGAGGCTTTGTTGAGCTGTATATTGAGGTGAGCACTGGCATGCTTGAAGTTCCCACAAATTGCCTACACAGATCACTAGGTTAATATATTTCCCCGAGGAACTCTGTGGGTATGGAGGCTTTGTGGAGCTGTATGTTGAGGTGAGGATTGGCTTGCTTGAAGTTCCTCGCCCCTTCCTCTGCATTGCTCTTGATCAGCTCCACATCCAGGTTGACTCCCGGGAGCATGAGGTACGGCTCCTCCTCAAATGGACTGATAATCTTGTTGCAGTTCACAAAGACGTTAATCGGAGGTAATACCTGGGCACTGTGTGGGTTGGTCAGTTCTAGGGTCTGTGCCGCCTCCTGCATAAACATGGCGCTGCGGCTGCTGATTCCGGGCAGGAGGAAGTTGATGGCCTTGACCTTCTTCCGCAGCGAGCTCGTGCCGCCGTCCTTCATCACACTCTCTGTGAAGATGTTCAGGATGTACGGCAGCGAACTGTAGCCGCGGAAATTGAGGCCATCACAGTAGATGAACAGATCAAACTGGTCCTCGGAGGTTTTCGCTATGTGGGATATAATTTGGAAGACGTTGTGAGCACATTTGTCGATGTCCGACTCGGAGAAGTAGACGAGTTCAGTGATCATGATTGCTCGAGGGGAGGGCATGTTCTCCAGAACCGAGTACCAGCACTGCTTGAAGATGTGTTCGGAGAAGTGATTCTGAAAGCACTTGAGATCCAGGTAAAGGTCGGAGGGCAAGCAATCTGCCACCAACCTGACCACCTCCTCCTCATGCTCCTTCTTGTCTACCTCGTTCAGGCAGTGCAGACACAGGGAGAAAGGCCTCGTGTTCCTATTGAAGAAATACTCCGTTTTCACCTCCTTACCGTCCGCCTCCAGGTGGGTCTGGACCTCAATCTTCTCCTCCTGTCTCTGGGCGAAACTAGCGAGGGACTTAAATAAGGCCATGGTCTTTTCCTCATCCTCCTTTAGAAGACCGATGGTAAAAATACACATGATGCTCATAGGGCGATTGAGGAGGAAGGAGTCAAAACTTTCCTTGACTGTATCGAACTCAAGACGAGGCATGCGCATAGCAGCCAACATTTCCTGGACGTTGCGATGTGGAAACGTGTAAAATGCACACGAGCGCAGCTTGGACTGCTGAGTCCTCTTATACAGAAAGCCCACCTTGTACAAATCCTTGTCTCTCGACTTGAGATCTAGCTCCACCTCTGAGAACTGCCGCTTGTTATTCATGACTCCGTCAAAGGCGATATCCTGTATCTCATTAAGAAGCTGGTTGCACTGTTCTGGAATATCGTCATACATAACAGGGATGTTGTTCTTACTGCAGTAGCGGCGAATGATCACATAGATGATCTCCTTGAAGAGCTGTGTGAGGGACTTGGGCAGCTGACCTTGGTAGTCTTCCCAGATGATGCACAGTAGAAGGGTGTTAAAGGGGTTCTGTATGAGTTCCAGTAAGTAGTCATTGTTCTCCATCTGATTCACAAGTTCTTTGAAGAATCTCAGAGGTTTCCCCTTGAAGTACTTGCAAACAAAACTACAAAGTAAAAGCAAGATAAACTTAGCAGCTTTAAATGGATTAAAGTATTGATACATTGATATTAAGAATATGAATAGTTATCTTTTGAAATTCTTGGAAACAAAAATTGAGATGAAACTGGCAGCTGTGTAGTAAGCAGTTGATATCACACAGGTGATAAAACTTAGATTTGGAATCAATAAAACTACTTTGATTAAAGTATACTGAATAACCTTTTTAAAGTTTTAATTTTTTTCCAATGTCCTTATCACTCTGGGAGTGAGATGACCATTTCACTTTATACCAAAATGCCTTGATGGAACCTTACCATTGTTACACTGTTATCTTTGACCAGTGCAGCATATTATATAAGGGTATTATACAGTGTTGAATCAGCTTACCTCTGAGCATTTTGATTGGTGAATCCACGGCACCTGAGTCTGAGATCGAAGAGCCTCCCGGATATCTTGACGGGCCTGGAGGTGACTAGGCAGGAGGCTCTGTGGAACATGCCGCCTCCCAGGTACTTCAGCAGCTTAGGCTTGTACTCCGCCGGGAGTTCATCATAGCCGTCTAGCACAAACAACATGTGGCTGCAAATAGCAAAGGCACACAGCTATAAGGTTATGATGATAGTGGTAATGAACTACAAAATGTCTACTAACAACAAGTTCTACTCTTTAGACTAGCCGGTAAATATACACAGTCAGATCTGTTTCATAGACGACCTGTTAAGAGAGTCTTCCAGTACCTAGATTATTATTATTATTATTATTATTATTATTATTATTATTATTATTATTATTATTATTATCATTATTACTATTATTATTATTAATATTATCATTATCATTATTATCATTATTATTATCATTATTATTATTATTATTATTATTATTATTATTATTATTATTATTATTATTATTTTTAATATTATTACCTACATCAGAGAAGCCCTAAGTTATCCTGTGCTAGATTTGCATTATATTCCACCTCTAAGAAAAGGCCATTTTAATGTCATCTTATCAGCTATCTTTCTGGTATGTCTTGTAGGTATATGATAGTAAAATCACATTGATAACAAGAATGGTCTTCGAAGAAAGGGGTCTTAATGTGGCTTAAAATGTTTACATATGTTAAAGCCTACACCCCTTTCCTAATAATCAGATCAACTGTGAATGTCTAGGCCATCACTGAGTAGAATAACAGACCAACTATTAGAGAAACTCCCATAGGCTTGCACACAAGCAGGAAAGGTTTTTGACCCTTTTCTCAATATTGAATTTCACCAACGTATGGTGGCTTCAAACACACTTTTGAGTATCGAATATTAACTGATTTGTTTGATATTTGGCATTGTTATAGGTATGAGTATTTTGGAGGGAAGGGTATTACACTTTTTCCAATTTTGCCTTAGTTCAAAAGTTATGGAATTTGAAAGGTTATACATTCTAATGGTTATAAAATTTGAATGCCGAAAAATTGAGCAAATAGTATGATACCCTTCTCTCTGTATTGATCTTTCCTCTACATTTATGAATTCTGAAGGTCCAAGGTTCATAATACCAGATAGAAGCTCCAAAATTCATGTTTTTTCTTCAGTTTTTAACCCACAAATCTTACACCCTGCTGGAAGAGTGCTATTGTAATGCTTCATGTACTCTTTATCAGAATAGACGTTATACTTTGTATAGGCTGAATTGTCAAACAAAAGCAGGATAAAGGAAAGTTAAAGAAATTAACCCCATAAGCTACCTTAACCTAGGATGTCTAATTATAGACAATTAGATGTCCCTGTCTCAATTAACCGATCGCTTACTGTTACAATATTTTAATCACCTTGATTTTTGGGATTGGCCATTTCAAACTGGTAGCCTCATCTAAGAGGTAGTGTAGGGACGTATCTGAAGCTGATTGAACTAGTAATAGACAAAACAGATGGCTTAATATAGCAAAGAATGAAAACAGAGTTGGTGCTGAAGCCTTCCAAACGGCACATGAAATGGGCAAGTACTGGCTGCAGTTCATCAGGACAGGATGTGTAAACACCGCCATGTGACTCTGCCAATAGTGTGTTGTGTTTGACCTTTGTTTGGAATACTCATGATATCTACAGAGCCACCCTAACACTATTTTAAGCCTAGTATTTTTACCTCAGACAAAAGTACTAGTGAAAAAGCAGGCTCTAGATATAGCAACAGGATACTGTGCTTTGCGGACAATGGATGCATTATTAAGTAGGCAAATACTTCATGTTAAAAAGTAACCAGTACTCAGTATTATTATGAAGCCCCAGAGGGAAGTAGAGTTGGCAGCTGTTCACTGATCAATAGATTATTTAATAGGAATAGTTTATTTGTTTAGAGAATCTATCTAGACACTGTCCCTCAGGATATTGTTATTGGCAACTAATTATGACATTCAATACATTATTTAATGCAGATAAGTACTTCACAATAAGAGCTGTTTGTTAAGCCCAATTGTCCCAACAGATACCTGTGGGTTTACCACGACAAGAGGATGAGCGTAGCCAGCCAATCTATAACCTACCATAGATAAGTACAGTCAAACATGTATTAAGAGACAGCCCAAGAGAAGACCAACATATGGTCTCTTAAGACAGGTGGTCACTTAATAGAGGGTCATTTAAACTAGAATGTTAGACCAGGGGAAATGAAAAGGTGGTCTCTTAATAAAGGTGGCCTCTTAATAGAGGTGGTTGCTTGGGCAGGTTTGACTGTACTGTCAAGGAGACCACCTTTCAAGAGACCAGTCTTAAATTTTGCCCAATGAAGAAAGTATTGCAGTCACCAGAAATCATTTTAAACCCATTCCTGTTCAGAGTTCCCAGCAGAATGTATTATCTGGTTCTACGATTCCTTCAAATAAACTTCAGTATTAAGTATGAATTTACAACATGTGTAACTGAGAGTTGATTGCAGAGGTCAGACTGACATTTCTCCTGCAAATATTTTGGAAAGATGCTTCACAGACAGAGGCGTCTTTAAAGTAGTCAGACTATTTTTGGCAACTTAAAGTCTTATTGGGTTAAGGTGTCCTATCAGTGGTCTTTCAAACAGGGTTGACTGTACTTCACACCCAAAGATATTAGTTTAGAGCATTGGACCATAGAACAAAAACTACAGAAGCACCTCTTTACCACACTTATTAAAAATCCTAGAAACAACCTTTTTATGTGAAAGCTTTGACAGGTATATAATCTCTGACTCAAAATCTGCCATTTCACATAAAACTGCATGCTTTCCACAAAGAAGAAATGAAAAGAGACCTGCTTTTCAAAAAAGGTTTCAAATCAAGAGGATAATAATTTATTTGAGGTACACCTTTGAAGTCTGACTGGAGAAGTATATGTAAGCAGATAAAACTTACAATATATTTAGAACAAGAATATGACAAAAATATTTCAGTGGGGTAATAGCTTGGAATCTCCAAGAATGTTTGTATATTTAAAAAACAGTCAATTTATACTGAGAATGTAAGAGCAACTATACATTCTGAAAAATGTCGAAATAAATCAAATTACCAGTGAGATAATTTAATCTAGTTGCTGCATGGATGTTTATAATTTTATAAAAACATTCAGTTCATGCTAAAGGTGTAAAGGGAACTATCTAACACATTCTGAAGAATTTCCTGATGATTCTAAATAAGATAAAAGTACAGAATCACTACTCAAAGCATTGTCACACTAAAAAGGATATCTAGGTAGAAAGAGCTCTTGGTGAAATGAAAATCTTCTTACTCTTGGTGCCTCTCAATACATTCTAGTACTGAGAACCTATTGTGCTTAAAATCCTCAGGGAAAAGCTGTGTAAAAGCAGCTTCAAGGACCGTGGTTCCTGGCTGAAGAGGCTTCAATTCCAGCAAAATCAAAATCCTGAAGTGACTCAGTGCATGGTCTATAACATAAATAAAGCAAATCATTTAAAAGAATGGCGGGTGCTTAAATCAACAAACAAACAAACAGACAAACAAACAAACATATATACATACACACACATATACACAAGTACATACATATATACATACTGTAGAACACACAATGTAAGCGTCTGTTTATATATAGCGTACGTAGCGTGTGGTTCCGCTTCGCTATATATAAAAACGCTGTACTTTTTTCTTACTGTACTGGCGCTGGCAGCGGTGGCTACCGTCGCTAACATAAAGATACGCTATGATGCGAAAACTCCCCAATTCGTTATATTTGGGACACGCGTCATATATGTGTTCTACAGTATATACATTCATACATACATACATACATACAATCATACACACATACATACATACATACACACATGTATATAGCGAGAGGAGTATCGACAAATTAGCATGGTGGATAACAAAGTGAACCTAGCTGTCAATAAGTTTACACATTAATACAATAAACTCTGGATTTAAATTACCTTGTAATCCTATCATGAAATAATGTTTTTTGGCGAACCAGGTTTGTTTGGTTTGGGCTGTAAGGCTTCAAATAAAATAACCTTAATATAGCTAACATCATATTCACAGGCTCAACAATAAAACTTAAGATCAAAAAACAAATGTAAAGAAAATAATGGTGGGATTTTAATTATCATCTATCCTTCACTTAATTGTATCATTAATGTGGAGAAGAGGGAGGGTGGGAGGGAGAGTGAGAGATAGTTGACCTTACCTGATCCTTGTGCCCTGCTCCAGCTGTATGCCAATTTCTTGCAGAGTGAGGACTTGCCTATACCTGCCACCCCCTCTATATACACGCGTGTCGGCCGGCTGCCTGTGCTATCCTTAAACAGGTTCTCTACCTTGATAGACTCTTTCTTCAGCGCCCGATTGCAGGAGAAACTGAACATATAATAATTACTTTAGTTTGATAGGAATTACAGAGCTTAGATACCTCATTAAGTAAATAAAGAACAATTGTAGTATTTTTCTACATATATGTGTGTAGCAAATTTATATTTAGACTATCCCTCTAATCTGAAAAATGTATAGTTATTTCAAAATGGAAACAATACCTCAATTAAATTTGAAGAAAATCCATTCCCCAGACGTGGAAACATACATTTCATTTATTCTATATTTGAAGAAAGCCATGACTTATAGGACAACTTGGACATTATTGGAATAACTTGTGGTAGTATCAACAGCACATGAAAACAAAATATCCTGGAATGGGGAAATTGGAACTTTAGACACCAATAATGTGTCATTTAAATTTGAAAAATCCTTTTTCTAAGAATGAGATGAATAAAGTAAGGAGATTCCAAATGACGTCGAGCTTGCTGAAACTACCAGTTGTCTGTGACTCATTCAACCATACAGAAATGCCTCGAATCCTCAGTGGACCGCTCTTGCTTGTTTATAACAAACAGGCAGCTGGCTTGCTGGTTAGGGAGCAAACATGACAGAGTGGATTGAGTTACATGTAATGTGACTGAGAGAGGTGTGCGCCACTGGACCCAAATGCTGACAACAACAATTCCAAGAGGATAGAGAAAAAAAAATGAAGTCTGGGGAGGATGGTAACTCCAGTAGGTATCCCACAAGACAAATACAGTTTCTGCTCTAAATCATCATCATCAACAATGATCAAAGATAGGTTTGAATGATCAGTGTATTAAGGTAGTTTAACTAACAACGACAATGATTTTCCCAGAAAGGTGGGTAAAATTTATGAGACAGGTCTTGGACTGATGGTGTCTTTAATTGCAATGGCTTCCTTTTAGCATCCAAATACAATCTGCCTATTTCATGACAATTTTCTCATGGTAACCTTTTTATGAATATATCTGCGGGAGAAATGTTAAAAAGATGTTGTCACAATCAGAATATCTTTGTCGGAGTTCAATATAGAATAGCCCTAGCTAAAAGTCTAGAGTGCTTACCTGTGATATACATCCTTCTCACATACCACCAGATCGGTGTAGATATCAGCGAGACTGACCACAAACTCATCCACCCAGGGAATAGGCTCTGTCCTGGTGAAAATCTCCTCATACTTGAGCCGCAGTTCTGCCTGGATGTCTTTCAGTACTGCGTCATCTCCAGGATCCACTGCATGAGATCCTGCAACAAAAATAAACGCAAAATATTGAGGAGGAACCTTTTTCTCAACTTTTTTGGTATATAGATTTCCTTGAACTTAAAGTTCAAATAGTAAAGAATAATAATGGTTGATAATTAAGGAATGAGAATATGCAAATGTCCTCAATGTATGATATTAACAGAGCAATGAAATAATTTTCTGTGCCATGATACTGTTAAACCTATAACAATCATAATTGAGAAGACAAATATGAATGAGAATTTTTTTTCATATCTATAGATAAGAGAAAGAAGGGTAAGAAAATAATTCTAGACAAAATGAAACCTTCAGCTGCTACAAGTATTTTTCAGATTCCATCACTATAACAGGGTGAGAGCAACAGACCAGTTTTACTCATGGTGAAACAAAGCATGTATAGATGTATATGCTATTACTTACTACACCATTAACATCTGATTCGCTAACGGGGGTGCGGTCTAGGAGTTAAACATGTATATTCTTACCTGCTACGCCATTGACGTCTGATTCGCTAACGGGGGTGCGGTCCAGGAGTTCTGCCAGGTGGCGCTGCTCTGCCATGAGGGCGAGCCGGAATATCTGGTAGGCTTGTGGTCCCTTGGTGGGCAGCACGGAGAGAAGCTGCTTGCCCTGGTCTCGCCGCGTACCTTTCTGACGAATACGCTCACAATCATTCTCAGATAATACACTTTCCTATTGGGAGAAAACAAACAAATAGGAATAAGCATTTGTAATGTATCTGTAGTCTATTTGTTACTTTTTAAAGAATAAAAAACTGTTAGTACAATATGTGGATCATATTAACAGTAATACATCAAAATGATCACAATCAACAGCAGGAATTCATTTTAAATGGTTTTATATGTGAGTCTGTCCCCTATACATGGGGTTGACATATATAAATAAAAAAGGTACAGCCAGACATGTAAATTAGGGCAATAAAGAGCCTGTATGAGTGCATAAAAGGCTTCACAAATATACACATTTGATTTATCAAATTTTCAGTTACTCTAAAATAACGGTGGTCAGTGGAACAAAAATAGCACAATTTCATAAAAAATATTTATAGGAATTCATTTCAAATGGTTCAACATGTTTACAACTGCGTGGTCCAGCAATGCATCTAAATTGAGGCCATTAAGAACATTAGAAATGTGAGAGCCTTACAATTATATATATAACAGATTTGACTTACAAAATTGTAATTGAAATCATGCTTTCATTTCTTTGTACAATAATGTTAATCAATTGTTAAATGGACCTTAAACTATCAATTTGAATCTCTTGGGTAATTTAAAACTGGGTGTCTAAAATTGGACAATCATGAAAAATTTGGATGTCCAATTTTCAACAATGACTTCCAAACAACCTAAGGCTCCCTAAGGCTTGATGTGCACATTTAAATGCTAAGTTCATTGCTAGCTCTAATGCTTACTAAAATGCACAGGCATTTTCTGTGTATTTAATTACCTTATCATCCAATAACAACACAAATAAAATATGATGCCACTATTTTTATAATAACCCAGATACAGATTCACTTCACAAACATGGCTTTTTTATTTCACAGACATGACGAGTGCTGTATTGATAGGCTTCACCTTTCCAAAGCTATCATAAGCAAGCACTGTCTGCCTCCCTTGTTTCAATGGTACACCCGTGACAGCGTGATTGTATAAATGTCAGACTCGTGGCTTGCACAATTTGCAACCAATCAAAGTGTACAATAAGTGACATTATGGCAAGCCACGTTGGCTTCAAAACTGCATGAGCAATCAATGGTTTAGTGCCCTATCCGATTCCCTCCTACCACCAGCCTGGGCAGGCAGGCAAGCAGGCAGCACTTGGCGGCCAGTGGAGAGAATGAAACACATAAATTATACACTGACTGACTTGCTTTGTTAGTGTTATGGGATCACCTGGTGCAGGCAGCCAGGGAGCTGCTCAGAACTCACGACTCAAATCCTCTAATTCCAGCTCCTGCTCAGTCTTTCTCTGCTGTTCTCACATGCCACTGACTCGACACATGGACACTTTGTACAGCACCAGCAACTGGAAAATCCCATCCCAGTATGATTATGAAAATTACAGATATGTCATGATTTTGACTTACTTTTTCAGTCAGTGACCAACCAGGCCCCTGATCCGGAAAGAACGGGGCCTAAGAAAGTACTTATAAAGCTCCACACTGATGACTTCATCTAATTTTAGCAGTTTCTGATTTTTTTCTCCACAGTTCTCAAATACCACTGACTTTCCCCATCAGTATGTTGCACAGCACCAGCAACTGGAAAGTCCTAATCCAGTATGATCATGAACAGAGCATCTAGGCATCATACACAAACCTTGGAAAATCACACCTTAGGAAAACCCAAATACTCTGGTCAGGAATTTCTAAAAATGTCAATTTCAAGCATTCAGAAATTTTCCCTTCTATGTAAATGCTAGGACATTACTTAAAGGTATTTAGGCATTTCAATAATGTACGAGTTTACACACACATGCATATGGTTGTAATGTGAAGAGATAAGGTTCTCTTATAAGTAATGGATGCCCAAAATTTTCATGATGACCCACTCTTAGCTAAGACCCTGGTCATGAACACTACAGGTACAGTTGTAGGCTGTATCTTTTTGTGTCAGGTTCTCCTTGAAAGTAAACGGCCATATCACAATCAGGTGTACCACATTCAATTTGGCACTGTTACGGATAGATAAAAATTTTAGAAGGATTCAAAAATAACAGCCTCTAATGCATCTGAAAAGATCTCATGGAGATCTTTCTGCTCACACAAAAATCATGAGAATCGGTCAAAAAATGGTGGAGATATGCCCTTTTATCAACCAAAAAATGACAAAAAAAGGGCGTTACGGCTGCTCACTTTGATTTTGCTGTTCTTTCAAGTGGATATAAAATTACCTGTGCTTGACATTACAAAGAATTATAAGTTACATTGTGTAGGCACATATATGAGATGGAATTAAAATGGCGTTGCAAGAAAAAAATGTATGATAAAATTTCAGATTTTCCACATGTACAAAATATGTCAACTGTTACGGATTTTGAGGTTTTTAAACTTTTTAACCATAACTTCTTTGGAATATTTTAAAGATAATAGGAAAAGGCATCCTAAAGGATAAAAGAAGATTTTTGAGACCCTAATCACCCATACTTGCAATATATCTTTTAAAATTTTGGGATACAATAGAAATTAGCTAGAAAAAATGTGCTTATTGTAAGCCATAATTTCACGAAAAATTTGTAGTGTACGTACCCCCCATGACCCCCCCTAGTTAAAACAGGTAAAGACTGACTGAATAAAGGCAACTACAATGTTACTGTATAAAGGGCCTTGGGAGGTACTTGGAACAATAACATATATGACAACAATTTCTAGCTTCTCTGGAATCTATCAATGTAAAGAGCATTGTAGAGTACGTACCCCCCCTGTAGAGTACGTACCCCCCTAGGTAGATTTGCTTTGTATCAAAGCATATCTTCTTTTTCTAGGGCCAGGTGGATAGCCCCTTTGTATCAATCAAAAGGCTAAATTTTAACCTGCATATTCAACTATAAATGAGAACTCTTAACCTTCAGTTTTGGTCTTTAAATGCCTAACATCCCAAATTTCCATCATTTGATCTGGGAATTTATTAAGCAATACTTCTGTGGTATAATTATCTGCTAATGTCCAATGCTTTTTGGAGACAATACCTTCAAATATGTACCTTTTTAAATGGAAGGTACAGTAATGAGGGAGTTGCATCCTCATTACATGATCCAAAACATAAGTGTTCACAGAGGGGTACGTACTCTACAACTAAATGTCAATCGAGTGATATAGGCCAATTTTCGAGTGCAAAGCTGTATTAAGCTCCATTTCTTAAAGTATCAAAAGGCCTGAGAATATTTCTAAATGTGGAAACTCATCTAGCCTGTATTGGGCAAACTGCTGAGCATCAACTGCGCAAAAGATGCTTTTAAAAGCTGTCATTTTGCATTTGAGGGGTTTTATGCAAATAAGCTTGTTACTTCTGTTCATCTTATATATAGTTTGAAATGTGAAAGAACATTTGAATATGTGCACTATTGTTTCATGCTTCAACTATATTCAACTACATTTGATTGAAAATATATGTATTTCATTTCTAAAATGTTTTCTATATTTGTAGAGTACGTACCCCCTTTGCCTTGCCACTGGCCACTATGTGTACAATTTTCAATTACCTAAGTATTAGACAGCCTGAAATGTGTTAAAATCATCCACATGTTCCTGACTAGTAATAAGTGAACTATGGGCAATAATAATGCCATCTGCTATAAAAATTACCACTATGTCATGTTTCACATATATTTTGGTTTTGGCAAAAAGAGACTTTTGCTTAAAACAAGAAGAGTAACATAAGTATGACTGTGCCATTATTAATGAACATATGTGGTCAATTACTTTTTAAAGTAATATCTTACAATTACAATTACTTTGGATAGGCCCTATTAATATTACAATTACTTTTGAAAATCACCATCACTATTACAAATACTATTTCCTTTGAAAAGAAATTATGGCAATAACTTATTACTTTTCCAACCGTAGGGGAGTGTGGCACAATGTCAAATTGACATAACTCACTTTTTATTCATTCTAAGTATATCTAAGAACAGCTGTTTTATACTTCCTAATTTATGGTTAAAATTGAATATTCAAACTGAATAAAAATGTGTAGTTATATGTATGTAAGAAATAAAAAAAGCAGTTCCCTACCCGGGAAAGGGGACTTAGCTTTATTTCTATAATCTTAAGAAAAATAACTGACCCTAGTGATGATTAATAGTTTGTCTACCATAGCAAAGTATACGCAAGGTGGACACTGATCTGTTTAAATACATTGTGGACAAGAAATTATGTTCAATTACACAGAGGTTCATCTTAATATTATGGAGGGTTCATCTGAATATAAGGTGCTGCTTAATGAAGACAAACAGGGGTGTCCTAGTATTTAAGTCCTCATGCAAAGACCAATGAACACATCCATATAGGTAATGCAGTATTGAACATATGTACAGAAGAACCTTGGGTGTTTGATCGCCTTCAATTTGGAAAATGTCCCAGCTATGGAGGTCTGCTATGCAATTAAGAAATAGAAAGTACATGTACCATAAGGTGGGCTTCCCGAAAACTTAAAACCCACAGAGGTGTTTAGATGTAAGTGTTATTGAAAAGTAACAAACCTGCAATACTCTATACAGTATAATCTGTGTAAGTTGATCGCTAATGCATAATGGTCTTCTACTAATGGATGTCCTATATATTAGAATAAGTTTTTGATATTCAAACATATCTGATAAACAACTAGCTTGCCCATCCCAAAAGCCTTTCAATTTGGAATCATTCAGTTCAGGCTATAATGCTCAAAATCCTCTTGTACATATATGGACAGGTGAGGATTGACAGTATCTGTAGCTACAGGAAGTTACAATTGCAATTCAAATCACCTGGACCTATATCATTTGTGGAAATGATGGTACCCCTAAGTCTTGAAGTACCAGTTTGAACTGAAAGTCCACCTATGATCATTCCTATTTTAAAGTGAATTTTTTCACATAGTCAGAAATAAGCTGGAATCTATGTTGAGCAAGTTCTATTGGGAAATCAATGTTTGTAGGAGACCATGCAATCTAGTCATTATTGTGTTAAATGACACAATCTGATAAAGGGGTCATTCCAAAGTCACCATTTTGAAAACCTTGGAATGACCATGATTAGAGCAAAACTTCTAAACTGTTCCTATTGAGGTTTGATAATTTTCTTTAAAAGGTGAATATGAAGGCTATTAAACACCTAGCTTGCAGGTAGCCTTAAAAGTTTCAAGTAGAACCATTCTGTATATGATGAAATGGGTAGCAAAAGACCATCTACCTGATGATGCAAAACATTTAATAGAAAAATCATTGCTAAAAGCATAATTATATGCTATTAACTCAATAGGCAAGGCATCTAAACTCATCCTATGAGGAGAATTGAGAATAAGGATGGGCAGCTTATCTCAGAGCCTTTTTCCTCATTATAAATTTAAATTCCTTCAAAATAAGTATTGCAAAATATTTATTATAGTTATTTTCGTTCCAAATATTATTCCCTTTTGTTCCCTAGTACTGCTGTATAGTACGTACCCCCTTTGCCTTGCCAGGCTACTATGTGTACAATGTTCAATTTTCTAAGTACTAGACAGCCTGAAATGTGTTAAAATCATTCAAATGTCCCTGACTAGGAATAAGTGAACTATGGGCAATAGTAAGTTGCCACTTACTAAAAATTGCCACTTATTAATGTTTTACATATATTTTCGTTTTGACAAAGAGACTTATGCATCGAAATTTTCTTAAAGTTCATACTTAAAAGAAGAAAAAAATCACTAACACTGGTATGTTGGTCATTATATGTAAATTAAACTTCCCTCAACATAAGTATTGCAGAATAGGTCATTTTTGCCCCAAATAGTATAGCCCTTCGTCCAGAAGACTGCTGTAGAGTACGTACCCCCCATGTGTGAGCTTACTAATGTCTGTGAAATTTGATTTTTTACTCATGTGACAGCCCGAAATTGTATCAGAAAGTTCCATAGTCCAGTAAGCTGCAGTCAGGGAACTGTTGATCATCAATACATGTATGTATTTGAAATATATACATTCTGTTGTGGTGTTGCTCACATTTATTTCGAGCAAAATTCCCTTTACCACCTGCTAATTTTGTACCAAGTCATTCACATCAGGTTTTTGTGTTTTATTTATTAATATCAATGTTCACCAACATCATCTATGCCAAAATAGAACCAAATACTCCATTTAAATCTGAGAAAAGACCAGTATTGCATAAATTTGGGGGTTTTCCCAAAAATTGAAGTTGTTTTAAATAACCATCCCTATCTTTTTTATAAAAAACAACTGTGCTCTTATACTTCAGGGAAATAAACCTGACACATAGGCCATTCATCTGTGATATGTGGCCAAGTTTAGTTCTGACTTTCATTTTTCACCAAAAGTGACACCCCTTTGGTACACCTGATTGTGATATGGGCGAAAGGATGCCCAAAATTTTCATGATGACCCATTTTTAAAACTCCTGGCTAAAACCTTAGATGACCAAACACAAGTGGATTTGAAACCAGCCGGTCAATCTGAACATGCTAGCCTCAACCAGTGTCAACTAATAGCCGGTAATAGGCCAAAAATTGGTGCTCTGGGCACCCCCAGCTGGTGGTAGAGATAAGGTTTCTCTGAAATGTAATCGATGCGTGAGCCCTGATTGGTCCTTGTTCCCACTTGACCTCGCGCTGATGGTTCTCCTGGCATGAGTCCAGCACTTAACTATAGGGCATATAGTAATAGGTCTCTCGCTACATATCCATTCTTTTCTTCATCCAAGCTAAAACCCTGGTCATGAACTATGCAGGTACAGCCATACGCTCTACCTTTTTGTGGCAGGAACCTACCAGACTCCTATCACAGGCAAAGTAGGGGACCAAATAGCCCCTTAAATCCTTAATGTAATAAGTGGACTAGAGTCAACAATCAGCTAATGGCTTACAGGCAGCTGAGTTACCCTTTTTACTCCTTGGAGCACCCAAACTCATAAATCATACTATAGTCTTACAGGGCACACTGAGAGACAGGCTTCATATCCCCTTATGGCCCTCTTACAGTATTGGTTCTACCATAGTAAGGCAGCCTGCACTGCCATAAAAAGGAACTGGTAGCGATCATTCCCCTTCATGTATGGGAGCTTAATTACCTCCATTTAGACCAATTAATGAGGGAGAAAAATGGGAAGCTGGCTTTATTTTCATATGGGAGAAAAATAAACGTTGCCTACTGACACAGTCTCACTGGGGGTTCAGGTTCCGTATTCTCTCTGCACTTCACATCCCATATGCCATAGTAAAGCTCCTTCATATATTAGACTGGTGATGGTTTGAAGGAACTGATATATGCCCATCAACATATCAACGTAAGTCAGGATTTTGAACCTAGGTGTCTAAAATGGGCAATCATAATGTTTGGGTTCTCAAAAAAAAAAATAGATCACTCCCTGAAATATCATAATTTGAGCTTTTTTGAAATGACTGCTTGACAGGCATGATTTTCAAATATATTGATTATCAAAATTATGGCAGTAACAACTTTTTGGCTAAGGGCTACTATGCCCCCCCCCCCCCCCCATCCCCCAATCAATTTACAGAAATGACATACCTTATGAATAGATGACACTGCAATATGCTTTATTATTCAGTGTGTGAACTTGATGCATAGACAATTCCCTCATGTAGCAACAGTATAATATAAACCATATAGCGGGTGTGAACACTGACTCATGTATAAAGGAGCAATAGTAATGGCCAATTGTCTGGTTGCTGGCCTAGCTTAGGTCCTGACATAGATATTACAACGTAAATAGGGGAAGTATATTGAACAATGTTCATAAGAATATTACCATCCAAGCTGTCCCTCTGTAGTTATAGTACACATTAGGAGTGTCATGAAAATTAACCGATACGATTATTGCAAAATTTTCCGCCGATACCAATTTTTTCTGATACGATTTTGCAATTGGATTTTGTGAAATTTATTTTTTTTTTCAATTTTTTTTCCTATTTTGAGGTGAAAATGTTTCACTTTTGAGGGCATATTCCCATTTCAAACCCCGCCTAATTTGTCTCCCCACTAATAAGTATTTTATCAGTCATGGCCGTTAACTTCATTATTAATTGTTAAGACAAGTGACAAACCGCCAGGAAACACAAAACTGTGGCGGAATAGGGGCATTTTGCCTCACGTGTGAGTTCCGGTCGGAGTAGTTTGCCAATTTGCGATACACGATACACGATACAATATACACCACCTTTTACCAATACGATAATTGGCTGCTTTGTTTTAGCAATATGATTACCTGGGAGGTATCGATGACACTCCTAGTACACATATGCGTATATGAGCAGCAGTATATGCATTTCAAAACCAACAAACTCATGCTCAAGAGTACTTTTGAAATATGTTCTCTGGATGTTACCATTCTTAGACTTAAGAAATAATTTATCAATAATGATAAAATAAACCAAGAAAGCATGACAGAAAGTTATTCTGAATCTGCTGGATATTTTCCTTCAAATATTTTCAAAAGATAATTCTTTTTGTCATGAGTTCAAGAATTCATAATTTTCTGGGAGGTTTGGGAATGAAAGGGTTAAACAAGGAAATTCCATAGCCTGACCCATGAACTTGACTCATCCCTAACATCCTAGTTATTAGTCAGAAAGAAAACCTCATCTTGAGAAATATTTCTAAGCCAACATTAACTAATGACTTGTGTATGTTAGGGCCTCTACCTTACTGCTAATGACTTAGTTGCACCAACAGCCTGCTTAGAGGCTATTAACAGGCTAAAATGGCATACCCCAGTGCCTCTATTTTGTGTCTGTTTGGAGGTGTTTAAACAGCAATATAAATCTTGTATGAAGGTTGGCACTGGTGGGAACTTGGGTTTAAGTAGATAATACCATATGAAACTATTTGGGCCTCTGTTTTATCCATGATGGAATTGTCCTTTAATTATAGAGCTTTTACTGGACTAGGGAAATGGGTGTCCCAAATCAAGGCAAGTGTGTATACATACAGTGCTAACATATTAATCATCTATTTATCATTAAACCCAACTTCACTCAGCATGTGCCTTAGTTAAGGAATGGCTCAATGAGTAAGGACAAGCACTTCCCCTTTATATTAATGCTAAAGCATCGTATAGTTTAAGGGACACTTTGATTTTGATTGAAAACATTTCCCCTCCGTTGAAACAAACCCCTGATACTAAAAGTTTGTTTATTCTGGTTAAAAGCCCTGGTATCTTTTAATTATGGAAGGGCATTCAGATATTCTTGCCTGCTGTTTGAATGTTTTGTTTTTTCAACCTAAAAAGTGGGTGTCAAAATGACACTCTGTGTGACGTTTCTCCTGCCTCACACAGTGATTTAAACCCATTTCAGAACCAGGGTCAGGAACCATTTCCCCCATGCAGAGTTTTAAACTTTTCATGCTGGGATATTTCCTTGACAAGTTTTGTCTGGATCTGTGTTTCTTTTGAAAACAACTTCAATAAGGCATTAATTCACAAGCTATTTGAAGAAGAGTTTGTAGAAAGAGTTTTAATGAACAAATCTCCTTCATATATGTTCTGTATACTGCTTTTGTGAGAGAATAGTCAGGCGGTTTTGGCTGCTACAGGCATAAATGGTTTGATGAGTAGTCTTTCAGACATTCTGGAAAGAACTTGGGCGGGGCTACAGAATGCCAATCACAAATTGACATTTGATAACTACTGAAGACCTTCACTTTGCACACTTCTTGCAGTGAGTCAAAAAATAGCAATCACAGACTGAAGCCATTTAGACATCTAGGTCAAACATATGTTAACCTACATGTACTATTGTACACAGGTTTAACTTATTGCAGAGAGAGTGAAACTTAGAAATTTGAAAACATCAGAAGTGTGAACACCTCTCTATGCAAACAAAATCAACTATTATGTCTAACCATCTTATCCTAATACACTATGAACCATGGTCTTAGCTAGCAGGGCGTCTGGGTGTCTTTTTGGACACACAAACCCTTAAAAAGCTCCCCTCAGGACTTCCAAAAACTTTTGTGAAGAATTTCTTAAAATGGCAATCTAAAGCATATAATTGAATTTTTTCATCTCCATATAATTCCCATGGCATTATATAAGGATATTTTGCCTTATTTTGATAAATTCTTACATGTTAATGGTTGAAATCTCAGTATATTGTGGTCCCCCTTAAAAAAATTGGACGCCCATAAATTTTACAATTGCCAATTTTGGGCACCCAGTTTCTAAATCCTGGCTTAGACCCTGCTATGAACCTCTGGGATTAGAACACTGCCTAATGTTAACACTCTTGTTTAAATTAGTGAGTTTTCATTCACGCTATATATATAACATTAAAAGAGCAACGTTTGTTGTCAATCCCTGTAAGATATATATGAAGTTGTTTCAATTAGTTTACTGATTTAGATACCTCGTCTTATAGTTTGATTAATCTGTATTGAGAGTGACCAAAAGATACGCATCTACTATAAAACTCTAACTAAACAAGAACAATATACGAAGAGAGTTCAACTTCATGATTTCCAATAATTCAAGGTTGCAGACCATGTCACAAAAAACGCTTATTGTTGAGCTCTGTTATCTTATGTGCAGACAGGTAATAAATGGCCAATTAGTTGCTACAACAAATAAAGTAATAATTTAGGTCACAACCCACACTAAAGATATGTAATATGGGTCAGACTATTTCTTAGAAAGTGAAACATCGAATCAATATTAATGACCTCTACCACTGGCACAACTCTACCCCCTAAACCACTCATGCCTGGAGATTTCTTGAAAAATACTTTGGAACTAAGCAACGATTTGGGTCGTTGTCAACACTTCTTTTTTTTCAAAAAAATACACATTGGTCCCAACACTATGATATCATTACTTCAATGGGACATTTTGGGGTGCCGTAGGCACAAATGGGTTATATAGCGGGAATATACAGCAATGAACAACACAAAATGAGTAATGCCAGAAAATTGTATCTATTAAGATACAAGTCCCTGATTTAATGTAAATGACTGTACCTGATAAAGGTAATCCAAAATGTCTTCAACCTGAAGATCCTCAACTAAGGACCGGCAATTTTTCTTTAGTCGGACTCTGTCCCGGAGATCCATTTTTCTGCAATAAATAAAGAAATAAATCATGATTGTTGCTTATATAACCAATATATTGCTTATATAAATTATGAAACAAGTAAGTTAGGCACACCTATAAGATATAGAACATGAGAATCTGATCGACTTGAGCATGGTTATCAGGGCCAATAAATAAGAAAGTGTGTGTCCAAAATTGCCAATCGTAAAACTTTTGGGCGTCCATTGCCATCCAATGTTTCAATATACTATGATTACAACCATAAATAATGTATTTAATTATTGAAATAAGGCATAATATCCTTATAGAATGTCATAGGCATTATATTGAGTGGAAAAACTGGAAACATATGCTTGGAATTAACATTTTAAGAAATGACTCTCAGAAATATGTGGGGGTCCTGAGGGGTGATTTTTAAGGGATTGGGTGTCCAAAAGACACCCAGACGCCCTACTGGCTAAGACTATGATGGTTATTGCAGTGGAATATGATCTACTGACAGGGGTTGGATAATTAAAACAGACTGCCTTTTTAATTAGTGTTACACTTTCAAAAAAATAAACTTGTTGATACATAGTTGATGGATTCAGTAAAGAAACCGTACCCACTGATCAATGATAGGCCTCGGGGAAAGGATTAAATTTCTAGGTAAGCTCAATAACAGCCCAAACACTTCTTTAACCCATTCACATGACTGGAACATACACATAGTCTGACACATAAGGAACATTCTTGAAATATAAGAAATATTTTGAGAAATGTTTGATTGCAAATTGCTGATCATGATCGTTCTAAAATCCCTCTTTTACTCTTTTAACAGGGATTGAATTTTTTAAAAAGGGGTACCTGGGCCCCTCACTTTAGAAAATCAGGGATCAAAGAAAATATTTAAGGCCCTGGAATAACCTATACTCAATCTTCTTAAAATATTACACAAGACATGGTTGTATTTTATTATAAGTTATGGATAAAACGGAAAGAAAATATGAGAATTACAAATCGTGGTATAAAAATGTCAAGTCTATACCTGGTGCCCACTTGGGCTCCTCAAATTGATCTTGGGGATTACAGCAGTGAATCATATTAGTTAAAAGCTCCACGAAAAATCCATAGTTCAATGTCACACTCTGCAATATTGATGAATAACGTTAAAAAAACTTTGAAGACCATGTGTGCACTTTAAATGTAAATGGTAGGGGATGGGAAAGACTTGTTTCAAACTGTTGCTGACAAACAGGCACCAGGGCACAGGTTCATGCCTCGCACACCATGTCAACCATGTCCTATGATACATGAATAGCATAGGAACCAACGACTTCCAGCGACAGTTCTCGAATCATCAACACATACAACCACTACTAAAATTTGTGCTGTGCATTTGTGATGCACATTTCATATTGTTCCCTGAAATGCTGATATAAAATAAAAGGTCATGAAATGTTCTCTTCTGCAAAATCAAATATTTCTTTGGGACTCATTAAGTTTGTTAAAAAAATGATCAAAACCACAAGCCTACAGGAAGAGGATTTAAAAGGCTGCAGATAACTATATGGTTCCACTCGGTATCACCAATTAAATACTGTAAGTTCAATCACCATCTCCCTGCTATGTTTATATTTAAGTGCACCAAAATAAGTAGGTCTTTAAGTTCACACTCCTGTTCTTTTTTTCTGATTCCAACGAAATGCACATTCCTTAGGAGCTAGTCTGAACGTTAGACCTTAACTAATTCTTGCTGTTTGAAAAGTGTCATCTGTTTGATATAATTCTTTAAAATATCAGTTTGGAATAAAGAAAAAATTTGACTAACGTTGTAAGAGTCATTGGTAAGTAATTGGTTGACAGTATGTCTTTTGATGCATTACTAAAGATGCTGAGACTACTAGTGGAATATCGCCAAAACAGGAGGCTATTTTGTATACTGCAGAAAGGAAAGAGTTAATGGTGATATTTTCTATCACACTTCCACAAAGACACACAGCCCTCAGTTCGGTAATCAATGTGATTCATGTGTCATCTCTCTGACGCTAGAGGTTCTTCTACAAATGCACCATTATATTCAACAGCACCATCTCTATGCAGCAATACATATCCTCATAAAGATATATCATTTTTCAGTCAAGCGTCAGGCTACCGCTCCCTTATCTTGAGTTAAGAAATATGGCGAGGGAAAAACAAGGATCTAACCTGACATTGTTAAAGCACATATATTATGCTGCACCTCATCCCAGGAGAAATCTGGTGATGGATGATGTTTCAAAACTGCACAAGGGGAGGACAGCAAGTATTTAGCTTGAGGACTTAGCCAATATCTGTCAAATTCTAATTCTCATAGATTGCTTCCCTTGACTAAACAGATAGCTATGACATCCCCACTACATGAAAAAAGTTAAAGTCTAAGATGTTTAATATAAAAGCCAGACTTGCTTTTTGAAACATTGTTTCTTATCCCAACACAATGTATCTAACATGAAACTTACATTGAATATCATTTAAGATACTTTGTATAATGTGATATATGTAAAAGAAATCCAGTAAGGCAAAAGTATCTACGCCGGAAAAAAGTTATCTAAAGATATGTTTAGGTATAGATGCTAGAGTAAATATTCCTACATACCTCTTTCATATCATAAATGGGAGGCCTCAGCTACATATGGTTATTTGGTTTAAACTAAGAGTGACCTTCCAATCATTACACCAGGTTCCTTGTACAGTATCAGATAATTTAAGTCAACAGTCAAAAAAGTAAAATATCATAAACCACACAGGGCTCGACGCTAAGGGTGAACCTATGGCCCCAGGCCAGTAAAAATTCCCAAAAACAGCTTCGGGCCAGTAAAAAAAGACCTCAACTGGTCCTACAGGGCCAGTAAACATTTGGAAACATTCTTGTTAAAACGTTTTCCCGTGAGAATGTCCCAAAATGTTTTTGAAATAAATGAAGATAAAATTTATAAAGATGAGTGTTGTGGTGAATCTTATGCAATGTTCTTTCTTCTTATGTAAAAGACAAAATGTAGGACCAGTAGATGCTAGGTGTTACTGGTCCTACAGGGCCAGTATCATTTCGAGTTAGCGTTGAGGCCTGCCACAATTTGGTATATATCTGGTGTCTGCCCTGTTCCTGAATTTACTCATAACCTGGCTCCATCTAGTGAGAAAAATGTGAACCATGCTGACCACCCTGATGTACTTGTTGCATGGTCAGAGATGACACTACTTATCTAAGTAAATGAGAGGTAGCAAACAGCCAAACACTACTTTCCCTAATTGCCATGAATATTTTAAATATGTTGTATGTTTAATGCAAATATTATTGGAAATTGGACAAGGAATGATAAAATCAAAATTAAGATTTACTGCATACCAAGAAATGTATACTTGTGAGAATATCTTCTTACAACTTACAACAAGATGGCCCTAGACTTCAAAACAGTCCACTAACTGTAATTAGCAATCTATAAACAGGGGAAATCACTAAATATGTTAAGCACGGCGAACAAGTTTTAGAAAGGACACCTAATAACAAATTAATGATTCTAATTTTATACCATTATTCCTGTGAATGGTAATCAAAGTTGTGTGATAATTGCCATAACACTAACAGACAAACTAGGAAGTATAAGCTGTAAATTTATCAAATAATCAGGACCAGTAGCAAAAATTATTTGACGCTCATCTGTGGTTTTATAATTAGTCCAGGACTAACATAAAAGATCTGGTTGCCTGAATCCTATTGGCTGATTACAGAGACTTGTTCTGGCTCACAGGCTATATGGGCTGTGAGTCTCAAACTTCTTAATTCAGGGATCCTGCTATCTGGGTTAGCAGATATTGCATCAAGATTGTACTTTCCATGATGGTAGAGCACTATATTAGTCTAAGAATTACCTTATCATATATATCTACTGCTACTCTGAAATATTCTTAGGTTAACTTCTTTTATTTCATTAAAGTTTTCTAAACTCTCCTGTCGTTTCACGAGTAGAGCTCTGTGTGTTATAAATGATACATACATCTGTATGATGATCTGATAAAGTTGGGTTGTTCTCGACTCATGAGCAGAGTAGACAGTGCAACATTCTTCTAGGGTGAAGTCACGGTCAAGGTTAGTTCCTATGCTGGTGGAGTAATTCTCAGAATCATGGCAGAATCCCTCAGGCTTCAAGAAACACAAGTGTGAAGTTGAATGAATTATCACTCTGTCCCCAGCTGAAACATAACAGTAGCCTTAGAGCAGGTTCCAGCTCTTCACTTTGATGTACATGTTATCTCCCATCAGCTATGATCCCTGGGGAGAAGTTATCATGTTCTTCTAACAGCATAGAGATAGGCCCCTCAGCGTCTGAGCCGGCCGGATCAGCTGCTGTAGATGACTGTAGCCAACCAACATGGAGGCGGTTCCAAAATTACACAGCTGCAGAGCTATGCAACCATGCCGCTCTAAAGCTACGGCACTTGCTATATCACATGTAAAACCGCTTGGCAAGAATGAAGAATACAGCCACGACTGGTCCGATACATACACTGATATAGCATACACATGAGGTCAGCACCTCCGAGCTGACAGCATGAAAAGTAGGAAATAGATCTGAAAGATTGATGCATTCCAATAATTTTTCAGTTCAATTGATTCCAACGATTGCTACACAATTTACGACAGGTTGAGGTTTAAAAAGCAGCCATATTGTGGAATTGATAAGTTAGGTATCCGTTCCATCGCTTGTCATATAACTTACCTGCAGTCAAGTGGGTCAGGGAAACGAGTAGCTGCGATGATCCTGTTCCATCACAGGTGAGCCAATGTAAACAACAGTACGAACAACTGCCGCAGGTGCGATTGGGGTCGCTGTCACCTAGAGCTGATGAAGATTCCTAGTGCACATAAAGTAGTGACGTCATCTGAAATAAACTACGGTGGCGCGCAAGTGACAAATATTTTAGCTCCAGTTCTTCATGTATAGACGAAGGCTGGCAGGTGAATGCTGAAGAACAGCGACGTTCAAATATCGCTTATACTTGCTATACTCATATTCAAATAGAACTTGCGATTAGGCGGTGGTTTCCGCCGGGGTACTGCGATTATCGCCGCCACTTACAACTGGCTAAATATAAAAAATAAAGAAATATTAATGACATGTCAGAGGTGAAAAGATACAAGTAAATACAAATAAATACTGCCCATAAAAGCATCGGTAAGTGACGTAGGAGAGTACAAAAACAAAAAGAAAAGAAAAAAGAAGAAAAGTGAAGATGCGATAATATGGATAAAACTAGAAAAGCCAAAGGTCAAAAACATGGGCAGAAAACTTAAGTCATGGATGGGGAGAGGAGGTCTAAACCGAGGGTCACACGGTCAATATTAACTCGAAGGGAATGGGATAAAAATGTCCAATTCCTTCCCTATACGTTGTCACTTTACTGTATATTGCATCAATGTACCTCCCGGTTTAAAGGGCATTCAATGTGCAAAAAACACAAAAACGCACACATATACATTTACATATGAAATACAGGACGGAAGTCAAACAGTGTCAGCTACTCAAAACATCATTTGATTAACATAAGCCACTTAAGATATAACTCTGAGAAAATGATGTAAGAATATTTGAAAACAAAACACATTGAGTTGAGCAAATTAAGCATACGAACGGCGGAAGAGAAATAAAACTGACTTAATAAAAGGACAAATATTCACGGTTATTCATACCTCGTTGTCCTTCACATGAAGAATTTGTGGTTAGGCGAGTTTTTGTCAGAAACTCTGGTTAGGTTTCTTCAAACATTTACCATGGATCAGCTCTAAATGATTGAAATTGTGACAATAAACAAAATTCCAAAACTCCACGGCAAATGTAATGAGTCCCTGCGGATCTCCATTTACAATTCGTGAATGTCATGATAGTGTCAGAGATGTACGTCTAAGATAATTCATGGTACATGTATGATGCAACAGAGAATGTGTTCACGGATGTTCTTCCATGTTGAGTTTGTGACTCATCAAACAGTTTGACTGACTCTGGCTTAGCCTTTATAAATGTTTCGAACTTAAGAGATATACTACGATGTTGCAGGTGTGAAAGAGAAAACAAACAAAAAACTTCTACTAGGGAGGGTAAATATAACACTGTTTAACGCTCCCGCAATCCGACAGAGGGAGTGTAAATCAAAACTTTTTTCCATAGCGCAGGGGTCAAATGCATTGTGCGCACTGCGTGCTGTGTCTAGCTACTGAAGTCTGAAACGAGATCTAAGTCCACTTGCGCCATATCAGAAAATTGCAATAATTTTGTAAGCGTTTTTTTCTTGTACATAATGGTTTCCTCCACCACTAAATACTAGCCAGTCATGGTTTAGCCTACGATGGAACAATTCATGATAAATTGAATTTGCTAAACAACGTAAGCATCAGCTGAGGTAAACCTTGGATTAAGAAAATGTGTTTGGTCTTCTAAGGGTAAACTGACTTAGCGTAAACAGAGACCACAATCTAAGATAAAAGCTCCCTGGCGTAAACCAGATATCATTTTCATGATGAGCATTTGAAAAATTATTCCAATGGATTTTTTGATAGCTGGACTTCTTTCACATGGTCATTGGAGTGATATGTATAATTAAGGCTTGTCCCGATAGTCATTTGGTCTAAAAGGACATTCCCACTAACTGCTCGCCGTCTCACACCACTACCCGGTTGCTAATTCGACCGGGGGCATGTCATATAAGTTACTGAGTACCTGTGAGGGTAAAGCGATGATTTCGCCCATGTACTATAGATTCCTCCTCCAGCATATATTCAGGCTGATCTATACTTGATGGTGCAGAAAAAATAAATGTTATGTTAAAGTAAGGGATTCCAATGGAAGCTAGCCATAGTTAGGAATTAATACCTCGAGACTATTATTGTCGCATATATAGTGCGAGAGAAAAAAGTTTTTGTATGGGTCTAACAGTATAGTTTCACTGACATCATGACATCCCTTCAGTTCAAAAGAAGCAGAGTGTCAACTGCTGCAGAAGGGCTACTTTGGTACACTATAGTAATGTGATGACGTCATCATCAGGGGATTAAGTGTACTATAATTATAGTACACAAGTACCCTCATCAGGGGATTAAGTGTACCATAATTATGGTACACGTTATCAGTACCCTCATCAGGGGATTAGTCCTAGGGTGTGAAGGGATTATTTTTATGGTGGGACCATGGTACACTTTCTATAATCCTTCTAGGGGTTTTGGTACAAATGTAAACATGACATTTGGGTATATATAGAGGTGTGGAGGGTAGTGATAGGTACTGCTCTCTGCTCGCTGTCCTGACAACATGGCTCCTTCAACATTTTTCCTGGATGACACGTGTCAAGCTGAAGTACGCCTTGAGCCAAAACCAATGGTGTCCCTGATGAGAAGGAGGGTTGGAAAACCACCTACGTCCATCATCCTCACCCCTGAAGAATGGTGTCAGATGACCAGACGTATGCATGAGATTGAGCTAGAACTGCTGATGACCTTTGAACGCACCACACCCTTTCTACTGAACTTTGCACCATCAAGGGCACTCACCATCACATCCTATCATGGCAATGACTATGTAGGTGTCTTCAAGTGTGAAAATGATGAGATCAAGTATTACTATGGTCTGAACCTGACGACTAGTGCATGGTATGAACTCTGCAGTGTGAAAGATGAGATTAGCAAGCATCTTCCCGCTAATTCTGCTACTACATCACCCAACCAAGGACCAGCAAAAAGGAAAAACAGTACTGCAGAATCCTCTACAAGTAAAAGATCCAAACTGACACTGGATCTACAACCTACTACTCTGAAAAGAAAAAGCCATGAGGCAGAGTCATCTACCAGTAAAAGTCTATCACAGACTGATGTGAAGGTCTACAAATGGATAAAGACCTCTGAAGATGGGTGCATGGTTTACGACGAGTCGCGTGATACTTTCTACACTGAAGAGGGAGCCTTGAAGGATGCCAAGCTACACCCTGTGGACTTTTCTGATACCTATGGACTCAAAATCTCCACCATATGTGTGTCATTCAATGAGACAATCTTTCATCCTTGTCTACTTCAAGTAGCAAGGCAAACGTACACTGAAATCATGAGAAAGCTTGTAGGTAAAAAAATGACGGATAAATGTATGGGATGTGAGGAAGATCAGCCAGGGCAACTAGCTCACAAAGATGGCTGTTTGGCTGAACTAGATGAGATTGATATACTATCACACCTTTCAGATGTTAGAAAAACTGTCAGCCGTCATACTATTTCCAGAATTATTCAGAGTATTTGCAATTTACTTAGCATAGAGTATGATCAAAATGTCATTGATCAGTGCATTCAGGGTAATGTAGTTATAGAAGTTGATTCCACTGATTGTTCAAATTTGATCAGAGAGGTTGTGAATGTAAAGATCTACTAAAATGTATAAAAAGTAGAGACTGCATAGGAGTGTTAGCAAGTTCCGTCGCAACTTGAATGTGATTTTGATAAGAAATGCTTTTGTACCATATCCAAAACTGAAATGTAAAACATCAATGTGTGTGTGTATGACTTATGTGTCGATTGTATTCATGCAATAATAGGTTTGTGAATAAAAAGTAAAATATATTTTCTGAGTTGTGTTCTTACCTTAATCATCTCTGGCCAGTTTGTATGCCAGCTCATCTTCTTCGCTAACGGTTGTAGTGGATGCAGTGTCTTCATCGTCGATATAAATATATGATGGCCATTCAATATTTTCCTGGCTACGTATCCAATAATGGGAATACACTAACATAATCACCACTATCAAAATAAAGGCAACAGCGCCGGAAAGAACAAGTCTCCTCGACAGTGCCATTTCTAACAGTGGGACCCCAAAAGCGTACACTGTATGGCATGTTTTAACAGCTGTTTCTCCATACCCCCCAAGACAATTTTATTATACCTATGAAGGACATTGCCTTATAACTGTTTAACGTAGATTACCCCTCACACTCCAACAAATGCAAGACACCCGTAAACATGCAAGGCTGGGAGAAGTACATAAACAAGATTTACTACGATCCTAAACATCCAGCCAGCTTTTCGGGGGTTGAAAAACTTTACCGTGCCGCGCAAAAGGATGGCAGAAATATCAGTCGCACTCAAATCAAGCAATGGTTAAAATCCCAAGAAACCTACACCCTTCACAGAAGGGCCCGAAGAAAATTTCCACGTAACAAGTTTATAAGCAATGGCATAGACGATGTCCATGATGCAGATTTAATGGATATGACAGGCCTCTCTAAAGTAAATGACGGTTTTAAATACGTACTGATCATCATAGATACATTTTCCCGATTCTTATGGACAGCCCTTTTGAAAAACAAAACTGGAGATGAAGTTGTACAAGGTTTGGAAGATATTTATGTCGATGGTCATAAGCCTAACCTCCTACGAACAGATAAAGGAAAGGAATTTACCAACTTTAAAGTTCAAAAATATTTAAAGTCCCTAGGAGTGGTGCATATTGTGTCCAACAATGAAGTCAAAGCCTCTTTTGCCGAATCTGTCATCCGGACCTTGAAAAACAAGTTATATCGCTACATGACAGAAAAGCAAACCCAACGTTACATTGACGTATTAGGGGACATGGTTGATAGTTATAATGGAACTTATCACCGATCCATTAAACGGGCCCCAAATGACGTGACCAAAGAGAATGAATGGGAAATTTTCAGACTACCCTATATCACCAAAAAGAAAAAACAAGTCAAGCCTCCACAATTTAAATTTGAAATAGGAGATGTGGTTCGTCTCTCATACTTGGCAAAGACATTTGACAGAGGCTATGATCAAAAGTGGACCGGCGAACTCTTCCGCATTGTGAAACGATATCTACGAAGAGGCATTCCCGTGTACAAAGTTCAAGATTATGCAGGAGAGTCCATCACAGGAACATTCTATGAATCAGAACTGCAAAAAGTAGAAGTATCTCCTGATCATGTATACAAGATTGAAAAAATCCTAAAAAACCGGAAGAGGAAAGGAGAAACAGAGTACTTGGTTCGTTGGTTAAATTGGCCAAAGAAGTATGATCTATGGATCAATGCAGCAGATATGCAAAACATTGGAGACACTGCCACCCTTAAAAAGCCTGACTCCCAATGAAGCGTTTCATTTCACAGAAACACCATGGAGAAACAACAGTTCCACCTCTTTCTCTCCAGTGCCGATTCTTTAGAATATTACCCTACCAATAATGCAGGCCACTTTATAGTACACTTACCTGAAACCTTAAAGTTAGAAGGGGATTGGTGGGTGGCTCTAAGCGATATAAGTTATCCTGAACCTTTGGACACTACATGCATCAATGTCACAACAACCATTTGTGAAGATTCTGTCTGGCGTGGAGCAAAGCAAGCTATATTACGGAGAATAACCACTGATGGAAATGCGAATCATCATATATTTGCACTTCCATACTATCAAAGAGTCAGGGGTAAAGAAATAGATTGGTTGTCTATCTATATAAGGGATGAAAATAACCAACCAGTGTCATTCATCAAGGGAAACTTGACGTGTACACTTCATTTCTGTCGTGGATTTAATCGCCTGGGGGTAAAATGAAGTCAGTGCCCTATGTACCAAATCCCCGTAAATTTATTAACATGTTTAAGTCTTCCACATTGGATCCAACTCTCGAAGCCTTGCCTGTACAAACAGGAGGAAGTCCTACAGTTTTCAATACCACTGAAGCTGTCACACATATTGACCTTAAAGTCAAAAGGAGACCCAGAACAAGTAGTATAAAAAGGAAATCAAAGCCACGCAAGACCACTTCTACTCCTGGCCGTCGAGGGAAGCAGACAACAAGCAAGAAAAAGACAGTTAAAAGACTCACTACGAAAGCTACCAAAAAGAAAAATCCTAGCAAATCTAAACCAGCAAAGAAAAGGAAATCACCCAGAACCCAAAATAAAAGAAGCACAGTCTTTGATTAGGATGGCTTACATTGCGAAACAAAGTCAAGAAGTTCTAAATAAAGACCTTATGCTCTTTCCTACCCTACCTACCAGTGTTGGCATAGAAAAAATGTTTTGGACTGAACATCAAACCCTGGGAACGATACGAGAGAATACGCCTTTTGAGTTTAATATACCTGGAACAGGGGGCCATTATACTAAACTTGACAAATCCAGACTAAAAGTGAGAGCAAAGATTGTTAAAGCTGATGGAACCAATCCTAGTGTAGTAGATTATGGACCAGTCAACATTCCTTTACACAGTGCTTGGCAACAGGTAGATGTGTATCTTCAAGACAGACTGCTTAGCTCTGCAGGCACCAACTACCCCTACCTTGCCTATGCTAAGACCCTGTTAAATACTGATGTGACAACCAAAGAAACCGAAATGACATCCCAACTTTATTATCATGATACGGCCGGCTTTATGGATGCCACAGACCCCTTACTCGGAAGCAATGGAGGACTGGCCGAACGTTATTCAGCCTTCATCTCAGGCAATGAAGTAGATATTGAAGGACCACTCCTAGAAGACATATTCTCTACGTCACGCCCACTAGTAAATGGCGTGGATATCAAGATCAAGTTATGGCCAAGCAAGAATACTTTCCGTCTACAGAGTGCAAAAGAGGAATATCGTCTAGTAATAACAGATATCATCTTAAAGTTGTGTAGACTCAATGTGGACTATGGACTTATGACTAGTCACATGGAAATGATGAAAACCGTCACTGCCAAATACCCTTACATACACTCGGACATCAAGACCTATGCATTGCCTTCAGGACAATTCAACTTTAACCTAGATGACATATTCCAAGGACAACGGCCCACCCATGTTGCTTTTATGATGGTGTCAGGAGAGGCATACAATGGTTCATATAGCAAAAATCCCTACAATTTCCAACATTTCAATCTCAACTACTTGAGCTGTGAGGTCGATGGTCAGAGTGTTCCTGGCAAAGCCTATCAACCCAAGTTCAATAAAACAGGAGGACAGAATTTTATTTCGTGCTTTAAAGCTTTGTTCTCCGAGACAGGAATTTGGGGCGACAATCGCAAAAACGGAATTACCAGAGAAGACTTCCCAGAGGGTTATAGCGTCTTTTTATTTGAACTAGAGTCTTCCCCACTAACTACTCCACACTTTCCACTCATCAAACAAGGCAACGTGAAATTGGAGGGAAGATTTGATTCTGCGCTTTCAGAGACTGTCATTGCGCTGGTGATTGGAACATTTCCTGCACAGTTTGAAGTGGACGCAGCACGCAACATACTCTGAATATGAACACACAGCAATTAAAGTGTGCTTTACAGCAAGACCCCGTCACATGCCTGCAGCTGGGGGATGTATGCGCCGTGGATCAACTTCCAAACAAAATAAAGAAGAAACCCTCTCTCTACATAGTCAACACAGATCCCATCCGCCTGCCCGGAACCCACTGGATAAGCCTTTATTTTCCAATTCAAGGACCAGCAGAGTTTTTCGATTCAGCCGGAAGACATCCAAGTTTCTATCATCCGAACTTTGTGACATTTCTTAAAAGAAATGCAGACTCATTCGTATATAATGATAAAGCACTTCAGGGGTTATATCATCCCACCTGCGGACAGTTTTGCTTATGTTTTTCTTTTATGAGATGTAGAGGAATTAGTTTAGAATTTATAGTCAATCAATTTTCAAACAACAAAAATGTCAATGACCGTGATGTCATTCAATTTGTAAAAAGTCATTATGACTTGACTGTTGCTTTTTGTAAAAATGTATTAGTGCAAACTGCTGTATGTTTATTGTAGATCAATAAAATTATAAAATTTATCAACGTGTTTGTTCTTCATGTCTGAAGGGTTAACGTTTGGCTCAAGACTGAGAGGTATGTGTCTGTTTAGACATCTATATCCAGCGGGAGAATGTTTAGACATCTGCCCCTAATAGGGGGACCAAGTTTTTTATGAGGTTCTAGTCAGCGGGAGTGTGAATTTCCATTGCTAAGGATGGGACACAGCGTTGAACCACCAAATTTGTATCTGCTTTTTCTAATTTTGTTCATTCAATTATTGTTGTATTGGTGGGAGAGATTTTACATTCCACCATATTGGGACATACCTCGCAATCCGGAACCAAGTGATGACGACGAAGCAACTCAAAGAGGGAACTTGGGCGGGTAAAATGTAAGTACTACATACATGATAAAAACAAAGGCGAATCTTAACGTATATACAAACAATTTTATTTTCAAACAGTAACTACACAACCTATCAAATCAATATGTACACGTTCAATTGCTTATTTATTAAGCATCAACATTCCATAACAGTTCATACATTAAAGGTTCTACTTCATTAAACTACTTAAAATATTGCATTAGGCACAAGCTGTTTCTTAGGTTACAGATCAATAGTAATATATGCAGATTCTAGCTAGCGTTCGTCAATATAATGTTTTTATTTTGAATATTTGTCTTTGATTAATAACTTTTAGCAAAGTAATTCCGGCAATAGGCTCCATCGGGCACTGTCGGTCACCAGCTCAAAGTAATTGAATCAAATATTCAAAATTAAAAACAAATTCAAATGTATAAAGTCATTTATTTCAAAGTCGTATCCATTTCTTCGGCTTCTTTTTGACAGCAGACAAGTTTTTATTTTTTGATTTCTTATTGACAGCAGTCAGGTCTTTATTCCTAGGCTTCTCTTTTACAACAGATACATTACTAGCTGATATTTTCTTCTCAACCGCAAGTTTATCTTGTCTAGGGGTAGTTTTACAGTTTATCAATTCAGTACGCCGCTTTTCGTTACCAATTAGTCCAATTGGTATGTTCATATCTGCCAAGACTCTATAAAACTCGGTACAACCAATAGCAGTTAAGTTTTTGTAATTATACAAGGCATCCTTAACTAAGTCACTGATGTGTGATCCAACGATACATTGACCCCGTATGCAGACATCACCACGTTCATTCCATGTTAATGTCTTATCTTTGTCACTTTGAATATGCATCAGCAAAGCCCGGGCTTTATGTTGGTTGTTTTTGGGTATGGCCATCAAAATAGTGTCCAATTTCATTTGTGTGTCATCACAAGCATTGTTTGACCAATTGTCACCGTCCATTACACATTTATCACCGCTGGTTAATACGTTGACATCATCGACAATCTGAGGGGCATCTTGTTTCAAGGGTTCAGTCTTGGAGGTTTGTTGAGCTTGTAGTAGTCTTTCATATTTCTCCATTGGGATGAGGATGCTTTTCTGATAGGTCATCTTCACAGCACGCTCTGTAAGAAAGGTAGGACAGCCTTTAGCAACAGTTGTAATGCAGGTAACTTAGTGTGCAGTTGTAAACGCTTCCGCTTTCTACTCTTCTTGTTATCGGATAAATGGGCTAAAAATGTCTTGTACGGTTTTAAGCGTTCCTTGGTCTTTTTTGAAAGTGGAATGTTACCATAAAGCACATTCACTGAAATTTCACACAGGGCTTTCAACTGATCATCTGTGATATTTCGTAGAAGATCCTTAAGTTGCTTTGTTGATGGTGACTTAATCAACAGCTGAATGAAACCCAAGTTGTCTCGAATCACTTTACTCATTATCTAGCGTAAAGTTCTATGTAATGATATTTAGATAGAAGAAGTGTATTCAGGGATCCATGTGAATAGTACGACTGCCAAAAGGAAAATGAAGTGGCTCACCTATTGTATCCTATTTATTACAGTTGGTAGATGATAGGGTATTCATCAGGGAAGACATGTGTGCGGAGTCGCAATTTATCATCAGAATGAGGTGACAAGTCCACTATGATGTAGGAGTAGGACAGGCGGGTGCAGTCCTTGTAGGCATTGATGAATGTAGAACTCTTTCCTGGATACAGCTGACGTGCCAGATGACTTATTTGAGAAGCATCCCTCAAGTTGCGGAAAATAATGATGTAGTTGGTGTTGAGGGCTATGTCTCTCGCATACTTTCCGGATTGGAAAATGTTTTGGACGATGAAGATGACGCTCAGATTCCGATGATGACATCCCTGTGTAAAAAGCAACACCATGTCAGGAGAATGCGTAACTTGATGCATCAAGTCGTCCAATATAATCAAATTATGTTCCCCATCTCTAGTAAATTCTTGAATAACTTCAGAGTTGGGCAATCCTTGATGAATTTCAAAGTTTGGTATGGTTTTAACCATGTCATCAAATAAGGGTTGAAAGACACCATAACAGTACATCACTTTATGTACAGGTTTCCCTTGAATCATAACCTTTAAATTTTGCAAGAATCTGTAGGTCCAGTACGTCTTACCAGAACCTGTTCCGCCACTTATGATAAAACTACTACAGGGTTGGAAAGGAACCAATGACATTTCCATCTTGAACGATAAACCATGAATAAAATTAAAAATGAAAACATTCGTCTTTTATACCTTAGTACCCATAGGGAAGGGTGTCTAGATCCTCCAGCAGCACCCTCTTTGTGTACACCATGCGGTAATCCTTGTTTTCAGGACGGTTGTAGATCTTTTGGCCGTACTTCTCGCGGGAGATTTTGCTAGGGTTGGTGATGGTGATGAACTCCATGGCACTGTCAACGATTAGTTCTTTGATGGTGTTGAAGTTCACTAGCTGGGCATTCTTATGGTTGAGGGTGAAGCCACGAACTTTGCATGTGGTGTGATCATTGTTGGTGCGATAGGCATAGTTCTTCGGACCACCAGAAATGAGCTCTGTGATCCAGTGATCCCCATCACAGGCGTTGTCTTTACAGCCGACATCACCGCAACCAAGTTCAGACGTCAGCTCCCCTAGGTAGTCACCTAGTGGTGGATCATAATGGTCAGGGCGGCTAACGTAGATGATGGAATCTGTGTCGAAATAAAGCACTCTTCTTCCCAACTTATCCAATACCTTGTACAGCTCCAGACGTGCCCAGCAGGTGGTAAATGTGGCCAAGAAGATGTTGGTTTTCAAATCTTCATCTTGACTTTCTTTTTTGTCTTTCCATTCAACTTGAATGATGTCATCAGCCACAATATGGAAATTGGTAACTTCTTTTTCAGGGCTAGTCACCATCTGTATAAATTTCTCAGCTTCGTTGTCATGAATAAAAGCTGTTTGGGGTTTGCGCAATTGTTCCCCAAACTTTCCCCAGAAGGAGTTTAGGCAGAGTTTTGCCAAGCTTCGTAATCCGGGGTTTTTCTGAATTTTTTCTGGATCCAGCGAGATGTTTTCTTTTTCTGCATACTGACGAATGTAACGATCTTGGTCTTCTTCTGTTTTGCACCACTCTGGCCATCCACTGGCCTCCTGCTTGTATTTTAAAAAAGTGTCAATGTATGGGGCAAAAAGCCCTCCTTGAGCAGTGCTGGGATCATATTGAGTGGTTTCCTTCCAATGGTATACTTCATAGATCTTGAGTATGCAGTAGCCCTTCATCACTGCCATGTCTAATTCTGGTGTGCACCATGTACCAACTATCACACGGTCTTCATCGGAGCATTCACACCTTTTCTGGTGTTCGCTGTCTGCACAGGTACGGCAGAGGGGGAATTTTAGTTTACCATTGCTGCGATAAGGCAAGACAGGGTGATACAGTTCACGTGGTGGCAGTATTTTGACTTTGGCCACCCCAAAATATTCATCGATGCTTTTGAAGTCCTGAGTTATAATCTCTGGATGCCCCACAGGATACTGCTTAGCTTTGTTGATGAAGGGGTAGAGACTTGTAAAATCTACATATTTGACCTTCTCACCCTCTTGAACCTTGTAGTGAAGCCTACAAGCATTGGTTCTTCCACCAAAGAATGAATTTCTGGGATCTAGACGACTTTCAATGTCTAATGTCCCTATGAAGACTTGCAAATCTGCGTCTGTTTTAAGCTGAGCAAGAAAATCATGCTCCCACATCTCCACATAGCGCATACCCCGATTTTCTAAGTATGTTCTCTTTTTAAGGGTCAAAGCATAGAGTTCTTCTAAAGACTGTTTGGTACGGGGGTCTTTGAGTTCTTGCCTACCTTCTGGAAAGCATTCAGGACATCCATGAAATCTGCATCCCTGATATTCATACACCGTGTTGGTCGCAGCACAGTAACCGTCTAGGCGATAAGTGGTTTTCTGGTCCACTTTGATGACCTTTTCACCATTCTCATTGAGGGCATGTTGGATGTGAATATGATTTCCTTTCAAAGCTTCCTGATGCCTCACCCATTCCAACCACTGAATAGATGACTGACTGAATTGCTGCTTCTTCACATAGCCACTGACAGGAACCTGGGCAAGTGGAGACTTGATAAAATCCTGTTTGATAACTCTCATCTTCTGTACTTCTTCAAGATCCTCTTGAGTGACCCATTCATCTTCTAACCAGAACTCCATCTTCCCATTCCACGTACGTGCCTTGATATCTGTAAAATCACCCCCAGCTTCGTCACGAAGATCCACTCGCCATTCTTCCTCTAAAAACTTCCAGCGGTAGATAGCCATACATACGCTGGCAATGGTGACATAATTAAACGGATCCACAGCCTTGATTTGCTCTACTACTCTCATGGATGTCTGATCTAATACATATTCAGACTGCTTGGTGAGATTGATCATCAGGTCTCGAAATTTCATGCATGCCTGGACCAGTATCATCACATCACTACGGCAATATTCAAGCATTTCCTTCTTAAAATCAAAGATCGTGTCTTGCTGATCTTGATACCATTTGAGAAATTGTGTTCTATCTTTGGTTGACATGTAGTCATATCCATAGTATGATGGATCTGGGTAGGGTCCTTTGTAATTTTGGTTTTCTTTCCTGTTGAAGTTGTGTGGGAACCAGCCTTTCTTCAATTCATCCAATCCAAATGCCTTGGGAAGTGCTGATAATTTCATGGGGAGAAAGTTGAGAGAGTCACTGACTTTGATATTGAGACCTCGCTCCACTTGTAAGTGCATGATCTTTGATCCAGCATAAATGATCTTTGAGGGTAGAATTGAGTTACTGATGAGATACTCTAGCAGGAAGTAGCCATCAAAACCTTTCATGTTGTGGGCAAGGACTGTGTAATTTCGATGTTTTTCATGAAAAAGCCATTGACCAAAGTCATTGCTGGTGTTGTCCCCTGAAAATACAACTTCGCGGTGAGCACAGGTGTCGCAGGGGAGGTCTGCATAGGCATCAGTGGTTTCATCTATTGTATTACATTTTTTACACCTTTCCCCACAGTTATTGCATTTGGCATCCGGCTCCATGTCATCATCTATGCACATAAGGCATGTTTTGTAGGCTACCACAAAATTTGGACGATGAACAGGTCTGCCACATGATGACCAAGAACAATTTTTACAGCTTGCACATTTGTTGCAGCGATGACCGTCTTTCAAACATCGTTCACATGCAATGGTGCTTGATGGAACATACCCATGACTACACTGATTGATATCATCTTGGCGTGTCTCGAAATCAAACATAATGAATCTAGTTTGAATGGGCATTGGTTCTTTAACACGTAAAAAACAAAGATGATCTCCAACCACATACCTGTCACAGCACTGGCAAAGCCAATCCCCACACTGATGATCTTCCTTTTTGTGCTTTGTTTGATCTACCACTTTCTTACACGTGGGACATCTCCACCAGGTGTTGCAGTGTGAGGGCAGAGGATTCTTCTTGGTTCCCCTAGGTTCTTTATGACTCACATAGCAGCTTCTGGATCGACATGTCATGTTACATTCTGCACATTTCATGGGGCTGTCGGTTTCAGGACACTCAAAACTGGCACATACCATACAGTGAGTGTCACATGAGTGGTATTTCTTGGATTGAGTTGGTTTCAGACATGTCTCACAAAAGTAGGACCGTGAGAAAAATCCAGCTATCTTAGTGATTGCATGGAAATGAGGCACGCCTTTCTCCTCTGTCAAGTACAGGTAGACTTTCTTCCGTCCCTCTACTGCAGTGCCAGTGTAGATAAATTTGTTGCTGTGTCGTTCACTGACAACCAGGATCTGTAACTGCAGGGATTCTTCAAATTGTGGTATGTCATTTAAGTTGGCCATCCTATCCATGGGCACACCGGCACTCTGACACAGATGTTTAGCAGCATCAGTTTGGGTGCGACATCTAGGATTTTTCATCTTCGCCCATTCTTGTTTTGAAATGTTGTTCACTTTGGCTGAACACATCACTAGGGCTCTAGCCATACAGAGGTTGTCGTTGTTGGTAATATGTATCATGGATTTCTTCCGCAAAATGGAGTTGTTTTCTCCACTGGTTGAGGTGATTCCTAAATGTTTGCCTCCCTTTGGTATCTCTATCGTACCTACACTAATGTTTAAACTATCATCAATTGCTAGATTTTCATGAGAGCTCGAAACATTTTCTATGATACTCATGATGACTTCTGGATTCAGATCTTTGAGAGGTCGTAGTGGGATCACAATAGGATTGATCAGGTCTTGATGATGGATGATGACACGTCCCATATCTTCATCTGTAAGTGAACCCCTTGCCTGTCTGATAACATCAGCAAACATGTTTCTTAGTTGCTCATGAACATCTTTTAGTTGCTTCCCTTCCCAGTCTTCATGGTTTAGGCGAACTTCATACATCACATCACGAGCTCCATTCTTTTTAAATGTTTTCTCGTTTTTCTTGACCATTTGGTACTGTGACAAGTTCTGTGACGGTGGAGGGATACTTGTGGAGGGCTGATCAGTAATTCCCATTCTCTCATCTGATCTGATATCTTGAAAGGATGTCGACGGTAGTTGGTTGTCAGATGTAGAAGGGGCCTCCCCTCCATACTGGCCCAATGGTGTCTGACGCATTTTCTTTGTGGGCGGGGTCTCATCATCATCACTGGTTCGGCATAGCTTTCTGTGTTCTCTGAGCATCTGGATGCGTCGGAAAGTTAGATGACACCTTGAACACTTGAAGTATTTTGATTTCTCTGTCTGTCTGTCGTCAGTACAGTTGCTTTCCGGTATCACTGGTGCCAACTCCTCATTTAGAGCATCGGCAGAGAGCATTGAGATTTCATCAGGAGAGATATCTGCTACGATTTCAGGATTGATTTTCTTTTCAGTTGTCTGAGTAGAAAGGAAATCATAATCAGCATTGATGCCATCAGCAGTAAGAATCCGTAATTCTTCTTCAGTCAATTGTCTGGGGTCCAAAGACTCTTCAAACCTGCTAATTATCTGTTGCTCCGCAGCAGGGTCATCGTTATTTTGAATTGGCAGCCCTAGATCTTCGCGAACTTCTTGCCAAAGTAACTCTTGTAGACGATGTCTGACATGCGGGTTACAAAGCATTCCCCTCTTTTCGGCCCATTGATGAAGTTCTTCGCTACTGTTAAATCGACGGAGTAGAAGCTGCATAATGGAGTTCTCCATTTTTCACTGGAAACAATATAATATATGATTTATTTTCATTTCATTTTTTTTTATGTTAGCCATTAAGAATCTGAGGAAATAAGAATAAACTATCTAAGTTGAAGGAGACATCAAAATCATGAAAAATCCCTCAAAGTCCAAGTCAGGGGGTTTGGGGCTTATTTTGAATCAATTGGAGCATGAATAAACTATCTAAGTTGAACGGGGTATCAAAACCTTGAAATATCCATCAAAGTCCAAGTCAGGGGGCTTGGGTGTTATTTTGAATCAATTGGAGCATGAATAAACTATCATAGTTGAATGAGACACCAAAATCATGAAAAATCCCTCAAAGTCCAAGAATGGGGGGTTGGGGGTTATTTTGAATCAATTGGAGCATGAATAAACTATCTAAGTTGAATGAGACACCAAAATCATGAAAAATCCCTCAAAGTCCAAGAATGGAGGGTTGGGGGTTATTTTGAATCAATTGGAGCATGAATAAACTATCTAAGTTGAACGGGGTATCAAAACCTTGAAAAATCCATCAAAGTCCAAGAATGGGAGGTTGGGGGTTATTTTGAATCAATTGGAGCATGAATAAACTATCTAAGTTGACTGAGACACCAACGTCATGAAAAATCCCCCTAAGTCCAAGAATAGGGGGGTTGGTGTTATTTTGAATCAATTGGAGAATAAATTAACTATCTAAGTTGAATGAGGCATCAAAATCATGAAAATATCCCCAAAGTCTAAGTTTGGGGGTTAGGATGTGATTTTGTATTAAATGTATCATAAGTAATACATCTGAGTTAAATGTAGTATCAAAATCTTGAAAAAACAACAACAACAACAACCTAAGGCAGGTACACCCCCCTAAATTTCATGTTTTGGAGTTATTCATTTTGTAGCAAACTTTCTTTTTTGTCAGCAACTAATACATAACTATCAGGGGTGTATTGATCATGCTTTAAGGTTTGTGACTTCCTAGTGGAACAAAGAGTGACTCCTCAATGTGTATGGCTTCGCCCTTGGTATGGATTCAACATGTGTGTACACATCTTTTACTGCATGGCTTGGATCAATTACGGATCAAAGGACTTAGGGCAGTGGGGGTGGCAGGTTTGTTTACCTTACCTGTCTCCCTTGGAAACCCATTGTCTTGGTCATATTTTTAAACAACCCATCACCCCTCTTAGAAATGGGGTGAAATGGGTTTTAAAACAAATCATTTTTCTTGATGGACCATTGTTTCATAATCAGATCTGCAAGAATGGCTCAAGCTCAACTAATTGGTGTAATTGGAGTTAAGAAACCTGTCAGGAGAAGACTGTTTGACCCTGTGGATCCTAGAGAGATGTAAGTAGATAATTGCAATTCCTGTTTTTGAATTAGAGTCATCCACTTAATCTGATGAACTTTGATACTATTCTTTAGAATATTTATTGATAAAAAGCTGAATAATATCTAATCTCTGTTATCAGATAAAAGCTATCTAATTAAGTTGTTGGAAGGTAACATGATCTTATAAAGTAATATGTTACATTATCTTTAAAAATTTAGATATAACACTAGTAATTGTTTTGTTTCACCCTGTTACAGAGATAATCCAGATGCCATTGGACCCATCTACAGTGTGCATGACTGTAGCCCTGTAAAAATAAGGTAAGCCTCCCATTCATTTGAAGTTTGATGAAATATTTACTTATACAATTGTACATAGATCTCTTTTAAGAATACTATCAGATTATTTTTAATCTACTACCTTTTCAATAGAACATTTAATTAACATATAGGATAATATGTACATGCTTACTCATTCTTACCCAGGTCCTTAAATAAAAATGTAATTTGGTTAAAAGGTTAGATCACCTTTTAAAGTAATATTGACTTCCATTACCCTGGTTATTTTGAGATAGCACACTTAATTGTAATGTTTTCACCAATTACAGAACTGATCCTGATGACAATGAGTGCATCTACAGGTTGGATGATTGGAGTCCTACAAAAATGATGTAAGTATTATTTTTCTTTATGAGTTTGACTTATATGTCCTTTTCAATGTTCAGAGATCTTTACACTGAATACTGTCAGATACATTCATATTTCAGCCCCTGACCTTTGAGATAACTCCTTTTTAATTTCTTGTAATACACTGCTAAACCTGTGAACATGTATACCCTTAGAAGAATTAGGTATCAATTTTATTTATACATTTCTTTTTGTTTTGTTACTTTCAGTTCATCAACTCCTACTAAGTTTGGAACCTACAGCATTGTTTCACCCAAGTGGAGCCCTGTAACCCCATACAGCCCCAGAGGGACAAGACTGTCACCAGAGAGCCCTGATCAGACAATGTAAGTATCTTTTTGATAACACAAATAACAGTAATTAATTTGCAATGCATTGTTTATTACAAAAAACATGTTAATGTGTCAGTATGAAATTACAGTCACTTTCAAAGGGGTATCTGCTGCTGTACAATGAAAATCTTTTCTAGAAGTATTAAGATGTTGAAATGTAAAACAACCTTGGACACTGTAGTTTACTTTTAATAGATCATTTCCTTTTACAATGTATAGTAAAAACAGTTTTGTTTTGTTTTCAAATTGTCAACCCACTAATACTGATTCAATTTTTTCAGGAATTTCAGCTATACTACAGAGGCCATGGATATCCAGAGCCCTGTTCATGCCACCAATTCAGAATGGGATACAACTCTAGAATGGGATACAGATAGTGAATGTGTTACAGACAGTGAATGGGAAACATCTACAGACAGCGAATGGGAAACATCTATGGAGAGTGAGTGGGATACCACATCTTCATATTCTCAGGATGACATGTAAGTACTATATATTTACTGTTGTAAAAGAACATTTCTGTATAAGCTAGCTTGTTTTACTTTTGGTTTACTTTTAAATGTCATGATGACACATTCAATAACATCTCTGATAGGAATTTACCATTAGCATTTATATTGTTTTCCCCAAACAGTAATTAAATACTAGAAATCATGTGGATTGATACTATGATGCATGAGGAAGAGTTTTACTATTGCTGACTTGCAAAATATATTTAGTTATCCACTTAAGAGCTATTCAAATTAATCAAATACATGGTATGAAACATTGCAAGTTACTCATCATATAAACCTGAATAATGAAATACATTTTAAAGACATTTGCTACATGACAATGATTTTCTTTCTTTTCAGGGAACCCACAAAGAAACTTGGGCAGCTCCTACTACAGCTAAATGATCTTGCTGATGAAATCATGGACACTGTTGCCAGGATATAAATTCCTATTTAAATATATTGCATTTCATGTACATAAGAAAGTTGTTACATAAAGAATTTCATACATATAAAGTTCTGTAGTCTGTGTTGTATATGAAAGTTTTTTTCTTACCACTTCTGCCACAGCCAGTCCTCCCTGGTCCAAGGTCAGAGGAAGAGTGAAAAGGCTTAGAAATTCAGCTGCTTATAAGCAGAATTCTGGCAGAAAGTGATTATAATCCTTTTAGAGGTGTTAGTAATCCTTAGTGGTGTATCAATAAGAAGTCATGATGTCCATTAGATAACTAATGCAGAAACCAAAATTCAATCCCATGCTTAATCACAGGTGACAATCCAGTGCTTGACACAAGTCTGTAAATATGAATCATTCTCCATGAAAATGTTCAAGTGTCATATCTGATCCCAGTGTTCAAAGAGAGAAAGATGTATTTATTTGGAATGGCTTCTCATCCAATATCTGGGTGCAGCAGGTCCTGAAGCCACAGTTTCTTCAGAGGAGGTTCCAGCTGTAATGTCACTATCCTGCATAACAGTCAAGTCTATTTCTTGGGTATCATTTAGCTCAGTGCTCTGTGCAGCCATCCTCTGTTTGATTTTCCTCAAAATGAAGATAGTAATTCCTATCACAATAGAAAGTCCACTTGGTATGCTGATAGATAATGTAATGACCAGCTCTTCCTCATTAGGTGTAGTTGATGTTGGTGGTGGTGCTGTAGTGGTAGTGGTCCTCGGCTGTACAGTATTATCCTTTGTAGAAGTCTGCAGAGTAGATGTAGATGTGACAGGGCCCATTGAGGAGGTGTGTGAGACTGTTGACCAGCTAGTAGAACTGCTATGAGCAGAACTACTAGTACTGGGCATGTCACATATCATCACCATTCTTGGGCACACCTCACTGCAATTAAAGGGGTTACCCCTAATTACATGTGTCCTGGCCTGGTTGTAATAGGTACACACATCCTTAGAAATTCTGGATATCAGGTTATCTGACATCAGGAGCACTTTAGCTCCCCTGGGGTAGTCTAGTGGGATGGTCAACAGATCCTGTCCATTGCAATTTAATGCCTCTGCCTTCAAAATGTATGTGCAGGCTTTCACCTGACAGGATAGAGCCAGTAGATAAAATGCTGTGAAGTACATGGTCAGCAGGTCAGAAGTAAAATGAATCAGAAATAGTGAAGTTTCCCTCCCCCCACATATGCTTCTTTCATATGTAAATCACAGTCCAGAGGTCCTTATAGCTGTACAACTCCAAAGGTGGTATCAACACACCTCTTGATTCAAGAGTGCGTAAATTAATTAATGGGTGTAAATGATTTTATGGTATGCTAAATGGAGAGATGAAAGATTACTGAAGTGGTATTTCATCCTTTCATGTACTTCCTACAATCAAAGAGATGGTAGTAAAATCACCAAGAATTCACCCCCTGTAATTCAGATTGAATAACTATATCAGATATTCTGAACAACTTGGGAGGTCCAGATAAATCCATATCACCCACTATACCTGTAGGTCTGGGACAACTGAGTGAAGTTAGGGATCTAGAATCTTGTAAGAAAATCATTAAAGTCCAAGATAGGGGGTGTCATTTTGTTTTAATAGGATCATAGGTAAAATAACAAAATCATTTTGTTTCAATTGGGTGTTGTGTAAAACAGCTAAATAAAAAAGGCCATTAAGATATTGAAAAAGTCATTTAAGTTCAAGATAGGACTGGGATGCCAGTATTAATTGAATCATAAGTAATTTCTTCATGTATGCAGCTGATTAAACACCTCCCATTTACTAAATTACAAGTGTAAACAATGTTGACCAAAATACCAGGTGTGGGTGAGTCACAGGGAAGTCCACAGATAATCCCTTCACACCCTGGGACTAATGCCCTGATGGGATTCAAAGTGGCTTTGTTTATGGTTTCTATATTTGAGCTTCTATAAATGTGTTTCTATAATTAGTATTTCCCTGACTGGTATGGGATAGACTTGCTCACTCTAGGTTTAACATGACAATAAACATCTAAAAAATCCAAAATGTCCAATAGAGGGTGTGGGTTTCACCCTGAATGGCAATGGGGTGACCCTGACCACTCTAAGTTCAATATGACAATAAACATCTAAAAAAATCCAAAATGTCCATCAGAGGGGGTGAGGGTATCACCCAGAATGGCATGGGGTGACCCTGATCACTCTAAGTTCAATATGACAATAAACATCTAAAAAAATCCAAAATGTCCATCAGAGGGGGTGAGGGTATCACCCAGAATGGCATGGGGTGACCCTGATCACTCTAAGTTCAATATGACAATAAACATCTAAAAAAATCCAAAATGTCCATCAGAGGGGGTGAGGGTATCACCCAGAATGGCATGGGGTGACCCTGATCACTCTAAGTTCAATATGACAATAAACATCTAAAAAAATCCAAAATGTCCATCAGAGGGGGTGAGGGTATCACCCAGAATGGCATGGGGTGACCCTGATCACTCTAAGTTCAATATGACAATAAACATCTAAAAAAATCCAAAATGTCCATCAGAGGGGGTGAGGGTATCACCCAGAATGGCATGGGGTGACCCTGATCACTCTAAGTTCAATATGACAATAAACATCTAAAAAAATCCAAAAAGTCCATCAGAGGGGGTGAGGGTATCACCCAGAATGGCATGGGGTAACCCTGATCACTCTAAGGTCAATTAGTCAACAAACTGGTCACGCTCACACATATTTACTAATCCCTTAGGTCACTGAGTACTGACCACCATGTGTACCATAATTATGGTACACTTAATCCCCTGATGAGGGTACTTGTGTACTATAATTATAGTACACTTAATCCCCTGATGATGACGTCATCACATTACTATAGTGTACCAAAGTAGCCCTTCTGCAGCAGTCAACAACTAATTACGATGCTGAAATAAATAAGTGACCTTCCACTGCATATTATCTAGGTACAAAAATAAGACTTTATTTTTGGTTATTCACTGGTTTTCCTTATACGTATAATGGTAAGAAAGTCTGGACTTTGTTCCTAGGGAAAGTTTTCACAGTTGAGAATTTCTAAATAAGACCTACCACGCAATGTTTCTTTATTTCATGACGACACCCCACCAAAGATATTTTATTTTTTAAATGCCTAACTTTTAGACCCTCATCCAATGTACTTCCCTGTAAAGTACAGAATCTGGCAAAAGATGCAAGCAACACAATTAACACGTGAACTAGTCTTTATTACAGTCAAATAAAGAAACTTTGAGAAGACAAGGGCACAGCCATATGGACTCCTAGAATCCATGATTATTATCTTAGATGACCAAACATTTTTCTTCATCCAATTTATCATTTAGACAAGTCTAAGCTATCCCTACCCCCATGTTTATTTGTGTTGTCACAACCAGCTCGCTATGAAGTTACGAATTAACCCCCCCCCCCTCCTCCCCCACAATGATTTCCTGGAATAGCTCTTAGATAATCTACTATTCTGGCAGAGTTTTTTTCTATTCTTTTATAATTATATTTTCTGTGTCTTAGAAGCAACATCTAAGATCTAAGATTTCAATGCATACTCCATCCCAGGCTTGCTCTATTATGGATAGCAGCAATTGCTCGGGACTATATAATTTGCAGAGAAGCGTTATATCGTACTTAACATGTCGTGTGGTAACTGTTAATATTTCCTTACAGTCTGTTGGTTATCGCTATTGGTTTAACATGGACTGTAGATGTTCCCGGGTGTATTTTCTTTTTAGTTCAAAAGGGAAAATATAATGCAAATAATTTGATAAAGAAGTTTTAGACACAAGGAAGTTTTGATACCAGTATGAAAACAATATTGATAACACATTTATGTAAGATGGACCAAGTGTGAATGAGAAAATATATTTAAATATATTTTCACCACCGTATTTTGTTGGGAGAAAATATATTTAAATATATTTTCTCCCCCATAAATACGGTGGTGAAAATATATTTAAATATATTTTCTCCCAACAAAATACGGTGGTGAAAATATATTTAAATATATTTTCTCCCAACAAAATACGGTGGTGAAAATATATTTAAATATATTTTCTCATTCACACTTGGTCCATCGTATTTATGTGATGTTAGAAAGTATGAATTAAGATATGATCAAATGATGTATCCTTCTACATACCCCCTCCCCCACCCACACGCGCGCATACCATCTGTTTATACCCCCTTACTGCTTACTACATTATCTCTCGTACAACTATTATAGACCCTGAGAGAGGGTCTTTCTACTTTGCACACGGCACTAAACCGGATGCGAATGTGTCACGTGGATGTAAGCACATGTTTTGCTTAGTGAATGGCGGACCTCCATTCACGCCGGTTGTTCAACTAGCACGGCAAACTTCATCACGAAATTCTCCGCGTAGCCACAACCAAGTGCACATTTAATTAAGAGGTGAGTTGAATGAGTAAAATTCGAAGTGAATCATTAGCAATTTTGGTGACAGTCTTACATGTCAATATAGAAAATCCACTTTAAAGGCCTCCAATTTTAAGACGCATCTAACAAGTGGTTCTCCTGTCACTCATGTGCACGTGTGACAGTCATGGTCATGGAGAGGTGCTAGGCACCTAATTACTAAATTACACCTTTTACCAGTCATGTGCACTCTACACTTTCAACCTCTTTATATTCAATCGGGTTATTTCATACACCCACATTTTTATAAGAGAATAATTATGTTCTTTTTTATTTGCCAAAGTGCAAGCAGTTTATGATGGTTGTATCCTGATAACATGATCATCAACATGGTGGATTGGTGGTGTTTAGCAATTGAATTCACATTTTTTTATGAAATGATTTTCATAAAAATCTGGTATCTATGTCCTGTGGTACATACACAAGTATACATCTAGTTGTCTTCAAGCCTAAAGCAATTATATGTCAATTGGCCCACCCACTCATCCATGACCCCTCTTCCAGGTATAGGATAATGGGAAGATTACAGCACTGGGTGTTAAATCACCTAACATTATCACTGATAAAGCCAGAGATAACATATGTGCCTCTTTGATCTAGCTGAAGTATCAATCTAATGGGAAAAAGAATAAACCTATCACCACCTTGCTCAATTTAAATCTTCATTTCCTTTTGATACATAGCCATGAGAGTAGCTGGTGAAAAGTTGATTAAGAGTACCTCAAAGGTAATGACATTTTTAACTTACTAAAGGACAAACGGCCAAGTCTTTTACAGCCTTCGGCTGGGCCTTAGCAAGGTGTCCATCTGAGCATCATTTGGTCACCCAATATCCATATCTCGAAAAGATTTAACTTGGCAGAACCTCTATAAAATTCAAATTTCATATCAAATGACAATGCCAACATTCTACAAAAAATGAAAAAAATATATATAATAGGTAGTAGTTTAGGTATTAGACTGAGTAGATAGCAACTTCTAAACAGTTGACAAAGGTCAAAATATTTCAATTGAATTAGGATTTCCAAAATATTATATATATGACTTTCAAGCATATAATTTAAAAAATCATTTAATTGTAAATGATAGGATATTACTTACATAACATATTAATTATCTCAATAAGTAAATGCATATCTGATGCAGTTTTTGATCATATTGTAATCCTTTGTTAAAAAAAGGACAACCTAACCCAAAGTTTCTATGATTGCTCACTTTGGAAGCACAGTTTTAAACTCCTGACTGTCACTGTGACCCTGGCACTTGGCCCTTTATTCCTTCAACCTTATCCAGTAGCCTGCAAGGAGCATGACAGCTGATGTGCACTGATTTCACCCTGATTCAGGCTCTCTGATTGGCTGCTATATATGTATGCATGAAAGAATCCAGCATGTTGGCCTGGGGGCTCTGTCTGCGCAGTGGCATTGACTTACAGTAATGGTTAAACCAATTCACATCTGGGTCAAAAATTTATGTAACATTGAGGAGAAAAGTTTTGAGAAAGATTTGACTGGTGATGTAATGGTTAAACCGATTCACATCTTGGTCAATTAGTTTAACAATCCCCTTGAGACATTTTTTCAAATATTACTTTTATTGATGAATTAAGCTCAAATGTTGCTATAATTCTACCATAAAAGTGGATTGAACTATTTTTGATACAAACATAATTCTTTCAATGCCTGCCATTTTCTCAATCATCCGCACCAATGAGCTTCTTAATCTCTTTAGAGTGAAACCCATTTCTCCCTTTCACTTCAATTCCTGCCATAGGTGACTGCTAGGCTGGGTTGAACACATGGCCACCTTTTGGGGGAAAATGGTACTATTCTCTATATGCCCCATTGAAACCCTACCAGGCATGTGGTCATTTTTGAAAGATTTAATGTCAAAAAGTTTTGACAGCGTAGTTTCTAGCAATCTGTTGCTACCATTCAAGTGAGGACTCCAACCTGTCTCGTTTAGGGGAAGAATAAACCTCCTACCCTGTGACAAGTCACCAGTGCCCTTTCAGTGCTTTCACATCTGATTGCTTCAATTCCAGTCTAACCTTTTTTCTTATTTTAACTATTGTGGTCCCCCAAAACATAAATTACTTATTTTGGTGGCAACCTGATTATTTTCTAGAAAACTATCCATTTTATAGGAGATATGCTTATAGGTGGCCAGTCCGTTTTATGATATTCATTGTTCTCATTTTAGTCCATCATGGCAGCCACTCTTATCTTGGAGGATGGGACAAGTTTCGAAGGCCAACATTTTGGTGCTGCTGTTAGTGTCCCTGGAGAAGTTGGTAAGTGGTTGTCATTCTTTCATTTGCTCAATTCATACTTATTAGAAATATCTTGACAGCAAAGCTATTTTGAGATATTGTGTAATATTGTGATTACAGTTGTGCATGATAAATCCTTCTTAGTAATTACTCCCAATTAGTGTGTTATGTTCAAAATAATCAAACTATGTGTAGATAAAAAAAATAAAGAAAGTAATGTAATCTTTATTTTAAGTCGGTATATCAATTACAAGAAACACAAGCTATTAAGGCATTTGGCTGACTGGACCTACGTCTTAAAGTGCCACACGAAGCACTGGGCAACGACAAGTAAACTGTCTAGCCTAAGCACAGAAAGAAGTGTCGGAATTGAACCCGCAACCTTTGTGTCGCCAGCCAAACACGGTACCACTACGCCACCGCTCCTCCCGAAGCTCTCGGATGTAATGGTTTCGCAAATATACTATCATGCACTCAAGCTTGTTCATGGTAGGAAAGAGCAACATAAATCGCTACCTATTTAAACTATAAATGTACCTCTTATTAAAAAAATTGTGCCCACACCAGGTATTGACATAATTGCTTACCATCTTACCAAGGCAAATAAAAATGGATGTCAGGCAAGTTAAAATCATTACTGGAAAACCCAAAGTGAAAATCACCCTCATGCATTGCTCAATTTTAAAGGTGCTTTTAACAAGTTTAAACTGCTTGGAAAGTTAAAAGTAATACCTACTTGCCCAATATGGCAAGTCAATCCCAATAAGTTTGTTTGTTCCCCCCCGAACCAATTTATTAATGTGCATTTCTTTTTTAGTTTTCCAGACTGGCATGGTTGGTTACCCCGAATCTCTGACAGACCCGTCCTACAAGTCCCAGATTCTCATCCTTACCTACCCACTCATTGGCAACTACGGCATCCCAGCCGAGGAGGCCGATGAATTTGACATCCCTAAATGGTTTGAATCGTCCAAAATCCACGTGGCAGCTCTGATCATTGGTGATTTGACAGAAAAATACAGCCACTGGAATGCTGTCAAGTCCTTGTCAGCATGGCTCAAAGAACAGAACATTCCAGCAATATACGGTGAGTGATATTATATCTGTATATGGTATATATAGATATATACTTACATCTAATGTTATGTTTTGTTTTATTAGTATCATGGATGCCAATTACCTTGTAGACAGAGGGTACAAGAAGCTCATTTGATCTACCGTAAAGTTCAGATCTATAGCTCTACTGACTTTTACTTTATTATCTTCCTATTGACTCCCTAAGGATTCACTGTTTTTGTATACATAATCGTTTTGTGAGCATCTAAAATCATAGAATGTATCTCAACAGGTAAATGACTTAAACAATTACATATAATAATAGTTGGAATCATCTTTCCAATTGATAAGTCTTGATTGGATTATTTTAGGATTTCCCCAGGACTCCTATTCTCTAATTTGATAATACAAAAAGCATTCATGAGCATTGTTTTATTGGTAATGGAACAAGCTGTTGCTGTGTTGTAGGCATGGACACAAGAGCCCTCACCAAGAAGATCCGCGAGAAAGGCACAATGCTAGGAAAGGTAAGAATAATCAACTTGTAAATAGGACATTCCAGCAAATAAAAAAATACGACCCTAAACTGATGCAATCATGCTCTTCTCTGACTTGCATACAGTTGTTTCCTCAATCAATAACAAGTGGCTAGTCATAATTTTAATATATCAGAACAAGTGATTATTTAAAAACAATTCCAATTATATATTTTCCTTTCTAGGTGGTGATGAGTGGCGTTGATCAAACAAGCATTCCATTAGAAGATCCCAACCTGCGGCACCTGGTCCAGGATGTCTCTCTCAAGGTAATCCTACCTCTTTATTATGTGGGAGAGAAGAAATAATGTGTATTGATAAATGCTGAATTGTGTGCTAGTGATTGTTAGTAATGGTATGAATCAAGCAAAAAATCCTGATAATAGACTTTACTTCCAAACTAACATTTGATGTTGAGAAAATTGTTGAATGGTATATGTTATATGCTGACCATTAAATAAAGCAATTTTACATAAAAAAGTTATAATGTATACATAAATTATATGTTTGATATCCAATCATTTGTATTTCATTTTCTTAACCAAGGGTCCCAAAGACTACAATTCAAAGGATGATGTTAGCATGCATATATTTTGTAATTATTCTTTATTTTATTTTCCTTTTCTAAGGCTCCCAAAGTCTACAATCCTACAGGCGATGTTAAGATTGTGGCTGTGGATTTGGGGATTAAGCACAATCAGATTAGGTGCCTGTGTGAGCGGGGTGCCTCCGTCACAGTCGTACCCTGGGATCATAATCTCAACAGCCAAGGTAAGCTCATTATACACATGAATTATGCTTAGGCATGGTTAGTTATTTTATCATATCCCAATGTTTATCACGTGGTTGGGGTATTTAGTGCAAATTATCACAACAAAGCTTTTAATGTATAGATTTCCTGAGATTTGCTTTCTTTCTTTCCTTCTTACATCTTAAACTGTTACAAGTATTAAGAAACTTAGCTTTATGCATTTGGTAATTCACCATAGAAGTGATTTTCATTGACTTTGGCTCATTGAATTAAGTTTTGTAACACATATCATATTCATGAAGTCAAATAAAAAACAACCCTTACCCCAAAAGAAAATTTACCATCCAAAGTTGCAATGACTTTACTCATAACCATGCTTCAGCCATGCCTTCTATATCTTATTGCTTGTGAAGGGTCATGTTGTTTGTGTTGTAGATTACGATGGCCTGTTTCTGAGCAATGGGCCGGGCAATCCTGAGATGTGTCAGAGGACCAAAGTGAACCTGTTGTTTGTGTTGTAGATTACGATGGCCTGTTTCTGAGCAATGGGCCGGGCAATCCTGAGATGTGTCAGAGGACCATAGTGAACCTGTTGTTTGTGTTGTAGATTACGATGGCCTGTTTCTGAGCAATGGGCCGGGCAATCCTGAGATGTGTCAGAGGACCATAGTGAACCTGTTGTTTGTGTTGTAGATTACGATGGCCTGTTTCTGAGCAATGGGCCGGGCAATCCTGAGATGTGTCAGAGGACCATAGTGAACCTGTTGTTTGTGTTGTAGATTATGATGGCCTGTTTCTGAGCAATGGGCCGGGCAATCCTGAGATGTGTCAGAGGACCATAGTGAACCTGTTGTTTGTGTTGTAGATTATGATGGCCTGTTTCTGAGCAATGGGCCGGGCAATCCTGAGATGTGTCAGAGGACCATAGTGAACCTGTTGTTTGTGTTGTAGATTATGATGGCCTGTTTCTGAGCAATGGGCCGGGCAATCCTGAGATGTGTCAGAGGACCATAGTGAACCTGTTGTTTGTGTTGTAGATTACGATGGCCTGTTTCTGAGCAATGGGCCGGGCAATCCTGAGATGTGTCAGAGGACCATAGTGAACCTGTTGTTTGTGTTGTAGATTACGATGGCCTGTTTCTGAGCAATGGGCCGGGCAATCCTGAGATGTGTCAGAGGACCATAGTGAACCTGTTGTTTGTGTTGTAGATTATGATGGCCTGTTTCTGAGCAATGGGCCGGGCAATCCTGAGATGTGTCAGAGGACCATAGTGAACCTGTTGTTTGTGTTGTAGATTACCATGGCCTGTTTCTGAGCAATGGGCCGGGCAATCCTGAGATGTGTCAGAGGACCATAGTGAACCTGTCGTTTGTGTTGTAGATTATGATGGCCTGTTTCTGAGCAATGGGCCGGGCAATCCTGAGATGTGCCAGAGGACCATAGTGAACCTGTTGTATGTGTTGTAGATTACGATGGCCTGTTTCTGAGCAATGGGCCGGGCAATCCTGAGATGTGCCAGAGGACCATAGTGAACCTGTTGTATGTGTTGTAGATTACGATGGCCTGTTTCTGAGCAATGGGCCGGGCAATCCTGAGATGTGTCAGAGGACCATAGTGAACCTGTTGTTTGTGTTGTAGATTACGATGGCCTGTTTCTGAGCAATGGGCCGGGCAATCCTGAGATGTGCCAGAGGACCATAGTGAACCTGTTGTATGTGTTGTAGATTACGATGGCCTGTTTCTGAGCAATGGGCCGGGCAATCCTGAGATGTGTCAGAGGACCAGAGTGAACCTGTTGTTTGTGTTGTAGATTATGATGGCCTAGCTGTTTCTGAGCAATGGGCCGGGCAATCCTGAGATGTGTCAGAGGACCCTAGTGAACCTGTTGTTTGTGTTGTAGATTATGATGGCCTGTTTCTGAGCAATGGTCCGGGCAATCCTGAGATGTGTCAGAGGACCATAGTGAACCTGTTGTTTGTGTTGTAGATTATGATGGCCTAGCTGTTTCTGAGCAATGGACCGGGCAATCCTGAGATGTGTCAGAGGACCATAGTGAACCTGTTGTTTGTGTTGTAGATTACGATGGCCTGTTTCTGAGCAATGGGCCGGGCAATCCTGAGATGTGTCAGAGGACCATAGTGAACCTGTTGTTTGTGTTGTAGATTACGATGGCCTGTTTCTGAGCAATGGGCCGGGCAATCCTGAGATGTGTCAGAGGACCATAGTGAACCTGTTGTTTGTGTTGTAGATTATGATGGCCTGTTTCTGAGCAATGGGCCGGGCAATCCTGAGATGTGTCAACGGACCATAGTGAACCTGTTGTTTGTGTTGTAGATTACGATGGCCTGTTTCTGAGCAATGGGCCGGGCAATCCTGAGATGTGTCAGAGGACCATAGTGAACCTGTTGTTTGTGTTGTAGATTATGACGGCCTGTTTCTGAGCAATGGGCCGGGCAATCCTGAGATGTGTGAGAGGACCATAGTGAACCTGTTGTTTGTGTTGTAGATTACGATGGCCTGTTTCTGAGCAATGGGCCGGGCAACCCTGAGATGTGTCAGAGGACCATAGTGAACCTGTTGTTTGTGTTGTAGATTATGATGGCCTGTTTCTGAGCAATGGGCCGGGCAATCCTGAGATGTGTGAGAGGACCATAGTGAACCTGTTGTTTGTGTTGTAGATTACGATGGCCTGTTTCTGAGCAATGGGCCGGGCAATCCTGAGATGTGCCAGAGGACCATAGTGAACCTGTTGTTTGTGTTGTAGATTACGATGGCCTGTTTCTGAGCAATGGGCCGGGCAATCCTGAGATGTGCCAGAGGACCATTGTGAACCTGTTGTTTGTGTTGTAGATTATGATGGCCTGTTCCTGAGCAATGGGCCGGGCAATCCTGAGATGTGTCAGAGGACGATAGTGACCCTGTTGTTTGTGTTGTAGATTACGATGGCCTGTTTCTGAGCAATGGGCCGGGCAACCCTGAGATGTGCCAGAGGACCATAGTGAACCTGCGGCATCTTATCAAGCAGCAGGACTACAAGCCTATCTTTGGTATCTGTCTCGGCCACCAGCTGCTCTCCCTAGCCAGTGGCGCCACCACTTATAAAATGAGGCAAGTACAGAGATAGAGACAATCAGAGATAAGAGAGACAAGACAACTTACTAATAAAGACCATTGTCAGATGAAAAAAATAGATATAAAATTATGTCAACCCCTTTTAAGACAGACTTCCCAATGAAACTTGTCAATGTTCCTGTATTTGAAAGCTGCTATATTTCAACTGTTAGCAAAGACCACCACAATGAACACTTGAATTAGAATCAGTTAAAGATCTTTAGTAATATTTTCCCCATTAAATTGAAAAAGCGTTTCTAGATTTGCAGTATGGTTTCTTATGGTGTTGTTTATCTGATTCATATGCTGGGGTATGTTTAAGAAATGCATTAAGAAGTATTGCATCCTATCCCTATCAGCCTCTGTTGTAGTATGGTTCAACTACAACAAGACTTGTTTTAATTTGCATTATTTCATATGGAAAGGTGATCATGTTATAATTTTTTCTTTCCAGTTATGGTAACCGTGGTCATAACCAGCCCTGTACTCACTGTGACACGGAGCGTTGCTTCATCACGACTCAGAATCACGGCTTCGCTGTCGACTCCAACTCTCTCTCTCCCAACTGGTCCACTCTTTTCTTCAACGAGAATGACAAGAGCAATGAGGGAATTGTCCATGACAGCAAGCCTTTCTTCAGGTAAGTCTCAGGTGGTTAAGATAGTGTCTTGTGTTTATGGTTCTTAGAAATTATTCTTGCCTGCTTCATTTTTCAAAGCTTTTGTCTGTAGGACTCTTAGATAAAAAAATTTTAATCATTGAGCCTTTTAGTAAAAGCCTATTTCTATCAGACTTAATATGAAAACCTGGTATTATATAAACTTTGTTTGCACCTGTGGCGTGTTACCATAGATACTGATTTGCATCTGTGATAAGTTATCATGTATGTATGCTAGTTGATTTATTTGCACCTATGATATGTTATCTTATATCTATGTAAGTATGTGTGCTCTAACATTTGCATTTGTAATATGATATCATATATGTATGTATGTATGTGCACATACATTTGCAACTGTGATATGTTATTATGATTGTATCATACCTGTCAACATTCAATGCCCAATATTGGAAGATTTTTATGGACTGCACTGTTGGGGCTTCTTTTGTGGCATTTCTCTAGTTCCTATCCTGGCCACTAGAGGGCATGTTCGTACTTTAGCCTTTGAGAGAACCATTTGATTAATAAATGATTGGGACAGATAATAACCATTCCCTCTTAATCTCATTGAACAACACATGGTTTGTGTAAAATAATTTCAGGTATTAAGGGATTAGGCTGCAAAAGTTAATCAAGTTAAAATGATTATTGGGTCAGGTTACGTATACTGAAAAGGAAAGAGAAGAAAGTGTGGGGGATTTCTCCAAGTCAGCCTATCAGTAGCCTAGCAGGGGATTTTTTCATATCAGGTGCTCCATCAGGAGATGTCTTAGTTTTGGTTTTTTATCAGGAGAGTACTGCTGACATTAGGAGAGTTGAGAGGTGTGTTTTATTGTAGTCCATAAGCACCCTTGATGTTGTTATAATTATATTATAGTTAATACATGTGAAGTTATGTTTTATGTGTTCCAGTGTGCAATTCCACCCTGAACACATGGCTGGCCCAATGGATCTGGAGCTGCTCTTTGATGTATTCATGGAGCAAATACGGGACCACAAGCTTGGAGGACCCAGGTATGCATTTTCTTTTACACTTTTTTTTTTTTTTTTTTTATTTTAATTTTGGTGCATTCAGCCAAAAATGCTGTGCATCTGATTTTTATTCAAACAGACATAAAATAAATAGAACAATGCATGTACTTTCAACATCACATAACAAACAATATACCAAGAGGTAGAAATAAATATTTTTATAAGGGGGCTGACGTTCCTTGGGTAGGGAGCAAAAATGCTTTCCCTATTACAGCAAGGCGCCAGATATTTTAACTGTATATTATCAATAAAGATTACACTTATCTTGGACACTTAATATTATTCTTTGTTAAACAAACCAATAGAAGGTTTTTTAGGAAAAATGGTTGAGACTTATGAAAACTGGAAAAAGCCGTACAAAATTGTTTGCGATGAAATTACTTAGGAAGGTTCAGTTATATTGAAGAAAGTATGTTTCCTGTAGGACCAGTACGCGGGAGCGCCTTCAGAGGTCCCTAACCTACACCCAGAAGCCCCATGAAATCTCCTGTGTAACACGGCACCCGAAGAAAGTCCTAATCCTGGGTTCTGGTGGTCTGTCCATCGGTCAGGCGGGTGAGTTTGACTACTCGGGCTCGCAGGCGCTGAAGGCCCTCAAGGAGGAGAAGATTCAGACCATCCTGATCAACCCCAACATCGCCACCGTCCAGACCACCAAGGGCATGGCCGACAAGATCTACCTGCTTCCTATCACACCTGAGTACGTCACACAGGTAAGAGACTCAGTAATAACAAAATATAGGATATAGGTAAAACCTAAATTAAAGCCTCACATATCTTGTTCTTATTTCAATCTTTGTCTTTAATCGTTGTCTTTGTTTTGTAGCCCTTTCTCTTTTTCTCAGAAAACTTTCTTTGAATTTTGCAAACATATTTTAATGTGTTTCTTGTATCAAATGTTAACATGCTGATTTTATGAGTTCCAACCTAATTTATTGGCTTTACCTTGAAAAAGCAAACATTGTGGACCATGAATATTTTATGATAGCTAAAAGAAATATTTAATCTTTTGAATCATGTGTTACTTGCTTGCTGTTGCTTCAGGTGATCAAGAACGAGCGTCCTGATGGTATCTTGCTGACGTTTGGCGGTCAGACGGGTCTGAACTGTGGCATTCAGCTGAAGAAGGCGGGGATCTTTGAGCAGTACGACGTGTGTGTGATGGGCACCCCGGTCAGCTCCATAGAGTGGACGGAGGACAGGAAGGTCTTTGCTGAGAAGATGCTGGAGATAGATGAACAGGTCGCCCCCAGCGAAGCCGCCTACACTGTAGACCAGGTAAGTCCTAATAGTGCTGTAGTGTAACATCAGATGCTAAAGATAGATAAACAGGTCGCCCCCAGCGAAGCCGCCTACACTGTAGACCAGGTATCAGGGGTGTCCAAGTTTGAAAGTCCTGGAGCACACTCAAGAGGTCCTGGAGCACAGCTATTTTTCGGTTGCCGACCCGCACTTACTGATTCAAAAGAATGACACCAGGTGGCACTGCTACATGACTTCATATCAATATTAAGGATCTAGATCAATCAAAAATCAATAACAATTGGAGTTGACATGTTTATTGAATTTGGCATAAGTAATACATATTACAGGAATTAAATGGAAAGACTTGTTAAGCCAGAGACTTAAAATGATTTATATATCTCTGGTTTAGCCTAGTGTTATTTAGACTCATAGCTCTTAGCCTAAGGAAAAAAGGTATCCTCATTTTCCTCCAATGTCCAGCGACAAAATTATCTTATACTTCAAGCTTAGATTCTATATCTTTTCATGTTTAAATACTGAAGATTTAGGACAAGAGTAGACGTGTTTCAGTGTTTCACGCAACAGAATGAATGAAAATTGATCTACACGTAGTAGTGATTCGAGATAACAAGTAACAAGTCTGGTCTAAAACAATAAAATGAGTTCTTATCAATGCCTCATAATCGTGCACTTGATTCTCAAGACTCTTGTCTCATTGTTTATTGAGCCACAGAGTAAATTAACCTCTTAGAGAAACTTGATATGAGCCTGGTGTCCATATCTCTATAAAGTCGGAGAAGCAGCTATAGCTTCTTGCGGATGTTTACACTAGCATGGTGCGTATGCGTATAATCAGGTTTATGACCAGGTGGCGACATCTATTCGCCAGACGCACTGATAATTTGACAACTTTAATAGTGCTTAATGGATTTGGCTTGTCGCATGTTTGGGGGGCTCTGTCGCACGCTGGTGCGACAGTTGGACATCCCTGGGTATGTCCTAATAATAATGAAAGACTATAGTTACCACAAAAACTGACAAAACCAACAAAGCTACATATCCATGTATATGACTTGGCAACTGCCCCTGAGGAGGGTATCGGATATCATGGGTTCAAACATGCAACACATGCTAAATCTTTTATATCTGAAGCTGAACCCTTGATCACACCTATCACGTTAATCTAATAACTTGTCAAACGATGACTGAAATAAATTATTCTATTATGATGCATAACTGACAAAACCAGGAATGTTTTTACTCATATATTTGTGATTTTAGGCTGCGGCTGCTGCAGAGAGACTGGGGTATCCTGTTCTGATCCGGGCCGCCTTCGCTCTGGGAGGTCTGGGCTCGGGCTTCGCCAACAACAAGGAGGAGCTCCTCTCCCTGTCGACCGCTGCCTTCGCCCATACCAACCAGCTCCTCATCGACAAGTCACTTAAGGGATGGAAGGAGGTGGAGTATGAAGTGGTGCGCGACGCTTACGACAACTGCATCACTGTAAGTATTTGTATTCATCAGTTAGAAAGTTATACCTATTTTATTTCTCAATCTGGTTTGCTTTTTTTAAAATCTTTTTTGTGAATTTTCCATGTGGCCACTCATGATAATTTCTTTTTGTATTTTGGACCAAAGTAACCTTGATTTATGTCTCATGATGATGCGTTTACTGCCCTCGAACTTAATCAAATCTTTTGCACTTAAACCTCTGATTGTATCTTTTATTTAGAACTCAATAATAACTAAATACATATTCTTGAACTTTCATGATAATTTAATTCTTGCATTTGGGCTTTCATAATGATTAACTACTTGTTCTTGTATTCTCTTGGAAACTAGAGATCTGCATTCAGACTTTCCTCATAATTGAATTTTTGAACTGTATTGAACTCTAATTTTATATGAATTCTTGTTAATGAACCATTCTCTTGATGATTGCAGGTGTGCAACATGGAGAATGTTGACCCCCTGGGGATCCACACGGGTGAATCTATAGTGGTGGCTCCCAGCCAGACCCTGAGCAACGCCGAGTACAACAAGCTGCGGCAGACCGCCATCAAGGTCATCCGACATCTCGGAATCGTGGGCGAATGTAACATCCAGTACGCCCTCAATCCACACTCACAACAGGTGCCAACAGTCTTGAAAGATTTTATCTTTTCCCCCTTTTTGCCACAAACACTATAGACTTGCATTGATTCTGAAACTTCTCTCTGAGGTGCATTAATAATTCTGAAAATGGTTATATTTTCATCACATATGTTATATATTGCAAGGCATACTTTTCGTATAGATTTATTAAGTTTTAAGGATCCATGTTCTCCATAATGAACTATGATTATGAAATAAAGATCAATTTCACAAAGTTTTATGAAATCATTATCAGTATGAAGTGAATTAAACATCAGACTTCTTGACAAATGAGTCCATACTGTAAATTTTCATTTTTGGTCGGGATGAGTTGCTGAGTTAGGTTAAATTCGCAAACCTTGGATTTGGAATAAAAAAAAGGACCTGTCATATATATTTTATATAGAAACACCTAGTATTATATTTGTAACCTCTTTCTTTCTAGTACTACATAATTGAGGTGAATGCTCGCCTATCCAGAAGCTCTGCCCTGGCCAGTAAAGCAACAGGTTATCCACTGGCGTACGTCGCTGCGAAGCTTGCTCTCGGAATCTCTCTACCGAAACTAAGGAACTCGGTCACAACTACAACTACTGCATGTTTTGAGCCCAGCTTGGACTACTGTGTGGTGAAAATCCCTAGGTGGGATTTGGCCAAATTCTCCAGAGTTAGCACTAAGGTATGTATGTTATGGTATTCTATTCAATTATCATTAGGTCATGTAACTGTCCCATTTAGGATATGTCACAAGAACTAATTGACTTTTTATGCATTTCCCTTTCAAAGAATAAAACATTATTTAAATTGAATCAAAAGTAAAATGAACATTAAAGATTTTTCAAAGAAGATCAAATCAAATCTTTTGTGGATGTATGCTGTTTTTACAAGCTGAAGGTTGCCTCTGCTCTAATATCAAGTTGGCATTAAATGGTGTTCAATGTACTACCATATTCTGAAGTGTGATCCCCCTTACAGTAATCTATGTGATTGATATCATCACTCTCTCATATTTTCCTCAGATTGGCAGTTCTATGAAGAGTGTGGGAGAGGTGATGGCGGTGGGCAGGAGGTTCGAGGAGGCTATCCAAAAGGCCCTGAGGATGGTCAACGAGAACGTCACAGGATTCGACCCAACCCTGCAACCTGTCGCTGAAACAGTAAGATTTCATAGATACACACAGTACACTATTAAAATGTTGAAAATAGAATAATACATACTGATATAAATTGATACTGCTTCTGCTGCTACTACTACTACTACTACTAGAGATTGTCCTTAATCCAGAATTTGAAGAGTAATTTGCAAGTTGACAATTTAATGTTGGTGTTGCAATATAAGAATTGAAACAATGTTGATTACCGGGTTTTTAAAAGAATGATGAAAAACCATGACTGTTAGAATGATTGCTATTATTATATATAGACTGAGTGACAAGAATGGTTCTTTGTTCCTTTTCAGGAGCTTGAGCACCCGACCGACCAGCGTATCTTCGTCCTAGCTGCAGCGCTTCAGGCCGACTACTCTATCGACAAGCTCTACGACCTCACAAAGATTGACAAGTGGTTCCTCAACAAGTTCAAGAACATCATTGACCAGTATCGCATCCTCGAGAAAACCAAGGATAATGTAATATATATGCAGTGTTTCACCTTATGAATTTTAAGCCATTCATACCTAAGAGTTCCTCTAGAAATTGTTATCTGGATCTATGATACTTGTGACTATAACTTAGCAATTAAGGATTATTTTACCAAATATTTCCTTCTGTTCACAATGTTTATTCTAATAATCAAATGGTATAATCAGTTGTATTTAAAAGGGTGATCAATAATAGTTAGCTATTGTGATTGATTTCAACAGAAATTTTAAATATTTTCTTCTTTGTGTTGTTTCTTTTACTAAACCATCATTTCAAAGTTTTGATAACATTCTAATGACTGAGAAAAATTAATATATAATTGTTCATGTTTCCTAATTCTCGATGTATTCTTAAGATGGTTTTGCTATTTCAGATGAGCATGATGGACAGGGCTTTGATGCTGAAGACCAAGCAGCTAGGTTTCTGTGACAAACAAATTGCTACTGTCATTGAAAGGTGAGATCAATGACCCTTTAGTGTCTGCAGTGCCAACAAGTTCTGACCACTATAAACATGCCTTGCAAGCATGGATGGCTTAATTCCCTTTTCGTAGAAGCTTAGGTGCCTTAGGTGATCACGAGCATGTATGTTTTTCAAGTGTTATACAACCATTGATGGTAAAATTAAAATCTTCAGTTGTTTTGAGTGTAATTGATGGCTAGCATTTGATCAAAGAGGCGGCCTGCGGCAAGTGATCTGACAGGGACCAGTGTCAGTGCTAAAAAGTGGTATTCTTCAACATGATATATTAGTAACTAACTATAACTAATATATATGTATACAATTGCATATACACATGCATGCATGTGTGTATGTATGCATTTTCCAACTGAGGGAGACCCATTTTGATGAGTTGGTATTCCAGCAACCTTCATATCCTTTCATTAACGGTTCTGGGTGTTTCTGTTAGTGGTTAATTTTGATTTGTAGTTTATCTATTAATTATCTCTCTTTCTCCTGTATTCTAGCACTGAGGTCCGTGTCCGTGAGATGCGTCAGGAAATGAAGGTGTGTCCCTTCGTCAAGCAGATAGACACGGTTGCAGCTGAGTGGCCGGCGGAGACCAACTACCTGTACCTGACCTACAGCGGCACCGAACACGACGTGGACTTCCCTGGAGGCTACACCATGGTCATTGGCTCGGGAGTCTATCGCATCGGCAGCAGCGTTGAGTTTGACTGGTGCGCTGTGGGATGCATAAAGGAACTGACTCGGGTAAGTATGACCTGAGAGTAGTAGACCGGGAGTGGGCACTGTACATGCATCATCAAATTTCGCTGCCTCCCATCTCCTTGGCAACTATCTGACCTAGAAAGGATGCTGCATGCTAATTGCACAGATCAGATCACGTGACCAAGGCTACACCGCGTAACCCGAGGCGCACATACCCTAGGTACTAGCATGCGGTGCCTATGGCGTTGCGGTTCAAGGGGATGTATTTCTCTGGTATGACACTGATGTAGTAATTTTGGATAAAAGCCAATACACACTTTTATGAGTGTTTCTAGTTGCAAAATACTATTGTATTACTTAAGTATTTTCATTTATGAATACTTCCATATCATAAGTTTTGGATGCCCAAAGTATGATAACTCTATGAATACTGTAGAACAGGCAAAGTTCGCGAGTGCATATATTTCCCGAATACGCGAACTGGTATTGCACTCGCGATCTTATCGCACGCGATCTATTGGGTGCTTAGTTACGCTATCCACCACTAGAGGTGATGGCGCGTCGGTCGGTGAATTTCAGTCTAGACGGTCGAGGCTGAAATGAAGAAAAATACGTTCAATAACTTCACAAAACTATTATAGTATGATACATTGGTAACTCATGAATAAGTTACCAATGTTTCATATCATAATTAGCATACTTACCTTTCGAATTTTAGGAATACCTATGCCGAGTATAGATTTCTTACGAGAAGCAAGATGGCCGCCGTGATTGTACAATACAAATGAAGAAGGCTGTTGCGATAGAAACAATTGATCAATTATCAATATACACATATGTGTATGTTGATAGTTTTAGAATAATATACATGATAAAACGATAGTGATATTGTTCCTGTTGCAAATTGAATGTTTGCAAATTTACGGGTTTGCAAGTTCAATTTGCAGTTGGCGAGTAAACGGTATCATACCGGCATAACGCGATTCTCACTCGTAGCCGATCCGAGGCTGAAAGAAGACAAACACGTGCAATAACTTCACAAAATCATTATAATATGAATACATTGGTAACTTATGAATAAGTCACTAAGGTATCATATTATAATTCGCATATTTACCTGTCCATATTTCGAGGAAACTTGTGCCAAGTTATAGCCGCGAGATGGCCGGCAAATTTCTACATTTTTTTATTATTGTTTGATTCAATAGGTGGCGCTGTAGAACTCGCTCGCTCGCGAAATAAAGTACACGCGAAATACCGAAAAATCAGCTTTTCGCGAAATTTTTGTAGCGCGATATATACCTATTCTACAGTATCAGTGAATAGTTTGACACATTACCTTGTAATGATGTTTGCCTTAATTTATTCCTCAAAGGACATATACCACAAAGGATTCTATTTATATCTCATTTCTTTCACTCTTACCCTAGCTTGGTCACAAAACAATCATGGTCAACTACAATCCTGAGACGGTCAGTACAGATTATGACATGTGTGACCGACTCTACTTTGATGAGATTTCGTTTGAGACAGTCATGGACATCTACGACATGGAAAACCCAAATGGAATCATCTTGTCCATGGGAGGACAGCTTCCCAACAACATAGCAATGGATCTCAACCGACAGAGAGTAAGTAACACTGCTACTTGATAAGTTATCTAGAACATTTTGGTTCAACTGTAAAATATCTACTCTGGTGCACCAGAAGTACATGTGCCTCCGCAAAAAATTATGTACTTTTGTTGCAAATGCACACACATTACTTCTTGTTCTAAATCTTTTGATTTTGATATCAACTAAAATAAGCTGGACTTAAATATTTGATAGCGCTTTACCTCTACATGTTGAGAGTTCACTGAAAAAGATATTGCTGAGTGCTCTGTTTAAATAGATAAGCAAAAAGGCATGAATTTAAGCAAAAAGGCATGAATTTGGCAAATACTTTAACTTGAGATGTGGGTTTGTTTCAGAATAATGTACGCATCTACAAATATTTTTCGAACAAATCATTGGGAAGAGAACACCATCCTAGTTGGGTTTAGTGTTGTAGCTATGCGGATAGATTGGTTGATGCTGATATAAGTTAGGCTCATATAGTCATTATTGTTTTCTTTTTGTTCAGGCTGTTATCCTAGGCACTGCCCCTCTGTGTATAGACAATGCTGAAAACAGGTTCAAGTTCTCCCGTATGCTGGATATGATTGGGATATCCCAGCCGCGCTGGAAGGAACTGACAGACATACAGGTATGTTACTTACTAGGCCATTATCCTAGCCATGTCTTTTTGCATAGAAAATGCTGGTACTAAAGCCCCTTTAGCATTAACACATAATTTAAAAATGTTTATGTAGATGTAACATGTAAACAGGTTTCGCCCCTCAAAAGCCTTATTAGTATTGACGGAGATAACAAAATGATATTTGTATAGATGTGATATGAAAATGAGTGTTACCCAAGGGTACAACATTCTGTGACAGTAATATTTGTTTTTCTGACAGGTAAATAATCAGTGTAACAAATGACCTGATCAAGCTCACTTCCTATAGGGAGGGTATAGACTCATCATAGAACTCCTTTGTCTTTTAAGCAGGTTTGACCTCTATATTTTTGCTTTGCTTGCAGACTGCCAAGAATTTTTGTGAGGAGGTTAGCTACCCGTGCCTGGTGCGCCCGTCGTACGTGCTGAGCGGTGCGGCCATGAACGTGGCCCACTCGCATTACGACCTGGAGTCCTACCTGTCTCAGGCCAGCGCCGTCTCCAAGGACCATCCTGTCGTCATCTCCAAGTTCATCCTAGAGGCAAAGGTCAGTGACTTTTCAACCTGACACACAAAAAAATTACCAAGTTATTACACATGTATTATCTAAGATTTTACACTTAAAAAACAACTATCATATTGGACCATAGTTAATTTCACATACTACATGTACAGATATGTTTACATACCTCTACATTAATTGATATCTCTATGTATTTGTAGATACCTCTACATTAATTTACATACCTCTACATACCTCTACATTAATTGATATCTCTATGTATTTGTAGATAGATATAGTTAGTATAATCAGAGATATCAATTACAAAGGTAATGTTCCTCTCTGGTAAAGTATACTGCATAAGTATTATCTAAATCCTTATATATCATGTCAGTTATCTAGTAGAAAAAATAGCATAACTTTACACAAGGTTCATTTGTAAATGGTCTGAACTGAAAACCTCACACAAACTTGAATGAAATCGCACCGAAGAAAAGATGATAATCTTATGTTTTACATGTATTGTTTGTTTAGGAAATAGATGTTGATGCTGTTGCTATGGAAGGAGAGGTAGTGTGCATGGCGGTCTCAGAGCATGTGGAGAATGCTGGTGTCCACTCAGGGGACGCCACGCTGGTCACTCCGCCGCAGGATCTCAACGAGGAGACGCTTGCCAAGATCAAGCACATCTGTTGCTCCATCGGACGCGCTCTTGAGGTCACAGGACCCTTCAACCTACAGCTCATAGCGAAGGTATACTTGTCTATACAGATCTAGGTTGTTGGATTTCTCACTTAAAGAGAGTGCTCAGAATGATGTATGATAGAGTATTCAACTTGTGATAAAGACCACTAATGTGAAAAATAAAAATTAAAACTTTCAAGTATGATATAAAGGGACAATCCTTGTATTGGTCTTTAGACACTCTCATGCCTGGAATTTTCCTTGAATGAGTCGTCTGGATCTTAGATACTTTTGAAAACTAATTTTGAATTAATCATTGAATTCAGGAAAAAGTTGAAGAGTTGTGGGTTAGATTTTGACCAACATTTCCCCTTCAAATACTTTTTTTCTGAACTTCCTTTTGTTAGAGCGATATTACTATAATAGATTGGCGGTTTGGGCACTACAAGCATAAATGGGTTAAGACTTGGTATTTTAAGACAAGCAATCTTGTGAGTAGGTTTGAATTTTATAGGCAGGGTTTGGAGTATTTTAGGTTGACTAAAATTAGAAACAACAGTGGGGACTGTTTATGGCATTTTATTATTGAAAGATGATTTGATTAATTCTTAAAAGTAATTGGAGTTATTGATAAATTGTAGGCAAAGTTGGGAAGTGTGGGAAACATTTCTAGAATTAGGAATCTAGAATGAGATTTCCTCATCCACAACTACATAATGAATTCAATAGATATGTATATTAATTCACTTCCAACTTTGCGAAGGATTCCAACTTTGGATCCAATGTGGAATGCGTAATGAGTACTTATCGATTCTACTTATAAGTGTACTGTAAAACCCTTTATTAACACGCACATTTATATTCACGCAACTGCCGCATGAATCTGATCGCGGCCATTTAATTACACGCATCAACTGTATCACCGCTAGATGGGGCATTGTTATGCTATTTAGAATGTCTATCAGCGCCAGTAATATACGCGTTATCATCACCTAGCGCGTGAAATTAATGCGTGAAATTAAAAGGAGTGTGATAATAATGGGTTTTGCAGTACTTAGGTGTCGTAAATAATGTTTTCAGCAGGAATACATATTCTGGAGGAACACCTTGAAATTTTGGTGAGCTAGTTCCCATTGCACAAGCTTTTTAAACTTTGCCTGCATGAACTCACAGGATCCTCTTAAGATGGCAAAACAAGTGTGTGGTTTTATTGTTGTTCATGCTTTGGTTGGGATGACATCTTTCTGGGGACTAAAAAAGATATCCATGCCTTTCTCATCGCTTGCAGTAGAGCAAGAAGTGTTCAATAGATTCTTTTTGTGAATTCTAATGCTTATCTGACATTGTGAAGGAATGGCCAAGTTTGCAGACTGCACAGTTTTTGGCTCATCTTACAATCCTTGTGTAATTAACTCACCATTTGCTAGTTGATATGAATGAAGAGTTCCGTTTTGGTTTGCAATGCATGTCCATTTTTTGTGATATCTGAAAGTTTGCCAGCTTGATTTACTAAAAAAATTTTTTAAGAAATCCGGAGTATACAATAATGAAAAGAATTTGATTTCAATTCATGAGAGTAGAGATCATATGTTATATCAGCAACAAATGAAGGGTGTCCTCTCACAGAGTGGAAAGGGGCTGTGATTGGATTTTGGAACATCTAAAACAGTGCCTAAAATGATTATTTGAAATTGAGAATATCAGAAGGAAACAGTATAAACTGTAACATGGCAAAAGAAATTTGTATGTGGAATATAAGATTCCCACAGAAAATCAACAAGCAGAAGGTACCTATATTGGAATTAGCTGCTCATTCTGGATTGTTATATTATTTCGTTATAGGACAATCAGCTGAAGGTGATTGAGTGCAATGTCCGTGTGTCTCGATCCTTCCCATTTGTCTCAAAAACGCTCGGCCATGACTTCATCGCCACGGCAACGCGAGTGATTGTTGGGGAGAAGCTGGAGGCGGTGGACGTTCTCTCGGGCTGTGGACGTGTGGGAGTCAAGGTGAGACATTCTACACTGTCACATAGACAAACAGTTATGTAATGCTGTAATGCTAGATAGAAAAATAAAAAGGAGAATATTGTCAATAGTAAAATGATGTGGATGGATGAAGATGATCATATGATAATGATAGTAATATTTAGCAATCGTAATGATCATAATAATGATATTGATAACACTGCTGCTGCTGCTGCTGCTACTACTACTACTGCTACTACTGCTACTACTACTACTACTAATACTAATACTAATACTACTAATACTACTAATACTTTTACTACTACTACTACTACTTCTAATAATAATGATAATAATGATAATGATAATAATGATATAAGTAATGGTATTAATGGTTATAACAGTAGTGAAAATAATCAAATGATCTTTATAATGATTGTATTTATACTGAGTAATGATGAGACATTCTCTGCTATCTTTTGTTGCAATGTGTTTCAGAGTGCAGTGTTTTCCTACTCTCGCCTGGCGGGGGCTGATGTTCTGTTTGGTGTTGAGATGGCCAGTACGTGCGAGGTTACCTGTTATGTTTTGTTGCAATGTGTTTCAGAGTGCAGTGTTTTCCTACTCTCGCCTGGCGGGGGCTGATGTTCTGCTTGGTGTTGAGATGGCCAGTACAGGCGAGGTTGCGTGTTTCGGTGAGGACCGGCAGGAGGCGTACCTAAAGGCTGCGCTCAGCAGCGGTATCCTGGTGCCCAAGAAGAACATCCTTCTCTCCATAGGCAGCTACAAGGCTAAGACTGAATTGCTGCCCGCGGTGAGAAGTCTGGAACAGATGGGCTACAGGCTCTACGCCAGCATGGGAACCGCAGACTTCTATATAGAACACGGAATAAAGGTAACCACCAGTTGCTTCAGAATTAACTCGAAATGTGAACACCTCTGAAATGATTGAACTTGATTAGAATATAATTCATTATCAACTTGTATGCCATTCTAGTCTTAAATTGTCATGAAACTAATTGGTAGCAAAACATAATAAGAGTACCAACAAGAAGATCTCCCACTCATCCCAGATCATTTGCAATTTTCTCACTTCCTCAAGTGAAATATTGATTTACATGTACTGGATGTTTGGCCCTGATAATTGAAATCTTACGAGCCAATCTTAAAAATGGCAAGTTGTTATCTTCTGAGAAAAAAACTCCATGATTAATCAAAAGTAAATTGCAAAATATTACAAAGTGGCACATTTTTAAGAAAATCTCAATATTTTAGGTGAAAGCTGTGAACTGGCCGTATGAAGACAAGGGTGATGGCAGCAGTCGCAGCAACGGCGACCAGAGGAGCATCGGAGATTACCTGTCGGAGAATAAGTTTGACCTGGTCATCAATCTGCCCATGAGCGTTGGAGGCTGCAGGCGGGCGTCCTCCTTCGTCACACAGGGATACCGCACACGCAGAATGGCCGTCGACTACTCAGTCCCACTCATCACTGATGTCAAATGTGCCAAACTCTTCATCGAGGTGAGTAGCAGGGGTGGATCCAGGATTTTCGTGTAGGAGTTCAGGGGTGGATCCAGGATTTTCGTGTAGGAGTTCAGGGGTGGATCCAGGATTTTTGTGTAGGAGTTATGTTATATATGAGGGGGGGGGGGTGGGGATTGACAGAGAGGTAGATCTATGTAATTGATTTTTAAGCAAAATTTTAAAAGTGACATTCTCTGAAGAAAAGCAACATAATTTTGTCAGACTCTTTGAACCCCCCTCTATATCAGCAACTCAGTAGTAATCAGTAGTAAATAGTTACAGGTTGAAAAGTTTCAAGGAATTTGATGAATTTGATGCTGACAAAATTATATAGGAATGTCAGCATCAATGTGTAGATCATTGTCTCATTATTTTGGATTGATCTAGCTATGTTTATATATTGCAGGCTATGAGGAAGCTAGGGGGAAGTCCTCTGAAGACGAAAGATTTCCAGAATCCATTGTCTTTTCTGAACTGTAGCCATGTTTTATATTGTAGGCTCTGAGGAAGCTGGGTGGCAGTCCTCCACTGAAGACCCACATTGACTGCATGTCGTCCCAGCACATCATTCGCCTACCTGGCCTGATTGACGTCCACGTTCACCTGCGTGAGCCGGGCGGCACCCACAAGGAGGACTTCTCGTCGGGCACGGCGGCCGCCCTGGCTGGGGGCATCACCATGGTACTGGCCATGCCCAACACATCACCCCCCATCGTAGACAAGGCAGCATTCGTGCTCGAACAGAAGGTAAGGGGCATCTGATGTACTATATGGGACTACACAACTTCTGATATTGTTGGACTTCTTCCTTTCTTTTTTGCCATAGGGCTAGACTGTGGCTAGTTAGTGATTGTGGAGGAAAATGTAGTACATGTACCTGGGAAATCCTCTGCCTACCTCACATGGCAACTTACATTCCCTGAGCTGGTTTCAAACCCAGATGTCAAAGTGTATCTAATGTTATATAAGTATATGGATTATCATTATTAAAAAAGAAAAAGTGGCATTTTTCCACCATTGTTACATTTGTCTGAATACTGAGAGATTGCTAATATCTAATATCTAAATATCTGTGTCTTTGAAAGATTGATAATGTTTGCTTCTTCGAGCTAGACTTATTTCCTGTCTGAATATCTGTGTTATTAAGTGCTTGATGATTTCAGCTTGCCCGTCAAGGAGCGCGCTGTGACTATGGTCTGTTCCTTGGAGCTAGACTTGTTTCTTGTCTGAATATCTGTGTTATTGAATGCTTGATGATTTCAGCTTGCCCGTCAAGGAGCGCGCTGTGAATATGGTCTGTTCCTTGGAGCTAGACTTGTTTCTTGTCTGAATATCTGTGTTATTAAGTGCTTGATGATTTCTGCTTGCCCGTCAAGGAGCGCACTGTGACTATGGTCTGTTCCTTGGAGCTAGACTTGTTTCTTGTCTGAATATCAGTGTTATTAAGTGCTTGATGATTTCTGCTTGCCCGTCAAGGAGCGCACTGTGACTATGGTCTGTTCCTTGGAGCTAGACTTGTTTCTTGTCTGAATATCTGTGTTATTAAGTGCTTGATAATTTCAGCTTGCCCGTCAAGGAGCGCGCTGTGACTATGGTCTGTTCCTGGGAGCCAGTCTGGACAATGCCTCTGAGCTCCCCGCTCTGGCCAAGAATGCTGTGGCCCTGAAGATGTACCTCAACGATACCTTCAGCACCCTCAAGATGAACAGCGTTACAGCATGGATGCAGGTGAGTACTATCTAGAGAGAGAGAGAGAGACAGACAGACAGAAAGAGACAGACAGAGAGAGGGGTGGGGGAGAGAGAGGGGGTGGGGGAGAGGTGAGGGGTGATGGAGAGAGTCAGAGAGAGTGAGCACTAATATAGGCATGAATGGGATAAGCTAGACTGAGTTTCAAAAAGGATACAGAAAAATAGAAAATGTTCAAAATATGCAAACATCAAATTGTGGGTGACATTTCGTTTTTTAGAGGGAAACAGTAAGGTAATCAGGCATCAGCCAAAAACCTGAGTCTTAGTGATAATGAAATGGTTGGTACTTTCAGTATTCACTATTTATATATTTTTGAAGATACTGAAATTATTTTCTTAAAATGGACATTGATCTCATGAACAAAACACATCATTGCATGTTCTTGGTGTGCATTTTTCAAGACGTTAGTTCAACATTGAAATGTGTCCCTGATTGCAGGAGGGTCAAGTCCCTAGAGACTTCATAGTTATTGAAACTTATACCTGCTTGTCTTTTTTCTTGCAGCACTTTGAGCACTGGCCGAAGCATCTCCCAATCTGTGCCCATGCTGAGGCCCAGACGACGGCGGCCATCTTGCTTCTGGCCGATCTCTACCAGAGACATGTCCATATCTGCCATGTTGCCAGGAAAGAGGAGGTGAGTCACTAACAGCAAATGATATACATTGTTGATACTTACCACATAAAGTATGCATATATTTCAAACTCCTCAATGATCAATTTGACAAGCAATGAATAAAACCTATAACTAATTAAGCAATAATTCAGGCACTATTTAATGCGAATATGTGTTTGTTTCAGATGCTGATCATCAAGGCAGCGAAGGACCGTGGTTTGCCTGTGACCTGCGAGGTGGCGCCACATCACCTGTTCCTGACCCTGGCTAACCTGAAGAAGGTGGGGGAGGAGAAGGGTCAGGTCAGACCCATGCTACAGACAGAGGAGGACTGCCAGACACTCTGGGATAACATGGACTACATTGACTGCTTTGCCACAGATCACGGTCAGTTCTGTTCATTTTCTCTCCTATAGGGGGGAGGAGGCAGGTCAGAACCATGATGCAGACCAAGGAATGATCTAGGACATTGCTAGCCATTTCATTTTCTGAGATATGGCTAATTGCTTAATTACAGAATATAAACAATTTATGTTTGTGATATGATAGTTTATATAACCCCCACATAGTGGAGGAGATAGGGAGAAGCAGAACAACCCCTACCCTAGTGTAAGACGTGGACAACCCTGTTTTACTGTATGTTATTTCCTTGCAGCACCCCACACAGTGGAGGAGAAGGAGAGTAGCAAGCCACCCCCTGGATACCCAGGCCTAGAGACCATGCTGCCCCTGCTGCTCAATGCTGTCAGCCAGGGAAAACTCACCATAGAGGTAAACTTCCCCTTACTGTCTTATTAATGTTCATAGCTAAATAGAACCTGCATAAATAAGAATGTTTCTTGTAGTTAGCAATGGTTCTTGCCAGAAAGAGTTTAGCCGAGTGATTGATCAACACATTGGTCATTTCACTGCTGTTCAAAGAAAAGATGTAATTGATTTTAGTCAAATGTTATTTACATTCAACAATGGTGAAACCCTCATTGTTACCTTGAGTTGTTGCATGTTGCCCATTCAGAGGAGAAGGGGGAGAGAAAACTGGCATTATTTGGCATATTTTGGCATCCGTATCATTTGCACTCATGATTGTAGTGAAAATATTTAGGTTATATTCTAGTTTCTAAATTATGAAACGTTTTTAACTTTATACAATATAAATGAAAATACCTGATTTTTTTAGGAACTGGTGGAGAAGATGTACACTAACCCGAAGCGTATCTTCAACCTGCCTGACCAGCCAGACACGTATGTGGAGGTGGACCTCGACCAGGAGTGGGTCATCCCCAAAGCCATGAACTTCACCAAGTCCAAGTGGACGCCCTTTGAGGGAATGAGGGTAAAGGGTGCGGTCAGGAGAGTGGTGCTTAGAGGAGAGGTGGCCTACATCGATGGACAGGTAAGAGAAGAAACTATGCAACTTAAAGCTGAAGATGAAGATGAAGAATGCTTGTTTTTGAGTTATGAAAAAAGATTTGAGAAAGGTAGCTCTTTTCGTCTTCCAATGGTAGGAATATGCAAAAAAAAACAACACTTTTTAGTAGGCTTGATTGATTCCTTCACTTCATTCTCTGATTATATTCTGTGCAGGTGTTGGCACAGCCTGGTTATGGTAAAGACATCCATGCGTTGATGGAGGACGGCCAGATGCCACCTATCACCATCCAGGCTCCCCCCGGTCCCGAGTACGGAAGTCCTAAGCGCAACATCGACGTCGGGAAGTTCACCATGCCACCCAAGGTGTCCCGCAACCTCAATATGGACGCCATTCAGCACGGTAAGTCAGGTGGAGAAGTAACGAGAAAGTTTTCGTACCAAAGATCCAGGGGGCGCTGTGAGATCATCAGGTATGACCATTTCGTAAACGCAACCTAGGACATTATACCTTTACTTTGAGGATATCGGGCTTGGTGATATCTGATAACATCCATTCGGTGAAAAAGGTAATATTTATGATTTAAAACCAATCATTTCTTTGACTTCTTGATTGCATTTCTCCTGTTGATCAAATTTGTCACTTCATTTGTTAGCTTGAGTTTTTGCACGATCCCCATTCACGAGATTGGATGTTGCCAAAGGAGAGAGGTCCTTTTAAATGTAGTCATCAATACATCCGAACCCTTTATTTGGTTCCAAAAAGGCTGTGCAGCTTAACAGCATGTTTTTCTAATATATTTTTAAGCTAAGCTTGCTTGAGGTTCATTGGTTTAATATAGCTAAAAAAATCTAGCAACTGATCTTAAGGTAAGTTAAAAACGCTGAATGAATTTTGATACATTTTTCTCTTTCACCTGGAGTGCCTTAATTTGCGATCTGAATGCTTTATCTGATTGCTTTCTTTATCTGATTGCTTTCCTTTTGTTTCACCTCACATTGATTGTTTAATTATAATTATACTTGTGTTACCTGCTGCTCTTTTTCATTCATGTATTGTTCAGTTGATGAAGACGAGGGTAAGTTCTCTTTTAAATAAACGCTGTTCACAATCGTAACAAGAGTAATATACACAGGGGGGGGGGGGGGGGGGGGGTGACCAATTACCATAGGCCCAGAGGTCAAGAAGGCGGCAATGAAGCACACTGGTTGACTCCCTGCTGTGATCTGCATGGAGTCTCGCTCGAGATCTGCCGGCTACCAATACGTGTAATATAAGTCCTTGTCTTAATGTTGCATACCTGTCAACTCTACTGATTTGAGCAGTACTCTACTGATTTCTGACCCCAAAATTGCTGTCTACTGATTGAGCACCTGATTTGAAGAAATCTACTGATTAGCTACTGATTTTGATGACTTTGAAAAATCCTCCGTCTTTTTCTCAGCAAGTAGGTCAGTCTGTTCCCTTCTATCCACTGTATCTCACCTGACCCAATTACTGGATGTAGTACTTCATTCCTGTCAGTAGGTATTAATAGCTAATCCCTTCAAGTTACTAATTGGAATTATCATACAACCATGTATTGTTCTATGCACCTTTAAGAGGGATGGGTGCATTGTGGGCTAGCATCATCAGATAGCATCTCAAAAAAATCTACAATGGCTTACAAGGGAAATTCATCACCTCGTAAAATACACAGGTATCTGTGTAAATTTAATGACAAAATGGCATGAGAATACTCTGAAATTAGGAGCAAAAAGGGTGATTTTTTTGCTTACTGCGTGACATGTAGTATGGATATATCTTTAGGAAATGGATGAAAATAGCAGGTATAAAATAGCACATAGGGACTCCTGTACATAGGAAGAATGCAAGGACATTGCAGACAACAAACAAAATCACCATGACATCATTTGCAACTACAAAATAGGACACTAGTGTTACCCTAGCAGAACCTCTGTTTTCAAACTTCATTTCTCAACACAATCAGCCATTTGCAGTGGCTGATGAATTCAACAAGCTTTCAAAGCAAAAGAAGTGATTTTCTAAATAACAAAAGGATTTCATTAACATATTTGTATGGTTATCAATTTGCTCACTCGGAGCTGAGAGAAGTATAGACAGGGAGTGGGCACTGGTCATGAATCATCAAATTTCGCTGCCTCTCACTATCTGACCTAGATAGGATGACATCCCCCAGCCAGCCAGTGCATGCTTACTGCACAGATCACGTGACCTTTACAACGCCAGGCTACAGCGCGTAACCCGAGGCGCAGATGCTGAGAGGCTACCATGCAGTACCTATGGGGTTGCGGATCAAGGGGATGTATTCCTCTGCTCGGAGTCACTCCTGTTAAATATAAGAGCCCACTCCTTAACTAAACTAGCACCTGACCCCTTGTGGCCAGGATTGAAACTAACCAAAATGCTGCGAAGGAGGCCCCAATAGTGAACCGTGTAAAATCTCCTGATTTTGAATGGTTGAATGTTGACAGGTATGATGTTGTAAATATGATGTTTGTGAACAAAATATTCATATGTTCATGTTTTTTCCCTGTGATCCTGCAGATCTTGTTTTAGTACACGATGTAGAATCCTGGATAAAGTAACCTACCACCATTATGTAGAGGCTTGTTGTCAGGTGCTTGTGAGTTTTAGTAAAAACATTGGTCATCATTAGGGGCTGCTTTCATTAACATTACTATCATCACAATGCTTTTTTAGGGCTAAAGGAAGTGTTTAATCTATTCAGTTTGTGAAATGGTTGTGTATTTTATAAAGTATTTACTTTCTACTGCACCAATTTTCAAAACAGGTTTTTTAATACGCTTCACACTTCGTAAGGAAAAGGAATGTTTTGCTCACCAATTGTATTGTTCCTGAAAAAATCATCAAGGTTGGGTTAAGGGTTCTCTCATATTGTCTTTGATGAACCTAAGGACTTTTTTCTTCAAAACCAAGAATTGCTGATGATCAGAAGTAGAGATGTATATTAACACTCTGTTACCAGAAAAGCCAGTTAGAAAAACAGTGGTATGATATCATTTAAACAACTCTCCATTCATAGTGATTTGTCATAAATGTGTTGCTTTATGTGTCAAATGCTGCATGCTGTACGAGATGGTTTTACCAGTACTGGTCCCAGTTTCATTATATCACATGGTTTCAAATGGTACTCCCTAGTTGGAACTGGGTATGGAAATAATAACGCAAATATTCTTCTGGTTGATTTGAAGCTCAGTCTTTCCTTTCCTGATTTATCTCACTATGATTATGCTTGCTCTCTTTTGAATGATGTGTGCTTTGTATTTTTTTTTCGGTTGCTAGAATTCCATGACATGACACTCAGAGATAATAGACAAGGTTAGTAGTTGTGATTTATTTCAAGCCTTCGCAAACAGCTAATTAACTATAACCAATTTACACTGGCAGGGTCTGACAATTATGAAAGATGTATAGTGGCCTTGTAAGCTAGTAGAACAGAATCTATCAGCCCTACTCAAATCACCACTTGCGACACATCATATGGTGGTCAAATAACCAATCAAGAAAAGTATGTGATAATTAAAGTCAAATGTATTATGGTTATATTCATTTGTTGAATTCATTGAAGTCATGTTTCGGTTGTGGTTTATGTAAACTTTTTCTCTATATCTCATAGTCTGGAAAGGCCCTTTTCTACCTTTGTATTAGTATGGCCGAATATAGAGGAATCGCTAATGTCAGACCCTGACTGTCACTGCCAACTAGGAAAAGCATTGAAGCATGATGGAACCCCATCCTATTTATCTATGTAGCAGCATGCCTGGTTTGTGGATATTATATCTGTATGTTGCTGCCTGCTTACACTAATGGTAGGTATAGATTGTGCAAATAAATATGTATATATATATATATATATATATATATATATATATATATATATATATATATATATATATATATATATATGGAGTTTAAACCAATTGCTGAGGCTACTTTTGTCTGAAGGACAAGGACTCAAATATCTTTGAAAAACATCTAAACCCTATCATGTTGGTATTCATTGGATAGCTCTGAGTACTCTCAAATGAGTACCCATGTGCCAGGGTTTCGGTCATTTTTCAGGGTTTTTTCATCATTTTGTATTGGCCAAATTAACCACCAGCAACATATTAAGGGTTAAGATGCACAAGCACTTATTAAAGGCATATGATATTGCACCCTTTCCACCGGTATTCAATTGACAGAGGCCTATGGTCTGAATAGGTGAGAGAACTCTAAAAAATAACATTGTTTTTTATTTGGTTATGGAATTTTTCACACTTTCAGCTTTCATGATGCTGTCTTGGAGCTCATTCCATACAAGCGGTGCATAGGCAGGGGACAACTCTGCCATTAGACCTTCTCAGATTATTGCATTATATTTGTAATATGTTCCTAATATTGTAATGTACTGTCTTGTCTGTTTGATTAGAAACTCACTCGGGTAAAAAATGAATGCATTCTTGCATGCATGTGAGAGTCCAAAGCAGAATCTTGAACTTGATCTTTTTCCTGATGGGCAGCTGATGAAGGTCTCATTGAACATGTATCAACCCATTCAAAAAGGGAATGCACTTACCATTTAACAGCTTCAAGCCTAACTCATCAAATAGACTAATACATGTACTTGATAAATATTTGAATGGAGGATATTATAATAAACAAGAGCAACAACTTTCAGTCAAATATTCTCAAGATATTTCTTGATTATTAAGATATATCCAAATGTGTCAGACAATGTGTCTACTCCAGATGTAGATAGCTTAATTGGCCATACTTGTTACAACTAGTGACCACTCTGGCTTTGAACTTTCCTTGTGCAGACTACTTCATGCTTGCATTTGCAGCAGTGCCACGGTTATTGGCTGGTTTATTAACTCTTTCATGCTTAGGAGGTAGAAATTGTCGTCTGGACCTGTGATACTTTTGACAATAACTTCATAATTAGGATTCATTCTATAGAATATTTGAAGGAGAGACATTGGTAATGTACTAACTACCATTTCTTCAAATATTTTTCCAATTATGTTTTTGCCTTAATATCAACCTGATAATTTCAACAAAATTATCAGGCTTGCTTTTGCCACTGCAAGCATTAATGGGAATGATCAAGCCATTTATGGATCAGATGTTCTTTTCCATACAGGTGTAAGATATCCATAATGGAGAGCTCTAATTTATCCACTTTAATCTTGAATTTCATCTGACACGTCCATAAATAGATATCAGCAATTCATTTTTCTAATGTTTCCACCATTATGTCTACTGCACACTGACTAACAGGTAACTCAACTTTAGATATTCACACACATGTGTCTTTGCCTACTTAACATTATTGTTTCCATTCGTTCACATCTAGACTATTATAATGTTGACACCCTGACGGTGGACACCAGCCGCAGAGAGCACATGAGCGTCACCCCACCCCACACCGCCCTGGGTACCCCTGGCAGCGGGGTGCTGCAGACCATAGGCTTACACCACACCACCCCAGGCATCACAGGCCACCATATCCTCACCGTCTCGGCCTTCACCAAGGACCAGGTGAGTGGCAACTTGGGTCAATAGATATAACATACAATGCAGGACAATGGAATGGAATGCAATACAATACAATACTATTCAATTCAACACAGTATAATACAGAAACAATACCATGTAATTCTAGGAAACAGGAAAAGTTTACATGTTTGATGTATAGATAGATAGGCTGATTTATAGATAGAGAGACAGACATAGATGTAGATTGAAAGAAAGATAAAGATTTAGTGTTTTGGCGAGGCCTCAAAGTAGTGTACAGTTGAAATAAAGGTATATAGTCTAAAGCCAATAACAGTGCTATATTTTCTGCATATTCTGAATCTGATGAGTTCTTTTGTTTCCAGTTGCACCAGCTGTTTAACGTGGCCCACAGTTTCCGCGTGGCTGTTGCCAAGGAGAGACCACTCGACCACATTCTCAAGGTGAGGCTTCTTTAAACCAGTAGAGCTCAAGAGTCCCTCAAGAGATTGTCGTCTGGATGTATGATACTAATGAAAAAAATTTATTTTAAAATGCGTTTACAAAATATTTGAAGGGGATTTATTGGTAATCTTCTCGTTAACATTTCATTATCAAATGTTTTCCTAAATCTACTTTTGCCTGCAAGATTTTATTAAAATTGTCATGATGTATATTTACGTTAACCCTTCCAATGCTGAGGCTACTTTCGTCCAAAGCACAAGAACACAAACATTTTTGAAACCTTCTAAACTTAGTCATGTTGGTAGTGACTGGAAAGCTCTTGCCGAGTAATCTCAGTCATTTTTGGCGTTTTTTGCATCATTTTTTATTGGCCAAATTAACCACCAGAAGTATAAGGGGTAAAGAATTGTCCTTGTCTATTTTCTAGGGTAAGGTGATGGCGTCCATGTTCTTCGAGGTCAGCACGAGGACAAGCTGTTCCTTCACAGCCGCCATGCAGAGGCTCGGCGGAACCGTCATACACTTTGACGAGAAAACTTCCTCTGCCAAGAAAGGAGAAACTCTGGCAGGTAGGAAAATGATCAACAATAAAATCTTTGAAAGTGAAAGATCCTTGGATCTGGCCTAAAACATTTTCACAGTAGAAGATTAGATGAATGAAAGCCTGAAGAAAAGTGTGTAATCTATAAGAACTGCTGTTCACTGTACAGTACTACCAAGGATTCCCTTCCCGTTTCTTATCATCGTTTCCATCTCATCCTCGAAACAAGCTGCTTATGCTACGCAGATTATTCGTAATGAGTGCATATTTGGTATTTTGCTCATATATGAATATAATTAAATTTTAATATATTGATTTTAAGTGTATTTCTCACTATTGTACATTTGTAGATGCTGTCAATGTGATGAGCTCCTATGCTGATGTTGTGGTCCTCAGGCACCCAGAGCCAGGCACTGTTCAGGTGGGTATACAGAATGCATGCCCCTATATATATTTATATATGTGTGTGTGTGTGTGTATATATTGAGAGTTTTATTGTAGATACTATGATTTGCTACTTATGAGCTATTTATCCAAGGCATTATTTATATTTAACATTTTCAGTTCTGCTATAATATACCGCTTTTGAGCTGATCATTCATTTTGAATATGTATTCCATTGAATACTTTTTCACCATAAATGATAGCATTTCTTACAACTTTTGAGCTAGTCATCCAGAACGCATATTCATTCCATGGAATCCCTCTATCTGTGTTGTAGCAAGCTGCCAGGTTCAGCCGCCGTCCTGTCTTGAACGGTGGTGATGGAATAGGAGAACACCCCACTCAGGCCTTGCTGGACGTGTTCACCATCAGGGAGGAAATAGGAACCGTCAACGGACTGTCGGTGAGTGCACAACAGCATAGAACTATTAGGGCAGGGAGTTGACATTGTCAATTGCCAGTGACTTTGTGTCACCTGCTTGTTTTCCTTGTGAACTTCTGTTTCCTCTGGCTATGATTTGGCCATAGAGATAGAATAATGAAAATTCTATTTTGGGGATTCGAAAAAATTGCAGGTCTACATTTATATACATTTCCCCTGTTTTATCTGTCTGCCAGTACTTATATATTTGTTTATTTTTTCATATCAACTTAGTTGGTGACCAGGACATCATTCTTGGCTTACTTTTTGGCCCTCGAGCCATGCTGTATGATGTGTTTAACTCTACGTTAATGCTATGTACCTTTATTTCTTCAGATCACCATGGTTGGGGACCTGAAGCATGGCAGAACGGTACATTCCCTAGCTCGCCTGCTGACGCTGTACCGCGTGAACCTGCACTACGTGTCTCCGGCTAACCTGCGCATGCCGTCGGAGGTGACGGAGTACGTGAAGGAGCGGGGGATCCAGCAGCGTGAGTTCACCAGTCTGGAGGAGGCGCTCCCGCACTCTGACGTCCTCTACATGACGCGTATACAGCAGGAGCGCTTCAGCAGCCCGAAGGAGTACAACGCTGCGCAGGGCCTCTACGTCGTCACACCCCACCTCATGACAAAGGCCAAGAAGAAGATGGTTGTCATGCACCCCTTGCCCAGGGTGGACGAGATCAGTCCAGAGTTCGATACCGATCCCCGCGCCGGCTACTTCAGGCAGGCAGAGTGCGGGATGTATATACGCATGGCGTTGCTTGCGACCGTGCTGGGCAAGTGCTAATTGCCAAGCCAGGAGATAAAATTAACCCGTTCTTGCCCATAGCACCCAAAATGCCCCAAATATTTTGGTAATACTAGTTACATATTCTGTGTATTTTATAAGAAAATACATGAAATGGAAATTTTGGTTGCAACTCAGCCAAAGATGCTTGTCAAGGAGATCTGCAGGCATGAGTGGGTTAAGAAATTGAGATTAGGATTGGAGGTGGAATGATTCTCAGTGGTTACTGTGAGATTACATGTGTCCTCCAAATGAAGAATTTGGTTTGTTTAAAGAAAAGAGTCCATAAGAACAAATAAGATGTGAATGATGTGTTCCATCACAGTCATTCAGTGTTATCTTTAAACGAACAATACTCGACCGTTTAAATTGAAAATTATTCATTGTATAAAATATCTATCATATATGACAATTCGAGGAAAGATATTTTACTCAATTATGGAGAACTATCAGTCATTAAATGGTATAACGTTGGAAGTCTCGAGGGTTTATTAAAAGATTCAGGTTTAATCCAACTCCTCTCTTTAGGTAAAACATACTTGAGACTCCCATTAACCTATCCCATCCATTTTAAGAATTCCCTTAAAAAATGTTGTATGGCATCTTCTTAGTATTCAATATCTTAGGGTTAGGTGGGTAGGACCATGCTTACTTTAACGTTGATCTCAACTCTTTGAAAGCATTGGAGTGTGCATTGGTGACCTGTTGTTCACTGCATTTTGGATACTGATATTTGATTCTAAGGCTAGAATCTGCACAATTTGTATGCGAGTAGTACTAACAGCTCAGGTTTAAACTGATAATGGTAATGGTAATGGAATATACTGTATAACGTAGCAAAGAATATATTTTTGTAATACTCAAAGATAAGCCTTTGTTATTAAAAAGATGGAGAGTTTAGTTTTGGCACTTTCAACTCGATTTATAGTAGGATTACAAAACTAACCTGCCCAATTGCATGATCTCTTCAAGTGAAGGATGTGAATTTAAGGGTATTGCTTATTATGTCTCTCATAACTATTAAATATATATAGGGTACACCTGAATGATATTATTACCTTTAAGGCTGTGGATGAATATGTGTTGTCCATGACATGAGCTTAGTTTTGGCACTATTAATATGATTAATAGTAATATAGTGTTACTTACCTCTGCACTTATAACATGATCTCAAAAGAGGGATATGCATTTATGATTATTTTTATTAGATGGTTCACATCTAATTACCATGATATCTGAGATGGAATCGTAACCCATGACTGACCAATACACTGTAGTAATGGTTAAGTTTCTAGTATTTGGCTTGCTTGATGTCTAAAGATGAAACCGTGATCCATGATAAAATGTGTATGGTATACCTTATTGGTGGCAAAAATGCAAAACTTAGCAATGTATGTTTAACAAACATATCTAACATTCCATAACAGAGTATTGAAGGAATTGACAAGAAATATGTAACAAATGACATCTACTTACTGGATAAAATAAAATCTATTTTTGTCTGTCATTATTTTGTTGGTTCTCTTTATGCTTTCCAAGTATCTGATTTATTATTGATATTGTTTTTCCTGGTGCTTCTCCAAAATCCTCTTCTTTATTTTGTAGTTCATAGTAAATAGTTTCTACTTATATGGCCATTTTTCTTATTTAAAAAAAATAATTTATAACCCTACCTCCAAAAACTTTTCTCAGCTAGTTCTTCCTATTAATTACTTGACTGTACTGTCCATAGGTAATTACATGATTCTGCAGTGTTTTAGTTAATTGTGGTTATGGTGTAATCGTAACCCATTTTGTGGTACAAGTTTATTGCATTAAGTACATAATGGATTTTTGATGCCTCTCAAAATAACGAGGGAATTAAATAACAATTGATAGAATATTTGAAGGGGAGGGCAGGGTTGTCAATGAATTTTTCTTTCAAATACTTCCTTAGAATTTTTTTGACAATAAACTATTCCCATCAGTATCAGGACTGCCCCTCTAACTCCCCAAAATGACATATTCAGAAAATATCTTCAGAACCAGAACATGTTACATTAAGACCAGGCAGTAGATATTATATGGTGCAAATGAATGAAAATTATATATGTCTCATTTCCGACATGCGCTACACAAAAAGAACCAAATTCAATTTATATTCTGATAAATGTTTATTGTTTCAAAAAGCGGCTGTACACAAGTATCTAGAAAAAGATGGTGATTATAATTCATTTTCTACATCTGAGTATGGAACCACATCAATACACGATAATATGTACGCTCACAAACAATCTTCACCTCATGGTTTTGTTCACTTCGAGTTCGTCAAAAAAGGAGAATCAGAATCAAATATATAACCGGAAAACTGAATCTCTGGTATCCTTAATTCCTCCATGCACAACACTCCTTTAACTCACAACCTTGTTAAACATGCATGTACATGCAGCGATACCGGAACATACAGGATTTTCTGGTGCTTGACAACATGCTTTTTAATATAGAAGTCTTGCATGATTTAAAGCCAAAATCAGAACAATATCATTGTAATTTGATCAGCATTCATAATTATCCATAATCATAGAAACCCAGGACACATGCGGGTGTGTTCCTCCATGGACTGATGCATCCAGAACCCATGGTTAAATTCGTAAAATTATATGAATGGAAGAATGTTACTAATATAACAGCGCTCCTGTTCTGCCTAATGTTTCCTGAAACTTATTGTGCAAGGAAAATGTTTGCAATTCGGTCTGGGCTCTCGAGAGATGAATAGGTGAGCTGTTATGTAATAACACAAACCAAATAACTGAAAAGACATTCTTCGCTTTAGAAATCAGAGGATTTCACAAATATAAAATATATGTAGCTGCAATATGTATACACTGTGATCACTCTTCCTAACCTCTCTAGTGCCACATCAATAAACTGTGGGTGCCACATCAAATTAGGCAGAGTTTACATCTAAGTGATGATCAAATTAGGTTTGACAGCAGCAGCTGCAATATCTACATACTGTAAATTGACTTTTAAATCTCTCTGACTCCACATCAATCAAAAATTGTAATTCAGTCACTGACATGTTCGCAAATCAGCTGATATCTAAGCTGTCGCACTTATCTTTCAAATTTAAAATTTCTTCTAGCAAATGATGTTTATTGACTTAGGGTGGTAGACTGACTAGCTAGTACTCTACAAGTATTGGAGGAAATTGGTAATCATAATCCATTTGCCATCTTACTAATGGCCACTAAACATAGCACCTGAGAACAGCTTACCTTTACAAGCCACGGTACTGTAAGCGCGCTTCATTTTTCATTACACAGTATTTCAAGGTTTTTATACTAAAATAATATCTCGACTAAGTCATGGTAACAACTATATATCCTACATGATTATATCAATTTCTCGACTCAAAAAGTCGTACAAAGACAATTACGGAATAAGTATCTACAAACATACATTTTAGATAATGCTCTCTTTTCCCCTCACTGTACAAGTAACACATCACACGATGACTTTTCTTATCTCACTGATCCTGGGAACTTTTTCTCATCAGCCTGGGTTCACATAAACATATATCAAGATGTTTGACCCCTTCACGTCTGGTGTGTCACACGATCAGACAAATATGAATGAAGCCATCCAAATACAAAGCACAGTTGATATTTTAACCCATTTACATCTGACATCTATGCATGATTTGACACAAATGAAGACATGGTTATTACAAAGCAGCATTGTTAAAGCAAACAAAGTTACTCCTATTGTGTTTGACAATCTTGATCAAAGTATTTCTCTGGTAGGTGAGTTATGATCAAAGTTGACAGACCCTTGCGCACTCCAGATACAAATGGGTTAAAATATATATGATTGGAAGTTTGAAATTGCAGAGAATCATTTAAATCAAATTCTACCGAAAAAAACACACGATAAATGGCGGAACACCTTTAAGGTGGTCTTTGGAAGCAGGAGGGTAAAATATAATGCATGGTTCATCTGAGTTGAAAGAACCAGACTCTATATAGATAAGCGGTCTCTTAAAACAGAGAATGTGCATATATACCACACCAAGGTCACATCAACAAGGTAATTGGGTATAAATGATGACTTCCATGGGTCGAGGTAATATGAATCAGATAGGAAGATCTTAGAGACCATGTTTCTGAAAGAATATTTGTGTAAAATTGTCTGAAGCCAACACGCCACCTTTTTTTTTACGCATGTCTTACTACTGATATCTCTCAATCATCTGCAGTGCAAAAAAGCTTGAATGTGAAAAATCACTGAAAATGCTGACGATGTAAAGTCATGGAGCTCTAAAAAGAGGTTGTTAATAACATGATACACTTCATCTTCATACACTCACTGCAACTTTTCACACTTATAAGTGCTGCCACCTTGAGGCTACAGGAAAAATTACAACTTTTCTTATAAAACTAAAATGCCTACATTCATTTCCATAGCCTATATCAAGCACTCATTTTATGATATGAATACTATGTAAAAAGATAATTAGAACCAACCATACCACCTTGGTCCATTGCTGGAAATGCTAGGCATGGATGCTCAGTGATGAGGCACATTTGGCCAGCGTGAATCAAATGAAAATACATGTATGTACAGAAAACCTTTGCCACAAGCCACATGTCATGATAATAATCAAAACCAAAAGTTTTAATTGGAGATGTGAGAATGAAAAGTTCTCAACAGTTCGGCTACAAAAAGAAAAGCACTGAGAATCATGTAAACGTGACGCATTACACTGACAAGATAAAGAAATTGGTACTGATTCAGAATCACTGCTTCTAAAGCACAATCATGTCATGACACAAACAAGTAGAATAATGCTGACATTTATAAATCATACAAATCATCTTTAAGTCAAATATCCATGCTGCCATAATTGGTATTGCATTAAATCACAATAATATAACTGAATATAATCCTCATTATCAAATCACACATTAATCCTTAGTAAAAATTGGAGAATTCCAAACATGATCATCCACTGAATTATATTTGGCTGTGGAACAGAGAAAACTGAACACATCTACACGACAATTCGGTGTTAAAAATAAAACCTGGCTTTTTGAAAAGCTCGAAAAAGTAGGAATGGTCATATGGTTTGCGACGGAATACATTTACAACATAAATGGCTTTTAAAACCATCTAACATTTTCACCAGGAGAACAATTCTACTTTTTCCTTAAAAAACTTGTTTACATCCCTTACTTTTTAATAAAGATGATGATGACTAATACCACTTGGCACTTAACTAAGTTCAGGGGAATTTCAAAATATTTCTTTTTAAAAATAAAGGAATTTGTCTTTGAGATAGTTTGTAACATAATATTTGGGTTTGAAGAACTAATTCTTGCCAGGTCGTAAAGATGGACCATTCAAAACATAGTTTCTTCAATAGTGCATTCAACTTTACAAATGAATGAGTGTGGTTATTCAAGTATATTTGGCATCTATATTTATCATGTCAGATACTAAATACCAGAAGATTTTTCCATCTAGCCTCAGTCAAGTCTAAGACAGGCTTAACATGCAAATTAGTCATATTTTATATAACAAATAGAAAGTATAGTATATCTAAATATATGAAAATAAATTTCTCTCTATTTCACATTCTAGAACTAATCAGTTTTGTTTTTCCACTTCTCAGCTCCCACCTCCCAGTCAAACTTTAAGTAAAACTAACCTCCAATTATCCCGGCAGCACTGAAACCATACACTTGACAAGATAGAAAATATTGAAATTAAATTTCAGAATTCACTGAGAAATGGTTTTCTAGGTGTTTAATGAGGAGACACAACCAAAATGATAGATTGTAGATGTGAAGCTTCACCCGCATTCTTTGACTAGTGAAGTGAAGAAGGGAAGTTGTTCAATGATGGCTTTTTCCTATTTCAAATCATGCCGAATCCTCTTCTTATTCTATTAGATTGGTGGCTGTCTGAACATCTCGGATCTGAAAATAATTAGATAAAAGTTGTGTAAACATGCAATGACAATTTAAAGTCTGTAAATAGTGTGATGAGTAGTCACCACTTAGGATGAAATTAATCAATAACACAGTGTTCCATTACCATGACGGGTGAGGATAATGAAAAACATCTTATCTTAGTAATTCATGTGTTGCAACTTTAAGCTCTATCTTAAACGATGTGACTTGATGTATACAGGGATTCTAACAGGAAAACAATGATCCCAAACATTTGGTATTTGAGTCCAGATATTCAAATTATCAGCAATATGCAACGTGTCAATATTTTCCCCACAAAATTGGTTTCCCCTATTCCGTTAAGTACATGTATACTTAATTGAATAGTTATCTGGGAAAATACTATTTTCATATCATGAAATTATTATAGAAGCGCAATATATATATATAAATATATATATATATATATATATATATATATATATATATATATATATATATATATATATATATATATATATATATATATATATTTCACCAAAAATACTTATAACTTATCAATTTGAGAAATTGGAAAGAGCATGTGTGAAAATTTGAGTACTGGTTAGCAGATCTTTCAAGAAAATAAGTGAATACAGACAGAATGATGAGGTTGTGTTGTGTTTTTTACTTACCATTCGTATGCGGTTGAGCATTTTCTGCATCTGCTCGACGCCGAGTGCTGATGTGGAGTACCAGACCGGACTGTCCGGGACACAGGAGCGCTCGGGGACCAGGTAGAACACATCGTTCCTGTTCTTGATGCTCTCAGGACTGGAACACCAAAAACAAACAACAATTAGAGCAAAAAACACAACATGATATAGGTAAACATCAGCATAACAATTGACAAATAACCGTACTTGGACAAAAATCTGAAAATCATGTTCAATGAAAATGATAATGCTCATTCACACCTGTAGTTCCTCACAAAAGAAATATCAGGATTTATGATACTTAGGGAAATAACTTTAGAATAAAGTATCAACACAGAGAGTTTATACTTTTTGATTTCAATTGAACATTTCTCTTTCAATTTATATCAAAAGTAAATGCTTTAGCAGAAAAAATATCACCAAAGCTGTAGTCTCTTTGGGGTACAACAAGCATTAATCAGTTTAACAGCTTGGTGGGATTTTTTGCAAATACTTCTAAATACTGCTTGTAGTTCGCTGCCAAAATCAATGTCGACTAAACAGGCATGATGAGGCATTCCAAGAAATTCCCAAAGAGTTGTGTCACCAATGACATATTAAGGGTCCCTCGGTATCTTATCCAGTGTTTATACCCTATAGCCCCCATAGCTTGCACATGACGCACAGGATTCCTCCTAATGAACCCACACGGCTGTTTACATACAAAGACAGCACTGTTAGCATATCTGCCATCAAGATTATACCACCCCCATGGCTGGCAAGTTGCTCATATATAAACTAATCAGGAAAGGGTCACGGCACCACTGACTTATAGAGTGCAGTGGAAATAAAATGTCATTTCTAGACAAAACCTGGTTACACTAAAATCTCAGAGGGGGTCCTACAATGAGAATGGTCATGGTGCTTGATACAGCTCTAGGCAAAAATGTGAAATATCTAACGATGCTAATATGAATAAACATTCTTTTGCATTCTATTTTTCCCTTCATATGGAATAATTGGAGAATCACCTTTACCATTAAATCTTTAGTAAATAGGAAATATCTGAAAAACACTACTGATGGGGACAATAAAAGTCATACATGTACATATATATATATATATATATATATATATATATATATATATATATATATATATATATATATATATATATATATATATATATATATATATGTATATGTATATGTATATATATATGTATATGTATATATATACACACCAACAGTATACCTCCATGTTTTTCTATCCAGTATGTGGCAGAGTTAAGGATCTAGTAACCACCACAATTTAATTACTAAGGTCATACTGACCCAGATAAGAAAGTGTCATCTTGCAGGGAATTGGGCAATAAAACCAACATAATATCACAGGGAGGTCATTCTCTAGGTCACTGACCTTTTGACTCTAAATTGACCCAATTGACCTTTTGCCTATTAATCAGGACAAATAGGATTACTCTTTCATGTCATCATCATCTTTAGAATCCTCACCATCCCCATTATGAACTTCATTCTCATCATACGTATCATTAGTATCATTTCCATTCTATCATCTAAATATCATTATCTCCGTTCAAATTCTCATCATCTCTATCTGCATAACTATCACTATCATCATCATCCTCATCACCATCATCCTCAGAGCACCACAATCTCCACCAGCACCACCATCATTCTAACCACTTGATATACTCTTCTATTTGAAAGAAGACTGATCCAAAATACTGCTACAAACAGCCACCGTGTATAATCTATCATTGCCTATTAGAGTCTTGTGTTATTTTTATATCCTCCACAAAGCACAGCAGCCTTTAAAGATATCCCCATTAGGACACCAGACAACCTCCTTCCCCCTCCCCTGATATCATGCACCGATAATCAGCGATCAATACCTGAGCCAATTAATTGAGGTGAATGAGCCAGAGCCAGAGCCTTCCTTATCAATGCCTCAGAGTGAGGTATTTCCCTGGATGGCATGGCAGGCTGAAGTCCCAGTACTTCACTCCCACAATTAGCCTCCTTCCAGCCATCAATCATCCCGCAGAAACAACACAATATGAGGGCGTCATAATTGGATTACCCAGTAGTGTTAACCCTACCACACCTGAGTGCCCAGGTGATCAAAATAATGTCTCCATATTTAGTCAAATTGCCTGATAGGGGGCAAAGTACATGGAGAAAAGGGTCTGGATTTTGTTAACTGTTAATTTTTTTGGCCAAACATATGGAGAATTTGGGTTGGATTTGGAATTTTGTTTATGATCGCTTTTCTTGCCATACAAATGGGGATTTGGGGTTGGATTCTGAATTTTATTTTATATTTGCCTTTGATACCATACAAAGGCTAAATCTTGACTTACCGCTTGCTAATGGCGAAGGATACCACTTCATTAAGTAAGATCTATATGTCACAACTTACTTTAGAGAGTTTTTAATAAAAATCCTCGTTGTTTTCTATTGCTGTTTTTTGTTTGTGTTTGTGTCAGAAGAGGGCACAGCCTAGGCATGATTGAGTTAAGTCAATGAGTGAATGCATTGATTCATGCATGCTATACAATAAAATATTTGGTATCAAAAATATTAAGGAGGTCCTTTCCAATATTCTTTTTTTTTGTCTTCTATAAATCATACATACAAATCCCTGTTACTGTGAGAAGCTATTTCTCTTCAACATTCATAATTACTAAATGTGTAATCACACACTTAAGATGAATTATCCTTCCATGGAAAACTATCTAATCAGACTCTAATACCAAATATATCTTATGTGGAAAATAGGACCTCATTCCCTGTTTCCCTGTAATTTTCACCAGCTTTATATATAGCAAGTCAATAAGTTAAAGAGCAGGGCAGACTGTGAGCAATAGAGCGATGCCGTTTTAAAGGCTATAGGTGATTGGTTGAATGCAGGGAAATATTAGTCTGCCCCCGAGAGACCCTAATCGTACATCAGCGCAATAAGCTGTGGCACTTTTTCCATAATGCTAACACGGTATTGATGCAGACTCCTGCTATCTCTTCTCCCAGTGGTCAGAGATCGCATCCAAGGCGATCACAAATATGGCGATAAATCTCGCTTATTCCATTGCCTGCCCTGTTAGGAGACCTCCCTGTGGTAGCCATGCTTGAGGGCCATCCGTTATGCCAGATATCCCATATAGAGCGCTGCTGCTGCTACAGACACTTGCCGCCACCACTCAGGGCATTCCTCATACTTGCTGCCAGTAGCAGCGGCCACTGAAGGAGCTCACACAAAGCAACTTAGGTAATTACATACTGCATGGAGAATACTGACAGGCAAATGGCACTTATGGCAGGCTCGATTCTTCAACAACCAGCAAGGGTGAAACAACAGCCACTTTAAAGTATGGGACAGCGAAAGGGTAAGGACAATTAACTGTAATAGAATATCACGTTTCAAAAGAAAAGAGCACTTTAGAATCAAAAAATTTATAATTAGTATGATTACTAATATAACTATTATCATTATTTATTCTTATTATTATTTATCCATTCATTTTAATTTTAACTTTTATTATTATCATCATTTATATTATTATTAGTGTAAATATAATTATTATTAATACCATCATTATAACTATTATTATTCTTTTCATCATCAATAATAGTATTATCATCATCATCAGCATCATCAACAATATTTTCATGATTATTATTCATAGAATCATTATTTTAGATTATCAAACCAAACCATCACCATTTTAAATGTGTAAGCGATTCCCATCAATCAGTACACTGTTGAGCTATACCAATGTAATCCTAGACATGGGTTTCAAAGAATGTTTTTGAAGTGCTGGAGAAACTTTGGTAAAGAAGTAAATGACAAAGCTCATTAGGAATTCAGCCAAGTGGAACTAACTAGGACTTGAGACTGGTATCAGTAAGACTGGTTATCGGCTAATTGTTTGATAGGTATCCCTACACTATATACAGACAGTGATGATACAAAAGTAGCATTACAGAGAGATGAATGAAATTGTTTAAGCTTACAAAACCATTGTTATTTTTTTCATATTAACTAATGTTGTAGTTAGATATATGAATAAACATACAGAATTGTCCAAAAGTTCTGAAATAATATATGAATTGACATGACAGTGGAATTCTGGCTTGGTGTGAAATCATAAGCAGTAATTCATGTTATAATCTGACAAGCTGAACGACCCTGTAATGGACAGTGTGTTTTTCCCAATCACAGCCATCCATTACATGTCCATGTGGTGAGCCTGACAGAGCTAGAGCCTAACAAAGAGAAACCCTGCATGTGTACCAGCAGCCTCACCACGCATACCAATTAGCCAGGCAACCAATTAACTCTTATCCCTAGAGTAGGCTAATGGCCACAGCTACACGATGATGAATACGCTGTACAGATATTTCACATTTTGTTTCATCAATTGTAATCTGGTCTAATAATTTTGAGCAAAACAAAATCATTTCTTCAATTGAAATGAATGACTACCCAGTGAACAGCCCCTGTTCTGTGACAACCAGACCAATTATTCTATTAACCAACTGTTTACTTACCAACCCATTCACATCAGCACAATACACATGTTACGACATATTTGCAAATATCAGGATACTTGAGCAATATTTTGAGAAATGTATGCCTGAAAGTTGGTTCTCTTGATGGGTTTCATACCTTCTCAAATATTTTCCAATTATTACTCTATTTGATTCAATCATTCAATTATTATTATTCAATTATCAGACCATGTATGCACTTCAACTGCAAATGGGTTATGTAATTTTGATGTATACCATAATAACAGCAAATATGTTAGCAGAATACACACACCCCCACAATCCCTTAGGTATTGATCACCTTAGGGAGGGTACCAATAAATCTTACATACCCTTATAAGGTCACAATCCTCGATGGGATAAATACTCTATCGCAAACTAGAATTGCACTGTGTACCACTTCCCTCAACAAAAATAAGTTCACATCTCTAGTGTCATAATCTCTTATGGGAATCGTTCTTCTACTGCAAACAAAAATTGCAAAGATCTGTGCCATTTCCTTAAACAATAGAAGTTGGTAATTGCATTGTTTAAGAGCAACTGTTTCAGTCTTCAGGTAAACATGGCGGTTCCATTACATGTCGGCAAACCTTGGGAATAATGTTTCACTTTCATGATGGTATCTAGAAGTTCATAGCATGCTATACTAGCAAAGTTCCATTCAGTGAGCTATCTGACCAGCTGCAATAGACCAACAAAATTATGTTCACCTTGCTGTGCTTCTCAAGAGGCTAATGTATTCCTCCACCACTACATTAAGCTACTCCCAATGCAAGACATCTCATAATATCTTGAACTATGGGATTCAAATATATACATTTGCATGCATTAACCCCATATATCAATACTTGACATGGCCAATGACTTAGTCCTTGAATTCCATTACATTATGTCTACATGAAATTCTTGATTCTTGCATTCCCACCTAAGTAGTAGTAGGTAGAAGTAGAAGTAGTCGTAGTAGCAATGCCAGGGGCAGTAGCAGCAGCAGAAGCAGAATCAGTAGTAGTAGTAGTAGTAGTAGTAGTAGTAGTAGTAGTAGTAGTAGTAGTAGTAGTAGTAGTAGTAGTAGTAGTCGAAGTAGTGGTAGTCGAAGTAGTGGTAGTAGTAGTAGTAGTAGTAGTAGTAGTAGTAGTAGTAGTAGTAGTAGTAGTAGTAGTAGAAGTAGTAGTAGTCGAAGTAGTGGTAGTCGAAGTAGTAGTAGTAGTAGTAGTAGTAGTAGTAGTAGCAGCAGCAGCAGCAGCAGCAGCAGCAGCAGCAGTAGTAGTAGTAGTAGTAGTAGTAGTAGTAGTAGTAGTAGTAGTAGCAGTAAGAATGAGCCAGGTCACTTGGTACAGGTCACATGTTGTATGTATCTGCTGAGTGGCCATAGGACATGCCTTTCAGCCCATTCCCTCAGCCCCCACCAGTACTACTGGAGCAGTTGCTGGCGTGTCTCACAGTGATTTAGGTGACTGCTGATGGCCGCAGTGGTGTGTGTTTATACCGCTCTAGCACCTCCTCTGATGGACGACAAGGCAGACAAGTGCAAAACTACACATCATCCAGCCGCCAGTCACTGGACATCAGGAGGGTGGAGAAACCAAAATAGTTGTGCAATATGGGCACCTGAGTTACATAATAAACTTGCTCACAAGACAGCCATAGTGAGAATTTCACAATCACTATGGTTTAGCTAATGAACAAGATGAGGGTGACCACCCGCTATTGTTTTAGCTAATGAGGGTGACCATCCAGGCTGAACTTAAGAAACTTAAACCTATGACTGAAACAAAAGAAAGAGGTCAGCGCTGAGAAGAGCTAGATTTAATTACATGTGCTCAATAGAATAGCAGCTAGTGGCTTGTGTACTGAGGCATTGTTATAATACAAATAAGTTGAAACAAACTCATTTTGATATTCCTTTATTTGGAAGATCCTCCAACTTTTCATCAATAGTGAGCGAGAGTTTGTGGTTCTGTCATTTACTATCATTAACAGATTCCACTCAGTCCTGGTGATTAGTATACATGTTCTAATAATGCCAGCTGGACATGTGGCCCTGAGCTATGTACACAGTAGAGTTGAGCTACAGCTTTGCTAAGATTGTCACCAGGGTGAGCTGTCAACTGGAGATGAGATTAGTGACTGCAGGGTAAAAATGTGATGCCAAATGAGCAGTGGCTAGCAGAGGAATGAAACACGTCGTCTCATCTCGTAGCTGTATTGGGGCGACGACCCCGCCCCTCGCCCGCCCTGCCCCAGCCAGGCTGCTGTCCAGCATGCTGATGGAGGGAGGAATCTGATAACATAAAGATAAGCCCCAGAGGAACACTGCAGCCGGGTAGGACTACGGGTCAGTGCAGTGTGGACAGTAGCAAGACTTCTCTCAGCACTCCACTGCACTCCATCAGAGGGACTACTCAACATCTACAGGGTACAGTAGCAAGCCTATTCTCAGCACATACATTGCCTCCACTGCATCACAGGAACTACTCCACATCTAGGACTGACTACAGGGTAGAGGAGCTACTCCTGAATCAAACTAGAGGATTAGATACAAGGAAAAGTGGAAATAATTCTCAACATAACCACAGAGGAAGGGTAGCATTTCTTCTCATTGAGAGAGTGAGATTACAGTAATTACTCTCCAACTATCATCTATGGAATAGCCACAGGGAAAAGAAGCATTACTCTCTCAGAGGGTCTGATATCTTCATTCCATCTGAGTAACGACTCTCAAATCAATTGCTGGGACTTACAATATTGGACAAGTAGCAATATTCCTATCAGGGCACCCTGTATCACAGTAACCACACTCTCCAATCAACGTCTAGGAATAACTACTACAGGGGAAAGTAGCAATACTTCTCTCAAACTGTGCGAGATCTCCACTTCAATACTGTAATGGCTCTCTTATCAAAGTCTTGGAGAAGATAGAAGAGAAAGAAAGCCTCCTTGTAGTATTTAACAGAGCTGTACCAAGACCCCTGATTTCACTTGAGTCCAATCATGTGACCGGACCCTCATAAGAGGAATTACAGAGGACAGCAAAATATTCTCAGCATGGATACAAAAAAATTACACAATGAATTGAAAATGGATGCTAACACCCCAAGATAGCAGGACAACAGTGTAAATCTATTTGTGCCAGCCAGAGAGGATAGGACTTCCTAATCAATCTACTGTGGTAATTTTCTTCTCATTAAAATGATCCTCACCACTGAAGCACTCACTCTAATTAAGTTCTCTCGTTACTGAGGTAGTGACAAAAATTCTTAATGCGGATTTCTCATGTATCACTACAGTTGATCCTGTGATACTGACCAATCACACAGTGAGTTAGTAGTCAGGTTTACCCAACTCTCCTACCCTTGGAGGGAATCCTATTGGAGGGTACTAATAAAATTCTTAATGCTGATTTCTTAATCCCTGAAGCTGAGCCTGTGGTACTGACCAATCACAGCGAGTTACCATCAGAAGTTTACCTAACTGCTCTAACCTGGAGGAAATCTCACTGGAGATGTTGACTGACTACATACATGGCAGGTTGTGGACCCAGCAGCAGTGGCTGAAGGCAGCCTGACACTGAGCTAATAACACTCTATACAGTTCCTTGAGAAGGATTTCACTTGCCTGGGAAACTGGGAACATGCTAGATGGCCGTTTATCGACTCCCCACATTGCTTTGAATATTTATTCACTGGGTTACATTCCCCATTGTGAATTCCCGACCAAGGATATCAGTGGTATCTCCACAATAGGTGAGTCATTCAGTTATTAACAATCATCTTTTCAACATGATACTATTTTTTTTAGTGGAAACTGAAAATACTACTTATAAAGACTGAAGCAGCTTCTATTAGATCTGATGTGAAGAAATACCTGTGTTTTTTAAGTACCAGTTGTGTGCATTTCTTTGCACCCATGGAGAAACTAAGTGATAAAAGTATTACAGGGAATTTCCCTGCACAGTTTTCAATACTGCCCACTATGAAGAGGGTAGATGTCGGTGACACCTGATACGTGCACTAAATGCAGGGCAAATAGTAAACAATTAAAGCGCTATGGACAGTGACATCACCGTCACACCAATCACCAACCTTGAAATAACTGATGAAGCCATTCACATCAGATAGTAATCTGATCAGTGCCAGAGATGTCACTGACCCTGAACTGTACTGTTTACTCTGCCAAAGAGCTGTCACTCTTACATACTGAGCCTGAGAACTGTAAACACACTACTGTTACAACTCAGGGTAAAGAACAGTAACTGAGGGTCCATTCCACCGTTTCATAGTGTGTGTTATTGATAAGGTTATCAGATCTGGCATTCTACTGTCAGTCAAGGAACTACTGTCTCTGACCATGAATAGTGCAAAAACACCCAAACCACACCATTACCATTAACTCCACTAGAGAACTGTCACTATTACACACTGAACCTGAGAACTGTAGACACAGTAGTGTTACAACTCAGGGTATAGTAGCATGGTAACTGAGGGACCATTGCGCCACTTCATCAGGCTTGGCATTGATGATGACATATAGTTTGATTTTATGACAGTTAAGAAATTGCTACCTGTGATCCAAGAAAGTACCAGAATATTATTATATGAGAGAGTAGGCTGTTGTTAGTATTTGATTTATTACGATTCAATAATCGACAAAATATTTGTCCATTTGGAGTGTCGATTCTATCAAATCCATTCGGTTAAGAAACACTGGAATATAACCTAAATGAATGATAAACTACCAAGAAAAAGCCTGTCTCAGTAGCTTTACATCTATTTCATGCACTTCCCCTTCAATATGCATGGATGTTGTAGTAAACTAATAGCGCAACAACACCCAATTTCCAAAAATACATCACACATAATTGCCATGTTTTTCTGGTAGTTTTTCAAGCCGGCCAACAACATGAGTGAACACCAGGGCAGAGCTATGGCAGGAAGGTACACCATTAAGTAGGAGGCAGGAAATACAGGATTTCCTGCCCCCTCAGGAAGACTGGATCGATATTTCAGGGTTCTGACCGATCCGATTATCGGCACCTGAAAGATGTTGATCAAACGATCTGGTCTGTAATGGTGACAGCCCTATGAGAGGTTTGATCTTATAATAACAGTCTCTCTCGCATCCTGGTCAGTACTACAACACACAAACTTCTTTGAGGTTATATATTATTGAACTGGTAGTCCAAAAACTTCTGTTTTTGTATCTGATCCTAGACAGTGTCAGAACATACAAGACCACCACTCTTGGTATTATGCTGTTAGACAAGAATCTATCAGATCTGTAATCAGTCAGAACCGGACCAAAACAGCTGTCCTGTTCATTTCTATTATAGCAATACTATTCATGCTGAGTCTTATTTATGCTGTCAACGAACTGGGCCATTTCCTACAATCTGTCACTGCTTAGTCAGACATGTTAGGTATAATTGAATCTGCTCCAGAAAAGTGGAGTATCAATCCATATGTAGTGTTATTCTGGCCAGTCTTGTGAGGTTAGCCCAAGAACAAACACAATCTGTAGCCTCTCATTAACAGGCCACTTAGCTTCTATACATAAAGAAGCCTGTCTTCCAAGAACCGCAGGGAAATCTATCATGTCCTGTTGTTTATCAGAAGCAAACATAACAGCATTTCCCAACAGGAAATCATAGAACACAATTATGATAGCAATGGCATAGCTAGGATGTTCAATAAGCATTCCTAGATAATAAATGATTTCATTCAAGTCATGAGGTCTACCACGATAAGTTACAGACTATACACATACGTGTAGATACACCTCAAAGAGCATCACAAAAATAAGTTCAGTCTCTATTAAATGCCTTGGCAAATGCCCAGATAATGATAGAAAAGATGCAATTTTAACCTTTCGATATCATCGGAAAGTAAAAGGTTGCAGGGAATATCAAGAAAAGGTCCCATGCAAACGGTCTCTGCATCAAGTCAGCTTCTATTCCTTGACCATTGCACTGGTCAGGCATAGACACCTGCGACCATCTCAGCTGGGAGTGTGAGTTATGGTAAATTACATTAGGGATAATAGGTTGCAGGAAGTTATCTAAAAAAAGGGTCCATGCTTTAAAAGGTAATATTGGGATAAGCTGATACCTAACATGGTTTGTGCATCAAGCCAGCTCGCTTCCACACCACACTGTTTAGGCTGGAAGACCTGTGACAGTGTTTCCTGACATATAGTGATTTATAGGGCATTACAATGGGTAGCAGGAAATTATCTAGAAAAGGTCCCATGCATAAGGTAGGAGAAAAAACTGCTCCACAACATGGTTTGCGGATCAAGCCAGCACGCTGTACTGCTAATCATTGCACGCTGCTGCGCTAGTTAGACAGGAGAGCTGTGACAGTGTCTCCTAGCAGCGTGAGTTATAGGACATTAGATGAGGGAAGCTCCTGGGACAGGCCGGCAGTAATGGCAACATGAGAAGTCATCAAGCCAGCAATCAGATAACACACCACAGCAAGCAAATCCATCAACGCTATGCTGCACTGCTCATACCAAAATAGCCAATACGGTCAACCCTGCATAACAATCACACGCAAAAACATGATATATTTGCAGGATGACACATCGTGACATCAATCAAACTCTATCATATGAAATAGGCACACAATCTAAATCTTATTCAGTGCTTGACTTAGAAACGTCAAGTTCAAAGAAAACAAATGAATAATATGGTGAATATGTGTGGAAAGGGGTGACATAAATAGGTCAGCAGCAGTGGACAGAGCATTTCGAGGGATATACTTGAGGAAATATATAGGAAATATGTATATATTTATGATAACTCAAGTTACATAAGCACAAAGACAGATTGACTTAGTGCAGGAACGCAACATGGTGGGAATTGCATCAGCAATTTATGACAGAATTCGCAGCATAATTCCCATTCTGTGTTGCCAGCACAGCACTTAAGAGCCAACTAATATTGATTGACAAATGATTGGCTATCATAACTACACTAGGAAATACAAGCAATTGCTCGGTGCCAAGCAAATAAATAACAAATTACTGTAACATAACACGTAACAACCCAAGCAAACATTGGTGCCACACTCTACTGAACAGGTTTTCCATAAAATTAGTTTCTAAATGACCGACTTAAACAAAATGTTGACACTGATCTAGATATCTAGATGAATAAGTGTTCACTTCCTTTATACCAAAATGATCATCCAACTTAACCTGATATTATTTAAATGTAACTTTAAAGTTTAACTGTACCCATACGCAATGGCTATCCCAAGATTACAAATAATTGGAGACAAATATTATGCAGATCGTTAAATTTTGCATTTCAAAATTTCTTTCAAAGTCATTTTTGATGCCATATTAAGACAATACCATAACTATGCAGTTGTCTAACAAGCACCAAGCATCAAGTTATTTTCAAAGTATTACAGTCCAGACAACTCTCAGCAACTCTATGCATGTAAAAGTTAATAAATCGTAACTGTGAGAGAGCAGATCATTTAGTTATGACCTTAAAATAAGGCTCCATGACTCATCCTCTGATTATCAATGACAACCGGGACATATCCATATAATCTTAGCTACCCAAACAACTCTCTATCCTGTGTAGATAAATACAAGGTCATCCTGCAGAGATAATGCCAATTAATTACTCAGAGGGGATTTACTGGACCTTAATCACTGATGTCACAGATCTTAAACCAATTAGCACTGTTAGTTCTGTGACAACCTAAGCCAGCATTTACATAATCTACGAATCAAAGAAATTCTTGTCAGTCATTTCCAATTCAGTCTATAAAAAAAAACCTGAGTTTCATATTATGGTGATGATTGGATCTGAAGATCCAATACCTAAGTTTATATCTTGTCCTAGATGGCATGCACAATTCCTATTTTGAAAAGAGAAAGCACTTCTTGTTGAAATATCTTAGAGGAAATATTGAAACCAGTTGTTCCTGATGGGTCCCTTTTTGAATATATCAATAATAATTCTCTATCTGATGATTTGAAACATGTGTTGCCATAACATATACAAATGGAGTATATCCTATGTTTCACATAGATAGGTAATTGGTATGCAAACTGCCAATATACCTCACACTAAAAATGGGAAGTAATTTCCTGGACCATCAGCCTGAGGAGTTAGGTCAAAGTTATAATAATCATTACTACAGACACAGTGATGAACGACCATAGACCTGCATGAATGTTTTGAGTAATTGGTTTAGCCACCTCTATCAACAAATACAACTAATATAATACACTAATATATTGTGTTTCTATCAGAGTGAATATTATTGATAATTTTTTGAAGGTAAATTGCCGAAATGTTTCCCCTTTCTTTTAAAAGTGAATGAAATGAAATAATGACAAATATGTTTAGTTCCCTTCCTAGCCCTAAATTTATCAACTATGTGTTACAATAAACAGTTTACCTCAATAACCAGATGGAAGCCATCTCCAAATCTGAATATATCTTCAAAAATATAATTGGTATTGCTGAGGATCATAAACTATACTTCATATCTATGGGAAAAGAAGAAGAGTTATTCAGAGGACCGGATCATAACCCTACATATTAATAAGAAATAGAGAGAGGCTGAGAGAACCATGGAGAAGGTTCATGTCCACTATTGTCGAGTATTGTCTAAGCCTCTAAGGAAACCCATGGACCTTCTGGCAACACTTGTCTGTTTCCCAGACCCCCCCCCCCCCCCCCCCCCCCCCCCCGCCTACTCAACTAACACTGAGGTATCGTGTTAACATTTACAGCTTAGTGCCAGACAGAGGAACAACATTCCAATACTAATACCTTACATTATTGAGTGAGCACAGAACATATGAAGGAACTCTGGCTGACCTGCAGCAATACAAAACAGTTCCAAAACGAGTGCAAAGATACACAGCTGAACTGACAAAAAACAAGGTCAAAAAGAAAGAAACAAGAAAGATTAATATATGAGGAAAAGAATTGTGTTCAGACAGGTCTTAGTAAGTCAATTATACTAAGAAAAGGCTAAATTCAATCCAAATTGTAACCACATATAGCAGGCAAGATTTTAGTGCCTGATATTAATCACTGCCTTCTTTAAGCTTCATAATATAACCATCTTCATGAATGCAGCAATATCGCTGAAGTATTTTGAAGATAAATTGCCCTTGTTGTGAAGGTATGAAAAGAATACACCCAGAATCTGAGGTATATCTATAAGCATTGTAAAATATATTCCTGGTAGTCTATGGGGGTGTTAGGAAGAGTTTGGCAGTGAGAGTTGGATGTCCACCACACAAAGTTCATGAACAAGTCAACTGACTATTACCAGGACTTGTTGGAGTGCCAGCTAAAAGCTACTTACAATCTCCTATACCCTAGGAAATCTCTCCATAACACACCCTGGCCGTTATTGAGCATGTCAATTACAGTGTTAGCCAATGACAAATCTGAATCAGAGATGCCAGTTCCAAGCGGCAAGGTAGTGACTGTGTCCCAACGACGCTAATTAACTGCTAACAATTGAGACAGATGACCAACAGTTCCGTTACGTCAATATCCGGTGACATGGAAGATGGATGAAATGATCCCTTACACATACTGCAGAGTTTCTGGGATATATAACCACGTGTTTACTCTCTTTTGATAATCACATATCTGGAAGGGGAGGCTGAAGGTGGATATTTATCATATTCAGGTATTCTGTGTAGAGCTGTACAAAGTGATACCTTTGGGTGTGCTATATAAAGCTAATTCCTTGTGACGGTATTGCCAGCAGAGAGAAATTATATGTATGTACCAGCCCTTCACAAGTCTTTTCTTATAAGAGCAAATTCAGCATACTTACACCCAAAGGTCATAGATCAATCACATCTGGAGCATTTCCATAGTCTGACACACCTGAATATATCTTGATGACTAAGAGATATTTCAACAAATATTTGATTGACAATATTGTTCCTCTTGATTTTAACAAAGCTCTTAGAATATTTTTCAAATATCATTCAGTTTAATGAGTTTTTTTCAGAGTTGTCAGACTATGTGCACTCCAGACAGAACAGTTGTGAACAAGAGGGACGCCGGTGGCGTCAAGAGTTTGTCTTGTTGCTTAAGTCTTTTTGTTGTTCGATTTTTTAATTTTTAGTTGCTATGATATTTTGTATTCTTTAATTTTTTGTTTTTCTAATTTTAAATTTCTTCAATATAGGTTTTATGGTAATTTTTAACTTTCTTCATAGTTATGGTTTATCATAAGGTGGTCGTGTTAGACCCTTTAAAGGCTTTGTAGTTGGATAAATATTTGATCATGGTCAGAATAATATGTTTTTATTACTCCTGAGGCTTGGATTGTTGTAATGTTTGTGTGTATGTGATCAATTATGGTGCTTTGTTTTGTTGTCTCAGTAGTAATAATTTGCTTTGTGTTCAGGTCTTTACATATTTTCTTTAGTGTTTGTTGGTTTTTGTTTAAGATGTTAATAAATGAGCCTTGGAAAAGTATGTACCTTTTGCTATACTCCATCTCTCTCATAATTCAAGAAACTATACTTTGAAGAAAAAAAAAATTTCAACTCTCTGGTCTGAAGCATGAAAGATATAAACCTTAAATCTGAGAGCCACAGTGAAAATAAAGTCCTGTGTGACCCTCGTGAGATAAAGATTATTATTATCATAATCATTATCATAATATCGAATATTCTTGGTGGATTTTGATAAACAAATAGATTAAAACTAGAATCTGAATAACATGTCATTAGTCTGTTTTCACAAGGGTGTTCAATAAATGGTCTTTTCCTTATAAATGACATATATGTATATTTTTAAAAACAAGGAGGATAACAATTTGTCATCAGTTTCTTTTTTAAATTAAAAAAATATTATTTATTTTTCATTTTTTTTTGTTGCAATTTCTTGTAATTTTTTTTTTTTAATTATTTTTTTTATAATTTTTTTTTATTTTTAAATTTTTCATTTTTTTTTGAATTTTTTTTTTGAAATCTTTTTTTATTTTTTTTTTATTTTTAAAAAAAATATATTTTAACTATTTTTTTTGATTTAAAAAAAATATATATTTTTTTAATTTTAATTTTTTAATTTTTATTTTTGTGTCTTGTGATATAAAAAAACAATGTGGCTGTGACCTGTAAACTTGAGGTCAAACCCATAGTAACCATGCGAAGGGGGATAAAACACCCAACACATTATTACATCAGCACATTGGAGAACCCTATCAGGTGATGCCATCTATTGGTGGAAATGTAAACTAACCTACACTGGTAGCTTCTGAGTATACCATGAAAATTCAAAAACCAAAAACAAACACAAAATACACTACGAAAAAAACATAAATATGAACCAAAAACAAAAAAATATCAAAAACAGACAAACAAAGAAGCATATAACCGAAAAAAAAATGAAATTCACCCAACCAAATCCTAGAACATAGATTGTTTCTTAGCAGAATTTTACCCAAGGACATGATATAGGAATGAGATGGCAACAGGTTTGTTAGTTTTCAACTAACAAACTCTAAAAAGTTGTCTGATTTGGATATCTTTATCATACCATGCCAAATAAATAAACCCTGTTTCCCATTCAAAGATAACAATGAAGCAAGGGAAAACCCAGACAGAAAAACCCATATACAAACCTATTTATCGTCTATAAAGAATTCACTGAGCAGTTTTTCACACTAGGTATTCTAACTATTTTTCAGATGCGTAGTGACAATGGCGGAGAAGCGTACGTCTCCTGATCTGCGCTGGATCGACCTCGACCGCCAGGAGAACATCAGCCATGCCATTCATGAGGCAGGGAACCACTCTTTCTACGGCGCTATCGACGCCTTTGCTGTGAATCGCTACTACAACGTCCACCAGGCTCTGACGGTGACGGCGCTGACTCTGTGCTCGCTGGGGATCGCGGGGAACGTACTCTCAATGGTGGTGCTCACGCGGCCCGGGATGAAATCAACAACCTATACATTCCTCACGGCCTTGTCCGTCTCGGACATCACCGTACTCGTGGCGACCATACTCATCATCTGCCTCTCATCATTCGTACCTCCTAACAGCGAGATCCTCATCGAGACAACGTACCTCCCGTATATCTACCCCGTCATCCAGACCGCCTTCACTACCTGCCTGACCACAGGCATCTGGCTGACCGTGGCACTGACCGCCGACCGCTACATAGCCATAAGACATGCCATGTTCACCAACAAGCTGTGCACAATTTCACGGGCCAGGAAGGCTATAGCAGGGATATTCACCATTGGAATTCTGTACAACTTTCCTCTGCTGTTTCAGTACACCATAGTGAGGGTGTTTCTTCCTCGCTATAACCAAACCGTTGCTCTGTACACAGACTCAGAATTCGGCAAAAGCCTCATCATGAAACAGTTTTATTTCTGGGCCAATCTGGTGTTCCTCTGGGTGATCCCGTTCTGCACACTCTTATTCATGAACGGGTTTTTGATCCACACGGTGCGCAGTGCGAAGGCCAAGAGTAGAGAACTGGGCCAGGAGGAGCCTAAGGGTGTGGACGTCACTGTTATGCTGATAGCCGTTGTAGTGATGTTCTTCATTGGACAGTGCCCACAGTTTTCAACAACACTAGTGTATACCTTCAACCCATCTTTATTCAAGACAGTTTCCTTTCAGATTTATTCAATCGTTGCCTCGTTTCTATTAATCGTCAGTGCCTCAATGAACTTCCTCATCTATTCCTTCTTTGGGAAGAAGTTTCGGAGGAAGTTCCTCAGTCTGATTCTGGCACATGGTAAATACGGTAGGAGTTTATATTGGAGCACTGGCCACAATGGTGCAAGAGACTCTTTAACTCCTGCCCCAGCCTCGCCCTATATCAACACTAGGTTACTCTCTAATAACAATGAAGAGCAACAGAATGGCATCAACAATCATCTGGAGTACCGCGAACAGGCCGTCACAACTGTTTAACCCATGCCTGCTTGCTCTAGCCTCTCCCTATATCAATACTAGGTTACTCTCTAATAACAATGAAGAGCAACAGAATGGCATCAACAATCATCTGGAGTACCGCGAACAGGCCGTCACAACTGTTTAACCCAAACCTGCTTGCTGAACTCTGAAGAGTTGTCTAGACCTAAGATACTTATTGAGATAACCTTGGAATAAATCAGGAATTCATAAAATATTTGAAGGAGAGTTGTGAGATCGATTTTTATCAACATTTCTTTTCCAAATATTTTCTGAAAATTTCCTATTAGTTAGAGAGATATCACCAAAATAGTCAGGAGTTTTTGGCACTTCAGACACGAGAGGGTTAAGGACTTGGTTGAAAGCAGCAGCTTCAGATTTTTCCATTATATGACAAATTGAAGACTTGACCGATTCTCATTGACAGATGTCATCTGCACTTATGATAATATTGAAAACAGAAAACAAATAATAAACATCAATTTACAAAGTATTTGAAGGAAATTTGTTCAAGTTATCATTTCTCCTTCAAATATTTTCTGAAATTAAATATCTGGACTTTTCTGGGTGCTACTGACATGAATGGGTTAAATCTGAGCATTCCAAAACAATATCTAGTGCTGATGTGCAAAGAATAAAGTTACAATGAATGAATGAATGATGAATAATGAGTGTCAAATATCAGCTGTGGATTCTTGTCACTATTCATACATGTGTGGTAGATACTTATTGTTTCTGAGACAATCAAAACGTTGTTATGGACTCCTCTATTTCCTTTGTACTATTTAAGATATCTTTAGTGTATATTTATTGAAATATGTTGTAGAAAACATTTTATAAAAACTACTAATAATTCAAGTGTATCTTCTGTTTTCAAACACGAATGCTCACAAGTAAAAAGAATAAAGCCAGCGTAGTTGGACATGGCTAATCTGTGCCTGTGAGATCTGATCCCATGTTTAGGGACAACTTGATGTAGATACAGAGGTTATAACCGTGTTCCCTTCACTATAAACGAATGCTATTTCATAATAAGACAAGTAAAGAAATTTTTGCAGTCTAACATTGGTCAGAAAATAATATTTGAGCTTAGCAAAATGGTATTGAGCATTTCCATTAAGATTATAACTACTTATGTGCTGAAGTCCAATATAATTCTCATTTTACAAAAGGAACAGGAGTAAAATCAGAAATATTAAGTATAAGGTCGGCTGTCATCTGGAATTAAGCAAGTAACCAATTCAAAACTAAAGACAGAGCAGTGTATATATATATATATATATATATATATATATATATATATATATATATATATATATATATATATATATATACACACACACTTGGAATTGGTCAGGGAAGGATTTCAAATAACATGAGACATATAAAAGGAGGAGAAAAAGAGGATCTCTGGATAAATATATTGACATTGACAAAAGATAGGATGGACTCCGGGACATATCAGTTAACGAGTAACATTACTCAGTGCTTAAACTTCAAGAAACTTGACTGGTGACTAGCTTATCAAATAACCAATCAATGCAACAACTTTCTTGTATTTCTATCAACGTGCTATTACAATTTTAGACACTCTACATATACAAATAGACGTAGAATATTTGATACATAAATATGATTATGTAAGTGTGTGTATGTGTATATACATATATATATATATATATATATATATATATATATATATATATATATATATATATATAAATATATATATATATATATATATATATATATATATATATATATAAAGAAACATTCAATTTTAGAGGTTCAAAGCTTATCTCAAGCCATTAGTTCACATGCAAAGCCAGCCGCTTGATTTAATTCCTATACTGCAGGTCTCCACATGTGATCTGAGGCACTCAAATAAAACTTGCACTACTAAAGAGTGTGGCTGTTCCATTTTCCTTGAAAGAACTATACATGTTTGTTCCCCACACAAGTGGCTGCTCATCTATTTATGATTATAATAATACTCTGGACGCCTGCATAAAATGCATCAACATTGTATATCTCGTCTGATGATGATGATGATGACAATGGGAATGGCACAGAATAAGGGTACTGCCACCCATGGAAGTAGTATTGCCAGCAAACATGCATAGAAGCATAGTCAAGCAATGGCGGCCGGTCCGAAGCAATGAGAGTCAGAATCCTGGACCAGCAAAGAGAAGTAGTAGGAGGAGGAGCACAACGGTAAAAGCAACTAGTCTAGGATAAAATAAATTAATAAGTGTCTTCCCCGAAACTGAGTTCACTTTTCATTTGACTTTAAAACGCACCGTGTGCTCATTTGATTACCATCTTGGAAGAAAATCTTGGGCAGGAGGAGGCAGGGGATATCAAATCAAACGTTTTAGTTGAATGTCCAGCAACAAGGGCCTGCCCTGATAGCTGAGAAGTCTAAGATATTGCCACTGACTGCTCACTGTCTCTCACCACTGCCCTGCTTCTAACCCAGCTATGGGCATGTGAGAAAGTTGCCTGTGACTTGGGGTTTGTTGGTGGTTTTCCCCAGGTACTCTGGTTTCCTCCACCATTAATAAATACCTGACTAAACCAATTTCGCCTTAAATGACAGAAAAGGTTAGGATAATTTAAATTCCAATTCCAAGCCTAGCGATAATAGGATGGTGTACACCCTTAAGGTGCAATTCATTATAACAGGTAGTTATGGGCAAGGATACTTCCAACAGGTGCAATAGTTAGGAAGGGCACAATATTTTGATGAGACAAAAAACATCCTTGCGGAAACAAACATAAAAGGTGCGTGGACTGAATTCAGGTTAGAAAATTTTACAGGTTCTGAACAGTGAATATGTTAGGGAAAAAATATCACCAGTGAATGCAATTTGAGGGGAATTATTAAAGTAGTATGAGCCACTCACGTCTTATTCAAGTTTTTACTGTCATCCCCAGCATCAAGGTGTCATGGTGTGTGGAGATATGGAAGAATATAAAGTGGACATCAATAAATGTTAACAGTGGTGGAATAGTAGTGCAAGGCAAAGTTGATGATGAAAACAAACAAAATATGAATGAACAAGCTTCAAATATTAATATGTCCAACTGTTGGGAGTTATAGCTAACTTTCTTTTCATCTTCTTTTCTTAATAGCTACTTCAAAATCTTTGTGGTCCATGAATTAACTAGAATAAAAGCTCAGTAAAATACCCTGTGTAAATATGCGTCCTTCTAGAATAAACCTAGCAAAGATGGTTCTAACTAGGTCTATCAAGGTGTCACATGATAGAATGTCTAATGCTCGCCAGTGGACAGCTGATATTTGCCTTTTTTTCAAGGTCACAGTACGCTTTGTCTACAGACCATCATATATACTTCAAGTAAATCAATCTTGTGTCTCTGTGTGAAAATACTGTATTAGTATCTTATTAAGATAAGATTCACACTCATCTTAGTGATTGTAAAAACATAAATATCCTCATGGTATGCCTGGTAACGAAACTAATTCTATGGGCGATCTATTGTATTGGAATAGTACACACACACACTCCAAAAGAATTTGTATATACATACATATGCCTCAATATAAAGCCAAAGTTATTGACAAAGTCTGCTATTGAGAACCACAAAGTAAAAGATGTTATTATTGTATATATCATTTAGGTGAAATAGATCCTGTAATCAGTGGCATTATCCAAGTACTTACAGTACATGTATGAATGACATACTTCATAGTATTGACAGTATGAGCTTATTCCCAGGCCAACATCAAAGAATAAGTATGAACATAATACACTGAATGTTCTGATTCAACATGAGATCTGCCTATGTTACCTATACTTTCACCACCACATGCCGCTTGCCTGCTATTTCTCTGTAAAAATGCACCATGCGTAAATATGAATACTTGTCATGTTAGTCATAACTCAAAATGGCATTTTCTGTCCAATCCCACAGAAAAGACTGAGTTAGTAAAACTATTTTATGTCAACATGATTCCTACATTAATGCCATATATGGAGTTCATTTTGTGTGAAAACCACAACATGAATCAAACTCTAATTTAAAGAGTTTAAGCATAAAACATCTAATGTAAAACATTATTGGTATGTTCTCACTATGTGCCTACCTAATGCATTTGTAGCATCATTCTAGATCCAATAAGAATATATCTATTGGTAGCAATTTCAGAATTAGTGTCTTTCTCTATAGCAAACATAACATAACTTTGAAAAACTTCACAAAAATACTCTAGCACCAATTAACATTTGCATGTGCAAATGAATTCTCAATCTAATACACTAGACAAAGAGAAAATAACACTTTGACAGTCTGCCAGTTAAAAAGACGCTGTGCCCATTCTGTAAGTGCACAAGATGGTTAGAGAGGTGTCTGTAGTAATTCCCTAGCATATCTGTTGTGCAAAAACAAAACGAAATAACTAAAAATTTCAATTGAAGTATGACATCTGAGGTGACCATACCTTTGTACAATTTTAAGTAACACATAAAGTTTGGAACGGGTTTAAGACTCTCTCTACAGTCCCCCCCCCCCCCCCCCCCCAAACAAAAAATCAGAGTTGGAGGAAGAATTTGCAAGGGATTTTTTATTGCCTGAGACATGATCTTAAGTTCACCCAAAATAAATCTTTTCGAACATAATATTTTGTTCAAGTTCCATACCTTGTGCAACTCTAACAACTTTAGGCTCATCCTCAAAAGCTGGAGTGCAAAAAGGTGTGTCTATAATTAACTTCATACTCACAGTATGGTCACACTTAAATTCACAGATCAGGGTAAAGAAGGTAGCAATCAGTTTACTTTCGTCTCTGATAACAAAAAGACAAAAGGAACCTGAGGAGTATAATTGAGATAAGTGGTAGAGAGTGTATAACTCACCATTTGGAGAGATAGAACTCGTAAAGCTTGACAGGGCAGCGTAGAGGGTTGTCCACATTCTCTCCCTGCTCGTACACAGGGCTCTCCTCCCGCTTCTTCTTAGGGTCGTTACCTGCAGGTGAGAAAACAGCACACATGTGTACCTGAGATACTGTGTATCCAAACAGAGCGGCCAAGAGATAGACTGAGAACAAGCATACAGGATTCTGATTGTACCATAGCACAGTATTTGGCACGATTGATATTGCAAATATAACTTATAGGAAGTTTGATAACTTTTTCATAAATAAAATCAAATGAAGAAATATTTGCCATTAAACATTTCTAGGTGGAAGAATAAGGGATAAGTGTTTAAATTACATACCAAGATTAAAAGGTAGATAAAAAGAACTAGTGTTTCATCAAATGTTCATTATTATCACAGATGGAAGAAATTTTCAAAAAATGAATTCTTCAAGGATTGCGAAGTTAACAGTTAAAATTTAAGGTGCAAGGTTTTAATAAAAATGTACTTCATTAAAGTTTCATTGCACATTTAATACATCAACCTCAGCAGAATGGGAAAATGAATTTTCAATGTTTCAGCGTCTGCACTTACCTCGGCCGTTCTGTATGGGTGCGCAGTATCGCAGGTAGACACTCCTGCCGGGCGTCTTGGAGCCGGGGTGGTTGGTTTTCTTCCAGTGTTTCATGATGTGAGAGAAGGAGAGCCTCAGGTGCTCCTCGGCTGAGCGCAGGTTGAAGTACTTGGTGTTGAAGTAGATTAGTGTGTTCAGCAGGACGTGCGGAGAGTGGGCGCCTAGCTGCTTGCTCTCCCATAGGTGCTCCTCCTCAATACGACAAACAATCATGCCTGCAACAACAAAATAACACACGAGTTAGAACGATAGTGTGAGTGTGTGTGCGAGTGTGAGTGTGTGTAAATTATTCTATGAATAACCTTAGATTATTTGTGCCAATTCAAGAAGTAGATATAGAATGTGAAAGAAATGGCGGGATGACGACCATTGCCAGGATTGTGAAAATGGGTATCCAAAATATGCTATCAAGAACATTTCGTAAGTCATACTATAAAATGAGACCAATGACCAGGTAATCAAGGCTGTATGTCAGCAAAATAACAACTACCACAAACATATTTAGTGAGGACAATTGAATGTTACTAATACAACAGTTGTAAGTTGGTTTGGAAGTCATACCTACAAGAATAATAAATACTTATTTCTCTTTCAAAAAAGATATCTGTTATTTTATAGAGTCAACTTACCTTGGGCATTAAGTCGTATTTCATACCTCTGGACAACCTCATTTAAACATTCTGTGAACTTTTCATAGTATATATCTGTGAATATATTGTCTATACGACCGTTTTCAAACAAATATTGCTGAATACCTGGAAAAAAGAAAAAGAAATACTGTATCAATTAGAATCAATAACAACCTGACTTGATAAAAAATAATACATTCCAACAAAATAAAAAAGAAATATCCTTCATTTAATATTATAACTTTAGTTTTTTAGATATAAGAGCAATAATTGCATTCCTTTGATATATATTCACTAAGTTGAAACAATTTAACAATCAAATGATTTAGAAATAATTGTTGAATATCAAACTAAGTGGAAGACATTTAAACATGATGTTTGAATAAAAGACACATTTTTGAAAGATGACTAGCAATTTTGAAGACATCCAAACATAAATGATGATAAGTATTTGAAACTGCTTCAATCCCACAACTAATATTAAGGCGGACTCACCTAAGCATAAGTAGTAAATACTGTCAGGAGCGTACTCCTCACAATTAGGTTTTCGCACCTCCTTCACAAATAAACATAAGGAATAGTTCAGTTCATCTGCCGTGCATTGCAGAATGTCTGTTTTGAAAAGTTTCAATCGACTACTGGATTTTGATGCTTTTTCCAGCTGAGCATTTTTCTGCAGCACCCAATGTTTCCAGGCGTTCACGCCGTACGTGTACTTAAGTACCATGTTGGCGTCAGGGGGCGGGGCTTGCGGGACCATGTGAGCTGGTGGCACCTGGTCTTGTGTGTCGTGAGCGGGCTCCTCTACGCGCTGTCTCTTGCTGCGCCCTCGGCCCCGCCCACCGCCAGATCGCTTGGCACCTCGCCGCGAGCGCGAGGCTGAAGGGGGCGCTGCCTGTACCGTGGTCAGAATATCACTGTTCTGGTCAATTGTGCTATACTCCTGGCTTGGCATCACTTGCTCTGCAATGGAGAATAAGATTAACTCAAGAAACAGTAACCACAAAAGTGTTACATAAAAAAGCATGAGGAACTTTTTCTGCTACCGGATTCTTGAAACATAACTAAAATACACCCCATCACTAGATGCTCTGACTCTAGCCAGTCTAGCGCAATTTGACAAAACAATGGGTAATTTAAGGTGTATGTTTATTCTGTCAGAACACATGACTCATTAGGCTAAGTTCGGCAAATTTCAGCACATATTTGAATCAGATGCACTTTCCCTCTAATAAAAATATATTAAGTGCAAGTGCAATCACTTAATCTTAACAAAATTTCAAGAGAAAAACGGTCCAACCTACAATGAAGTTATTATTAACCACATAACCGATTGATTAATTGGTTTTCAACAATCAATTGACCGAAAGGATAACGATCATCGATTATCATTCATGAAAAAAAACCTCATATCCCATTCTCCATCAAGTACCACTTCAAGATAATCCATAAATGCTGAAGAAACAGTTCCTTGTCTTATCCTTCAAATATGATACTGAGTGCTATTCTGGCACCCATATTTTGTTAAATAGCACTAGGAATTACCAATTACTAGTAATAAGCAATGATAATTGATTAATCGATCAAATTCGAAAACATTAATCCAGGTGGGAAAAATGAACCATTCCTCGCACTCCCTACCTGGCATGCTTGCTTGCGCCTCTATGGAGGCCTCGAGGTCCATGACGGGTTCTGTCATCTCGGAGGCCATGCGCAGCGCCATCTGCAGCATGTCCTCGCCCAGGACGCCGCCCGGGTTCGCCAGACCTCCGCCGATCACTGGGGCATCCTGCTGGGCACCTGGAGGCGCACTGGGGTTGGGAACCGTGGTCGCCACATCTGAATCTTTTGTGGGTGCTGTTGACATGGCTGTTCAAAGGAAGAAAGATCTATCAAGCTCTTGCAGTGAAACGTGTCTATTTGACACCTCAGTTAAATAATATTAGAGGCCAATAGGATGGCATGTTATGAAATTCAAATCGAATTCTACCATATGTATAATTTCAATGATGAATAAGGCACATCTTCCACAAATATTCACCACTATAATTATATAAATATGAGATAGATGAAATACAATATGGTTGAATATTTCTTACCTCACAAACTCACAAACAAATATTTCAGTCAGATGAGATTTTTTTTCTATCCCTGAGATTAAGAAAATGATAATTAAAGATAGACAAGATTTTTCAGGTATTGGAGAAGTAAGAATGTGTTCATTTGAGAAATCTTTGCAGTACTCTTATTGTAATAAAAGACAAAGTATATACCTGAATCGAAAAAAATCAGACAAAAACAAAAGAGATTATTCTAAATGCACTACATGTACTCACATTGGTTTGGAGAATTGTCCTCATCGTCGCTCTTTTCACTCTCGCTCTCGGAGCCTTTCTCCGCCGTGGCGACCGCCTCCGCCATCATCAGCAGCTCTGCCTCAAACGGGTCAGACGGCATGCGCTCCTGGATTTCCTGGAAACAATAAAGATTACCTTGTGTTGGCTAGATATATAAATAGTAGCAAAACACCAAGACTGGAAACATACTCCTAATAAATCAGAGAATAAGCAAGGAACTGAAAATGAACCATTGCAGTCTTGTCAGACACTTAATTCGGTTTCTATAGCTTGTTGTAGAGTGTTAACCAAATCACTCAGAGTGCTTAAATGGTCTAAATAATGAGTACATTGGAACTTTTCTATTTGTTGATTATGAACTACTTATTGTGATGAAAACTTGCTCCTGTCAAAAATTTACTTTTTGTGCTATTAATATTAAACCTATTAAATTCCAACACCTTATTATACATGTGACCCCAGCTGTTTATGGAGGAAGGTATCACAGAAATCTATTTCTAACCCCCAGTCACTGGTAACTTTCTCATATGCTTCAATGTGCAATCATAGATGTTGAAAGACCTACTTACCTTGATGTGTTTTAAGATGCTCTCCGATGACCTCTTGGTTGTGGGGATGAACTGTGGCACGGGGATGGGGATGGGGAAGGGGACAGGGAACGGGGTGGGCATCGTGTACATGGCCATGGGGACAGGGATGTAGAACGGGATCGGCACAGGGATGATCACAGTCTTCGGTTTCAGCTCCTCATCTGAAGAAAAACACAGACAGACCCATGAGTTAAAACATCAACACAAATATGACTTTACTGACACATGTATTTTAACTAAATCATCCAGATTAACCGATTCATACCTGGAAATCTCCATTAAGTTGTGTTATTACCATACACTTGAAAATAACTTCAGCTGCTTTACATGAGATAGATTCAACATGTAGTCACATAAATCATGAGCTGCATTTCAGCAGTAAAGATTTGGACACTGCTACAATTTGAGTATTTGCTGTGCTCATGTTTATTCGTGATGCCGGACTTATACAAATAATGTACAAAAGTTATTTTTGTCTTGGGTCTTAATTTACTGTTTGGTATACGGATGGTAATATCAAAAAGAGCAAAACCTTTTAGCACAATTTGATATGTATGACCAAAAATACAAGGTTAGTCTTGGTAGATCCTCAAAAAATAAAGTACAACAATATCTGAAAATAATTTGGCATACTTTGCTGACAGCAGGATTGTCGGATATACAGTAATCTAATCACAGACCGGCAAGGACTTTCTTTGAATCATTTGTTTAGCTGCCACAGAGGGTTCTAGGACAATATCCCCCCAGACAATACACCCTCTGGACAAAATCCCCACCGACAATATACCCCTGGACAAAATCACCCCAGACAATACACCCTCTGGACAAAATACCCACAGACAATATAACCTTGGACAAAATCACCCCGGGCAATATCCTGAATATGTTCAGATAATAAGCAGTCATTATCGTAACACTGACCTGTCTGTGTTTCCTTGGTCTGCGTGTGAGGCCGGCACGATGTGGCCTTGGTTTGTGTGAATGGTTTACAGAGCAGAGATTTATTCTTCACCTGTTTAGGAGGAGGTGGCTGAACTATGACCTGTTGCTGGAACTGTGTGCCAGCATTCTGCATCTAGAAGAAAATGCATTGAGAAAGAACTTAAAATCACATCCTCCTATCAGTATACATATGGGGACCAGATGACAACAATTGTAATGCTGTCATTGATTTGATTTTGGTAAATAAAATCATGAAGAAATGAATATCATTTATTTCTTCAATCGCACCAATTTGATTATTGCTAGTGTTGGAGAGAGGCAGTTTTGGGTGATACAGGGAGTTAGTACTGTATAACCAATATTTTCATAGGCATTTAATTTTCGCTATTTTAGCTCCCCATAATAGCGCCAAAATAACATCCTTCAATCAAAAATCCTGCTTAATATCTCCTTTGTATCTCTGCTAAAATGCTCAAATTTAAAATAGCACAAATACAGCGATGTAATCCAGAATCTTTTAGCACTCCAAATTAAAGCCGTAGTATGGATGACTTACCCTGACAGGTGGCGTAACAGTAGCTTGCGCCGCTCTGGGAGCAACAGGCGTCCTTCCTGGCGGCGTGGCTGCCGTAGCTGGAAAACAGATAACAAAGTAGGTTTGTGATTAATTAATCCAGTCTCAAGAGTACAAATCAATTTCAACAGTGCACAATAAAAGTGCACACAGATTGTGTCATACTATAATAAATGAATTTGATTCAATGGTTGTCCTAGCTTAAATATATGTATACATATCATTATGAAAAACAAATTCATTTCTGTATAATGCATTGAGCTAAAATATGACCTCTGAAAAGTCAATGTATGAAAATGTCTCTAAAATTCTTCTTAGAAAATGTTACAGTACCTTGGTTCTGTGGGGCCAGTGACATAACACTTGAGATAACTGGAATGTTGTTCTGAGTATGAGCTTTCTGCTTGGCTGCCAGCGCTAAAAACAAAAGATGATTCGTAAACAAAAATGGAATAAAATAAAAGACACATCATGCATATCTTCATTGTAAAATTGAATTGCTTAAAGAGTAAATATTCGAACAAAGTTTTTCATCACAGTCTGTTCAATCTTATCAAGCATTTAGCCTAATAATAAGTGTTAGGTTCCCTGAATATACTAGGAAGACATTTTTTGTGTTTTTTCCCATAATGTAAACTGCACATTATATAAATGGGGAAAAATTCATTATACAAGCAAGAGAAAACAAGAGAAAAATCCAAAACCTTATGCCTCCATCACTCAATAGGCAGTGAGTAAAAACAATATAAATACACAATTATCAGCATTTAACTCAAGTCATCAAACCTTTTTCGGTCGGTTTCCGTTTCCTTCCAGACCGCCGTGATTGTTCGGAATCGAAACCATCAGAGACAACTTCAAACACTGGCTCGTGTTTGGGTCGGATATGCTTCTTTATATACAGCTTTTTCAGCGGTAGTTGGTAATCTGGAGTGTTTGGAAGAATTTTCTTTTTTGGTCGACCGCGCCTCTTTTTTACCTTCCCATCTTCCAACTTTGGCATTAGGTGTATACAGGGTTTGGTTCTCGGCCGACCTCTCCCGCCTGTTCTCTGAATCAGAAACAATAACAAGAAATAAAATGAGACCAACCTTGTTGTCGTGCAGTTTGGCGTACTGGGGTTTGGGTCTGTGTCTTCTGCGCTACGGGTGGGGTTACGGCGGTGCCCGCTTTGCTGGCGGCACGTGCGCCTCCGGTCCCACCGGCTTGGAACTGTGACTGGAAGGCCATGACGCAGTTGTAGTGACAGAAGTTGCGCACAGAAGCGTCACTCATGGTCAGGTGATACTGGGCGGGGGCGTACTTGCGGCAGTGGTCACACATCACGCTCTGATTGGAGGTGGCCTGAAGATTCACTCTGTACAAGGACAAGCAGTTGAGAGTACAGAAGAGCTGGTACTTGTTGTTGGCGTCCACACGCTCTATCATGTCAAAGTTGGACTTCTTGGTCTGACACCAGGCGCAGGGGACGATCTTCTTGCACTTGTTCTTGAAGGTATTGACGCAGACTGAGCTGCAGAATCGTTTCTGGTTGCCCTCGTATTGGATGAAGTGGGTTGAGTTGGGTCCTATCAGGCAGTACACGCCACAGTTATCACACATGTTCATGGTCAGCTTCTTGGCGTAGCGGAAGGCAGCAAAACAGGCATCTCCACACATGCGGTTCATCTTCCCGTCATAGTTGACCTCGTGTTTGATGGAGGACATCTTGCCACAGACGGCACAGGTGGAGAGCCCGCTGGAGGCACGTGTGCGCGGTCCGGTGATCTTACTGGTGCCGATGATCTCCACGTCGTCTCCCGTATCCTCGTTCTGCTTCTCGTACTGCTTGAGACAGTCCTGACTGCAGAAGTCCTTGAACTCCCCGCTGCCACTGATGGGCGCCATGAAGCCGTCCGGGTTGGTTGTCACATCCTTCTGGCAAAAGGCACAGAGCTTCAGCTTCTTCTTGTAATCTTCGGTACAGCTATTGTTGCAGAACTGCTTCATCTCGCTGCCAACCTTCATGACAAACTTGGCGTGCGAACTCTGTCCGATGGCAGTATTGCAGAAGCCGCAGGTGCTGGCCATCTTGGACTGATAGCTGCTCAGGCAGTCCTCGCAGCAGAAATCCATGGCCTGCCAGTTGAGGTACTTCACATTGGCATTGTACTTTTTGCAGGACGCACATGTTTTTTGCTGGACGACCTCGTCCTCCTTGGATTTCTGTGATTCGGCTGTTTTGGCAGCAGGTGGCGCCGTGGTAGGAGCAGCGGCAGCAGCAGCTGTGGCGGGGGCTTTGTTTTTGGCTGATGGACTTGCAGGCCGCAGGTAGGAAGTGGGGTTTGCTCGGAAGGTTTTGAAGCAGCTGTCGTCACACAGATGCTTGATGTCACCATTTCGTACTATGTTATACTTGCATTTGCCAACCTGTGGAGACCAAAAGAGAGAAGAGGCAAAAAAGCCCCTTTAGCATGCGTTTTTCTTTTCAACATATGGACTATGCAATCAAACTGCAATAATTAAGCTCCACAATTTAGCACCAAGCTCAAAGGTACAGGTCTATTAAATTTTTGGCACCCATTCATGCCTTCCTTAGAATTAAAATTTGTTCGAAAAGGGCTTTGAGTTATCGGTAAATGGTGACATCATGCCTGTGTCACACAGAGATGAAAATTCACAGTCTGTGCAACAGTAACAGCAGTTCATGTAAATCAGCAAGTCATGTTTTTGACTGTCAATTTCCATTTAGCGGAGAAATCAGATGCAAAAAGCTGTGGATAGGTTTTTTTTGTTTGCTCACCTTTTTCATTGACTGGAAGAAAGATTTTATTTTTGCCAGAGGGTAAGCGTAGTTAGCGATGCGATGAAAGAGGCACAAATTCAGATGATCAAAAAATGAAGTTTGATTGTGAAAATCCTTAACAAAGATGCAGAGATGCATGGGTAGCATACAAAAATAAAGGTGGCATGTCCAATGCATTGTCTAATTGAGCAAGCTTCAGCTCAGCGTAGACTGTGAACCATTGAATGCAGAAAAAATACACGATTTCTTAACTTTTCAAAGAGCTAAGTTCCGCACCAAGAAAATGTTTGAATTCCATTTATCAGAAAACCTTCATTTTTCTTTCAAATCATGTTCCAAATAGAAATTAACTTTTCAAAATCAAAATCTAAATAACTATTTTTTCAACAGGTTGTGAATGAGTTTCTTTGTAGGTGCTGAATTTATACTCCACGAAGAAAGTAAGACGTTACTAAAATATAAAATTTTCAAATTCATCAACACTTTCACTATCTAGCTTTCTAGGGGAGTAATACTGCATAAGTTAACTCAATGCTCTTTGTGACTTGTGGGCCACCAACAATTCATCTCCATTGTGGTCGCAAACATATTATGATGGTTGTCACACTCTTCCCTATGTTGATCTCAGAAACAATCTAATGAAACCTCTAAAAATCTACATTCCAAAATCATTTTCTATTAAAACAGGCGAAAAGCTCAACCAGAGAATGTATTCATTAATATGGTTCAAGTTACATGTTGTAAATTTTCATTGCCTTGAGTAGACACTAAACCGAAATACTAGTCTAATAAGTGAAGGAATGAGGGATCTTACCTTTTTGCAAACTATACACTGTTGTTGCTGTTTGGAGTGTTTTCCCTTATCAGGTTTGGTGGTAGTGGATTCCTCACTCTTCTTGCCTGCCTCTGCTGCACCACCTTCTTCAACGGAAAGGGGATTCTTAAAGCACATCTAACTACTTCAAGATAGGGCATTTCAGAATAGTTTGTCACTTTTTCTGCCTTGATGTGAATAGCCATTTGTAAGTGGTGGGAGGAAAATGGAGAATATATTTGAAAGTGAAATGTTAGGAAGAATGAAAGCCAATAACTCTACTTCAATTATTCTACAAATTACAGCTTCATTCTGTAAGTATTTTCAAAAACTGCCATAGCTAAATGTCACACTTTTCAAGGGTAACTTCTGGGCATAATTGGGTCAATGGATAGATTGAGCGTACTGAGAAAATCTATAAGTAGTGTGGAAATAAAGAGCTTACCTGGCAGCAAACAAGGTTTTATCAATTCACAATAAACATGTGAACTTATAAGACCTTAAAATGCATATTTTAGAATCTTAGAGACCCCTAAAGGTCGCTCACCTTTAGCCTTCTCGTTCTCCTTGCCCTTCTTGTCGCCGGAGTCCTTGACCTGGAAGCGCTCGCCCAGCTTGACCTCTCCCTTCTCCTTCTCGTCCAGTTTCTCCATGCCCAGCATGTCCAGGAACTCGTTCATGGTGTCAGCCGCATAGCCCTGCAAGCAAACAAAGAAACACAGAATGAAATAGCATGTCTAGGAACTTGTCATGGTGTCAGCGGCATAGCCCTGCAAGCAAGCAAAGAAACACAGAATGAAATAGCATGTCTAGGAACTTGTCATGGTGTCAGCGGCATAGCCCTGCAAGCAAACAAAGAAACACAGAATGAAATAGCATGTCTAGGAACTCGTTCATGGTGTCAGCCGCGTAGCCCTGCAAGCAAGCAAAGAAACACAGAATGAAATAGCATGTCTAGGAACTTGTCATGGTGTCAGCGGCATAGCCCTGCAAGCAAGCAAAGAAACACAGAATGAAATAGCATGTCTAGGAACTCGTTCATGGTGTCAGCCGCATAGCCCTGCAAACAAAGAAACACAGAATGAAATAGCATGTCTAGGAACTCGTTCATGGTGTCAGCCGCGTAGCCCTGCAAGCAAGCAAAGAAACACAGAATGAAATAGCATGTCTAGGAACTCGTTCATGGTGTCAGCCGCGTAGCCCTGCAAGCAAGCAAAGAAACACAGAATGAAATAGCATGTCTAGGAACTTGTCATGGTGTCAGCGGCATAGCCCTGCAAGCAAGCAAAGAAACACAGAATGAAATAGCATGTCTAGGAACTTGTCATGGTGTCAGCGGCATAGCCCTGCAAGCAAGCAAAGAAACACAGAATGAAATAGCATGTCTAGGAACTTGTCATGGTGTCAGCCGCATAGCCCTGCAAGCAAGCAAAGAAACACAGAATGAAATAGCATGTCTAGGAACTTGTCATGGTGTCAGCGGCATAGCCCTGCAAGCAAGCAAAGAAACACAGAATGAAATAGCATGTCTAGGAACTTGTCATGGTGTCAGCGGCATAGCCCTGCAAGCAAGCAAAGAAACACAGAATGAAATAGCATGTCTAGGAACTTGTCATGGTGTCAGCCGCATAGCCCTGCAAGCAAGCAAAGAAACACAGAATGAAATAGCATGTCTAGGAACTTGTCATGGTGTCAGCGGCATAGCCCTGCAAGCAAGCAAAGAAACACAGAATGAAATAGCATGTCTAGGAACTTGTCATGGTGTCAGCGGCATAGCCCTGCAAGCAAGCAAAGAAACACAGAATGAAATAGCATGTCTAGGAACTTGTCATGGTGTCAGCGGCATAGCCCTGCAAGCAAGCAAAGAAACACAGAATGAAATAGCATGTCTAGGAACTTGTCATGGTGTCAGCGGCATAGCCCTGCACGCAAGCAAAGAAACACAGAATGAAATAGCATGTCTAGGAACTTGTCATGGTGTCAGCCGCATAGCCCTGCAAGCAAGCAAAGAAACACAGAATGAAATAGCATGTCTAGGAACTTGTCATGGTGTCAGCGGCATAGCCCTGCAAGCAAGCAAAGAAACACAGAATGAAATAGCATGTCTAGGAACTTGTCATGGTGTCAGCGGCATAGCCCTGCAAGCAAGCAAAGAAACACAGAATGAAATAGCATGTCTAGGAACTTGTCATGGTGTCAGCGGCATAGCCCTGCAAGCAAGCAAAGAAACACAGAATGAAATAGCATGTCTAGGAACTCGTTCATGGTGTCAGCCGCGTAGCCCTGCAAGCAAGCAAAGAAACACAGAATGAAATAGCATGTCTAGGAACTTGTCATGGTGTCAGCGGCATAGCCCTGCAAGCAAGCAAAGAAACACAGAATGAAATAGCATGTCTAGGAACTTGTCATGGTGTCAGCGGCATAGCCCTGCACGCAAGCAAAGAAATAGCATGTCCTCTTCAACTCATTAGCCATTGAGAGTTCCTGTAATCTGGATCTCTGATACTTTTGACAATAACTTGGGAATTGAATATGAAATTACAAGATATTTTCCCACTTTGCTTTCACCCGCAAGTTATCATCGAATTAGTCAGCCTGCTTTTGAATGCTGTGAGCATTAATGGGTTTACACTAACTTTCACTTCTGAAGTTCTGATGCATACAAATAGTCTGACACAGATAAAACATTTAGATAATAAAGTACAATCAAATCTACTAGATTTAACAATTCCTCTTCAAATACTTTTCAAACATTATTCTATTTGCTGAGTTATGTTCAAAGTTGTCATACCATGTAAGTGTTTCAGATTTCATTGTGTTGATGAATAACTAAATAAAAATATACATATTATCCCCATGAGATATAAAAATTTATGGGTTAAGCAAGTGAAATTGTTTTTGGTTTCCTCCAATACTTACAACTAGCTGGTAACAAATAAGCCTAAACATAGCTAAAAAGAGACGCTAATCGAAATTCCAAAACAGGATATCAATAACTCTTATAAAGTATTACCTTTAACTCCTCATTACGTTCACTTTTAGCCGCAGGTTTTCCAGCACCGGTCTGAAAGTAAAGTTGCCAGAAAATTACAACATATTGTATCAAAAATAAAATAAAAACATTCTTACTTGCATTTTACCAACACATATTTAAGTCATTAAAAATCAGATTCAGGTATAAAGATATTCAGATAAAAATATTGGTTCAGAAATAATGGTATAGCTGATAGGGGCTGTTGTAACGGTGGAAAGAAAAAATACCAAAAAATTAGTAAGGGAATATGAATTCTCATTTCAAACTTTCTGTAAGGGAAGAGTTATAATCTTTAGGTTCTTGTCGATATGAGGGATTTGATTGAAAATGCCTTGTTTTATTTGTATATAATTACTGTTATAAATAATAGAGCACACATGGATGTTGATATTTTAATACACCATTTCTATTGATTTAAATATGGAGGGAAAATTGATAATTCTACAGGTCAATTGTAAATGAGAGTCCTTTCCCAAATAACAAAAGGATATATGTAGCAATGAAATAAGGTGAAGGAAGTTGTAATGCTTAGATATATTACAAAATAATATTGTATTACACACAATAGATATTTTCTTAAGTATGGGCAGTCTATTTTTAAGGACTTTCACATGGAGTACATACATGGTCTGACAACTTTGAACGTATCTTGATAAAGCTTTACATGCAAAAATACATAATAGGAATTGCAATACCAAACAGCCACAATGACTTTCAGTCAAATATTCTTTTTTCTCAGAATATTGCTTTGCTATCAAAATATTTCTGTATGTATCAGACCATTTGTGGGCTCCAGATGTTGGTTTCACTTTCTATATACTAACCTTGCCTTTGGGGGCAACATTCTCAACCCCTGTTATCTGAATGTCATCGTCATCATCATCATCACCACCTGCCTCCGTCTTCTTAGTCTTCTCCGTCTCCTCCTTTTCACTCTTTATACTTGAAGCGGGTTTCACATCAGTTTGACCCTCACTATTCTCTTTCTCAGTTTTTACCACAGTTTTTTCCTCAGGTTCAGATTTCACTATGGTTTTGCTATGATCCGCTGCCTTAGAGTCAGATTCACTTTCGTCATCTTTACCCTTGCTTTCACTGTCCTCACTGGCACTCTCAGGCTCCTTCTCTGAGCTTGCTGCTTTGCTTTGGGAAGTCTCCTCCACCTCCATCTCTTCAGGAGATGATTTCTCTGCAGTGACATTTGCACCATCAGTCTCCATGCCTTCCCCTTCCCCTGCCACCGCTGCTGTTGTTTGAGACGACTCATCATCACTTTTAGATCCCTCTACCGCAACCACAGGAGTCTCGCTCACACTATCTTCTGCCTCCATAGGCTCATCTGCAGATTTTTCTGCCTCAGTGCTTGCAGTACCCTCTGCAGCATTGTCCTTTGCCACTGAGTCTTCAGGAGCCTCGGGAGCATCTGCTGACTCGGTGCTCAGCTGCTGCTCCTCAGACTGCTCCATCGCCTCCTCCTCCTCCTCCTCTGCATTGCTACCTGTGTCCTCAACTGCTGCCGGCTGAGCTTCCTCCGGCTTCTCTGTAGAGTCAGCCTCTATAACCTGAGGTGCTGCAGCTTCACTGCTAGCAGGCTCTGGTTCAGCTACGGCTTCCTCAGCATCAGCTTCTGTGGCCGAGGCGTCGGCCTCCACCCGATCTGACTGATCGACCGCGGAGGACTCCCCGCTGGACAGCACCCCATCATCCTCCGCTGCCTCCTGCTCCACATTGCTGTCCGGGACGACATGCTGCTCAGACTCGGGCTCTTTGGCCTGTTGTTCTGACTCTGGCTCCTCCGCCTCCTCCCCCTCTGAGGCAGACCCCGAGGCGGTGTTGTCTGCCACAGGGGCGAGGGCAGGGGCCGGGGCGGGAGCGGGGTCGGCGGCACTGGCCTGGTCCTCCTCAGGGGCCTCTGCTGCCTCTCCAGCACCCTCCTCCTCCTCTTCCTGGCCTTCAGGGGCCGCACTCTCACCTGAAATACAACAACAACAACAACACAGTCAGAAAACAATCAAAAATGATTCAAAAACAAATCACCCTTCTCCTGGCCTTCAGGGGCCGCACTCTCACCTGAAATACAACAACAACAACAACAACAACACAGTCAGAAAACAATCAAAAATGATTCAAAAACAAATCACCCTTCTCCTGGCCTTCAGGGGCCGCACTCTCACCTGAAATACAACAACAACAACAACACAGTCAGAAAACAATCAGAAACACCTTGCCTTACAACACAGTTCAGAAAAAACTCAGAATCACCTTTCCTTTCAACACAGTCAGAAAACACCAAATTACTTGAATAACCAGAGATATAGATTAAATAGATTTGTTAATGTATAGGTCACTGGAATAACACACTCCATGACCATCAACTGCTTCAGTGAGAACTTTTTTCACATAAAAGAAAATTTAAAGATTCCATATTTTCAATGTGACAGTTAGGACATTGATTAAAGGCAAAATGCATTTTCCTAATAAACATACAATTCATGTATTTTTTTCTCAGCCTCACAAATATTTCCATCATTGATCACTTTGCACACCTAGATTCTCAATCAGTGGCTTAAACCCAGATTTGCATGGATTGCAACCACATTGCTTAGTGTTGAGCCAAATCCAACATGTCTAAAAATTGTGACCAAAGCTTTCGATAACCAAGAGCTGAATATTGTAAAATAATAAGTCTGTGGGGAGAAATCAAAATAACCATCAGAGAAATATTTGTATGTGTCCAGAAACACTATGAATGCTATACAGATATTATCGATATTTGTTGTTGTGTTTGTAAGGCTTACCTTGGCCCTCTGCTAGCAGTGCATCTTCCATCTCTTCACTAATCTCCTCCTTGTCCTCCTCTGCGGCCCCTCCCTCCCCTCCTCCTCCTCCTCCCAGAGCCTCATCATCAGTATCCTCTTTCTTCTCCTCCTCCTCCTCCTGGGGCGCTGGCTCAACTGGGGGTGCTGTGGAAACCTCAGCTTCTTCACCATTAGGAGTATTGTCTGCTAAAGACGGAGCGTCATCTTGTGGACCGGGCTACAATCATAACAAACAAATTGGAATCAGAACTGGTATACAATTTAGCAAAGGAGGAAAGCAAAAACAGGGTATATTTCCAGGGCTCAACATTAACTTTTGAAGGTACCTGAAAGGGCTGATAAATGTATACATGTTTATGGTTGAAATCTGAGTATATTGTGGTTCCCCTTGGCACCCAGTTTCTAAATCCTAGCTAAGACCCTGCTCTGGGGCTATCTTTACAGGTTGCAGAGCCCTAAAGGCCTGAACCATGATGACAAGGTACAGGGCTCGACATTAAGGATAGCCCCATAGCCCCAGGCTAGTTCTTGAGAGTCAGGGCTAGTAAATTCTACATGGCAGTAGCCCCAAGGGACTAGATGGAATTAGAATATCAGCAAGGTGTAGCCGTGTAGGTCACTATTTGAATTTCTTTGTAATTGGTATTCAAACAAAAATTGTTGGCATATCTTTCACATTTTATGTCATCAATTTTCAGGGCTAGTAAAAATATCTTTATGGCTAGTAAAAGTTATGCTAACTAGCCCTGCTGGGCATATGAAGTGTTTTCTTATTGTTGAGCCCTGAGGTAATTGAAATATCATTTAGAAAATACTAGGAATGTAAACAAAACACAAGCATCTCTCCTTCACTGACTTTTCTAATTAATGTTTCATAACTTGTTATTTCCAATCAAATACCTTGAGGAAATATCAAATGGGTTACTTTGAGCTTAGAGGATTGACAAAGTGAATGTTCATGCATCTCCTTCACAAAGTGTGATTTCCCATTAGGTTAAACTAAAAGACTATATAACCACCAGGGGCCACCCATTCAACTAAGAATGAGATTATTTTATTGCAATACCAGTTGGCTGTGCAGTCAGGGTCTAAGTAGGGACTTAGCTAGGACCAGTCTAGTCTGTCTTTTGAACAGACAGTTTCCAGAAAAATTCTTTTTAGACAGGAATAAACATTTATGAAGAATTTTCTATTTTCAGTTTTTTGGACTAATAACTATATATTTTCTCAACAAACCATCTTCTAAGAGATAGCTGGTGTAAATTGTCCTTTTTACACTATGGGCTATCTAATGTAGTTTGTATTAAAGGATTTGGAGAAGCTTAGTAGCTAAAGCTGGACAGGTACAAATGCTGTGAATGTTTTTTTAAGGCATTTATGAAATCTTGGCTATAACCCTTGGTCTAAGGCGTTGCCACTCGCTGTCTTTCATCAGTGCCTTGGTTCAAGTCCTGGCTAAGACGTGTGAGAAAGTTGCCAGTGACTTGGGGTTCTAACGGCGGTGGTTTTACCAGGGTACTGTTTTCCTCCACCACTTGAAACTGGCTAGTCACAATTTAGCTGCAACATGGCAGAAATAGTGAACTGATGAAAAACAAAATTCCCCATTCCACTAATTTCCTGAAAGCTTGGTTGACATAGTACACACTTAACACTTTATTAAATCAAAAGTAGTGTCCAGGTATGCTGGAATACCTGTTAGGATTGATGGTGCTTTCCACCAATATCCAGATCATAGACTAGTAGACATTACTATCTACTTTTAGATAGCCCTAAGGGCAAAGGTATCTCGCACACAATCAGGCCAATCTGCTAATGAGGTCCCAGTGGGACCCAAACCTGAGTCCATATCTTGAATCCAAGTACCTGTGGTTTAATCACCAGGCCACACTGCAGGGAAATCCATCAACATTCTTCTCTGGATATCAGGGAGCCATCAAATTGCATGTGTGGCAAAACCCAGTAGCCAACATGCTAAATTACTTACTTAACTACATAAGGTATATAGCCAATTGACTTCCTCATTTGAGTGGTTTCAATTGAAACGTCCAGTAGTCAAATTGCAACTTAAGGACTAACTTAGATGACCAAACACATTGATCTTTTCTTCATCCAAGGGACTAATTACCAGATGTTGCACTGTGGATGGGGTACCAAATATTTTCAACTGTATTACTATATGGTCAATTTCATGCAAACTATATTGATATATTATCTAATATTTATAGTGAGCCATATAAATATGATGTGGGGTAATATATCTTAAAGAAGGGCATGGACCAACTTAAAGACAATGTCATAAAATATAGCCAGCGCCATCAACAGCCGATTATTGCAACCGTTTCACGCAATGTCCAACTGTGCGAACGGCGGCTTCAAAGCTAATGTATTAGATTCCATGTGCGCATTCTAACCGCAACCTTGTAACTCGATCGTTTCAGGTGCTAAATCTATGCACTATAGCTTAGATGAATAAAATAATGGATATGTAGTGAGATACCAATTACATGTGCTTTGGTCAAGATCTGACTATCCCAGGAGTATCGAATCTGGCCTCAGTGTGACATCACTCGGAAGCAAAGAACAATGAGGGCTCTCGTATTGTTGACATTACAGAGAAAGCTGGGCACCGCCACCAACATGCGCAGAACATGATTTTAGGGCTATTTGCCCCAGCTAGGTAGTGGATCAACATTGGTGGCTATAGTCATAGATGAAGAAAAGAATGGATATATGATGAGAGACCCTTCACTATATGCGCTATAGTGAAGGGCTGGACATGCCAGGGGTCTCTGATCTGAGATCCCGAGGGAACAAGGACCAATCAGGGCTCTCATATTATTTACATTACAGAGAAATATGTGCGCCAGCATGCGTAGAGCACGACCTTTGGGCTCTTCATTGGGGCTAGCCTGTTCAGGTCGACTGGCTGGTTTCACATCCACTTGTTTTTATTTATCTAAGCTATAGTAAATACCTGGCTATCCAAACCTCGTCTCAGTGTGACGTCACTGGAAGACAAAGATTAATGAGGGTTCTCGTATCGTTTACAATACAGAGAAAGTTGCGCACCGACATGCACAGAATGCAACATTTAGGCTAATCACCACAGCCAGGTTGTTCAAGGAGACTGGCGGTTGCATATCTGGTGGATAGACATTCGTCACATGTCACATGCAGTTTTATGCGCGCTCGATCTTGGCAACAATCCCTGACCACTACAAGCTCGAACCCTTCGCATTCTTTTGCAATTTGTAAATCATATCTGATTGGTGCGCCAAGGACAAATCTAGCTCGAACCCTTCGCATTCTTTTGCAATTTGTAAATCATATCTGATTGGTGCGCCAAGGACAAATCTAGCTCAAAGTGTTCTTGAAAGCATTCAATTTTGGCGCCACTTATCTTGTTAGTATGTCTGGGGACCTCCTTTATTTTATTTTATTTCATTTGTTTGTATTTGAGTTTGAGAAAATTCTTATTGTCGGGTATTTTTGTAAAGACCTGGAAGTTCTGCATAAATACTAGCACTTTTTACTCATAAAGTGCTACTTTGGCGCCACCTATCTGGTCATCAAGGTTGGTGACTCCCTTTTTCCTTATTTTATTTGGAAGAGGGCTACCCAAAGAGATATTCATCCGATTGAGAAAATTCTTAATGCGGGGTATTTTTGTAAAGACCTGGAAGTTTTGCTTCCAAACTAGCACTTTTTACTCATAAAGTGAAACTTTGGCGCCACCTATCTGGTCAGCAAGGCTGGTGAGCCCCCTTTTCTCTTTTTTTATTTAAAAGAGGGCTACCCAAAGAAATATTCTTTTAGGTTTGAGAAAATTCTTAGTGCGGGGTACTTTTGTAAAGACCCGGAAGTTTTGCTTACAAACTAGCACTTTTTACTTATAAATCGCTACTTTGGCGCTACCTATCTGGTCAGCAAGGCTGGTGACCCACCTTTTTTCTTTTTTCATTTAAAAGAGGGCTACCCAAAGAGATATTCTTCCAAGTTTGAGAAAATTCTTAATGCTGGGTATTTTGTAAAGACCTGGAGGTTTTGCTTCCAAACTAGCACTTTTTACTCATAAAGTGCAACTTTGGTGCCACCTTTCTGGTCAGCAAGGCTGGTGACCCCCCTTTTTCCTTTTTTTAAATGAAAGAAGGCCACCCAAAGAAATATTCATGCGAGTTTGAGAAAATTCTCAATGAGGGGTATTTTTGTAAAGACCTGAAAGTTCTGCTTCCAAGCTAGTACTTTTTACTCATAAAAGTGCTACTTTGGCGCCACCTAAGTGGTCAGCAAGGCTGGTGATCCCCCTTTTTTTTTATTTGAGAGAAGGGTCCACAAAGAAATAATCTCCCAAGTTTGAGAAAATTCTTAATGCGGGGTGTTTTTGTAAAGATCTGCAGGTTTTGCTTCCAAACTAGCACTTTTTACTCATAAACCTCTACTTTGGCGCCACCTATCCGGTCAGCAAGGCTGGTGACCACCCTTTTTTCTTTTTTTATTTGGAAGAGAGCTACCCACAGATGTGTTTTGCCAAGTTTGAGAAAATTCTTAATGCGGGGCATTTTTGTAAAGACCTGCAAGTTCTGCCTCCAAGCTAGCACGTTTTATTCATAAAGAGCTACTTTGACGCCACCTATCTGGTCAGCAAGGCTGCTGACCCCCCTTTTTCTTGTTTCATTTAGAAGAGGACCACCCATGGATTAGAGTGTGCCAAGTCCAAGCAAAGTCTTGGAACATTTTTTCTTTGCTTGTCCTTTTTTGCAAAACCCGCCCCTATACCAGTGGAGTCCCCTAGGTGGCGCCCCCTATGTCAAAAATGGTATTATAAACCCATCTTTCTATATGATATTTTAGTAGAGGATACCATTAGGAACGTCATTCCTGATTTTCAGGAAATTCTGCAACCATTTTTGAATATGTTAGTATGCCTTTAACTTAACCCCCTCTACTGTTATAGCAAAAAGGTTGAACCCTGAGAGAGAGCACAGACAGGGTAGATATCCATAACATTTAATACTTATAATGATGGATACCATGGTCTAATGTTGTGATACCAGGTCACACTGCTTGGAAATCCATCAACATTCTCCTCTAGATATCAGGGAGCCATCAAATTGCATGTGTGGCAAAACCCAGTAGCCAACATGCTAAATAACTTACTTAACTACATAAGGTATATAGCCAATTGACTTCCTCATTTGAGTGGTTTCAATTGAAACGTCCAGTAGTCAAATTGCAACGTAAGGACTAACTTAGATGACCAAACACATTGATCTTTTCTTCATCCAAGGACTAATTACCAGATGTTGCACTGTGGGTGGGGTACCAAATACTTTCAAATGTATTACTATTTATGGTCAATTGGTCATGCAAACTATATTCAGGCCTCAACGCTAACTCAAAATGATACTGGCCATGTAGGACCAGTAACACGTAGCATCTATTGGTCCTGCAAAATGTTTACTGGCCCTACATTTTTTCTTTAACATAACAAGAAAGAACATTGCATAAGATTCACCACAACACTTATCTTTATAGATTTTATCTTCATTAATTTCAAAAACAATTGGGGACATTCTCAGGGGGAAACTTTTTAACACGAATGTCTCCAAATGTTTACTGGCCCTGTAGGACCAGTCGAGGTCTTTATTTACTGGCCCGAAGCTGTTTTTGGGAATTTTTTACTGGCCTGGGGCCATAGGTTCACCCTTAGCGTCGAGCCCTGATATTGATATATTATTTAATATTTATAGTGAGCCATATAAATATGATGTGGGGTAATATATCTTAAAGAAGGGCATGGACCAACTTAGCTTAACCCCTCTACTGTTATAGCAAAAAGGTTGAACCCTGAGAGAGAGCACATAGGGTAGATATCCATAACATTTAATACTTATAATGATGGATACCATGGTCTTATGTTGTGATACTAGTGCGAGTGGAGTGAGTTATAATTAGGAAACTCATGGTTAGGTCATAAACATACAAAATACTACATATTAATCATCTGATTATCAAAATAGGGGCGTGTGCCAAATATCTAATCACTTTTAAATGCATGATGTTTACAAATTAGAAATATATCATAACATAGTCTGTTGCAGCTAATCCAAAATACATATCTGGAGCATACACAGTGTGACAAATATGCAAATAGATATAATACAAAGCAATATTTGCCTGAAATATTTTTAAGCTTGGGCAATCTCTCTTCAAACATTTAATGAATTGTGATGTATATCATGTGGTATTATCAAGTTTGTCAAATCCTATAGGCACCCAGGCAGTAAATGAGTAACAGGTTTAAACCATTATGCTCAAGGAAACCAGGTGGCCAAGTTTTGGTTTCATTTTCCATCAAAATATTATCGAAGGGATACCAGTTGTGTTGTCAGACCAATTTATGAAGATGCGGATGCGGATGGAAATAGAATGTTGTGTTCCAGAAAATATTACTAAAGCTTGAACAATTATACATTTTTCAGGTTTTGTAGGAATGAGAAGTTAATACTCAAAGGGCCAAAGTGGCAAAGACGCTTGCATGACACTCAGTGTCACTCACACTGAGTGAGGTAGGAAAGAATTAAATCCATGACAAATAGAGGCTGACTTGGATAGAATATTGGACTATGTCCTTCCACTTCACCTAGAAGTTTTAACCAATGCAGTAATCAAAATAACGTTTAGGTGGACATGTGTAAAAGTCCAATCAACAGTGAGGCGCTTTATTGCAATTGAGTTGTTTGTCAACACAAGCATGAGTGCAAATTATAGACCCCGTACGGCTCCTCCAGCATGTAAATAAAATAGACTACACAGAAGCATTCCTGCGGCATTTAATTCCACAATCTGCGCTTTTGATTGATCCGTAAGCAATCGCCAAGATAATGATTATTTACACCGCTGCTCTATCGATGCAATCGATTTGCATTAGTTTATGTTCCTAACTACAAGGAAAATTACTTAGAAATCAGGAAAAAACATTAAAAAGCTCATTAAAATCCTTGCAGAAGCATAGACTCACTTTGGGGGTTGTACCAATTTATGAGCAGCGTGACCCTTATTAAGTTGTCAGCAAGCGCCGATTGCAATAACAAGACATGCATATCGACGATCGCGATGTGCGTACAACACGCGGAATTCACAAAAAAATACTATGACAGGAGACTTACTTTTAAAGAGACAAATTCGGAAGGGTCGGCGTCCACTCGAGGATCCGGCGCGTCATCCGCCATGTTGAGAATCTATTGAAGCGCGCTGTGTTCAAGTTTGCCTCCGTGCGACCACGTGGGTTAAGGATGCATCGCACATTAGAAACAACAAATCCAAAAATTCGCGAATATACAATTGTCTTAAAATTTCGAGGTGTTTTTGAACCCTTGTAATTTTGTCTAGCCTAGCCTCCTACTTCAATATGCACACAAAGATGGCACTGCTCGCTGATATAGCCTCGTTTTGGATTTAGGCCCGCATAAGTTTGCAAGCAAGGTGCCCTTTAAATATTTTGATGTGAACGTTTCGTTTGTATGTTTATCATTTTCATGATATTCATGTTTAATACATCGGCTTTAAGTCTCAATAAGTTAATCAGGGTTAGACCATCAAATAATACGTATTGACTTTATTCCATTGCCGTGTGCGGTTCGTATGTTTCCGTAATTAAATCACCCACGTGACTGTTAGTGACGCGCACATGCTAATTCGCAGAAGCAGTCTCTCCTTTGTCCGATAAGCTAGCGTCGCACACTCAGAAAAACGCCGGTACGACATACACATAAAATGGTAGGACAGAACAACGCAAATAGCGCAGAAAATAACACAAAGATGGAGAAGAAGCCAGAGATGGAAAATAACAACCGAGGGCCTCGTCGAGACCACGATAGAAGGGGACAGAGGTTCCAGAAAGGCGGCCGTGGTGGATTTCGCGGGCATCATCATGGCGGACAAGGAAGGCAAGTGGGTGGCCCAAATCATCATCACCAGCAACAGCAGGAAGAAATGCAGAAAAGAGAAGAAGAACCCATCCCAACTACTCCATCTGGGGAAAAGAAATTCACTGGTAGATGCCGGCTGTTTGTTGGAAATTTGACCCCAGACGTTGCAGAGGAAGAGTTCAAGAAAATGTTCCAAGAGCATGGCGAAATCTCCGAGGTGTTTTTGAACACGGCGAAGGGATTCGGTTTCATCCGGCTGGTAAGTAATGGCAGCCATTTTGATTTTCTGAAAATAACGTATTTTGAAGTGCTTATGTTACGCTCAATTTAAAGAACTAGAAAATATCATTTAAACTTCCGTTTTTATCAATCGCTGTCGTTCGATTACGTAAGAGGTTGGCTTCTTTTGAGGCTGCGAAGCCAAGTCCTTTGTCTGAATGAACGCCGGGTACGAGTCATGTCCGAAGACAAGCGTTTTCTAGTCGTGAAATGAATGTCATATGGGTAGTGGTGGGACGATTGATCGTAAACTCGATTGCTCGGCTCGCTTTGGGCCGAGTTCCGATCAATCGAACTTGCCATCCATCGCTCGATCTTTGCCGAGCGATAATGAAAATAAACACGACCAGACGGCCGCCATTTTGAGAGATACGTTTGATCGGCAGGATACACTGTTACTCACTTCTACAGTGTATAATCTCACAGAACCAGCGGAATTGGTAAGTAACAATGTTTATATGATTCAGCTTCATTGTATGCATTACATTGATACTTTATTTCAGGATGAAATTGATGCGTAGAGTAGTCTTGCAATCCGTGGTATTCACTTTCAGTTTCATACATTTCGCACATTGATTTCTATCCTTATTTCGGCTTTTATGTTCATTATATTTATTTATTATTACCACGGATTGCAAGTTCAGAATGTTTTGGGTTTTATGAATGCGTAGTTTTGCCGTTATTGCGTGTAAATTAGGTAGCCGCGATGGGGGCAATGAACTTGCAATTCGTGGTCATCGTAATTCTTGAATTTTCCGTGGCCTCACGCTAGCTTTCTGTTCTCGTTTTGTCCTTATTTATTCTTTATATTTCTTATATATTGCAAGTCCAAATTGTCTTGCTTCTAGCTACTGTAGTTTGGGCCGTAAAATTGTATTTTTTTCCGTTTTTGGGGGGCTATGAAACAAGTGGTAGTTTACCTCAGGTAAACTACCAAATAATCGATTATAATCGATTAATCGTTCGGCGATCTTGCCGAGCAGTCGAGCGGCAAAATTTCTACGATTCCCAGCACTACATATGGGGATATGGTTACGACACAAATTCTCTGCAATTTCATGATAATTTTCTAGTTAGTAAAAAGTTCAATCACTTTTTGTTCAGAAATTAAAATGCGTAAATTTACGTTTCGAATCTAAAATCCTACGATTTTCAACAAAAAACTTAAAAGCCACTATCCTAGGCCGGTTTTAAATGCAATTATGTCTTTATGATAGTGAAAGGTAATTCAGTGGAAACCATTCAGTGATTTCATGTGATTGATTTCAACTGATATCTTGAAGTTTTTGTCCAAGATGTCCATTAATACTCCTTTACCGTGTCCTTGGGAATAGGGTCTGCTTTCTTTGTTCCATGAGTCTTAATCATAACTGAAAAAGTCATATATATATATTGCGATTTGTTTAACCTAATTTCTTCATCTCTTCCAGGACACAAGACACAATGCTGAGGCAGCTAAAGCAGCTCTGGATGGCACACAGAGGAAGGGGCGCACTTTGAGGGTCCGATTCGCCACACATGGTGCTGCACTCAAAGTAAAATACATCCCCAGCTTTGTGTCAAATGAATTGCTTGAAGAAGCTTTCTCACAGTTCGGTCAGATTGAAAGAGCTATCTGCATCGTTGATGATCGTGGAAGACCCACCGGTGAAGGAATTGTTGAGTTCGCAAGGAAGCCAGGTGCACAGCAGGCCCTCAACAGGATCAACGAGGGGGTTTTCCTTATTGGAAGGTAAGAGAAAAATCATAACTTGTGATCTGCATCACTACCATCTTACTGAACCTAACTTCAAACAAAATGTCTATATCTGTGTTTAGAGGTCATGCAGAACAGTTAAAAGCTATGAAGTAGATGTCCAGGTTCGGAACTTCTTGGCTAGTTGCAGAGAAGTTCTACTCCCACGTCATGTATGTAACTCTAGGTACTGTGCTAAGGCTGTTTAATACAGACATCCATCACTGTTGTCATGAACATCCTTGATGGATAAACACCTCTCCTAAGGACGTGTGTTTTCATGTGCGGTGCAAGTTTAACCTCCACTTCCTTGGAGTCAAAAACTCTTATATTCAGCATGTCTGTTTGTTTTTCAGCTCACCAAGACCATTGATGGTTGAGCCTTTGGAGCAGAGAGATGAGGAAGATGGTCTGCCAGAGCGTTTCATCATGAAGAATGCAGGATTCCACAGAGAGCGAGAAAATGGTCCACGTTTCGCTGGACCCAACTCTTTCGAGTATGAGTTTGCCCAGAGGTGGAAGGAGCTCTACAGACAGGAGTCCCGCCAGCTGGAACAGGCCAAACAGAACTTCATTGATGCTGGTGAGAAGCTGGAAATGGAGATGGAGTCTGCACAGAGGGATCATCAGGCTATGATGCTGAGACAGGACTTGATGAGGCGACAGGAGGAGCTCCGTCAGCTGGAAGAGATGAGGGCTCAGGATGACGCCAGAAGGAAGGAGATGGAGATCAGGTACAAATGGATATTTTACTCTCAGACTTGTACTGGTGCTGGTTGATGTATTGCTGTTAGCTATGGTACTTTGATGATAGTAGTTTGTAAATGGGTCACTTCATGCTCTGGGATGAGTAGAAAATACACTAAGGTTATTAATTGTACTTGACCAGGTTACCTTGGTTTCATCCTGGTTCTATATAAGACTTTGATGTATGTTGATCTAGATATTTGTCCTCTGAGAAGATTTCAGTGCCCTGGAATCATGCAAGTGATAAAGTCCATTAGCATGTCTGACCCCAATTATCTAAAAGATATGTCACATTTTGTTAACTTCAGGAGGATGGAGCAACAGAGAATGCGCGAGGAGGAGACTGAGCGAAGGGAAGAAATGATGCGCCAGCAGCAACAAGAGATGAGACTGAGAGGTGAAAGGACCGGCATGGACCAGGTAAAGCCCTTAATGGATGTAAGTAAGAGATCTACGGCAGGAAAGAAAACTTGAGTTATAATTTCAACCCTTGTTAAATTCAGTCTTTTCAGTGTATCTTCTGTAACTGCGTGTGGGGGTTCTTTTATGAATGAAAAATGATACTTTTTCATCCTCACCACTCGATCCCCATACAAGATATTGACATCTTACCAGTGGTGTAGGCCTGCCTCTTGTCTGCATGCACTTACGATTATAGTTATACTGGAATAAATCCCCCCACTTATTATATTGAAAAGAACGCTGCATTTGTTGATTTTGGTGTCAAGTTGTCCACCATTCAAATATGTTATAAATGAACTTGAAGTTGTATTTATGGTATGCATGAAGGACATTAGTCTTAATAATTCTTTCTTTTTGACAGAGAGGCCGTCGTGTAGATGAGGATGATCGTCGTCACCAGGAAATGATGAGAGTACAGCAAGAAGAAATGCGTAGACGCCAGGTAAGTTCATTCCTAGTTATCATAATGCGGGAAGTGCTTATTTTCTGGATCAAGCCCATGCCAAATTAAGAACAATGTTAGTGGTAAGGGGCCTTTGTTTATTAGCCTGTTCAATGTGAAAATTTGCTTCTTGCAGTGGGATGATGGACCCTCTAATGACTTTGGACCTAGAAAAAGGGTACGGTATAAGGCTTTGTTGACATCTGTTGAATTAGAACACAGCCTTAATTTGGCATGGCCGTTATTTCATTGTGATTGTAGTCACATTTGCACTAGTCATAGGTTGCTTTGTGTATATGATTTATATTGCTTGATGTTTATTGTTGGTTACACACAGCTGCAAAAAATGTACATGTATGCCCTTGCTCTTTTTGCTTGTCCAGAACCTATTTCTATTTCAACCAACCTAAATAGTGAGTTATGTATGTCCTGCATGGGAAAGTGTATTTTAAGTTTATTTTCTTTTTCTTTATGCAGTATTATGCTCAATGTGCTTTCTGCTTTTGTCTTTTTATCACCATGATATCAGAAAAACTAAGTGCTCTCCTTATTCACTTAGCAACATAAATATGTTTTGGACGTTTTGGTGAAAAATACATGCAATAAACTTTTACTTCCTTTAATCTTACGTCAGTTAAGATGCGTGTTGATTCAACAAGGGTTTGTTACAGAATTTGGCCAGCTTTCTTGATATTTTTGTTCATTTTGAAAACCATACATTGATTTGGTTCAATTAATATTCAGGAGGGTAACATGCGTGGTGAGATGCAGAATTCACCTGGTCCACGAGGCAACCAAGCCCAAGTTCCTCCACCACCGGCCCCTCCCGCAAGCATGGGGCTAGACAGACCACCCAGACAACAGGTGGGTCACCTATCCTGCCTGGCAGATCCTCTTTTCTCGTCTATATAGTTAGCTCTTTTTATACTCGCTGGCTCAGACTTTTCATAAGGCTTTCCCAATCCATTCACTATTTTTTTAGGAAGATGTCTTAAGTCTTAACTTCTAAATAATATAAAGAGGCTTTTAATTTTGTATTCTTACAACTGTACATCTTTCAAATAACATGTACATGCTTCAGTGATAGCTCCTTTTTGATTATTTAAAACTTTCCAATTATAGCCAAATTCCAGTTTTTGACAAGCATGTATTGTTTAGACAACGGTGGTTGCTTAGCTCTGACAAAACATATAGAAGCTACAAGTAATAGCTCAGCTGGGATTTTCAAATCACAATCAGTGGATGTTGTGGTCTGTCTTACCCTAAAACTTGGTATTGGAATCTTTAAACCTCACTTGTGAGAAGTACTTGGCCCCAATTTTCAACAAAGCTTCATGAAGATAGTCATCACCTTACTAAATGGCTAGTATGTTAAAGGCAAAGCAGTATCGTGCAACTCATGTTTAGGTTGGTTGTTCCTGGAAGTAGCTTTCCACAGGCAATTGTGCGAGCCATTGTGGGGAACTGGTTCTAATCAGCAATGTTCTATTTTTAGCAGGGAGGTGCTGCAATGGGAGGCAACGGCGGCGGAAACATGGGAGGTGGAAATAATATGGCCAACCAAATGGTAATGTATACACTTTAGTAACACCTCATCACTTCACTTGTGGACTAATGGGGGTGGGTTTTGACATGTATGAACTAGTTCTTGTAGACAAACCATGTTCTAATAGATCTGCTTACTGGTTCTTACGTTGAACCCATTACATAGCATATCATATTACTCATTGTGGAGGTTATGGATCATAGCATCAGGAATATGACATTAATTACAGTTGTCACCATTCCTGACAATGATAATAATGGCATCTGATTTGAACACTATCTCAGGATCACAAAGTATAGTTATATCTAGACCAAGTTCATCTTATTGAACAAGTTCACAATACTTGGCTAACGAGGTAGGATTTGGTGTGGTGGTTTGTCCGAAGCTGTCCTTGCTCACTTGCTCATAAATGGTACTGTAGGAAGGGAGATCTATCTCTGATGATATTAACGCAATTGGTTGTACAGCGGTCAGGCGTGAATGTCCTGGGTTGTGTGGACCATATCTGTGCTGCTTCTGTAGGTTGCAGTGTTTGCTCATCAAAATATATTGGCGGGGAATATTTAACATGAACAGGATTCACTTGTGGGTGGACGAATTTCTTTGCTTGAATTTAACCTAACCTGAAAAAAGATTCTAAGCTATTACGGTTTGATACCGTACCCCTTGCTCAATCACTCTTTCAAAATAATATTACTATTATAATAATTATGTTTACTTATACATACTGATAGTTACATCCTGTAAGTGCAATTTCTTGCACATTTGGTTTGATGGTTTAAGCTATATCTGTGAAATGTGTAGGAAGTTTCATAGATTTTATCATACCATTTATGATATGAATTATGAGGGTGCAAGTTTTGCAGATTTCCTACCTTAAATATCTTCAAATGATCTTAAACATAGCATATGCTTTGAGGCAGGGTCTTAACCAGGATTTCAAAATTGTCTGTACAAAACAGCCATTCCAGAATTTCGGCCCGTAAAGATTTAGTTACTCACCTACTTCAAATCCTTATACCAACATTTAATAGCCTTTTGTTTTAAAAATGCACTTCACTTCAGGTATGCCTTTAAGTTTAAAGATGGTTTGTTAGGAAAGTATTTGGCTATTATCCCCAATAAGTCAAAATTGAAAATTCTTTATAGAATTTTTTGCCTGTCCAGAAGACAGACATGCAAGTCCTGGCTATGTCCCTGCTTTGAGGTTGACAAATACAGACTCCGAATGTGTGAAGGGCTAGTATTGAGATGTCCAGCATGTTTGTGTGATGCCATCGTTATCAGTAGCTGCATGAGTGTCCAGGATGGTTATTATTTAAAAGTATCCTTACAGCAGGGTTCTCATTTCATTCAGTGGAGTGCTCAGGATAGACTCGGCCAGGTCATTATTTTGACTTCCCGACTCTAAAGAAGCACTTGGACTATCTTTTTTTGGTCAAGGTTTTTTCGAAATGTCAATTTTAAGGGTAAATATTTCACAGCACGGAATATGCTAGGGCATTTTGTGTACAATACCAAGAATTTTCTTAGAACTCGTACATACTTGGGAGTCGTCTAAATCTATTTTGGGCTTCCGTGAGAAGTAGGACATCTAAATGCCTTTAAAATCCAGAAATGGGTGCTGAAAATTCATTTCTCATATATAACATGATTTCGAATACCATTTATGTTTGAAGTTCGTGGAAGTTAACATAGCCCAAAATTATTCAACAGAAGTCTGCTAACAATTAATATTCTCACAAACAGGGACCCTATTAATGCTTCAGGAGATGGCCTTGCATGGAATTTTGATTTGTTTCATATCTCCCATAAGCTAATAGACATACCATTTGAGTTAATAATCTTTTGGGAAATCCCATTATTAGCCTGCAATTACCCATTATTATAGGTAGATAATTATGAAGCAATGCATGCTTTTATTTGGTCACAAAAGTCTTTATTATTGTATTTCTGAGTTTGATTTGTGCATTTGTTTAGTTTCATAGAGATGTGTCTGATAATTAATTTCCACTCTACTAGACGGCATATCTATCTTAATGGATGACAATGTGGGTACTTATGTGGAAGATTTTCATATCAATTCATCAAACCTTCTGCCCTTTATTTGATGTTAGTTACCATTGTTAAGCCTGGTCCTTGGTTATAACGTCCTAATTACTATAAAAGAAACTAGCTTGTTATTTAATATTTTGCACTTACCCGTTCCATCTCTGTTCATTGACCAAATCCCAATTTAGTACTCACCGTTACTTTCACTAACCAGAGAACTGAGCCCTACTGACCTATTACCACAGCATTTGGTGTAAGCCCTCCAGTCTTTTGTCTTTAAAAAGGGATGCCAGATCAAACATTGATTGGAGAGAGACGTTAGTTCTTATTACTAGAAGCACCCAAAAGCAACCTGATCATTTCGATGACTTCTTTCTGTCAAATGCAAATTACTTTAATTTGAAAATATTTGAAGAACAAATGTTAAGAACAATACCAATAACCCCCCTTAAGATATCTTGTGAAATAATTCTTAATTCTGAAGTTTTTGTCATAAGGGTCATAGGTCCAGGAGACACGTTAGGAGAAACTCATAAGCATGAATAGCTTATCTATAAGTAGACATTTCAGTGATCTTAATATCAAAGTAAATATTTATAGAATGAAATAGGCTATTTATGATGGGAATAAGCTAACATCATCTAAGCATTAGGTGCTTGTGTTTTTGCTTCTGGTGTCCCTCTTTTAAATGAAACTGCACATATCTCACTGCTGTAGTAAATAGTTGATCTCAACTGTACTTATATATAAAGGTATTCTTTATATATATATATATGTATATATATATATATATATATTATTATTATATTTATCCGCAAATGACGGTAGTATTGATAGGGAAATGACATACATACTATTTCATTTTCTTCAAATCTAGTGTTTGTTGATGTATTGGGTTGTATTGAATAATGCGAGTATGAGCAAGGACAGCTATTCCCTAGAGGCGAATTCCGCCACCACACACCATCACAATGATTCTAGACTTCAATAAGGCATTGGCCTTGAGCCAGCTGGTCATGTGGGCACCATATTGCCAAAGGCCAGCAGACCCCTATTGTTACATATTTTGCCATACTATCACTATACTTACTCGAGGACAATATGTGTACTACAGGAATGTTATTGGAACAGGCTGCAAGGAAATTAAATTTGCGAAAGTATAGAAAAAAATATTCTGTTCGATGTGGCATACCTGTTTTCATGTAACACGACCAGTAACTGGTATGAGAGCTTGTTGTTTTAGACAACTGAGCACAGTTCATATTGGTCCTTATACCAAACAATTTTCTCACTATAGTATACTAGTACTGCAGTGGACTTCTTTTAGATATGATTTACAGAACTTCATAAACCAAACAATTTGATACTTCCAAATAACTTGGTCTCATGCCTGTACTGGTCTTGTAACTGAAAACTTACGGAAACGCCCATCGTCAATAATAGAACATGGCAAGAATTTCTCTGATTCTGTCATATTACAACTATATTTTCGAGTATCATTTTTTCTTATCAAGGTTTTGATATCTGACACAGTGTAGGTGTATAATATTGTGGGAAAGTGCATATCTAGATTCTGGCGCTGGTGTAGTTTTTGTTGGTGAAGTTTATTTTCAGGTGCTGACAATAGACAATATTAGTAGTCACTTAGATACATATACCCCCTTACCAATCTAGATAATTTGAGCTTTATTCCCAAAAACATTCAGCTTATAAGGCAAGTACTTCTATTTAATATTGGGTGACTGTTGATACTATAGAGTTTTCCTTTCTTAAGATTTCTAAATGTATAAATGATATTATCACTACCAAAATTGGTTGGTATTGACATACGCTCTAACTTCTATATAATTGATTCAATTTAGTATGGGACAACACAAATGATTATGGGTAAATATTTCTCGTTTATTATGAAATAAGTTTAAGGTTTGATAATGTGTATGGAAGTTGAAACTCGGTTTGGACTATTTTGCATATCTTACTTTTAGCACAAGAAGTTTTTTAGGGTCATGCAGATTCTATATCTTGTAACCATCCATCGACTGGGAAGAATGTGTGTGCTTAATTATATACAAGTGTAGGCATGTAATTACTGTGTTCAGAAATCTTAACCTTGATCGTCAGCCTTGTCCCAGACATTCATTGATATTGATAATTGATTGCTGCAAAAATGTTGATAGATATAGATGCCTGAGCGGCTGAAGATGAGGATATATTATTATTGCCCATGAATATTTGAATGCTTATGTTAATATCCATGTTGAGTTCTCTTTCAGGATGTGATTCACAACTTACCCTAAACACTGTTTCAAGTTATGCTGCATCTAGCGTAAAATGACTTGGTATTGTACTGTGGAGGCAATCTTTAGGTCTATAGTAGGAAATATATTCACTGGAAAAAAAACGCAAAACTACTGTATGGTAGTCATGGTGTTGGTTGTGCAGATGTCATTGAGAGAGGTTGATAAGAATCTCACTTTTATTCATGATAACGAAAATGTACATATTATGGGTTTGATTTTGGTTTGGCTTACTTGATCTTGTTGATGTGTTAGTGTATCTACCTGATTGGGGGGATTGAAAATATGCGGTCCTAGTGACTTGGGGGCCAATTTGGGAATTTCTTAGGGAATTATTTACTTAACTATGAATATATTTACTGTTTTGTTTGACAAAAGTGTTAGTTTTGTCCTAGTGCCAATTAAATTATTGTCTGGCTTTGTTTGCAAAGTCTTAGCCAGCAGGGCATCTTTCGTGCACACAAACCCTCAAAAATCACCCCTCAGGACATCTAATTTTTTGTGTGAGGAATTTCCTAAAATGTCAATCTCAGTTATATAGTTGATTTTTTTTTATCTCAATATGATTTATATCACATAGTATGTATTCGGATGTCATGTCTTATTTTGATAAGTTTATGACCGAAATTAGAATATATTGTGGTCCCCCATTGGAAAAAAATGTGGACACACGGAAATTTTACAATTGCCACAGTGTTTCTAAATCCTGGCTAAGACCCTGGCACTGGTTGGCTTATCATTGCAGACACCTTCATTAGTCTGGGTGGGCAATATTGATATTTTACTACAATGGTTTGGATATGCTTACAGCAAAAGACAAAATGGGAATGTTTAGAGTGAAGGAACGTCTGGAAGCCTTTAAGCTTTAGACATGCAAGACTTGTGAGGGAGCATCTAATTGATTATAAGATATCCCAATATGGGAGAGTAGAACTTGCTTCAAATTCAAGCTAAACTAAAGAGGTTCTGATTTTGATTTTTGCTTAATTATAATCTAAGTTATTTTAAGGGAGTGCCTAATTTATTCCAATATTTATATTTTTTTCATACCATACCATTAAGGTTTCTTGACTTAACTGAATGGGGAATCCTTTAATCTCTTTGGTTTATCTACCCTCGTTACTATGAGATGTTATACATACTATAGGAAGAAGTATATCCCACACACTACAAGAATGCCCGAGAACAATGTCTGTTTACTTTTTTAGACATGTTTATGTCTTAAGAATAATATTTCACTTAAATTGGTATCAGGGTTGCTAGATGCATTGAATTACTAGATTACTTAGTTATTTCCATTTCTTAAGTGGCTACCATAGCGGGATGGTCCAAAATCACCTTAAGTATGTGGAGGTGTGTTATTGAGTAAACACAAGCATTTGGAAGAAAATGTTCATTTCCTTTAACCAACACACTATTTCCAATTTTGAGAAGAATCTGAGGCGCTTTTACAAATCATTCAATGTTGGTCAATTTTGAAACTGATATAAGTAAACAGGCTTTGAAGTATATGACTATCCAAGGTTTGACTGGACCAAATACTTTGTCTCCCACTTGAAAATTTGTGATAACCTATGAAAAGATTTTTATTGAGAATTTTATTCATGGGATGTTTTAGGGAAACGTTACAAAAAAGGCCTCAGTATTGTTAAAATTGTTGGTTATTTGGTTTTCATTTTGGAATTGGTTATTCCTTTAGGAAGACGTGCCGTTGAATGTTAAGCACAGTTTGACTGCAAGTTGATGTTACAGCTGGATTGCTACCCTGCACTATTGGGGGAAAATGGAGTCAACAAATAATTGATCAACGTATCTTTGCAACTAAAATCTCGCTCCAAATGTTGTATGGGAGATACTCGCTTTTCTACAGGAAGTTTCATTCTTTCATAATGGATTATTGATATGTACTTATTGGGGTAGGAAATGGTATTTCATAGGAGTAAGCCAAACATATGTACATTGTTAGGGCCATGTTTTAGCTCAAATTGAGGTAGTTGATGAATATATTGCTTGACCACGCTGGACTAGGAGGATGTATTCTGCACAACCACACATGACTTTTCGTTTCAGTTTTCCTATTTAGTATTTATTTCTTATTCAACACAATGGTTGTTTTGTGGTTGCCGCCACATGCAAGTGCAGATGATAGCACCATATGATCTTCAGTGCTGTGGTGACCATCAGGATCTTACCTTCCACTCGAGGTAACACTTTAATGTAGACAATCGTGGTAGATGTCTAACAGAGGCATGTTTTCTTTTCTTTTTCTCTATGATCTCATTTGACGTCAACCTGAAACCGGTACAATCTTCATTGATGCTGCATGAATGCTGAATCTACAAAAACAATTGGACTCCTATTGATTGAACCTGCTTGGTTTAACTATGATCCCAACCTATAGCGCCAGTCCCGGTTTGATCAGCCACCCAGTAACTTCGGTGGTGGCCAAGGAGGCCCTTTGGGAGGGGGTAATATGGGAGGTCCAATGGGCCGTCGCGGTGGCCCCATGATGGATCGCAACAGAGGAGGTGGCCCAAATTATGATGAGTTTGAAGCCAAGAGACCCCGTAGGTTCTAAACAGAGACTCACAAGATTATTCTTAGCTCTACAGACTGCATTATTCATTCATATCAAACCGTGGGAGTTCACAAAAAAAAGGTGCACGCTGCTCATTACGTAGTATGAGAGAACATTTCAAAGTAGTATTATCCTATTGAGAAAAGACATTCACTGAACTCCATAGGAATGTGCACACAAGTATCGTAATCTCATTCACTCCCAATTCATTAAGGACTTGTCAAGAAATCATGGTTATTCACACCGCGTGAGTGTTCAAACTACTACTTTTATGTGTTTTAGTCACGTGACAGATTGGCTGAAAATCATGATATCGGGATGATGTTGTTTTAATCTTTTACGGCAAGTTGAACGAGAACTGCCCGGAAGGCATTAAAAATGTTGATATCAACAAAAAGATAGTTTTATATAGTGAAAGTGTAAATCATGTTATTGTATTTTTATTATTATTAGTAGATTAGTGTGGCTCTTGTAAATTTGTCTCCAATAAAGTTATTTGTCTTGTCCAAAAAAAACTCTTATTAGTATTTGATACCTATTCAGGTCGCTGATTTTCATAAACTGGATTTTCATATAGAGAAGCTTAAATGATGCTTTGCTGCTGATATATCCAGTGAAAACTATAGGAATATATTATTTTCTTCATTTTATCCTTCTGGTTGGATAAAATAATCACCCATTCCTTTAAATTCACCAAACACAACTAAAAGAATTGAACAACTGAAATATAGGCTAACAAAACTGCGGATTTCTTATATGTTTATGTTCAGAAAGAAATGTGTTCAACTCCTGATCATTTGTGTAGTATTGGCTTATGTGTGCATACAGTTGAAAATGGGATATATTATGAGGGAATGAAGCGGTTCTAAGAACATCTTATGGATATTTGAGCTTTTGTATTGAAAGCCACTTCAAGGATAACGCTACAACCCATAGGATACAGATTACCGAATATAACCCATGTTTTGGGTATCTGCTATCCAGAAATTGCATCCCAGCTCATGGTATGTGGCCATAGTCTTAGCCAGCAGTGCGCCTGGGTGTCTTTTGGACACCCAAAACTTAAGAAAGCACCACTCTAACAACTTATCTTGATAAATTTTTACATGTTTATGGTTAATCTGGCTACATCGTGGTCCCCCTTCAAAATTTGGAAGCCCCAAAATTTTGCAACTGCCAATTTTGGGCACCCAGTTTCTAAATACTGGCCAAGACCTCGTCTCTGGCTTGTGCCTGGTTGTATGCAGCCCACCACAGAACTTTCTAATTTAAGTGGACTTGTAGAAATCCTGTGATCAGAAGGTCTCATAAGATGACCAGAAGTTTGTCATATAAAAGTTACTACACTGACAAAGGAAGATGTTGTTTGTCAAGATTTTGCTGGGTCCATAATTCCCTCATACAGCTCCATAACTTGTGGATAGCAATATTATGGATAGCGCATAAAACACATGCATTTTCATTTATGTTTGATAATATTGCTAGATTTTGCTTTCTACCTCGGAAAATGACACCCATAATTTTTGATCTCCATGCCCGATCCAGCCTTATGTATTGATTATTTTCAGGGTGTTCTTAATGTGTCACCTTTTCTCACTTTGACATATCCTGGCTGGCATTATACGAGTTCACTAAAAGCAACTTCAATACCCCATCACCAGTGTGAATATTCTGAAGGTGTTAGCAGAAATGAGTCTTTTATTATGTGTCGTCATATGCTTATTTTCTATCTGGATAATAAGTCCCTGTGTTGGACTAGGCAAAATAGCAAAGAAATATGCATATACATTAGCTGAACTATTTGACTAGGAAGGGAAAATTCCTTTAAGGGAATAATTGAAGGCATGATTGTTGGGGGTTTACATTAAGTTACATTAAACTGTCACTTCATATACATGTTGCCACATTTTCATGTATTGCTAAAATTCAAATTCCATTGTTAAATCTCTACAAACTCCATACTAGTATTTATTCATTCATGGCTGAAGACCTCTGACAGGTGTCGTCTTAACTTTTAATAATTTTGAAAAGAACTTAAGTATAGAATTTAAAAAAAAAATGTATTTAGGGCGCTATTGCCGTTAGCCAGGAATATTTTACCTGCCTGCCACTTGGAGGATGAGACATTGAATGAAAACAGAAATTATTTATTACCATGATGGTGGAGCACATTCAGAGAGTGGTTATAAAGAAATTGCATCTGACCACTGGCAATAACCGAAGGCCATGTGTACAAGCTATAGCTTCTGGAATCCGATAGCCCTTCTCAGTATTACTACATCCGAAATAAACCAGGTATGTTGTACTATACAAACAAAATCCCTTAGAAATATTGAAGTTGATGGAAGTCGGTAATTAAAAGGACATACTTGTGAAACCTATTAGTGGCGTTGTGTTGGGATGTTTTTATTGCCTTGCTACACATATGATCGGTGGGTGAATTAGGAGGAATGGTGTTGATGTACAGAGTTTGCATGCCGAAATGTATAACCCATACAATTGAATTGACTCAGAACCTAACATTCACATGTTGTGGACGTTTCCTGCTTCATGTAGTAGTCATCGTTGAACAAGAAATCTCAGGACTTCACAGAGTAGCACTTGTATAAGTGCCATGTTGCATCAGTCAACCAAGGTATAAGTATCAAAGTAATGCCTTTGATAGAATGAGGTATCGGTTTTATTACCAATTCAGTTCAGTTTTCTTTTAGTGATTAAGGCATTTAGTAACATATTTAGGAATTAGAAATAACTTCCAAGTATCTCTTAATTCAAAAACTTAATTGCATTTGTATTCATAATTTTTTTTGTAATTTTGGAACACGTCATCTTTGTATCCAAAAATGTTTATTAATCAGTGATTTATGCCTTTATTCATTGTTAAACAATAGCAGAACTAATACTTCACTATCCTCAACTCCTCACTAAAAACAATTTAGTATTTGTTATTATTTCATACTGCATTTTCAATATTAGTTAATAACCTTTTTATCAAAAATAGTATCATCCCTGGACTAGCACCTGCTAAAATCAGTCACTACCTGCATAGGTGCTTTAAGCTTCACTTGAGAAAAGGCCATGTTTCAAGCCTGATTCAGGAAAGATTTGGAACCTAGATTTCTCAATGTATGCCATTTTTACCATTCTTCACCTTTACCCCTTCATGATTTACCAGGGACGATTTTTGAAATGACCCAGCAATATTCATAACTGATCAAAAGTTTCCCAGCTGGCACAGGCCTCTTTTGAGGAAGAACTGTGAGTGATTATATTGGGATCCTACACATGCTCGTTCGAGTAAGACGAGTAGGTACTATTCTTTAGTTCATATAAAAATATCTTTTTATTTTATCTTTGAACTGCAAGGATTTTAAAGAATGGATCATCTAGTATGATATGGCTGGCAATTGATATTATTTCACAAAAAGGCTGTTCATGGGTAGTATTTTCCCATGACATGCTCATCATTTCTGAATAATTGGCATTGCATCACTTGCATGAACCACCCTCAAGCATGGGTTCTCAAACTCTATACTCTGGCAGGATATTAAATTGATTAAAATGATTGTCTAAACATCAAGAGCCCTTCGCATAACCATTAATTTCCTACCAATTTATAATAGAAGTATCGCATCATTTGAAAAAAAAAACTTCTTTTCCCAGGTAGTCTTTGTGGTAGCCATTCTTTCTCAAACCTTAGATGGAAAAGATGTTGATCTCATGGCTTTCCAGTCATATTACCAGTTTCTATGACCTCTCATATTCTTCGGATAAGAAGTCTCGTTCATATCATGTGCTTTCATTTTCAGCAAATACTACTTGTATTTTGGAGTCAATTAACAAAGGCTGTCTTGGTTGCCTTTGCCGCCAAATAACTTAAATATATACTTGTAGAACGATACAATTTTTTTTATTGGGGAGATGTACCTGTCTACATATGATTCTGTCTGAAAGATATCGCAAAAAACTTTTGGTGAAATCTTTTTTAAAAAAGGCACCCACATGAACTGATTAGATTTGGTAAATTTGATGTTTTAAGTCATTTTGGGATGTGGATATAAAAGCTTGACTGCAAAATCTCTATAAATCTGCTCATTGATATCTTTTATTTTATCTATTCCCAAAATTTAATTTACTCAGTATATTCATATTGTGCATTATCATATTTCAAGGGACTTTGTTCCGATCCAAACTTGTTCATGTATTGAATGGCACAGCAGGGGTGTTGGTTAAATTTGCAGGCAATTACTTATATTCAAGTTAGATTTAATATAATGTAAGCACTTATTTTGAATCCACTGAGATACATTGTTATTTTTTGCATCGTTGGTAATGTGTTGTAAAGAAAACTATAACATCCAAAATCTAAAAATGGGAGATGCAGACGTTCTCTGAAATTGTTAAATTTTATTTGCTTATTCCATAACCATGCTCTAATCCCTTGGTGCAATAATGCAAGTTTGGCCTCTCATGCCAATAAGATATTGCTGGTGGTGCTAATTCTGAGTCATTTAGAAAAAAGAATGATAAGCAGTTGTAACATTTCTAAACAATATGCTGGAGAAGGGAAATGAATTGCGCATAGCTGACTGTATATGCAGTAATATCCTGACCTCGTATCTTTGTGGTCTTATTTCATTCTCTGACACATGCTATTATGAAGCACCCAACTTGCGTTGTATTTTGTGTTGCACTAACGGTAGGTAAGCTGATGTTGTTTGTGCAGAGAGCCTTATAGAATGGTGAACCTACCAGTACGGATTGACAAGCTTGTAAACCTGCTACATCCAGTGGTGAAAATAGAAGTGGGCTAGTAAAAGTCTGTTTACATGCCCAGAAAGTCTGCCAAATATTCTGACCACATTAATTTAGAAAGCATCACACTCTGTTCCACGTCTTCTACATTAGATTATAACTGTCACAATTCATTAATTTAGCACAGTTAACTATGAATTTTCTGTTATGAAATTACTGTTGGCTACCATTTTGGTTATCAATAATGATATGGACGACCACTAATTTTTCTGCTGGACCACTAAACTATTCATTATGATGGACCGTTTGACCACCAAGGCTTAGCAAACTGTTTTCAGCACTGTACATTGTTTGCATATCTATCATTTACGTTTTATTTATTTTTTCCCCAAGAGATACACTTATGGTTGTAGAAGATAATAACTCATTAATTTTATTCTAAATACAACATTTTGTGGTATATGCTTTTTGTCAAATCAACCTTAAGTATGAGTTTGTAAGAATCATTAGGTTTGTTTATCTTTACGGAATTGTTTTTTCGACCTGATATCTACTTCATAGCAGGTTTCTTACATAAGGCAGGATTGGCGATCTTGCTCATCAATTTTGGTTCATCACATTGAAAATGCAGTAAAGAATACAGGCAAACCTGCACATGATTGACCACTGAACGCCAGACTTTTGGCTATGATGGACGATATGCTTCGTCTCAGTCCCGAGCATATCAAGTATGTGTCAAATGTATATGACAGACTTTGCATATGGCCGTATTTTTCTTGTCCCAGTGAGTCTGTCATCTGCAAGTCACCTATAACTGTCTCCCCCATTATCAGCGAAGACATTGTTTTTGGCACAGTTCCTGTCAGATATATCAAGTACCATTCAGCGAAATCTGTTCAAATTAGGTATCCTTTCTCATCCCACTGCGATGAATTGATATGACTTTCTTAACCTTAATAATGTTCAAAATAGGACATTTTGGAACAAAATTCTATGTGTGTCCAGACTAGCCAGTCTGCAAGATTCCTTTAAAAAAAATGCTTAATGACACCCTTTTAAATTATCAGGGATCCTTCGGTACTCGGTAACTGATGAGATTTTTGTACTTTCCGGTGTATTTACAACTTCATTTATGTATAGTTCCAAATCCCTATGCTTGACCTCACTAGCTTGTCTGCAATACATCTCAAAAATCGCTCAAAGAAATCTTTTTAAAATTTCAATATTCCTTTCTCATGGTACTCCCCCTAGAACTGATTAAACACTGATTTACATGTATTTTAGGACATTTTTGGCTACTGTGGATCAAAATCCCATTGCTGGTTCAGACTAGCTTGTCTGCAAGATTTCTCAAAAAAAGATTCAGTGAAATCCTTTTATTATATTTAAATAACCTTTTACATATGTTTAAGGTCATTCTGGAATGATAAAGATGAATATGCTGGAGGATTTTGGATTGTAACATTTTTGCAACAAAATATAATACAATGTATAATATATGTTAAGCAGAAATTAATCAACTTTTTGCAACAATTTATCATTTTATTTGAATCATAGTAACAGAATGTGCAATGCAGTATAGTGTATGTGTAATCTGTTTCCAGCAACTATTTCTTTCAATCCCATACTATACATTTTATAACTGATAGTGTAAGGAACACTCAGGGTTCCTTTACAGAATGTCATTGACTCTATTTCTAACATTTCATTATCCCAGCAGGGGGAGACGGATATTTGTGGTCAAATACTGACATTCTAGTTTTTGTTTTGCTTTTATACAATCATTGAATTAAATCTTACGCATAGGGAAGGGAGAGATTGTATCGCTTAACCTATTCACATCTGGGGCGTTGACAGGGTCTGACACAAATTGAAATATCTTGACAGCAAGTGAGTTTTCAGAGCATGTCAGTACTCCAGATGGGTTAAAACGATCATTGATGTTCCTTCCTGTTGGTAGGATTTGCCTTGGTCTTCAATGCTTCAGTCCACAGGGTGTTCGGCTGTTCAAACCTAAAAATGAGAAACACTCTGGAAATGCTCATAATATCCATTTCTTTCTGTCGAAAAGTCATACACTTTTGCTAACTTGAAACAAAGATCATAGTCTGTCCTGGAAATCATGTAAATGACCAAACCTTCAAAAATCTGCATAATGTGCACTTCTTCAAAATAGAAGTACTTCTAATTGTAATCTGAATATGTTTTCTACCTTGAAAAATATAGAGCCCAAACAGTTCAATCTATCCCCATGTGAATACTTCCTATGTATTTACTATGCTGTGTTGCAGCTTTTAGGGGTTGGGTCACTAGTTTCACCGATCCATCAATTTCTGGTTTGCATTATTACTTTCTTTCAAGGTCTTAGTGGGGTGTCAGTGCATCGTTTCGACACCCAAAAACTGATTACACGTCAACACTCCACTTTTTATTGGGAAATTCTAGAAGTTTCAGGCTTATTTCTATCCAATTCCCATGGCATAGCATAGGGATGTAATGTCTTATAGGGAGGTAATGTCTTATTAAAAAAAAAATGTTTATGGCATAATCATCGCAGAGTCCTTTGAAAATAGTACACCCTATCATTTGACAATTGCCAAGTTTAGGCACTCCGTTTCTGAATGCCTGCCAATAACCCGCTTGCTTTGTTTTTTTCTCAACATTCACTGCTTCCTAATTACACTTCTCTCTATATAAAGGAAGAAATGAATGTGCCAAATATGTAGTTCCATCATCCCTCGATCACTCTCAGGTGCTGGGGTAACCTTCGCAGTTGACAGAAATCTGCATCTATAAATATGGAGCACACTGTTCTATTGAATTCTTCTTTCTTCTGTGGAAAATGGGTCAAGAATAATTTAGTGACCTCCTATCATTCCAGATTTGAAAATAACCAGCCCAGACCTATAAGATATAACCAAAATTGTGCTAATGGGTTGGTATATTTGTCATTCGATCGAGAAACCAGTATATTCTCAATAAAAAGCCATTTGCGGGAATAAAACCTCATACCTATCATCTGTATGTTTATTATTAGAAATCAGAACTTTGTAAGGATGCAGATGTTTTGTTTTTCAGGTGCCATCAAGTGTTGCTGCAATGAAATCTCATTTCTGTTGTGAAACAAAATGTCGTCTTCTGATTGAATTACTACTGAAGGGGTTAGGGGAATTATTAGCTTTGAATCTTGGCTGGAAATAAAACTCAGAAGTTTTTTGTTAAAAATTGGCAAGTTGTTAATTTTATTTTGTTGGGCTTAGATCTTTCTAGCACTTATGCTTTTTCGGTTATTAAATAAATATTAAGCACCAGTAGGATTATGAAGATTTGTGATAATGCTATAGATCTTGAAAATGTTCAGCCATTCTGATCAATTATAAGTTAATGCCATAATTCTAAAGATGGGGAAATGAAATTTCATCTTGCTGCATATGGGATCATCAGTACTACCTGTCTTCTCAATAGACTTTCAATGATCTGAGGATGTATGTGTCAGATATCCCTTCAGAATAATGAGTGAAATAGTATAGAGAGCCATATTATCTTATGGAGCTGTCATTCATGTTTTTAAGATTTTTTAATGGAATTGAAGAAGTGACATTAATGCTTCTACCTTCCTTTTAACTGAAACAGAAAATGTGAACAAATCATGTCATAATTTTACTTGTTGCCATCATAAAGATGGAAATTCTAATTTATAGGCTTGCCCCATTGGGAAATGGGTATTTAATATTTTAGTCATATATTTAGATTTCCACCAATTCTAATATCTCGAATGGCCATTCCTGAAATCAGAAAAAACCTGAATAACCTGGTTTATTTGGTCTTAATTATTCAAAATTATGTAATACCGTTTGTTATGCTTAGCTCCATTAAGATTAACGCTAGTCTTGTATGCCATATCTCGCCAACCCTTTAGATATTTCCTTAACGTTAACTCAGCTAAAGCAAATTTCTTACCATGGTTGTTTGAAAACCTCTGAAAGGGTTTGACAATAACCAAAACACAATACAAACCTTGTAGGGCCAATATCACCTGTAATTTACCAGCCCTACTTCAACTTGTACTAGCCTTGCCTCACAACCAAATTGTTATTACAATTTAACTCTTTGTTAGTTACATGAATGTGCAAGAATATGCCATACATTTAGATCTTGTAATAAACAGATAAGCTATCTTACTGTGACTGATAAATTTGGACTAGTCTGGTAGTGCTACAATGGTCTGGAATTTACTGGCCCCTTCACATATTTACTGGTCCAGACAAGTTAGACTGCGTTGTTTGTTAGGCGCTGCATCTTGTTTTAATCAAGATATAATCCTAGAATAATCTAGTCCCTGCAAAAGTCATGGAGACTAACTGTTTGATACCAAAAATAACCAGAAAAAATTGAATAAAATATTACTCTGCTAACAGCAGTTATTAGATTTCAAACTATCTGAATGCCATCATTCAGTAAATGTGGACCTGTATTAATCAAAGATCTTGGTTGGGCATTACTAGCCCTTCATTATATAGCTCTATAAGAGAGAAGCTCTTGAACATAGTTTTATGGAAATTAGTGCCAAATTGTTTTCAATTGGTCATTATTATAACAGTTTCTTAAACAATTGATGTAGGATTCTGCTGTCTGCTATAAGTATGTTAAAGGTCCTGAGAGAGCAAAGGAGAGAAATTCATATCTTAGAGAACTGGTGCAGGAGTACTGGTAGGTATACCGCAAGCTTCCCTTAATCTATCTACTTCAAAGCCAGGTGAGTATTCTAGGAGCTTGTATACTTACAGCCAAATACATGTTTGTGTAAGGAACCATATCAGACAAAAACGTATGAGAAGAAGTTATACATCTGTTAGTCATTGTCCCCTTTGCTTATGGATCCCATAAGACTGATAACTAGGCTTGTGTCGTCTGTATAGACAAGGATTGGGCATTTGCTCTTAAGCTTATTCCTTTGAGGAATCCAACTATTGAGAAACTGAATGTATTTTATCACTCACAATGTAGTGGAATAACCCTTTGTAAGTGTGCCAATTGGGCTGGACCATGTAGTGGGGATGTGTCGGCGTGTATTAACTGATGTACCCAAGTTGTTACTTAGGATGTAGATGGGGAGAGTAGTTACTGTAGAACACACAAAAGATGCAATGTACTCGTCTGTTTATATATAGTGTACATAGCGTGTGGTTCTGCTTAAACGCTGTACTTTTTTTTTACTGTACTGTGGCGCTATCAGCGCGACACAGATATGCTATGATGCGAAAACTCGCTAGTTCTCTATATTTGGGACAGGCGTCATGTGTGTTCTACTAGGACTGTCATTGATATGACAAGTATCGATCGATCGAAATAATTTTTCCAATTAATCGAATCGAAACAATTATGTTAATCGAATCGAATTAATCGAAACACATTTTTTCAGCCTTTTACGCAATTTTTAGCCAACGCTGTTAAGAATTTTGAAGAGAAACTCAAGTATCTAATCAGTAAGGGTTGAGAAAACCTTCATTGTCTTTGCATTGTGGGAATCTTAGGATCCTAAGCCACAAAAATAGTCTGGAACATGTGAAAATATTCTATTACTGCAGTTCTTCACAATCGAATCGAAATAATCGGAATCGAAAAATAAAATGTCAATGATCGAATCGAAAAAAAAATGGATGTCAATGACAGTCCTATGTTCTACAGTATAACTGCAGTACTTAAATTAGTTTATCAATATCTTCACTCCAAAACCAGCCATTGCCTTCGAAGGATGATCAAACTTCATGAGACTTATTCTAAAAACCATTAATTGAGATATAGGCATTCTAAAAACCATTAATTGAGATATAGGCATTCTTTTGAATTTGAAAGTCCTGAGTGTGGTTTTTCGCATTAATGGAATGCAAGTATCGTTATGAATATATATCCCCCCTATGGTGAGATATGTGATAACCAATTCATTTTTGAGTATGCATTAACCATGTAGGCTTATCATTAGTGTTTTATACCTTAAAAATTCATTTAACCTCTACCTCAAGTTTTGACACTTGTTAAGTCCTTATGTCATCAGAGAATTCGCCGAAACTTTAATAGAAAACTCATTTATGCTCTGATGGCATTTCTTGACTATTTAAGGGCACTGAGGATATTAATTGGACGTAATTTGCACTCTTGATAGTATCCTTCGTTATTTTGAAGAAAGCTGTTCAATTTACTCTCTATATACATATAGTAGTAGTCTCTACTTTTCATTCGGTACATGGCAGGATGTGTAGATGTACCTGTCATGTTTAAGAGCCTTTCCCACAATGAATTCTTAACAACTTATACTCCTTATGTAAATAATCACCATATCCAGTTTGACGGCAAAATGCAACCCATTCACATATGAAGGATATTTCTGATCTGACACATCCAAAAATATTAAGGTATCAATGCCAACAATTTAGAAACATTTGAATGAAAGATGTTATGCTCGATGGGTTTCTGGATACCTCTTCAAATATTTTGCAGTACTCTATGATGATTTATGTTCAAAGTTAAAATTTGTCAGATAAAATGCACACTCCACATGTTAATGGGTTAAGTATGAACCTCAAGATCACTTACAGCCATCCCTCTTATGACACTTAGTAGGAATCCAGATCAAAAGGACTATACTGAAATGAAAAGATTAACACCGCTATCAGTTATATTAACAGGTATGGCTGTATTTGATCCCCCTGTCCCATACATTCTATTTCAGTGACAGTTTCTGCTCTTGGAAGATATTCCTCACATGCCTGAAACTCCTTCATATCTAGGTGTACTTACTGAAAGGACGTGAATGTTATGAGTACCATACCTGTAGGTGATAGTAATGTGGTGGGGTTTCACTGACCGGCCCAATTTGGCACACTTGCACCATGTTGTTAATGGATCTAGCATGCAGAGGATAATTGTGTTTATTTATGGGGTTTATGTGGGGTTGCTCTAGCTAATGATCTTAACAGTAACCCTTCACGTGACACAGTCATTTCTTATGCTGATATTCCAAGAAATTTATTCTCAAAGTCGTATTGAATTGTGGTTGAGGCATGTGGTCTTCACAATCCATAAGAGGGTTTTGATGAAGTGCTTGTATTTCTTAACGTTGGGCTATTGGATTATTTTTCTAGTTTCAAAGAATTGACCTATGCTAGGATGATTCACATAGACAACGAAACAAAATGTTTCTAAATTTTTGAAATTTCAATGCCTTAAAGCAATGACTTGGGTCTCAATTTGATGCCATTTCTTACAACACATTTCAAGGATAATTCTACTCAGACCCCAATATTTGTGCTGTGAATATAATTGAATAAAAAGGGGAAAAAAGCATTGCCTCATAGGATCAGACAATTCGCTAATAGTTTACATGGCCCGTCAGAGCTACTTCACCCAAGACTCTTCTTGGCTGCTCTATTTACTAGCCATACTCCAAATTTAAGAATAAATAAAAATCAATAAGCTCTCACTTTAAATTTCAGACACATTTTCTGGATTTCATTATGGTATAATGATAGATTTATATCACTGGGCCCTTAAATGGAATTGTACCCATCTTTCCAATAGGAATTACTTTTTAATGCTAGGTTTGGCATTGAAATGTGCTTTCTTTACTTAAAACCTGGGCAGAACTCGGTTATATATATGTCATGACACAGATTGAAATTGGTAAGGATTTTAAATTGTGTCGACACAGATTAGAATTCTAATTTGTGTCGACACAAATCGCGATTTCAATTTGTTACCAGGTTTTAGCTGACACAGATTAGAATTTTGATTTGTTACCACCCAATTTTAAATTGTGTCGACACAGATCTAAATCCTACCTATGAAGGGAAGTAAGGATTTTAATTTGTGTCGACACAGATCTAAATCCGAGCACAGTATCAATAGAGGGGTGATAAGGATTTCAATTTGTGTCGACACAGATCTAAATCCTAGCTATGAAGGGAAGTAAGGATTTTAATTTGTGTCGACACAGATCTAAATCCGAGCACAGTATCAATAGAGGGGTGATAAGGATTTTAATTTGTGTCGACACAGATCTAAATCCTAGCTATGAAGGGAAGTAAGGATTAAGTTATTTCAATTACTACAGTTTCAGATATGTGTTAAATGATTAAAATTCACTTAATTGCAATCTAAATCAAAAGCCTGTGCTCACAGGTGTTATATTTACCTTTTATCTGAATGAATGAAAGTTTTTTCAAACACACTTACTCCTACTCGTTCCACTTTCATCTCAAGCAACTTGATTGCATTTTTCACACATATATTTGATAATTGCATAGAGAGTGTGATCACAGAAAGCTTTCATGTTATTACTTAACTTACAAGTATTTAACTAAATAATCATGAACAAAGAGTAGCTCCCAGCCACAACAAAGAATAAGATTATTTTGTTATAAAATTACCAAAGGAGGTTAAGTCTGCTCATTTCCCTCATCTTACCTCCCCTTCATTGATACTAACCCTAGGATTTAGATTTGTGTCGACACAAATTAAAATCCTTACCTCCCCTCTATTAATTTAATACTGAGCTAGGATTTAGATTTGTGTCGACACAAATTAAAATCCTTACCACTCCTCTTTTAATACTGAGCTAGGATTTAGATCTGTGTCGACACAAATTAAAATCCTAGCTAGGATTTAGATCTGTGTCGACACAATTTAAAATTGGGTGGTAACAAATCAAAATTCTAATCTGTGTCAGCTTAAACCTGGTAACAAATTGAAATCGCGATTTGTGTCGACACAAATTAGAATTCTAATCTGTGTCGACACAATTTAAAATCCTTACCAATTTCAATCTGTGTCATGACATATATACAGGTGAACTTGGATATGACGGACCACTGTATGACGGATTTTTGCATATGACGGACAACATGCTTGGTCCCAGTTCGATGCATATCAAGTATTTGTCATATGTATATGACGGATTTTGCATATCACGGACCAATTTTCCTGGTCCCATTGAGTCCGTCATATCCAAGTTCACCTGTATATATATCTATGAAAGAGGCCTGATGATAGAACCAATAGTATTCTTATCTATTATATTTCATACCGTACTGAGCTAAGTCAATAGGATATCAGTATTGGCATGAAAGCAGCTAAGTTTGCTATTCTGTGAGACCTTATGAAGATAGTTTGCACGTTATCATTTATATAACTCATAAGGTGACTAAGTTCATACTGCCTTAGAAATATCAATATGTAAAGACTACTGTTGTAACTTGTACGTGGACTAGTCAAATGGAACCGGTATTCTGACGATAACTAATCTTTGATGACAAATTGTATTTGCTGTTTTATTATTGTTTAACAAACTACCTTCTTGTTTCAGGCTGTACTGCAGGAAAAAAAATTATGTGAATTAATCATTTTTGTTTGGCTATCTATTAAATAATTTTTGGTTCAATACTACCAATCATAATTTGTTTAAAACAAACAATTTCTTCAAAACAAAATTCAAATTTTAAGTACAATTAAAAATAGACTCCAGTGGATTGTACTTCCATGTCTTATGCATTCCTCTTTCTGTTTAGGTGCTAGTCAATGGATGACCACTCGACCATCCTAACCATCTGAGCTTCATCTGAAACAAACCACAACCACCAACAGTGTGCTGTAATGATCTGATGTGGTGATGAGAGGAAAAGTAGCAGGTAAGACATCTATGAGTGAGAAGAAAATCTGTCTGTCATGACATTGGAATAACAATACATGCTGCTTATGATTAATCATGCCTTGGGCAATTTACCTCCAAATAGACTCCTATCGAGGTCATTGTCCTGAATCTTTGGACATTGATATGACAAATCTGTTTTGCTGTGGCTGATCTTCCGAGAAATCCGATCTGACCCTCGTCATGAAATGATTCCTCGTCAGCAGACCTATGAAGTTTGAACTCTTCATATTCAAATTTATTTCCCCAATTCAAGGTTCAGTTTCACATTTAGATAATATTTTATGCACCACCATTTCATTTTACACACAAAATTCAAATGGTCTCACATTTCTTCAGACCCTAGCATAGTGGGCTAAATCATTTCTGCTCACTGCTCTTTTCTCTGTCTGAGTTAAAATTCCAGCTGGGCATGTGAGAAAGTTGCCAATGGCTTAAATTCAGTTTTTTGCTCGGCACTGGTTTCCTCCACCTGATACAATTGGCTAGTCTCAACTTGGCTGCTATGTTGCATAAAAAAAAGGGGTGATGAAAAACTAAATTCAAAATTCTCTGGCATGCTGTTTAATTCTATGTCTGCGTTGCATTCTTTACACATTATCCCCAATTCTTATCTCTCTCTCTTTATTTGCAGGTTTTGGTACTCGTCGAGGCCCGAAACAGCAAGGTCAGGATTCCCACGGAGGAAGCAAACTAAACCTTGAAAGCTGAAGTGATCTGTGTTCTCATAGGCGTGCGGAAGCGGCAGTTCTAATAAAATAGACATTTCGATATTTATTTACATCTCAAAACAAGTGATATTAAAGATGCTGGCATCTTATTTTCTAAAAGATTAAATCTAATTTTATGAAGGGAACTTTTGTTTTCTTAAATATTATATTTTTGTTAAACTTTAGAGCAAATGTTATTTGCATATAATGCCATAATCTGTCATACATGTTACTTATGATTTACAATTGTTATTGTTAATAAATAAATCAATAATAAATCTGTGTTGTTCCTTAAACCTGCATTGCATGAAACCACAAACACAATCACGTCTGGAGAGTACATTTTGTCATACATGGAAACATCTAGAGAAGGCCATATTTTAGATCCTTAACTAAAAGACCTTTCAAATACAAAGTTTGTCAAGTTCTATTCAGAGTTAGGATTAAGTTACACACTATATACGTGTATTAGTTCTCATTGTGGTCCTCTTCCCTCTTGGTAGAGATTTCAAAGAAGATGTCTTAATTAGAAAAAAAGTCTTGTATTCTACTGCTGAGGTAATTGGCATTTTATGTTCACTGGCTAGAAATGTCAGTTATACAAATAACCAGTGAAGAAAAGTCTTTAAAATGGATAGGTAGCAGTAATTAATGCTGATTAAGAGAATCCCTTGAGGCTGTGATACTGGTGACACTCAAAATAAGACCACTCCTAGTTTAGCACTCCTGTACCCTTTCTAACAATAGTCATTTAATCCCTGAGGTCTCGGTGTTTCAAATATAACTTTTCTTTAACTTACCTGCTTGAGCTGACCTCGATATAAACACAGTTTCAATTTTAGTCTTTTACCTCAAATGAGGTTTTCTTGATCAAAGGTTCATTTGATTTATAGATACCATAAATGTCTGCAAAATATACTAAGCTAGGGCAACTGGAAGGCAAATTTGGAGTTCCTGCAAGAGAATACCTTACAGCACACGATTTTGGTGGAATTTTTTACCTAAGAAAGTAGGTCACAATGGACCGACATGTTGACCTACTTATGTAAGTAAAATTTCCACCAAAATTGCAGAAAGGGGACAGAAGTGCTAAACTAGGAGTTGTCTTATTTTGAGTGTGTCACCAGCATCGCAGCCTTAAAAATGTCTGGATTTAAGATACTTAAGATAATAACTTGGAAAATTCCAGTTATCTGTTGCCCATCTTGGAACTGCAGTGTTTGATTTAGGAAAATATAAGTGACTATATCCGCAGTGGCTTTTATTTTGAAAAATAAAATAGAATGCATAACCTTCAACAAAATGACATCTCACTAAGACAACTACATTCCAAAAATATTCTTCACCGTATAAAACCTCTAAAAAAGTGATGCTTGCATTCAATGCAATGGAATGTCAGTCACTGATGGTTATATTTCCTACCTCTAGATGGCAGCACCTCCTAGAAGTTTCTCCATGTACGGCCTCTTCGGCTGAATGATATATATTTCACATTGACTTCGATACTCCCTTGCAAAATGAATTTAAAACCAAATGTAGTGCACATTAAATAAATGGGGTCATGTTTAGTAAAACATAGTCACAAGGCCCGACTTGACCAAGATCTGATGGTCTTCAGGCAGGTCTCGCTTCCAGTCTTGGTTGCATCTAGAGGTAGGAAATATAACCATATTGGGTCTTTTTATAAGGATCCTACATCTAGACAACTCGAGGGAAAAAGAAGTGATACAGAGACAACTAGTTATCGAAGACATTGATTCGGCAAGCTGGACGCAAAAAGTGAGAAGATTACTATGGAAGTATGATTTGCCAAGTGTATTCACACTCCTGCAGAATCCCCCAGAAAAGGAGAGATGGAAAAGAATGGTAAAGAGTGCCATAACAGCTTACTGGTCAAACAAAATAGTGAAAGAAGTCGAAACAAAGTCAACTCTCAAATACCTGAACAAGACCCACCACCCAGACAAAATCCACCCAGTCTGGGATACAGCCCAGAATAATGACTTTGACATCAAACGAGCCCAAGTAAAGGCAAGATTGCTTGTAGGCAGATATACGCTCAAAACGGACTTAACAAAATATAGAAAGGAAGATCCCACATGCTTGTTATGCAAGCAGGCCGAGGAAGACATTAAACACTTCTTATTGGAGTGCCCAGCATTAGAGGAAGCAAGACAAGGGTACATGAAACAGCTGAAAACAGTTATTAACATGTACACTGGCATCAGCACCGAGGAGCTGGAAAATAATGATGGAGTGATGATCCAATACATACTGGACTGCTCGGTGCACCTACAGAACAACTCTAATGCCATTACATCCATAGAGCCAATAACTCGAAAACTATGTTATGCCATACATGCCAAACGAAGTGCGCTATACAGAAGTATGAACACAAGAACACAGACCATCAACACTACGCCTGCTGGCGGTTACGCTAAAGAATAGCGTGGATTTACAAGTGGTAAGGTAAGGATGCTTCGAATAAATCTGCACCTAATTTTCAATTATTTTCCCACTCTGCTCCTTTTCTCGGTCAGAATTAGCTTATCCCAACATCTGTACCCAGACGTGCTAAGTTATATGAATAGCATTGATATGACGTCTCTTACCTCGTGAACGTATTGGAACGTGCAATTTAGACTGATTTTTGACATAAAACGTGCAATTTAGACTGATTTTTGACATAAAAATGAAAAAAAGTCTAAACTGAATATACAGTTAAGAGATTTATAAACCACTTATATGTAAGAATTACTTTCGACTTCATTCAGTATAAAATCTCATTTCCATAATAAGTCAGAAATAGGATGTAGTATCAAAATGGACAAGTAAGATTGTATACTGAATTAAATCAAAGTAATTCTTGAACGTCTTTTTCTCATAATATAGTACAAATTTTCTTTTGTACCCTTCACCCAAAATTTTATATTCGAACATGCTGCATATTTGCATTTGCTAGTAACTACAGCTCTCCTGATCTTCAGGTTTCTGAGTTCCTTATATTATTGTTTATATTTGTCTACCTCTTCCCCTTCTATTACCATTGTAGCTTCCTGACATGAGGTTAAAAAAGACTTCAAAATGAACACTGAGAAATAGTTCAGGAGCCAGCGCTTCGTGCAATAAGTCAGAATTCCTGCACCCTTAATTACTAGTCTTTCTGTCATGTTTTGCCTGAATTATGTTCTTATTTACAAAAAATAAAGACGATCTCTATAAATTCATTTTTCATTGTTCTGAATATATAAGAAAAGCGACCGCCAAAGATTCAGTGAAATTTCCTGCTTATCTTCCCGCCAGATGGCAGCACCTACAATACATTGTTCTCGTCTTGTAGACATATATATATCTTATGAGAACAGGGTTCACTACTCTAAAAAAATACAGGTCGTCTTGAAATTACGAAGGTGATCAATATTAATCCAAGGATTTTCCTAATGAAGTGTCCACGTACCTCACCATATTTTCCCAATCTGATATTATATTGTGATAGATAATGGGGTATGATGCTTCGAAAAAAATGGTCCCTAATATGTTGTACACTGGCCATTTCCGTTGGTTGAGGTGTGCAGATATCAATAAGTAAACAACATTCGCAGTTTAATTTGCTTGAACTAGGGTGGTATGTGATATAATGTTCAATAATTAAAATGATTGGCAAGGTTATATGCTCCTCATGGAATTGAGATGGTTCAGCTTATGCACAGGCCTGCTAGGAAATCACTTCAGTGCGCCTCAGTCCATTGTAGGTTTGAAAAGGTGCAATACTAAACGTGAAAATGATGATGATGATGATGTTGATGATATAGTAACGAGTTATTATGATTATTATCAACAACAACAATAATAATAATGATAATAATAATATTATAATAGCAATAATAACAATGATAGTAATAATAATATATAATAATAATAATAATAATAATAATAATAATAATAATAATAATAATAATAATAATAATAATTATAATAATAATAATTATAAAATTAATAATAATGATGATAATAATAATAATAATAATAATAATAATAATAATAATAATAATAATAATAATAATAATAAAAATGATAATAATAATGATAGAGTAATCATACTACTACTACTACTACTACTACTACTACTACTACTACTACTACTACTACTACTACTATTGATAATGATAAAATAATGATAGTAATAGTAATAAATCGATATATGTTTATCTGCTTCATATTCTGTGGAAAATGAGGAAAGGTTGGAGGAAATGTTGACTATCTGGTATATCAGGGAGCCCATTCCTTCTCGATCCGGATTTTTGAAATTTCCTATATTTCGTAAAATGTCTTCTACTGAAGTCAAACTCATTTTATATAGTATGCGGTAGCTGGGAATCCCAGTAGAATTATGTAATATCGGACCAACATTCATAAAAAGTCAGTTGTGGTGTATAAATGTCGAAAACGTTGTTTTACTACGTGCTAAATATACTACGTACGGTCTCGTCCGTCGGCCTTGGTCCCACGAGTATCATGTAAAAGATGTAGGTGTCTAAAGTCTTGCTGAACATATACACTGATCAGCTGCTAATCCAGATTCATGAACCCCCTATGAACCTCTAGATGAAACAATCACATGAGGGAATGACGTTCGTGATTGTTATTTTTGCGTATACGTCACGAAAAATTACAAACTGCCATTGATCACGTTAAATTTAGATTGCGTCATGAAGGACATCGACTCGACTGGGATTCAAGGTAATTGTTTGTGTAGGGCAGGGATTTCATGCAAAACCGTTGCTATGGTAACATATTTTGAGATAAAATCTCAACTTTAGGATACCATTACATTTGTTACCGTGTAATACGAATTAGCTTAGCTTTGCTCCTAACTCCATAAGTTGAGTGACGTCGACCTTAGCGACCAACGTTCTCCAAGGGCCATCCTGGTCCCAGCTATGAATCTCTATCAAGCAATTCTCATAATGCCATATACGTATACTGGCGCTGGGCATGAACACATATCCATCCAGAAAGACTCAATTCAAGCGGTGAATTTTTGGATTAAGGGTGTATTATTTGGTAGGACAGGCGAGGTTGTGCGGAGACAGGGTGCCTGCGACCGCACGTCTGGTGGAGAAGAAATACGTAAATCTCACTTAACTCTAGAGACAAAAATTCATTGCCTACCAGCCCCCCCCCCCCCCCCCCCCCCCCCCACACCACACCACACACACACCGTTGTTATTGAAAGAACATTCATATAAAATTGTCGCAACAACGTCTAGAGAGCACACGTGCCATGACTATTTTGAATGTAATTGATCCAATTATGGGCTATATACTAGAATCTGTTATTGAGCTGATTACAACACAGTTTAAAACGTTAACTCTTAGAAACGATTTGTTGTCACTTAGTTTCTTTTACGCACATGTAGTATGATATATCCGTAATCGAGAGATACATTGACTTTTTCCCTGATGTCGCCAAAATACAAAATGGGAAATAAGTTAGCAAAGCCTTTTCGAAATTGTCCTATATATTTTTTTATTGACCATGATAGCCAAATGATAAATGTTGATTAAGGGTTATGGTTATGGCTCTCAAGCGTACACACTCGACATTAAGTTCCATTGGATGCCCATTAGCGGGTTGGCGTGGTCGCTATATAAGTATGCGACGTTTTAAAAATGAAGCACCGACTGTGGTACCATTGCATTGAGATTCCCCTAGGGGCTACTCGTGAAAGAAGGGACTTGAATCCTGTTCCATGTTTCTATCTCGCCCCAATGAATGTATAATTGATTCATTGCATTTCCATTCCGTCCAGATTGAAGTATCAGTTATAATTTGAGGCATTTCTTTGTGAAGTACACCTTTATAAAAGTACTTCTGCAATGATATAGTTTTTCCATGTTTCGATATATTCACATTTTTTCTAACAGAAAGGTTCTAATTGTTGAATACTGAATATTAATAGAGCCAATTAACTGTCCATTACAGATTGAGGTAACCGGTTTATGCAAATTGATCTTTAAAATCGGGCCTGCAATCGTAGGTGTCATTTTTTTCTAACGTTCACAAATACATTCGACAGCCTATACACGAAAATTCGGACCGCATAAATTCATACAGAAAACTGCGAATACATTAATCTAGAAAACTCTTTTCTGAAGATGAATAAATGAAACATAATCGTCATTTTTAATACCATTGGTTTTACCGTTAATGTGTCTATATCTGTTGAGAATGTAAATTTTGGAAATTTTAATATGGGGCCTTTTAAAAAGACATTTTAGTTCCATTTTGCACAGCAAAGGTCGAGGAGAAAGGTAACGTAAGGTCATGGCCTGTTTAGTGTTTAAAACAAAACGTCGGATCCTAAGCATAACTATTTGCTTCGCCACGTTCATGATATGATCACCCACTCCACAGAGGACAGAAAGGGAGATGACATCCGAGTAAAACCATATCAGACCCCTTCCTTCAGGGTCTGCAGGAATACCTGGTTATGGGAAAGATGAGATTGTCACAATTTTATGATTTAAGGTCAGAGATTTTCCTTTATCAAAAGCGGCACAACACACCTCAAGATGTAAGCTGAAAGATGAGCTTATGCAGTGACAAATAAACCCCTGGTCTATTTGTGCGAATTGACAGAAATCAACGGGTTGGTGGATGATGCGTTTGTATCATAGCCCTCTCTATCGACCAAATGCAGAACTAGAGAACGAGGGCGGAGGTGGCTTCCTTCTGACGTCATCAGCCTGCCAGCTGCAGTAACCAAAAGAGAAGCATGCATTATGGCGGAAAGTTTAAGGACTCTACATTTCCTTGTGATTTTATATTGGATTTTACAATTCGATATCGCAGGTAAAGTACACACCTTTTTATAAACATATAATCTATCTGTATATCTATTGAAATAGCCGATTGACCCCCAGAAACGTGTGTTAGACGCAACTTAGTGAAGTTGCCACGATCCCGTTGCTGCGGCTGCTCGCTTCTCGGAGAGGACTGTAACCCAGATCGGGACCAAGTTTTGAGTTGCACCATATGGCCAGATATCGTTTCCTCCAAACCTGGGGGGCATTTGGCATGTGTTGGTACTTAACATGCTAGTCCACTGGCGGTGTTTACAAAATCACGTAGTGTCTTGGGTAGGATTTTCGCCGTCGTTGATGTAAATACAGCGAGCAGTGGAGGAAGTTGGGTCATGCCCAACGCTCCACTGCCTCCAAGTCCAAGTTAATCGCCGCTTGTTTTGATGTAGGGGGTTCCTCCTCGTTCACGATTGGCGGCTGGTAGGGTGCAAGGTCGGGGTTTCCCCAGCTCGAGGGCCTCTGACACACCAACCACTAAGCCCCCTACCAAGTCACGGCTCAACACAGCCTTCTTCCCCTTGAAGTCTTGGGCCAAGAGCGTACACTCAGCTGAGAAAAGAACAAGCATTGAGTTTGTTGTTTATGTTTGCGTGTTGCTGGAGGGTGGGCGGGGCAAACCATTTTATGGCTTACCTTTCATTGTGCCACAGGTGTTAGGTAGGGTTGTTAAAGACAGGTAGCACTCGGCGTGGTTCAGTTATATGAGTGTGTGTTGGTATAAATATCACGCAATGACAGCCATAGGAATGTACTGTATGGCAGTACAGTTATGCATCTCACAACTTTCCTTAGAGGCAGTAAGGCTAGGGTGCAGTTGTAAGGCAAGATAGATATTGAGAAATGGAAATGATGTGAAAATATGAAAGATAGTATAATCTTTGAATGTGATCAACAGTAATATGCCTCAATATTTGGTAGTTAGGGATTAAGATTTGAGAAACAACACACTTCAATTATGCCTGTACTGATAAGTAACTTGCCTAACAATTGTGTTGTTTTCACAGTTATAAGCTAGGTTAAGCACATAGCTTAACAAAGAAGTCATCCTTATAATCACAAAAACTTCTGGATGCTTAAGAAAAAAACCTACACTGCCTGGGGCAATGGTTCCTCATCACTGCATTCCAAGGTCTTCTGTTGTCATTAGAAGTATATCCATTTCACCATCAAACATGTCACCGACTATTAAATAGGTTTGACTGTGAAGTACTAGGGTCCATGGGTCACAATTGAATTGACTTTGAGGATAATGATAACAAAGAACTGCTAAGTGTTTTTAGCCTCATTCTAATTGAACCAATAACAATGAACTAATTGAATATTTGGTAGTGGCTCCTAGCTTTACATTTTAGCTAAACTAATTAGATGATAGGAAAATTGGGCAACTTGCAACACCAAAATCTAAGCAGGGCTCGAAATTAAGAATTTTTCCAGGGAGCCCAATGGCATCTTTAAAAGCCACTTACAGATGTTGTGTATAGAAACCAGTATATTTTTGGGCTTCCTGCAGAAATTTGAGGGAGCCGCTGGAGAATTCAAGGGAGCCCTCGGCTCCCGGCACCCCTTAATTTCGAGCCCTGCTAAGTAATACTGAGAGCTGACTCTTTTTATTTCACAAAAGTACTTAGGTTCCTATGTATCAGAGGTGAAATTTACAACCCAATGGTATTGCAAAAAAGCTGTGTAGAGTATTGCAAAAAAGCTGTGTAGACATATGTTTTTGCAGCATTTTTTTCTCTTATTGACTGGGAAACCTAATTTCCTTGTGGGCCAACCCGATCATAGGTCCTAGTAGCCCTGCTTTACCACCTGATACTGTTGCTGGTTGGCATTGCTATATCACCCATTTAATCCTTTCCTTCAGATATGTGAGGGACTAGTGGAATAAGTATACTCATGCTGCACATGGTTATAAATCACCTGTAGCTAGCGTTTTCATGGGATAATGATTCTGTCATCATCAACATTCCCGCTAGTAGGCCCTGTGTGAGTGGGATGGTCTGCCCTCTCACAGTGAATGCTATGGTTTGGCGGTATTATGTAACATTCCTGATACGGAAAGAGCAACCATGTAGAAAATTAAAACTTCAGACAGAAGTGCCTCAACACCTCAAATCATGCTTGTCGTTCATTCTAAAAATCCAATACTCTAACATTTCCAGTTTTATAAAAATTCTATAATGAATTTTTCAAAATAGATAAAAACCATTCTGTGAAGTGTGGTGGTTTAGGCATAAGAAATTCACATACATATTCGCGTATATTTGTAATAAATTCCTCCATTCGTAACGTGTATTAGATGTGTATCCTTATGACATAATAACACATTCTTCTATATCCTCTACTGAGCAGGCAGCACTACTAATGACTTTTGAGACACATCTGGTTTGAATTTCAATATTCTTCTTCGTCTCTAGTTTTCCATTATATTTGAAGTTAGGTAAATCCCAAATTGATTCCTATGTAGAAGCTTCGCAATATGAGTGAGGTTGTCTGGAAATTATTAGATTTTATTGATTTCCAACCTCATGTAACTCTTGTAGAAGTACAGTTTCAATTTTGACCAGGGCCTAAGCCAGCAGGGACTCTGGGCATCATTTGTACTTCCAAACAGTGTCTTAACCAGGATATAGAATTTTGGGTGACAAAAATTGGCCATTTTGAAATCTTTGGGAGTCCTATTTTTCAAGGGAGACCATTATATGCTCAGATGACAACCATAAACATTTATTCATTAATGAAATAAGGCATTATATCCTTATACAATGTCATGGGAATTATACTTTTATACAATTATATGCCTAAAATTGATTGTTGGGTGTCCTGAGGGGTGATTTTTGAGGCTTTGGGTGTCCCCTGCTGGCTTTGACTATGTATCCCCACACATGAAAATCGCTCATCAGAATACTAAATTATTTTTGCAATGAAACTTTTAAAAATACATATTCAAGCAAAAATTGATGTTTCACTTTAATTTAATTACTACATAGAACATAATTTAACAATACTATGCAATATTTTTTATTCCGTAGTAAGTACAAACATGTTTATGGTGATTATCCAATTTTTTTGTGGCCTTCCATTTACACCAAAATTTCTTATGAGTGTCCATTTTAGACACCCAGTTTCAATATCCTGTGTAAGGCCTTGTAGCATGTTGAAATGATTCTGAGAGCATATGACATAACACCAGGTCCCCCTTCACCCACTAACTATGACTGGCCAGTGAGATCAGTATTTTTATTTAGACCGTGTCAGTTAGTATTTATCTTTGAGCCCAGAGCAGCAGGCCACCCTGGGATGGGTAAGATGGGAGGTCCTGTGGGCTCAATTATCCACTGCTCCATCCCTAGGATGGCATTGATGCTCCCCGGCTGCTTCAGCTGAGTCTGATTAGGGCTGAACATGGAGATAATGCTGTGATAACACGCTGTCCTGATGAGAATCAGCGACATCTTGGTACCTTTGTGTGGCCAAGGATGTTACAGGATCGTGGATTGGAGGTCCTTGACATCTTGTATAATCATGAGTATCAAAGAAAGCCAGGAGTTGGAATAAAGAGCCTGCTCGCATCTGGTGCTCTCCTGAGGACCAGTATTGGTACTTCACCAGTAGTATACAGACAGCCTTGTGACAGTGTTAGATAACTAAGATATTAACCCTTCAGATGCTGAGGCTACTTTCGTCCAAAGCACAATGACACAAAGATTTTTAAAACCGTCTAAACCCTGTCATGTTGGTATTCATTGGATAGCTCTCACGGAGTACCCTCAGATGAGTACCAATGTGCCTGGGTTTCCATCATTTTTCAGTTTTTTTGCATCATTTTCTATTGGCCAAATTAGCCACCAGTAGCATAAGGGTTAAGACCTTATTTGCATGGTCTTTGAATGAGTGGTCTAACTTTACAAAAATGGCAAGATTGACCTCTGACCACCTGGCAGGGTGCAGGGGGGTATCTGTTTGTCATCTACCTTGAGGGTGTGGGATTGGAGTGAGCACTTGAAAGACATGTGCAATTGACTGGACACTTTATTTGGACTAGGACTTGCCCTGAATTCGCAGACCATCCAATCACACTTGTGTCCCATATGCTATAGGTTTTCCCCACATCCGCAATGCTTTCAATACAACAAACTGGAATGGCCCCAGGCCTTTTCCTATGATTTCTCTCTGCCTCCATTGACTGCCAATGCAGATTGCTGCTTTAGTTCCTAGAACGCCCTAGAACATGTGGTACTTAAACTTTACAAGTGAACATTTCCTGTAAGAGGAAGCAGGTTTTTTTTATCCCTAGTGGAAGGCATCGCAAAGTTAAATGCTGCTGTGTGTGTTTCTAGTATTGGTTCCTACTGGCTCTGAGTTAGGACAAGGAACTTACAGTTATTGTTAATATTCTAGGTAGAAGTTATTGGAGAGGTAGAGAGTATGATACATTTATTAAGGAATTTTTTTTTAATGAGTGTGGTTTGGTTTGGTTTAAACCAAAAACAATGAATGACAGCATTGTGTATGACAAAATGATTATAAATAGTAACCCTTCCAATGCTAAGACTACTTTCATCCAATGCACACACAAATGCAAACAATTATGAAAATCATCGGAACCAATTCATGTTAGAACTCATTGGATAGCTCTCGCTGAGTACTTTCAGATGAGTACCCATTTGCCAGGGTTTCAGTCATTTTTGATTTTTTTGCATCTTTTAGTATTGGTCAAATGAATTACCAGCAGCATATGGGTATATTTACATTTATTGCAATTTACATCACATCACATTTCCTAAATCTATCCCTGTAACTATTATGTATTTATCTAATGATCATTCAGTGATTGAGAAGAAAATTCATAACTAAATTATTGCAAGTGATAATAATTAATCTATGCTAGCTAGAATCCCCAACTCTCAGAGGTGGCTGCCAGGAAGAAAAAGAAGAACAGTTGAGGTAAGTGAAGGTAAAAGCTTTGTTTATGCATCACCATAGGCAAGTTAGTGTTACAGTATGTCACAACAACGCTCTGCAGACTAGGATCACATATTATTATGTGAACCCTATTATGGCAGATAAAAATAGAATAGCAGGTGTGGAAATGAAATCTTTATTTCAGCCGCAAGCCAGCAGCTCCTACCATAGATAAAAGAGTGTTAAACCACACAGTTTCATACCTGTAATGCTATGTGCTTTGCGCAGTTCATAGGAGCCTCCCCTCCGCCAACAATATACCAGGCTGCAAAGTGTGTGTAGTGCCACAAATCCTGTGGATTTGTTCTCCCAGAACATGTTGAATATAGAGAGAGTTTCCTACTGTGCAACTCATGAATGACTAACTCTCTCATTGGATATTTTTGCCCCATGGTGATTTCATCAATATCAAAAACAAAGCTATCTACATGACCTACACTTCCTTGGCTACCGAGCAGGCATGAAATATACACATAATCCTCATGTTCAAGCTCACTAGCTCTGGTAGCAATAAATTATGGGATCAGGTCTCTGTTTGCTTTGCACATTGTGGCCCTGATTGTGGAGAGAGAGAGAGAGGGAGGGAGAGAGAGAGAGAGAGAGAGAGAGAGAGAGAGAGAGAGAGAGAGAGAGAGAGAGAGAGAGAGAGAGAGAGAGAGAGAGAGAGAGAGAGAGAGAGAGAGAGAGAGAGAGAGAGAGAGAGAGAGAGAGAGAGAGAGAGAGAGAGAGAGAGAGAGAGAGAGAGGAGAGAGAAAGAGAAAGAGAAAGAGAGATTTGCACCGAGTACATTCCAATTTAGCTGTCTAATCTCATATCTCAATAATCAAATTGACTTATGCCTTGTAATCTTGTATAGATTTTCTGCTTCAGTATCTGTATCAAATATTTCAGTTTATTGTGTGCTGTTTACAATAGGACAGGTTCATTAAATTTCTAGGCAGGGAATCGTATTGCAGCATAGCTGTCTACAAAATTGATTTTTTAATCAGATGTCTGGCATCATATTGAGAATTTATTGAATAACGCATCAACTGTGATGTAACCCTGTAGGGAAGCTCATGATCTTTATGGCAACCAAGTTCATTATCTCACAATATCATACCAGGACACATAATATCTGATGATTATACGGTATATACTACTACTAGTATATGATTTTCAAAGGTAGGACATGGTCCAATTGTAATCTAAAAAAGAATGCATTTAACAGGTAAAAAGTAAAAAGTATTTATGTTCAAGCACAAAATAAAGATAACAAGATATAAATATAAATATAAAATATAGTTTCATCTTCGTATCATGTCTTGGAAAAAAACTCTTAACACTAGTTAAGATAAGTCTACTCTGTAGTGGGAGCATCCAGCAGCTAGGGGTATAGTTGGCCCTGATGTAATAAATCCTGAAACTAAACGAAGTCTGGATCACTCAAAAGTGCTATTGTTTACTTTGTTACGCCCCCTTACAGTTTAGAATGGAACTTAAATGTTAATTTCAGATGAAAGTCCTTTGTGCATTGGGGCAGAGATTTCCATTACTGTTCCTGAATGGACCGATTGAATAGCAAAGATATTCATGCTAAGTACCTATTGACTCTGTACCTCACCACTGGGGCTAAGGTAGTTGAACCAAGCTTTACCTCCTACCTGTTTATTTACTTTTTCATTAGGTTTCTGTGAATGCAGGTGCTAGCTGGATGACATAGTTAGTAGAGAAGGATTACCAATAGGTAATAGCACTAATAGGAGTGGGGACTGCATTGATATTTGACTGGTCTGGGATGTTTCCACTGACTGCTCGCTGTTTCTCTCCAATACCCAGGTTCTATCACTAACAACTGGCTAGGCGCAAACTAGCCTGTATTAGTCTATATTGTAAAAAAGTGATGATAAATGAAATTCCCAAATTATCAGGAACATGCTTGTGGAACATCCTAGTGCTGTTAAACAGTATATAGTTGTTTATGGTGCTGTACTTGTGTAATTTTGCTGATGTGCACTTAGATGATACTTAGTAGATTAATAGTGCAGAACTACAATTTGGGTCAAATAAATAACTGTAGAGCCAAAACAGCTCAATTTAAGGGTACCCAAACTACCATTGTGAAAACAAATTTATGTGTAATACTTTAGAATACATTTTGGGTTCCAAAGACAAATTTGTGCAAATATCAGTCCCTTTCATTCATTAAATACTCTTTAGTTCAAACATAATTTTTCTTACAAAATGATCTTTACAAAAATTCCAACTTACACAAGCATCCCATTCTGTGTTTTAATTTGATTCTACCTGTTAGAAAATGGTGGAGGGGTAGCATTGCTGGAAAGGTATTGCAAAATTGGGCGTCATTTGGGGAAGTTGATTGATTCTATGGTCTTGCTTGTAGGTGAGTCTGCATCAGGTGTTTTCCCAGTGCCTCATGTTGTAATCTCATGGCAGTGGTGGCGTAAGATGTAATAAAGCAGTCAGACGGGCCTCAACAATTACGTAGCCACTGGCTTGGGGCCAGGCGTGGCTTTACTGCTGCAGCGGCCAGATCAGAGAAGTTGGCATACTCTCCTCTCTCTGGAGACGAGAAAGGTGTAGCGCGGGTGCCAGGCCCCGATAGCGGTGGGTAATGGCAATAGGATATTGGCTGACAAGCAGGCAGCAAGGCGAGCAAGTCATTGGCCGCGTGCCATCACAAACAGGGCTTAATTGACACTGTAAGTGGACAAAACTTGGGGAATATAACTACACTCCACTTGACCCACCCATGTCGGTGATAACCAAAATTGCCATGACCATTTTGGTGATATCTTTTTAGTCAGAGCTTTTTTCCGATAACATGTTAAAGGAAACTGTTAATCTAAATCCAGCCATCAGCTTTTCTTTAATCATGTTGTGAATTACTGAATAATTCAATATTCATTTGAAGAAATATCCTGTCCAGATGACACTTGTCAAGGAGATCTTGCGGCATATAAGGTTAAGCTAGGATTATGAAAACTTGAAGTCTAAAAAAGACAATCATGAAATTTTGTGTGACGTGTATTTTGTATATGAGACTGTAAGATATTGGGAAAGCATTTAAAATATGAATATACCAATTAGTGAAATGCATGCTTTCTTTAAAGGGTGTCTTAACATTCTCATGGAACCCTGCAAAGTGCTTTGTTGCAATGGTCATACTCAGTAATTGAGTACATACACATTTGATGTTTTGTGATGTGTTTTTCTATTAACTTAGCATTGCTACTGATCCTATTTAATATCTCTTTGATCCATCCCAAACTGCTATCCATGACCCTCTGATTCTCCTGTTCCATGCTTGTGTAAAAGTCTTAGCTAGAAACACCCCTTACTAGAGGTGACAAAGCCCAGGGTCTTATCCTCACTCCTTCTAGCATAAAGCTTCAATTGGTACCCAAGCAGATGTGGCAAAGTCACAGCTCTGTTGAAGGAGCATGTATAGTGAGAGGAGACGCCTTTGACTCTTAAAGGGGAATTGTCCAATAAGCCGCCCTGTCCCTACTTGTCTGGATGTTATTGGCAAGTCTGCTGATGGCGTAACCTTTGTTGTAGGTGTGGAAAAATGGCCGTAACGAGATTAAGTGTTGGAGTGTAACCAGTTATCGCGTAAGAGCTGGGGTATAACTGCACATTCCTAAGCTAACCATGTGCTCTGGGCCTTACATGTAAGAGCTGAGGAGCTGTCACAGGTAGCACTATCTCGCCATCAAAGGCAGCCTGCTCAGGTGCCACTTAGCGCCTCTCATCACACAATGGAAACTCACTAACACTTGTCAGGGGAACTTGTTATAATGAAGAATGGAATTTAAATTTTGTTTATCTTCACTATTTCTGCAATATTGCACTAAGTTGTGATTCAGCCCGTGGTAAATGGTGGAAGTAACCAGATTGCGCTGCAAAAACACTGGTTTCAGGCAACTTTCACATGAGATGTGATTACCCAGAAAAGTGGCATTTTGAATGTAGAAAGCTAATTGGACTACAGATGCAGGGGTGTTTGAGGAACCATTGACCCCCCCCCCCCCCCAACTGATCCTTTAACCCATTAACAGCTGAAGCATACACAAAAATTATTTGATGCTTATGTAAAAGCAAGTAAGATTTAGAGAAACTTCTGACTGAAACCTGTTGGTTTCAGCAATCCCTCTCAGGTACAGAAGGGTTAAGCGCCCAGGCAGGGGTTTCATTTGACCATCAGCTGCAGAAGGCAAGATTGGAGGAAGAGAGCGGATGAGATTGGTGGTGGATCGAAAGTTGATGTGTTTTTCAAGTGGAGGGAGCGTTCTGGCCTCTCAGGAGCAATCACTGGAGGGGTCGAGGCAGGTGTGTTTTAATTGAGTGTCGCTCGGCACGTTCCACAATCAAGGGTATTCCTGGAAACAATAGCGGCGGCATTAGGAGTGGCACGTGTGGTGCCATGATTGCTGTTGGCAAGGGTTGCCTTGATTAACACTGGTCATTCTCTCGCACGCCCCCTTGATGGACGGCCGCCGCCGTGTCTCGTAGCTACTTTCCATTAACCTCACACACCGGTCGGTGCAGCTCCGTAATGTAATGTCTTTCTTACCTCCAAACATCTGAGACCAATCTCTACACATCCATCCTCGAGCATGATGAATCTTACAAGATATCTTAAGAGTCTGCTGTATAACTAAAGGTTAATCAATTCAGTTGATCTTCAATATATGTCAATATGTCATTTTTCTAAATAAGCCAACCCTAATAGATTCTCGACTACATACCAATGATGTATCCAAGTTCAAAGACTTGCCAACAGTAAGCAACAGAAAACACACCAGTAAATATTGCTTAGTAATATAATTTTATGGCATAAGAAAATGCTTTTTAAATCCTGGGTCACGGAAATGTTTGATTAGACCACCACACTTCAACAAAGTGTGGTTGGGTGCTTGGCCATGAAGTTTTCATACCTGTTTGCATTGATGCCAAAGAGATGTTGGTTTTGCTGTAGAGGGTTTGAGAGAGCTCGGGAGCCCTTGAGTCGCTTCATTAGCTCCTCAAGTGAGACTTCTTAACCCAGTCATGCTGACAGCTCAATCTGAAAAGAGTCGTCTGGATTTACAAAACTTTTCATGATAACACCATAATAGATAACACATACACAACAGAGTCTGACAATAACCAGAAAACTCTACAAGCCTGGTAGGGCTAGTGGCATATGGAATATACTAGCCCTACTCCAACCTGTAACTAGTCTGGTAGGGCTATAAGGGTAAGTAATTTACTAGCCCTATCGGCCCCTTTTCACATTTTCACTAGTCCAGACTAGTAGGGCTACCTTGTACGTCGGACACTGCACAAAATGTTTGATGGAGGATTGTAGATTGAGATCTGTTCAACATTTCTTCTCCAGATATTTTTCCACTAATACTGTTGCCAGGAAGATATTAGCAAAACAGTCAGACCCTCAATAATTTCCTCAAGGCCTGAATGAATTAACCCATTCATGCTCTTAGTGTCCTCAGAAAGCATGGAATAATCTGTGAATACAGCATAAATTCAAAGATTGTTAAACGCTAAGTTGTTGTTTTTGTGATGATTAACATTATCGCTTGGAGAGTTTTCCAAATTATGCCTCAGGACTGTAGATGGAAATCCCAAGGTAGTCTTGCCTTGTTTTGCTTATATGGGGATAAAGGTGTTATTAGCATTGAGCCTCTGCCTGTTGCTGCTGCTGAGGACTTACCTGTAATAGCGGATTACATGGTAATCATCCGCAGTTACCTGTAAGCTGACTAATTATGTTGTAACGCAGGTTGTCAACTTCCTTGCTCCTGCTGCTAAAGTAAAGCCATTTAAACCAACAGAAAAATGATACTGTTGAAAATTGCCTCAATTATAACTTTGTGTACTTAAACGCCATATACCCATTCACCATGTCGTTCAATGCTAGGTAACCTTACATACAGTTGCAGGAAGAAAGAAGTAAGAACCAGTGATCTCACAATGACCTTTAAGTACAATACTCAAACTTCTATATGATAGTCGGGTGAACTTGGATATGACAGACCACTGGACGTCAGATTTTTGCATATGACGGACGATATGCTTGGTCCCAGTTTGATGCATATTAAGTATTCGTCATATGTATACGACGGATTTTGCATATATGACGGACCAATTTTCCTGGTCCCATTGAGTCTGTCATATTCAAGTTCACCTGTATCACTGACATTGCATAACCTAACATGCAGTTCAACCCATCCATTGCATTTAGAAAGATATTCTTTCATATGGCTCATAGCCAACAACATGCTTACTAAGGAAAAATACTCATTACCCAACTCAATTCACTGTAGTCTAGGGCAAGCTTTTGAATATGACCAGTTCTTAAGAAAGCCCTTTAATGAACATTTTGCATTTGAAAATTATTTTAGAAGAAAGGATAGTGTTTGCATGAAGCTAGAAAGTGCAGTACAGCTGTATATTTCTGTGAGCTCAACTGCTTTCTATCATTTATTCTGCACCAAGTTTTCACCCTGGAGGCATGAGAGTTATTTATGCCTTCATCACTTGCTAAATTACTGAGTGGGGTTGATTAGTAAGGCTTCGTAATGACCTCACATCTCACATTAATGAAAACACTTAACGGTGCCATTAACTCTGGCTAGAATGCTTCTTAGTTTGTGTGTGGTTCAAATCACAAGTCAAATCTGAGGCTTGATATCTTTAACCCACTCATTCATGTTCCAGGTTCAGTTGGACAGTGTTGTATCAATGATAGGACACTTGGGAAAATAGATAGGGAACAACAAGTAAAATCTTTGAAGGAGAATTGAAGTTTGGATTATGATTAAAATTCCTTTTCAAATAATTTTCAAGGGATTTTTTTTTCCGAAAAAATAGCTCATTTATAATCAGGAATTTCTGAGGAGCTTTATAGATGTTGAATTGAATAAACCCAATGTGAAGTGAAAAATTACTTAAATTACTTAAATTACTTCGAGAGTGATTTATTTTGTGTCTCGTAACCCATTTGCATTTAATCCTAGATGAATGAATTAAGGTTGGTTGACTCAGCAGTGAAGTATACGCCTGATACGCAGTATTTTTTCCCCCGTCAAGGAGTTGATTTGTGAGTGACGTATGAAAGGGGGAATTCTAGCCCTCTGCTTAGTAATAGGGTAGTTGACCCTGTCAAGATAAGACATGCTCAGCCGACAAATCATTCAATCACTATGCAAATTCCACTTCCAAAAACAATATTTGATTAGCAGCGTTGGGAAATCCGGATCAAATTGTTTCATGGGCTCGTTGTGTTTTGACTGGGCGGTGCAGGGTATTTGAAATAATCCTCAATTAATCAGATGGTGCCGGGCTATGAATTTAAATGAAATGCATATCATCAGTATAGATCATCTTGAAGAATGCGAGTCGGTGTAAATGCCAGCAGATTGAGTGCTTTATGGGATTTTTCCATTGAGTCATCAGTTACATAGGATAAAGCAACCACTGTGTTCAGTATAATTTCCCTTCACAAATTATTCATAGAAACTGGAATCCAGATTAATGGTTATTTTTTCAATTTTAAGGGGGTGTTTTAATCAATTTCTCTTCATAAGACTAACGGAAGGGAAGAGAGGGATATATCATATTCCCCAAGACAGCATCCCCTCCACAATTCTTCATTGACGGTAGTATATTGACACATTTATGCTTATCAAATAGTTCCCCTTTAAAAGAATGGCTGGATATATGGTACCTTTGGTTATAACACAGGAATGAAGCTTGAATTATAAACTTTTTGATGGAGAGTTGCTGGTGCAGTTATGATCAATATTTCTGTGTAATGTTTTTCCGTAAGATCTTTTGGTAAGGGATATTTCCCCTATTAAGGTATTTCCAGGTTGCTACAGGCTTGGACTGGTTAAATAACACCAAGATTAATCATAATATCACACTCTTTAAAAAGACATAAGCTCTGTCTGAATTTCCCTCATGGGAACAACTTTGCTACATAATTTACTAAAAGTGTCGAAGAGTCAGTCGCATGCATGATACATTGTCACAAAAATAGCTATCTTGCTACATTGAAGCAAAAGATACATGAAATGTTACACTGTATCACTACTAACCACCCCAGCCAAGACAGATATTCAAGGATTTTACCTGATTCATCGTTTATCATGACATTAAAGTGATGACAGACCTGTTAAAATCTTCAGACATGGAGATATCTTAATAAAAAGTGACACGTTGAGAAGTTGTTACTTGCAAAATTGGTCAATATTACTATCTAGTTTAGGCTCCAAAAGCTAATCAATCAAGGTGTCAGTTGAAACTTAACCTTACCCCTGACGGAAATGTCTATTGATGAATTCTTATATTTTTCTTGTAAAGAAAATAGTTTTTATCATATCTTGTGAATGTGGGTACAGGCTGGCAAGCCTAGTATTTGACTATTTGTTACATCCCCCAAAAAACATTAAAACTTGGTTGAAACCAATGAGAGTTTATCCTGATCGCCAAGTAGACAGTTTTGTTTTGCCACATTTGGGTTGTGTTAGCAATGCAGATATTTGCTGCAAGCAATCTGAGCAATTAAGGATTAATAGCATGCAGCCAGACTCCACTACACGTAGCAGACTAAAATCATTAAATCTTTTCTTGCTTTGATTAAGTACTACCCCTCTCATCCCTGCCCCAATCCTGAGAGGATTTAGTCTACGAGGCTGGGGCTTTGTAATGACATTGTAGGCGATTGTCAAGTGCTGTGAGAGTTGATTAACAGAAGAGGGGGTAAGATGAGAATGAATGGAGGTTGACTGTGGGACATGGTAATTGATTCTCCTGGTGGTCGTACTGGTCGCGGAGGCGGCGGCGCGGCGGGGGCAGTGCTGGCAGTTGTTGCTACAGTTGGCTAAATGGCCCACACTAGTGATGTCAGTCTGGCTGGTCCCATTGACTTCTAGCATATGGTGGTGTTAGTAGTGGCCAAAATTGGTTGTGTGAGAGGGAGGGTTACTAGAGTCAAATTGGCCCACACTAGTGGTGGCTGTCTTATTGTATGATCTCTCGCTGTGACTTCTCCCATGCAGTATGATCTGGCGCACTCGCGTGCTGCTCCCCTCAAAGGGGATGCCCACTAAGTGCTGGCTAGAGATGAAGAAGCGGCTCCTCTGTGAGCAGGAGGAGAATCAAGAGGTGTTCTGCGGCGGCCGAGCGGCAGAGAGCCACTTCGCTCCTCACATTAGTTAATCTTGCTCTTCACTGTGCCACACCAATCCCCTTATGTAATCTGTCTTGAATTTTCTCGGCCAGCTTCAGGGGGATTCCGGCTCATCCCTCGGTATGGGTTAGTCAATCAGGCCGTGGCGGAGAGGGCAGTAAATAATCCACTTCTACTCCCACCTCTACTTCACCAATAACCCACTCAGCTCCTAAGACAGACTAAAACAGGGCTGTTTTGGTACACATTTTGGATAAAAATGTTGTGAAGACTTTTTTATATAAAAACGATATAGTATTGACCCATTTATTATTGAAACTACAGAAAAAGTGCTATGGTCTAGCCAACAGTATAGTAAGTGTGAGCTGTGTCTCACCTTTGCACAAGGCCCCTAGTTAAAAAGCCAGCTTGTTCAGTGTGAGAGATTCACATGGGGTAAGTTGATGTTATTCCTCAGGTACTCCAGTGCCTCCTACATTTATTATGTACAATCAGAGCTTGACTTAGCCTTGAAATGGCCGAAATGAAGATTACAATAGAGGAAATTCCATTCCATTCCAAAGTGGGTTTTCTCTTGTGGCGTCCCAGACAAGTAATCACCCTAAAGCTGCATTATCTTCTCTCTCGCTGTCTAATGGAGTGTGAGTCTGACATCCAGTTAGAGCCACTGACCCCCTCACCCTGCAGAATGCAATCCCCCTAAACAGTGCTGCCCTCATAACCTTTTTACTATTATCAGCCTCTTCCTAGACACTAACCCATTCCCGCTCACAACTTCTCCCTATAAAAAGTGGTCTCTTTTAAGATCAGCGCTCACCAAATAGCATGATCCCATCTCCTGGGAGATCTGACTTCCAAAAATGGCCCGGTCATGCCACCTAATGTTGGATTCAGGTAGTCCCATTGGACTACCTGTATCCTGGGGGAACTCCCCACTAAAATGCTAAATTAGTAGTAAAAATGGCGGGGCTACCTAAAATGCTGCCGAGACTACCTGATTTTGGGTTAAGGTAAGCCAGCCAGACTAATTGGTCCTCCTGGGGACCGTCTAGCCCTGAAGATTCTTACAATAGAAATATCAGAAGAAAAATAGCATTTAGAAAACATAGAAACGTTGTTTTTGTATTCAAATTAACACCTGTCAGTCGCATTTGTTCAAGGAATCATTTATTGGATGGTACTCCAGAAGAAGGCCACTTTTGGGTGCCTGGGCAGGAATGGCCTTGAGATGATGATGATGACGACGATGATAATTAATAATAAAGGTGATTATGATGTTGATAATATTGATGACAACCAAAATGATAATGATAGTGGAGGTGGTGGTGGTAATGAAAATAGTAATTATTATTCATTTTAATAATGATAATTCAATTCAAAAGGGTTACACATTCAAATATAGGATTTGATATTTGCTGTGGCCTTCAGACAATCAGGCCAGGAAACTAGTACAGAGCAAGGCATAAGGGAAACCAGTTCACACTGCGAGATGCAATATCTCCTGCATAATTGATGCTATTATAACCTTGGCAGTTTATTGCCTTACAAGGCCTGCTAGGAACCACTTTATTTCCTGACCTTTTGCCTTCATTCTTTCCTTGGATTCTCTTATCAAGCCTTTGCAAGGGGTCGTTTCTCATAACCCTCCCCTTGCCATGTTGATAGAAAATTGTCTACAGCCCTAAGTTTTCATTAACCTGTAGCATTTCAAGGTTACAATATTGAGAACTGATGCACAATTTAGTTTATTTAACCTTATCAATCCTGCAATACCTCAAAAAGCTCAAAACCATGGTGCTATATACTGATCTATACTACCAGGTCTTATTCTCCGAAGTTTGGGATCTATTTGCCTAGAAATTGGGACCTAGGTAGGATACATCTCAGAGCATACTGTCTAGTTCCCTCAATGTACTTGCAGGATGTAAAAGGAATCAAACTTTTCGTAGTTGAAATACCAGCTTGTAGTAATCATGTCTGAAAATAAAAACTGACTCATCCTCAAACAAACAAACCTCCTGCCCCTTGATTTCATTACTGTGTGAGTCGTGCTGAGAAGGTTGTGCCAATCCTCTCTTGTCCTGTGCTTGCTGCTGTGTGGTGATAGATTCCTTGTCTGGTGCTGAGTGACGTGCCGAACCACGACCATCCGTTACGGCCACTAGATAAGGCCACTGGATCTCCTCATCCTCCTCATTCAGTGCATCATCTCGCCAGCTTCCTTCACGGCATCTCAGGAAAGAGGGATAAAAACAAGGGCTGGATTTAGTGGATTTGGTAGTGTTTTAGGGCTCCTAGTGAACTCCACAAGAAGTTGGAATATGCTTTTTTTTTCAATCCAAAACTGATTTTCGTCTGGCTTTATCTTAATCAAGATACCCCTGCATAAAGCAGCTACATTAAAATGCTCACTCAGCCCATGAAGATAAGGCCACAGGTGCATTCTTATCTCCACTTCATGATTTTGAGGTCATGAACTTTCACAAAATATTTTCTTTCATCTAAGTGGAATATCTTTTTTTTGTGATAAGTTAATATTCTTTCACCTTATTGAACCATTTTTTCTTTATTGAATTAACTTTTACAGGACATTGGAGACAGGAAAACTGATGGAATTCAAAAGCCTCATATCATTACAGGAGGGAGCAGAAATTAACCCTTGTTTCGATAAGGAATGACTTGAAAAATCAAAACTGCAGTAAAAGCTATAAACCTCTCAATAGATCGAACCCAGCCATATATTGACTGCTTTTTCATGGCTCTTCACACTGAGTGTTCAGCTGACTTTATAGGTTTCACTCCAGTTAGAATGTTAAAGTGCTGGTCATTACCTAATTGGATAATGTAATGAATTATTCATAATTAATATTTTATATAATGTCATGAAGTTACATAGGTATTATGTAGCCTGGTCTTCACCCTAAGGATTGTTTCACGATGAATCAATTGGCCTACTGGACCAGTTACTTGTCAAATTATGCAATTTGATTTTTCCACGACTGGTTTTGGAATAAGTTCAAAGTAAATAAATGTTTAACCCTAATATGCTACTGGTAACTTAAATTTGACCAATACAAAATTATGCAAAAAAACTGAAAAATGCCTAAAACCCTTGGTACATGGTACTTATCTGAGAGTACTCAGTGAACACTATCCAATGAATACCAACATGACAGGGTTTAGATGGGTTTCAAAAATCGTTGGGTCCTTGTGCTTTGGACGAAAATAGCCTTAGCATTGGAAGGGTTAAGTAATTGCAATATATAGGAAGCCCTATTCTCCTTTAAGATTTCTCATGTACCAGAAGAATAAACTATTACTCTGTGATTTACTCTGTACCACTCCTGAGTGTTTAGCCTAACAAGCTAACTTGTGATTGAGATCTTGGTATTTTTTCTAGTACTCTATTTATGGTTTAGTTATGAAACAGTTAATATTTTGAAACCAAGCTACTATTTTCTTCTGAAAATACTTATGGATTCATGGCTCAGGACTGGTAGATGGATTGATTCTTGTTAATTCACCTGTGCACAATGGATGACGAATTGGACTTCCTTCATATTCTTAGTCCATCGTCAGGTAGTGGAATTTTTTGCAAGGTTCAATTATGGTCCATCACTTCAGAATTTTTCTTCCATCTTTGCCCCAGCCTTCAAAACATCACGTTTTAGAGAGCACCATTAGCAGATATAAAAAATAATCATGGATTTCTTTTTTTCTTTTCGGTTGCACTATTTGACCTCATTTATGTACAACATGACTTCTCTTCACCTTTAAGATGATCATTTCTACCGATAAGGACACTCACACTCTTGTTTATTTTCCAATTGCTCACTGTCCTTGTATTAAGTGTCGTCCCCCCAGGGCTGTGGAGTTATCCCCATTATGCTGTGTGTAAACCACATTCAGCATCTCGCAGTGTTGGATTTCACTTCCCACCACCACTATTGGTCTGCTTGGAGAGGGGATTAGGCATCCGTATAAACTGTCTTTATCAAGGGACCTTGCCAAGGGCTAGGAAGGGGTTGATTTTATCAGCGTTGATTCCTCTATCTACCATCTGCTCCTCCTATGTATGTAGTATGGAGTAGGCGGTACTCAGCTAGTATGTAGGAGGCGGTACTCGGTGGCCAATTTGTCTGGCTGGACTGGGAGATGCTAATCAATGGGAGGACTGACACACTAATCATCTTCTACAGGAACCTGATAGCTTTCTATTGATTTGAACCCCTATACTTATATCTAATTCGAGTTGGCCCAACTTAGTTTTGAACCCCTATACTTATCTAATTTGAGTTGGCACAACTTAGTTTTGAACCCCTTTACTTATATCTAATTTGAGTTGGCAGAACTTAGTTTTGAACCCCTATATTTATATCTAATTTGAGTTGGTCCAATTTAGTTTTGAACCCCCTAATTTGAGTTGGTCCAATTTAGTTTTGAACCCCTATACTTATATCTAATTTGAGTTGGCCCAACTTCGTTTTGAACACCTATACTTATATCTAATTTAAGTTGGCCCAACTAAGTTTTGAATCCCTATACTTATATCTAATTTGAGTTGGCCCAACTTCATTTTGAACCCCTATACTTATATCTAATTTGAGTTGACCCAACTTAGTTTTGAACCCCTATACTTATATCTAATTTGAGTTGGCACAACTTAGTTTTGAACCCCTATACTTATATCTAATTTGAGTAGGCCCAACTTCGTTTTGAACCCCAATACTTATATCTAATTTAAGTTGGCCCAACTAAGTTTTGAACCCCCATACTTATATCTAATTTGAGTTGGCCCAACTAAGTTTTGAACCCCTATACTTATATTTTATATGTCTCCTGAATCCTACTTAGTGTTGACCCCCAGAACTTTCATCTGAGCCTTTTGGCCTATTGTGTGCATGTTGCATGGACCAGGTTTGGTTATGTTTTGATAAAATGTTGCCGTTTCCTGGTCAGAATACCACTAGTCTATGATTTGTAATGTAAACTAACCCCTCTTTAAAATTGCACACCTGCTGCTGTTTACCTACTACAGGACAGGCTGTCAATATGATTATCATAGATTCTGCCCAGCAAGAGACTGTATTATAATCATGCACATGGAACAGTAGCCTAGTCCTAAGGCCAAGAAATTTATTTATTTGTCTTTAATAACTTACCTAATGTTTATATAACATTATAAGATATCTACCCATATTTAGTTCTATATTAGCTCACCAGGTGGCCATCATGGGTTCATTTGGATTTCTGACTGACCAGTGTGCCCACCCATGGTGCCATCTATTACAAGCCACAGGAACTAACACCAAGGCATTAGCAAATGATAGAGATTAGAACAGCGAAAAGCATAATCTAATGAAATCATAGACTAGGAGCTAGTCTAATGGAACAGGTGTATGAGTGGTCAGGTCACCTGTTGTACATACCAACCAGCAGTTCCGTTAGATATGGAAATCCATAGCTTAAGGGGTGCACCATACGCTGCTGTCCACTGTGAACTGACCAGGCTAGTAGTAGTGGCTAGCTGCGGGCATCATCATCATCACCGACAATAGGGGACCACAACCTGCTCAACATGATCAACTGTCACTACTGAGCGCCTGAGAACCATTCTAACTGGGAAAATCATTTCAAGGGCCATTAGTTGAGGTGATAATTGCCTATTCTGGCTGTCTGAGCTGAGCAGCTGTCCCGCTTGGTTTTGTCTTAACCTGCTCTTTGAGTAATGCACACTTGATGAAGCGGAAAAAAATCCTTGCTATTGATTTTTGCCGTAACAAGTTTTATGGCACTGCAGATATTATCATATTAGTGTGTTTTGAGGGCAGGGTTTGTATACAAATTACAGTCATTGGAGTGTGGTATTGACCCAAGGGGCTGTTACTGGATATTTAAGACAGCTCTTATCTGAAGTCTATTGCCCCTGCTAGAAGGCCTGAAACAGCACTAGAAAAAACATGCGCAGTAGGTTTCAGATAAACCTTTTCTGCTTGCTCTACTGCTCTGGTTCTGAACACACCTTGAGCAGGAATAGATAGAGTTGCATTCACCAAGGGAGTATAGCTCAGCGGCCCTTTGACCCGAGAGCTCATATGCTCACAGGCACATGACATGGTCTTTAATGGTTTCTCATGGAGTATCTCAATAGCCTGCATGTCCCTCTCCGTTCGTATTTGTGAAAGTTGTCAGGTGTGAATAAACTGATCACTGATATATTTTGTCTAGACCTATGATACTTTTTTAAAAATAACTTGATCCTTAATTCCTAGAATAACTAAAGTGGAGTTGTGGATTAGGTTCTTGTTATATCCTCTTCCACCATTTAAAAAAAAAAGCCTGGTCACAAAAAGGTCAGGATGTTTTGGCTATGCGGGCATTCATGAATGGGTTAACTAAAACTGCTTAAACACACTCAATGCACCTCAAATCAGCACCTGAACATCAAACTTCAGCCCACCATGTAGGGGCTGGATAAATCTAATTTATAGAAATCCAATCCTCTAAAGTATCTCAGTAGATTTAATCAAGTGAAAGCGAGGGATGGGAAAAGCTGTATCGGTATGCCAGCTCACAAGTTCAGTTTTTCCACTCGAGCTCAACTGAACTGGCTCAACTCTCAAGTCCCTCTGTTACGCGAGTGGTGAGAGCAGCTCCAGAAGTATGTACTGTTTGTATTAGTCTTGGGTGGGATTCTGATTAACACTCCTCCTTTAAACAGATTCCAAACGATTAACCCATTAGAAAGATTTACATGATATAATCAGGCCTCTCTGTAGTGCTCTGGTGAAGAACAAGTTAACCCATTCATGCCAAGAGTTTTCCTCGACAGGTGTCGTCTGGACCTAGAATACTTTTAAAAATAACTTCATAATTTATCATAAATTCACAAAATATTTGAAGGAGAGTTGTAGATTGGGTTGTGATTAACATTTCTCTATGAAATATTTTTCAAGAAATGAACCGTCCTCGAAGATATTGTGAAAAAAGTCAGGATATTTTTGGGTTGTAAGGCGTGTGTTGGTTAATCTGCTGAAAGCCTGCCAGGTAATGAAGGATGGCGTGAGGTAATTGGGTGTGTATCTGGACCGCTGCTTTACCAGAGCCAACCTGTGAGAGCACTTGAAGTGACCAGATGAGTTGATTACAATAATGCCAGGGATCTGGCCACTGCTTCATCACATTAACCAGGTAATTGACTTCATTGCTGCCTAACAGAGCACATGAATAAAGTATTATTGCTTTCCCTAATTGAAGCATCCTAACCGGTAGACTCCGCCAGAATACAAAGCCAATCCCGGCTTGTCTTTAGCCACCTCTATTCAATCTCAACGGCTTTTATTAGCTCCTAGGAAATCAGATCTAACCTGTCATTATCTTTGTGATATAATCTCTCACTACTTAGACAGGTATTGTGCAGGCAGCCTACAAATGACACAGTTATTTAATTACAGGTAGTTCCTCTGGTCGAATGTATTACCTTGGGAATAGAAGGAAAACAGACAAATAAAAGAGTTATATATAGGTACTTAATTTGATTACATAATAGATAATCAATTAAATACCTATTTAATGATTCTTACTCCTATCAAGTGCTTCATAGATATGGTAGCATAGTTCATATAGCCTTTAATGCTGTTTTCAGTAGGCCAACTAATGTTTATGAACTAAGGCACTTCACTGGTACTCAATATTTTCCCCATGTAAAATATCAAAATGGTGAAAGGTATTTACCTAGCCACAAAGTTTTCGCCAGCAGGGCATCTTAGCCTCATTTGACTTATTTCTTGAAATGTTGTATAATTGGATTTTTTTTCAACTGAACATAAATCCCTTGACAATGAATAAGGATAGTTTGCCTTATTTCAATAAGTAAGTACATGTTTATGGTTGTAATCTGAGTATATTGTAGTGTTTCTTGATGAATATGATTCCAAAATTGAACAATTGGCAATTTTGGGCACCCTGTTTCTAAAACCTGTGGGAAGTGGACTTAACAGGATCCTCAAGTCCCCCAGGGTCTCTTTTGAAGGTCAAGTGTGGCGAAAGAGAAAATAAACTAGATGCTTATTTAATTCTTTTAGCCATATTGTTTACCTGGCCGAATTTGTATGGGAACTGCTGTGTGTAAGTACTTAATACCAGGCCCCCCCTCTCATCCCCCCTGGGGGCGCAATTGAGGTTATCCCACGGGTGAGTCCCCCCAGTGTGGTAGCGGTCAGGTGCAAGATTAGGATGGGCGTACCTGCTGATTACAGGTAGAACCACTCACCTTGATGGCCGTTCTCCTCACCTTCCCAGCCATCAGCTTTGAGCTCCAGCGAACAGTGTAATACCAGCGCCTCGTAAAGACTATGGGAGGGAGCCACCATGCCAAGGGCGAGTTGTTAGCTAAATGGATTGTAAGAGATAGGTCTTCAGGGGCAGACACCAAAATCATTTAGGAAAACATAATGGGATAAACACACACAATGTGCTATATGTAAAACAGTGCCACGCTTGATGGCATTCCATTCCCGCTGTTGGCAATACTGTACATTAAAGTGAAGGTTGATGACTGCTAACGTGCCAGGTACATGGGAGCAAATAGAGTGGGTATTGTTTGGACATGTGACAATATACCTGGATGGTGCTAAAGCAATCGTGTGGACTTGAGTGGCTCTTACGCTACCATTACTAAATGATCCTGGGAACACTAGGGATTTCCTAGGATTATTCTAGGAAAATCTTAGGATATCCTCTGATGTTTGATCTTCATTTGGTGAGGGTAGATGCTTCAGCCAATAGTAGATCAAAATCTCAATTAAAGTCTACTGTGTGCAATCTATAATATCCCATGACTATTGGTTGCAAAAGTACTGTAAAAATTCAAGGGTCCTGAAAAATATTTTCTTTTCCCCATAATCATTATTGAATTATTCAAACCTGAACAAATGAAAAAGTGATTTCTCCTTACATGAACGCACAGATTTCGCTTCATTAGGTTTTATTTATTTATACACAAGTGCTCTATGTAGGTCATGTAAATACGATGAGTGATGTATTCACCGTGATGAACACTTAAAGCCTATTTACCTGCGGATCACAAACCTGTAGATAGGTCAGGCATGGTAAATAGATGATAGCATCTCTCTTGCTGATAGTATATTCATTGGTAACATGAGGAATGGTTTATCAATGGCTACATACGGGTGGAGATCTTCAAGGTTCACCCTTTTGCACGGGTCTGGCATCCTGAAGTATAACTCACCAAGTAGAGTTCTACTTGGAAAAATACTTGAGGAAAGATGTATGAATCCAACAGGCACAACAAATTTTAATGAAATATTACAAGTTAGTATTGAATAGTGATGAGAACTTGATTTGATTTGATTTTATTCAATCTAGTATGATGTATATTACATAGCATTTGGCACACAGACAAATCATATATAAAGGTGACTAGTTGGTGCCAAGGGAAAGCCACTGAATGACCCCAAGTCACTGGCAACTTTCTTACATGCTTTACTGACATAGGTCAGAGTTTGGGTAGAGTTCATGTTTTTCAAACTACATTTTTGTATTTGATGTTGGATGCATTACAGGTAGCCTTGAACTCTGATCTCTGCCACTACATTAAGGTGAACTTTTCGGCAAGCTTTTATTTTTTACGTTGGCTGACTATTTCGCTAATGGGATCTAGGATACTTTGTGAGAAGGTCACTAACATTAACCTCTAGTGGCGATCTACTTTACAATCTCTTATTACACCTTCATCAGTGTGAGTGGCACCTGCCAACTCCAGACCCTCCTTAAACTAAAACACTCCACAGCAGAACCAGCCTGTACTATATAATGATTCAAGAACATAGTGGAATGAACTTATGGATGAAACTGCTCCAGTTTTTGTGGTGTAAGGTAGTTAGAATGATATTTGTCTTCATTGGAAGGGAGGGGGTATTATTAGTGTTAAACCTATAAATATTCTTCTCTGTTCCGTCTTTAATTTTATTCAGTGATCAGCCTATACAGGTTCTATTCCCAGCTTATACAGGTTCTTTATTCAGTATTTAGCTTAAAATAGGTCCTTCTTTTATGACTCTTTTAGAGATCCTATCTTCAGGGTTCAATTTATAAATGTTCTTTTATATTTCACTTCGTCTATAATGCTATTTTCATATTGCATCCTGTCATGTCCATTGGAGATGGGTTGTTGTTGTTCTGATGAGCGTGTATGCGCTGTAGTCAGGTAGTTCCAGTTATACCTGGAGGCTAACGAGCTTCCTCTCTGTGTGCAGGTATGTGCCTGTGTGATGAACCTCATGAGAGAGGCAGCAGCATCATTGTTGCCCGGCTCCTGTGGGTTCTATGTATGGAGATCGTTTGGCCCTTGTGATCCCCACGACCTCATACTGGGCATTATCGACCAGTCTTTAATTGTACACCTTGAAGCCTGGCTGCCTGCATTATATACATGTCACTACACCTTATTGTTAAATAGGGCTCTATGGTGCCGGTAATAAATACTCCTAGCAGGCAGTCTCCTTCCTCTTTCACCAGGTATTTGTAAGCAACAACGGCCATGTCTGCCTTTTCAAGTTTATGTACAGATAAAGTCAGTTTGCAATCCTAGATCATTTTCAATTTGAAGTCTATAACAGTTGATATTCTATATCTATTTTCCAACATGAAGATTTTGATTGTAAAGGGTGCTTCAAGTTTCAGGCAATGTTGAAACATCTCAGGCCTGGCGCCACTGTATTTGGTTGATTTAATTGGTTGGTGTTTGCGGAAGATTTAGGTCTGCTCCGCGGTATCGCAATCGGCTCCCAGTGGAATGATGCTAATTTCCGGCTGGGGTAGCTACAACTTGTAGTGTGGACCGAGCCTGAGCGCCAATTGATTGGGAGGGCAAGATTACGGGTCAAACTCAAGCACAACACAGCTTCTAATAGGCACAAAATCTTGCCACATATTTTAGGTGTCTACGGCATAATGGGATCTCCTCAGCCCTGGCGCCTGGTAAGCTTTCATACAAAGCATGCCAAATGCTAATCATGTACCTCATTACATAGATTTCATACTTCTAGGGATTGGAAAGTCTGTGTATTGCTGAATTATGAGTGTACCAGGTAATCTGGGGAATGATTAAAAAGCCCACTACTTCCATGCTCAAAAGAGGACCATGCAGCAGGGGCTAAGCCACCTGTGCGTCCAGCGTGTCATTTTGACACCCAGAACACTGTTTTTTGACAGTTTGGACACTCAAAAGTTTAAGTTAGGATTTGCTGATGATGACAATTCTAGAAGATAGTGCATGGAGTGTCACTCCTACAATGCAAACAGAGCAGTTACTGGTCTAAAAAAGCAATATTTGTAGATATATATGGTAGTAGTGTGAACTTTGTACCACACTTTTGACACCCTGTTTCCAAATCCTGGCTAAGACCATGCCATGCAGCATCAACACGTGCAGATAGGTAGCAAACAGCCTATGATTTTGCAGTCCACAAATGTTGCTAGTCTTACTTAGTTACTCAGGCAATCCTCATATCCCTCCAGTGTTGTATTCTAGCTTCAAGTACATCAACATGGCACCCTTAACCCTTCCAATGCTGACACTACTTTCCTTCAAAGCACAAGGACTCAAAGAATTCTGAAAACGATCTAAACCTTGTCATGTTGGTATTCATTGGATAGCTCTCACCGAGTGCTCTCAGATGAGTACCCATGTGCCAGGGTTTCAATCATTTTCCAGGCTTTTTGCATATAATTCTGTATTGCCCAAATTATCCACCAGCAGCATAAGGGTTAAATCCCCACTGTATCCCCACCCCAGCCACACATGTATGTATTTAGACTAGCTCATAGTCTATGATTTCATTAGATCATGCTTTTCTCTGTTCTGATCTCTTTCATTTGCTTAAAGTCTAGGTGTTAGTTCCTGTGGCTTGTGATAGATGACACCATGGGTGGGCACACCGGTCAGTCAGAAATCCAAATGAACCCATGCTGGCCGCCTGGTGAGCCAATATAGAACTAAATATGGGTAGACATTTTAGAATGTTATAGAAACATAAGGTAATTTATTAAAGTCGTTAAATAAATTTCTTGGCCTAGGACTAGGCTAGTATGTATTCTGCTGTATCGCCAGGTCAAGGTGTGGCCGGCGCGCCATGACAACAGTCCCACCTGAGAAGCATCTTCCCATTCAATGGGCTCCTTGAGGACCACTCCAGCAACCTTTGTGGTGAACATGACTTTCATGCTATTTAGGAGGGTCTAGTTCACAGTTCAAGATCAGTGATTGACCTGCAACGGTTGAAAGTACATCGATCAAACGTGACTAAGTCAATCATCACACCTTGCAGTAATATATTGCACTGATTTCTCATCTAGACACTTTCAATGTAAAAAGGTAATTGGTGAATCATTGATGTGTAAATAAGATAAGTTACGGTGGGTTTCAAAGGGGGACCGACAGTATAAAAGTTCAGGAGATGCTGTGTAAGTTTGGGGTCTATGTATACAATTCTTAGCATTTCCAGTCAAAATCAATACTAATACATTCCCAAATATCTGTACAGTTTATTTTCCCTTGGTATGAAATTGAAATAAATATTCCTAAAATATGGTAATTTGTGTTTTTTTCTCTCTCAATATTACAGTATTTTGAGTCATGCTGTGCACACTCTGTATTTATGAGCATCACAAAAAGTGATTTATCATTCAAATAAAAAACTCAATATTGTAAATTGTAAGCTGATTATGAGTCATTTGGATTTTCCTTCACCCCAGAGTTATGCCAAGAGTTTATGCCTTAAATGACACATTTGACACTAACTGTTAGACTAAGCAATATATTTGCAGATATAAGATTTCACGAAAACTGTCACAGCATCTTGAGCTGCTGTAGATATGAACATGTTCACAGACTGAAAGTGAAACTGTTGTTGGATGCCACAGACAAATAGGTGTACTCAATCTTGCTTATGAGTTATCAAAGGTGGATAAGACATAAACATAAACCTTTGGAGTTATCCATGAAAGTTGATAACTAGAGATATGTTATTTATAAAAGAATATAACTTTTAAAGCAAGCATTTATTCTATAACCTTATAAAGGAATGTTGTTGGGATTCATCTAATCAATATTTTCCCTTTAAAAATTCCCAAAATATATATTTTAAGGTAGATGTGATTGGCTGTTTTTTGGTGTTTCAGGCTTGAATGGGTTATAAGAGTTTTAGACTGACGTGAGTGCTGCGTGGTCGTTTACAGCTTGATGGTGAGATAATGACAGAGTTGTCCCATCACTAACTGCTCACTGCTTCTCTTTATAGCCCCTTACCCACACCTAGTTTGTGCAATTTGGGAATTATCTTGCCAGCCAGGGCAGCTCTAGCCACCTGCAGCAGTGCATAATTATAGCATAAACCTTTGCTCCTAGGAAAGTATGATGATACTACATGCACATGTTTTGTCTGGAGGACGTAGTCAGGATTACAAAACTGGCTGTCCTGAATTGGCAATTATAAAAACTTGCGACGACGTCCTACTTTTCAATGAAGATCAAAATATATTCAGATAAAAACCATGAATTTGAATCTACTCATTGAGAAAATGCACATCATCTTTAAATAAAGTCTTTGCATTTAGACGCCCTCCTGGCTGAGGCTATGGTGTAGACATTCATGCATATGGTACATGAGTGATGGTGATGGTAAATCCAACTGAATCTCACTTACCTTGACTTTCAAAAACATGCACCTATGTGTACTGTATTGTAAAGATATTTCTAAAGAAAATAGAAGTCACTCACTACAGAATGGTGTTGGCAGTATATCTTACTGAATAGGATTTTGAAACCTTCACCTGTGAGTTTGAGTATATTATATAGAGTAGACTGTAAAGAGTTTAGAGAGGCATTGGCGGTTTCTCTCTCTCTGTGTTTTCCCAGAATTCTCTCTAGACACCTTTGATTGTCAGTACATTGTGCGCTGATAGAAGCGGCCACTTGAGGCAGGCGTTGAGGGTTGCTGCCATTGAGTCTGTGAAGAGAGTGTGAAGAGGAGGCCTGTAGAGTCGCCCACGGAGGCCGGTCCAGTGCTGATGGTTGCTGCCATTGAGTCTGTGAAGAGAGTGTGAAGAGGAACTCTGTATGAGTCGCCCACGGAGGCCGGTCCAGTGCCCCAAGTATGTTGGCGGCATATGGACAGGGGACAAGATGGCCGTGTGGATGATTGGCAGATACCTTTTGGCTCATTAGGCGAGATGAGCGCCTGCTCCCCTCTCCTTTCTCCATCAGCCCACACCTACCGCTCCCTTGTCTGCCCGCCGCCAAAGGCGAGAATCTTAACTAATGCTCGCCTATTTAGGGTGACAGCACAATCAGCGACCGCCTTGGCTCCTGTGTTGACTCGGACACTCTTGGGAAATCACGGGGATGGGAATCTGAGACAGACTCACCTACTTATACACACCACGACATTTCATCACAGTGGTGCCCACTGCCAGTTGATGCAACACCTCTATAACTGTTAATATACTATGCACTAGAACCCTTAAACAGTCTGCTGGCATCAGTGGAAGAAACTGAGCTCTATCAAGTGTCCATTCATTGGTCTATTCTTGAATCAGGCTCTCAGTATCAGGAATAGAAATATCTTGATTGAGACAGTCAAGGCGACATCTGTTGCCATACTGCATACTGGTAGAAACTGCTCTATTTGGAGTTAAGGCATTGGTATTGTACTAAATCAACTGTGTCTCAGTCTAAATTTTGGTCTTACATTTGAATCGCTCTTCCAGTATCCAGTAAGTTATATAATGGAACTTCCTGAACAAGTCTATATCCTAGTATCATTCTTGAAGAAGTCTCACAGTATCAGGGGTACATTTTAAAAATCCTTTATGGCTAGTTGGCACTGCAGTATAGAGTGGTCAATTGAGAATCAAACTGCATCAAACCCCTATTGTGGTAACTGAATAAATTAAATTACAAAATAGTGGTCTAATGCTTTGTAGTAGGTGTGAGCATTGGCATAGATAACAGTTTAAAACACAGGTAGGCCTAGTAGCTAGGCTATTTCTTGGTTGTCCAGAGGGTGTGGGTTGTAGATGAAGCTCTATTATGACCTTGGTGTCAAATGATTTAAAACACATGTTTACCCAAGATGGGATGTGTTTTGCAATGCACAAGTAAGTATGTGTTTTCCTTTGTACACATATTTAAATCCATACACAGTCCGCTTTTCATTCTATACAGAGATCAGGAACACTGCCAAGAAATTCAATAAAAGGATGTTCACCATATGAAGACATGGCATGCGTCATTTCATTTAGAGGCTGGCCTAGACATTATCAAAATAATACCAAACGAATGAGTAACTAAAGGGTATGCAACTATTTTGGTCAACATAGGCTTCTTTAGTAATTAAGTCTGGCCATGTCCATACCACTAGTGTATATTCTGGAATGAATAATAAAAGGATATGCAACTATTTTGGTCTGTATAGGTTTCTTTAGTATGTCTGGCCACGTCCATACCCCTAGTACCCACAATGTGGCTTTCCTGACTCTTCCGATAGGTTGAGTGCTGACACGGGTCCTCCCCAGGTTAATGGATGCAAGCAGGCTCTTAGGGCGACCCCCCTACTAAACTGAATGCTCATGGATTTTAAAAGACATGAACTTTCTTTTCCCAATTATTGCAATATCTATGGTACACGACTTGTAGGGATTTCACTCTTGACAATGCAAAACCAATCCTATTTAAAGGAAACTTAGATCTGGTCTCTCTGTCATCTTAAGTTGTCTATTAATGATTCAGAGTTTGTGTATATATGTTCCTGTATCTAACTGAAATAGCACCCAGTAGAGGGAAGAGTGGAGGAGTCATACTTACCAAAAGAATCAGAATGAAACCATCTGCCCCAAGTACATTTCAAGATGACTCTAGTGCAGTAGGGGTTAAAAGATAGAAGTTAGAAATCATATGGGCTTCCTAACTGAAAAATGTCTGGTATATTTAGCTGTAAAACGTGTGCCTATTATTAGTGCTTTCATTAGATAGGGCAGTCAAGTTCCAGTTGAGCTTCTCTGGGTGATGTGCTCTTGATGTTTGAACTCAATTTTGCATCCTTTTGTAAATGGTTCTAGTTCCCGTATAGGTGAAACTGTTTACAAGGGAGGAGCTGGGGCAGAAACCAATACTACAGCTTTCAGTATGAAAATATCTGTGCCAAGAAGAGTTCAAGTTCAGGTTCGCCTGTGAATTGAAATACGAAAATAGCTGATAAGGATCAGATAGGCTTCAGAAAAATCCAAAGCTATCTGCGGCTAGTGGTGCGTGCTATGATATACTGGGCACAATAGGTGCTGAGGGGCATGGTAACTAAGGGGTCACTAAACATTTACGGTATAAAATCCACTGCTCTCAACTGGTGTTATCGGAGGAAAATCACACCTGATGGCATTCAGTACTTTAACCTAGTCAGGCCTGGAGATCTCCTTTATAATTGTTCTATGGATCTGAAATACCGTAGAAAAGTGTTGTTTGGATCTAAGATACTTTTCAAAAAACTTAAAAAGTCTTGTCTGTTTCTAAGTTACCTTTGAAACATCTTGACAAGTGTTATCTGTTTCTAAGGTGCCTTTGAAAAATCTTGACAAGTGTTGTCTGGATCTATGACACATTTGGAAAAAACTTTGGATTGAATCCACAAAATAGCTGGAGGAGTTAAGGTGGCTCTTATTAGAGTAGTCCTCCAGACATTGTAAGGTTAAGGTGGCTCTTATTAGAGTAGTCGTCCAGACATGGTAATCTTAAGGTGGCTCTTATTAGAATAGTCCTCCAGACATGGTAATCTTAAGGTGGCTCTTATTAGAGTAGTCCTCCAGACATGGTAAGGCTAAGGTGGCTCTTATTAGAGTAGTCCTACAGACATGTTAAGGTTAAGGTGGCTCTTATTAGAGTAGTCCTCCAGACATGGTAAGGTTAAGGTGGCTCTTATTAGAGTAGTCCTCCAGACATGGTAAGGTTAAGGTGGCTCTTATTAGAGTAGTCCTCCAGACATGGTAAGGTTAAGGTGGCTCTTATTAGAGTAGTCCTCCAGACATGGTAAGGTTAAGGTGGCTCTTGTTAGAGTAGTCTTCCAGACATGGTAAGGTTAAGGTGGCTCTTATTAGAGTAGTCCTTCAGACATGGTAAGGTTAAGGTGGCTCTTATTAGAGTAGTCTTACAGACATGGTAAGGCTAAGGTGGCTCTTATTAGAGTAGTCCTACAGACATATTAAGGTTAAGGTGGCTCTTATTAGAGTAGTCCTCCAGACATGGTAAGGTTAAGGTGGCTCTTATTAGAGTAGTCCTACAGACATATTAAGGTTAAGGTGGCTCTTATTAGAGTAGTCCTACAGACATGGTAAGGTTAAGGTGGCTCTTATTAGAGTAGTCCTACAGACATATTAAGGTTAAGGTGGCTCTTATTAGAGTAGTCCTCCAGACATGGTAAGGTTAAGGTGGCTCTTATTAGAGTAGTCCTCCAGACATGGTAAGGTTAAGGTGGCTCTTATTAGAGTAGTCGTCCAGACATGGTAAGGTTAAGGTGGCTCTTATTAGAGTAGTCCTCCAGACATGGTAAGGTTAAGGTGGCTCTTATTAGAGTAGTCCTCCAGACATGGAAAGGTTAAGGTGGCTCTTATTAGAGTAGTCCTCCAGACATGGTAAGGTTAAGGTGGCTCTTATTAGAGTAGTCTTCCAGACATGTTGAGGTTAAGGTGGCTCTTATTAGAGTAGTCCTCCAGACATGGAAAGGTTAAGGTGGCTCTTATTAGAGTAGTCCTCCAGACATATTAAGGTTAAGGTGGCTCTTATTAGAGTAGTCCTCCAGACATGGTAAGGTTAAGGTGGTTCTTATTAGAGTAGTCCTTCAGACATGGTAAGGTTAAGGTGGTTCTTATTAGAGTAGTTTTCCAGGTATATCAGGTTATACCTGCTATTTTCTGAGTGGTTTTGAAGTCAAGGCAGGGATAGGGTGGCTGTTATTAGAGTGGTTCCTCAGGCATTTCAGAGTAAATGCAGCAAATCAGTATGATTCTCCAGGTATGGTCATGTTAAGGCAGCTTATTTTGACTTTTAGCGAGTCACTCCATGCACTAGTTATCACAGATAACAAGTTTATTCTCTAACAGCTCACCCACACACTAAAATTGAATTGATTTCTGTATGAAAATCACTTTCTATGCTTTTCATTTTCTATGAAGTTTATTCAAATCATTCAAAATTCAAACATCATTCATTCATCAAACTGTTTTGAAAATAAACATTTCATTTTTTATGTACGTCACCAATCAATCTATGTAAAACTAAATTTCTACTGTATGCGCTATAGAATACACAAATTACATACACACACACACACACACACACACATATATATATATATGTATATATATATATATATATATATATATATATATATATATATATATATATATATATATATATATATATATATATATATATATATATATATATTCTCAATCATGTTATTTGATACAGCCATCATTTTGTGTAGCCTAGTTTTCTTACTAGTCTGAATGGTTGCAGTCCATGCAACATTGGTTCCCTTATCGTTCTGACACTGTCAGATGTAATGTCTTGTAAAGATTATTTATTTGACTTGGGAGGCGAGGAGAAATTGGATCCCATCATTCAGGCCATCTATTACTGACATTCCTCCATCTGAACAACATACCACCAATACTCCATTAAACAGATACCAATCTTGTACATAAATATAGCATATAGAAAAAAGTCAGGAATTTGATTGAGAAAGTGCTGCACCTGTGAGTGTGTGTATATTGTAGGGTATTAAAGGTGTGTTTGCAGAGCATACATTGGGAGTCAGTAAAGCATAATCCAGAGCTAGTGAGTATAGGGAGAGCAAATAGAGCGAGTGTGTGCCACAGAGTAGCGTGTTGTTGTTTGGCGAAGATGTCTGCGTGTGTGCGTGGAACACATGCTTAAGTAGTGTCTATACACACTGCTGCCAGATGACTGCCTTCTCCGGAGGAGGAGGAGGAGGAGGAAGTAGTTAGACATCAATTATGAAGGCTGGGAGTTAGAGATCCGCATCCTGAGGCAAATATGGCCCCTTGTCATCCATCCCTTCCTCCAGCGATGACTACAACGAGGCCTCGCCCTTAACAAGGCCTTGCTGCACCTGACAAAACAGAAATTCCCCTAATCTTATGGTCCTGCAGCATCTGACTTGCTTCCAGTGGGTCAATTTTAATGATGGGCTAGAGACCAATGTTGATAGTCCTAGTGTTAGTACTAGAGACCAATACTTATAGCGTGCAAGTACTGGGACTAGAAACCAATATTTCTTAATCTAATGAAAGGAATAAAGATCAATATTGGGATTTATAGGGCTGGGACAAAGACCAATATTGTATCTATAGTATGCAGATTTTTGCCTATAGAACTAGAAACCAATATTGTTTTCAGTCTGTTGTTCTAGTTCTGGATAGCAATTTTCAAATGCAGATAAATAAGGGTGTCAAGGGATTAATAGAAATCTCATAGAAAAATGCATTTGTAATGAGCAAATGTTTTGGAAAGGGGTAATATAATTATAGAAAATAACCATCATTCTTTGTAGGACCCACAACTTATTAGAACAAACCCTTGCTCGAAATACCAAACCTTCTTCATGTTTTCTATTATCTATTTTTGTTGCTTTTCATGTTTGGTTATAAGCTGTTGGAAACAACTTTATTTTCAGCCTCTTCTGATTACTTTAGTTGATGTTTCCGTTAGTACACTTAGATATTTTGTTGCTTTTCTATTCTTTCCACCCTTATTTTACCTTATTATTTATTGTTTTCTCTTTATGTTTCTTTTATTTATAGTTTGCACCGCAAACAGAGCGAATCCTTACGGTAAGCGATTAGATAAGCAGTGCTTCTAGGCTGGGTTGTGAAAAGGTTTTTACCCATTGTATTTCAACATGAAGTACATGGAAATACACAGACTGCTCAAACTTAAGCATTGGTTTTAATCTATTCATGCATGTAGCGCCAAAAGCAGTTTTATACTTAACTTGAGGTAATATCTTTCCAACCAAAACAAATTTTGAAAAATATTTGAAGGAGGAATGCTTCTTGAATCTCAGCCCTCCTTTCTCTTTGAAATATTTAGTGAATTCCAGCTTATTTCAGATATTATTTTCAAAAATCACAAATTCCAGACAACAATCAAAGACAATCTCTTATGCATGGATGGGTTAAGGATTGCAGGTAGACATTTTAACACATACTGTATTGATGACTGTACATAGTTAACATTTTAGAGTGCATGTAAATATTGACTAATTGCATATTGTTTTCAGTTGTGTGGGACTTTCTAGTGGCGAAAAGCTTTGTGCTTTTTACCAAATATTGAAATAACTTTATTGCTATTCAAATACTCTAACATATTGATAAGTATCATTATTTTGACAATCCTAGCTGGGTTACAGGAATATTTGTAATTTCACTAGCCCTCACAGGTACTCATTTACTATCTTGCTATATCCTGAACTCGTTGGGCTAGTAGTGCTGATGTCAGACCATGAGCGAGCACCTGTAATGGTTAATTGAGGGACAGAAGGTAAGTTCTCAAGATGAGTGCAAGGGATTTGGCGTGTTCTCATTATTTCTTGTTCGTCCCCTACGGCCGCCTGTTTTCCCCATGATTGCCTCATTGAACAATGGCTGATAACCTAATTAATTGCACTCAGAGTGCCCAGGTGGGCTAACAGGTACACCAAATGATAGTCATCAAGGCTATATTTATAATATGTGTAACTATGGCAGTAATGGTAGAATATCAGAACTAGGTGAATGAAATTGGCGAATGGAAGGGAGTGAAAAACTACTGAACAATTACTGAGCGATCTATGAGTATGATACTTGTTTCTGCATGCTAGCTTTCCAGAGGACTTATCATATTATATGTTTATATTATTACATCACCATATTCAGATAGTGTGGAAGATATGATACATATATGGTAAAGAAGAGCTTTATTCAAATTTATTAATAGCCCAATAATCCCATTTACGCTCACGTTTCTATATGAAAATATTGCTTGTGTGCTATTTAATAATATTTAACCCTTCTAAAGCTGAGGCTACTTTCGTCCAAAGGAAAAAGACGCAAACATTTTTGAAAAACATGTAAACCCTCTCATGTTGGTATTCATTAGGTAGCTCTCAATATGTACTCTTAGATGAATACCTATGTGCCAGGGTTTCAGCAATTATTCAGGTGTTTTGCATCTTTTTGTATTGGCCAAATTAGCCACCAGCAGCATAAGGGTTAACCCTTTGCAGTACTGCTTACACAATCAGGTAACTTAGAACTGTAACTCACACAATATGCAAGCCATTTCCATGTGCCATGAGTGAGATGCGATGGGGTTAAATAACTGGGCTGTAAGGGAAAAGTTTTTGCAATTGATTTTGTTGTGTTTTGGTTGTGTTGCAAAATGCATTTTCCCATCCGATATTTTCCATATCTAATCAACAAGATGTCCCCAAGTAGTTGCCTTTTTTCAGTGCCATTGATGAGGAATTGGTAAAGGGTTAAATGGGTGAGAATTGCCTATTTCTTGGCGCTGAGACTGTTGTGGGTTAGGAATTGGGTCCGAGTAATCTTATCAGTAGGTGGTGAGGGGAACAGGTGCACCGTGTTCCTGCCCGTTAACAACATCTTGTTGGTATTCCGCGCTGGCCTCAGCTATTTCCATACGTGATACACTCCAAGATTTATCTCTGCCAGACGTGGAAACAGGAACGTGCTGTTGATTTGTACAAATAGACAGAAAAACTGCAAAAATTGACAGATATTAAGTGAACTAAGGTTCTCCAACTGCATCGTGGAGCCTGCCCTATTCACCTAGTGGTCTAAGGTATTGACACTAATAAGTCTCTGTCTCCATCCACTCCACTGGAGAATGGTGGCATGTGAGAAAGTTGTCATTGACTTGGGGTTAGGTGGTGATTTTTGTAGGATACTCCGGTTTCCACCATTACTTACAATTCGATAATCTGATTTTGCCACAATATGGCAGATTAAGTGATGATAAACAAAATTCAAAATTCCAACTATTCTGTATATCAGGCTGATTCTGAACAAACAGGGTTCAACCTAACTGTCTAGATACCTACCCAGCCGGGCAAATCATCTCCAATTTCCACTAGTCCTAGGATCAAGTACCTACGTTACTAAATGTGCTACCCTTTCTTTAATTTGATCTGGCAGGTTGTCCTACATTTCTATTTGGTTCAGCTGAGGTGAGGTTATGAAAAAACCCTTAAATTGTGTTTTGAGTCAGTACATAAGAGAACGAATGTATCATTACTTCAAAAGCCATTGATGAAGTGTAACATATCTCTTGGTGTCCACCTGGTGAGCAAGCATAGAACTAAATTAGGAGAGTCACAGTTCTGTAAGTGCTGATATTGTTTGGTATATAGTGAAAATACAGATTATATTTGGCACCTCTTCTTGAAGTCAATCTTAGCTTATCCTTCCCCTCTATGTCTTAGCAGGAAAGGATTAAATTCCTTGCCAGCATGTATATGTGCTAGTAGTGCATCCTTAGTAGAATTGTAGGCCTGATATTTACAAATGGGACTAGATAGAGTCATCGTCTGCTTGTCCGAGCATCGTAATCTGACTCCATACATCTAGAAAAAAAACAGCTGATCTTTGTGCACCCTTTTGTTATTTATCATTAATGCGGATCCGAAGTGGGAAATCAGGAGACTGGCAAACTGGGGGTGATTTATCAAGCCAATGTGAGGCATGTTAGTAATTTGTTCCTCCTGAGATTTTTAGGTTGACTCCATCAGTAGGAGGGGTCTCCCATGCAAGCAGTATTTAGTGACTGCTTTCATTTTGGCAGGCCTGGCTGTGAGGACGATAAAATAGAATCACTCTCGGTGGATGTTCATGCTGTGCTGAATTCAGTGCTGACGAGCACAAGTAGTAAATGTCACCCAGTGAAATGAGTATGTATTGTGGTACATGTGTTATTCAGTTATGGAGATGAGGACACTTACATACGAAGCTTCGGAACAACAAAAAGTTACGTGGCAGAGCTGACCTAGCCGGGAAGTATCAATACAAAACAGATTTGGGAACATGATAGGGTTTTTAAACAGGGTTTGGCTGTATGGATCTTCTAAGGAGTTTTTCTAACCATATCCAAAATTGTGCAGGCACAATTATTTCTAATGTTAGGGACGTGGCTGACTACAATGGCATGGTTTTGATATTATCAAAATATTTGGTATTCAAGTTTATTATTTGCTTTTTATCTATGTTGGTCTATGAAAAATTCACACATTTTAGTAAAACATGATATAACCAAATTTCGGGGCCCATAAATATTCCTTTTACGTCTGTATTCCAACAAAGATGTGGGCGTGGCTGGCTCCTTGCTCCTAAGTTAGATTCAACCCCTGAGATTGATCTCTGCTGGGTGTTGCTGTCGAGGTAAACAAGGATTAAGAATTTGCTTGACTGAGTTTGATCAAGTCTTCATCAAATATTCATACATAAGCACATTATTCTGTAACGCTTCAGTAGCGAAATGTTTAGTATTATTCTAATGTTGATTAATCTGATTTTATCTATTTATCTAAAAAAAGGAGATGACATGAAAATTATTTTTTATATATTTACCTTCTTTATACTCGCAGTGCTAAACCTCTTAATATTTTCTCCATAAAATTAAATCTCACAATTTGTTGATATTTTCTCCATAAACATTTGAATTGAAAAAATGAAAATAATTGTCTATACAGGACAGGAATAACTTTTCGTATTATTTCTAAATTGATTGATTTATATTTGATAATTGTAACAGAATCAAGTTACCTGAGCGCTCACTATCAGGGCTCTGTTTATAGAGGCTCCCTGTGTATATAGTCATGATATCTGGGTTAAAAGTTGAATAGTAAATAGAGATGAGTGCGATGATTGAACGTTCAGTTTCTCGCTCGCTGCGGGAGAAAGGTGCTTAATACCTGCAGTGGCCACCACCTGTCGTGCTACCCACTGTGCCATACTAATCTACGTTACATTATGTATGAAGCACATTGTGTATAAACTCTATTGATTATACCCTGTTTGCATCAGGGAAAAGTGCTATGTTTTCATATACCAAGAATAGAGCTGTAAGCTTACTTTGTTCTATCAAACAAAAAAGGTGGCTGCCGGTATGAAATCATATTTTTCCATTGTGCCTTGATGCATTGTTTTTGTGGCATACATGTATATGTTAAATGGGTCGGGCAATAATTTAATAGTTCATTTTTGGGTAAGCTAAAAGCGATTGGAATCTATTAGCCTGACCTTATAATGCAAAATAATGAAAGAATGATTGATCAGTGATTATCTAATAATTTAGTTAAATGGCACTGAAATCATAACTCTAGGAAACTTGTCAATTATGGGCACCATTAATTAAGTGGACATTTTCCAGTGAATATTCATCTGGCCCCTTGCTATTTGTGAATCTTCCATTATGCACAGGGATAATCACAAGACATAATTTCTAATGCTGGTTCAGTTCATTAATTATTATCTTGGCGGTCACTAGACTATCAGGGTTCAATTTTGATCAAATTTTATGCTAGCTGTGAATATTCAACAATGGACAAGAATACCACAGCTTTTCTGATACTGGTTATCTAATATAATCTTGCATGCTTTGCTGGACAGCAGTGATATTTGTGGTTTCTCATGGACCAGGATGCTAAGATTTCTAACACTGATGCCTATCTCTTTTTGTTTCCGATTTAGCCTATAACCCAGCATGGTCAGTATGGGTACCGAAATGTCTGCTGAGGCCAGATAAAACATTAGTGTGGGAATTAGCATGGTCAGTATGGGTACATAAAGTGTATTTTTAGTTTAGATAAGACACTGGTGTGGGTAGTGGCGGATATCAGCACCCTATTCATCATGGGCACGTGCAGCGAGTGTCGGTGTTAGATAAAAACTTGTTATGCTCTCACCACCCTTGTTAGCGTGGTCACCTGCCCCTGGCCCGCCTGCCCGGCATGTTTGGGGAAGATAAGGAGTTGCTGTGGTGGGTAGGCAGGGATATCAGGCGGGCAACATCTGTGAATGTTGAAGTTTATATTATCTCCATATACATGATGATTCATCATCCACATCCTGCTATGGCCCCTGACCATTCCTCTGACCGCTACTATGACCGCTACCTGGCTGCTCCCCAAGCACAATTCCCCTAACAATTCTTCTTATATTAGAATATTGAAGTATTCTATGCCGCGGGTGAAATAATAATGATTCCTGTGACAATTCTCAGAATATTTGAGTATGCTACGGGCGGGAAAAATATTAACAATTCCTGTGATACTTCTTATATCAGAACTCAGGAGCATTATGCTATGCAGTGGAAATCGTCAGGGGAGGGGATGGACCTTGGCGCCTGCATCCTTGACCGCTCTGCCAAACCTTTGACCAATCCTCTGGTCACTCCCCTGACCCCTACCCTTAATATAGACAACTCCCTCAATAGCATTAATCTATTTGTTGGAATGTTGGGGTATGCAGCAGCAATCATAACGGGTATAGACTTGGCATTGGTTCCCCTTACGTTCCATCTCTGCATTGACCACTCCCCCCTCTCTTGACCACTCTGTTGCTCCCCTGACTACCCCACTTAAGCTCCCCCATGAGCACTTTCCCTGATAGAATTATTCTCCATAATTTAGCATGCTGTAATATGTAGGAGGAATCATTAGGGAGAGGGACCTTTGCACGATGGCGTCTGAGCCGCCGCGGCCACCCACTACTGGCGGCGTGTGGTCAAGCATGTAGGATTGATGGTTTTATGTCAGCTTACACAATTCTCATGTTCCTCACTCATTGATCCTGTTAGCCTTGACAAGTCTCCAGTGGGGGACTAGCTTTCGCAGGAATTAATGAATAATTTCTAAATTTGATTTTGTGTGCATTATGGATAGGACCTGTGGTGTGGTTAAAGTGGACATAAATCATTATGAAGTGATGCGGCCTTGAGACTAGGCAATACTGTTTCACCCTATGAGTGTCTGTGTGTGTGTGTGTATATATATATATATATATATATATATATATATATATATATATATATATATATATATATATATATATATATATATATATATATATATATATATATATATATATATATACATATATATATAAATATATAAATAAATATATACAGGTGAACTTGGATATGAGGGACCACTGTACGACGGATTCTTGCATATGACGGACGATATGCTTGGTCCCAGTCCGATGCATATCAAGTATTCGTCATATGTATATATATATATATATATATATATATATATATATATATATATATATATATATATATATATATATATATATATATATATATATATATATATATATATATATGTACATATATATATATATTTATATGGTCTCTATTTAATGGCCTGAGGATTGCACAAGCGTGAAACCCAGGGTTGTCAACATGAGACAGAGTAATTGTGACCTGCTTCTATGTATATATATATATATATATATATATATATATATATATATATATATATATATATATATATATATATATATATATATATATATATATATATATATATATATACATATATATATATATATATATATATATATATATATATATATATATATATATATATATATATATATATATATAAATAAATGTATACAGGTGAACTTGGATATGAGGGACCACTGTATGACAGATTCTTGCATATGACGGACGATATGCTTGGTCCCAGTCCGATGCATATCAAGTATTCGTCATATATATATATATATATATATATATATATATATATATATATATATATATATATATATATATATATATATATATATATATATATATATATGTACATATATATATATATATATTTATATGGTCTCTATTTAATGGCCTGAGGATTGCACAAGCGTGAAACCCAGGGTTGTCAACATGAGACACAGTAATTGTGACCTGCTTCTATGTATATATATATATATATATATATATATATATATATATATATATATATATATATATATATATATATATATATATATATTATATATATATATATATATATATATATATATATATATATATATATATGTATATGTATATATATATATATATATATATATATATATATATATATATATATATATATATATATATATATATATATGTATGTATATATATAGTTAGTGATTATGGGATTTAAGTGTTTCACATGCTCCAACTCCAAGCCTTTTCTTAGCACATATTATTCTTTTCACTGTATAAGAAATGCCTTGCCTGCCCAGAGCGCATATGTCATGTATGTATTCATGCCATGCTTTATATGCCGGTGCAGGAACCCTTATCAGAAGTCGGCCAATTTGCCGGTTCCTGTGGCCTGGTGGTTTGTAAGTATTAGGGCCGAGTATCGGGAGCAGTAACATGTGGCGCTGGGGCCAGCATTGTTACTTATTAATATGTGTGTTGCGGAGGAAGTATGGCTGTTCCATGGATTTATATGGGCAGCAGTCATCCCAGAGTGTGATATCAATAGTGGCAATCAAGAAACAGCTCTAGAGACTGGATGCCGACTTTACTCTTTGGCCGGAGCTGCTGGTACCACTGCTGCTGCTGCTGCTGACTGGCTTGCTGCTGCTGGTAACAGGGCACGTCTGTGTCTTATTACCAGCTCTCTCATTCAGGATGGTAATGGGTGGCACAGCTAAGCTGACAATGGCCTCCCTTCAACCATCGCGCGGGCCACTTTTGCCCGATTATGCTCCACGCCCATCATATTTATTGTTATGGTTTCATAACTGGCATAGTTGCCTCTGGTGGCAAATGCTCAATTTAGAAATAGAACAATTTGGGGGCGATAAAAAATCCTGGCGTGGAAAAACCCACTTTGATTGGACGGTCTTGAGGGGAGCGCCCCGGCACAACTTGTGACGGTATAACATTTGGGAACTGGATTTGATCCCCAGATCCTACCCCAGGCTGTTCGTGTCAAATACATAACAATAAAACGTGACCACATGAATACAAATGGCTGATCTTCAGATAGGCTTCGTCGTCTAGAATAGAGAATTTTTTTTGGATGATGAATGAATAAGGTTAGGTATGACAGTGGTATGCGACATCTTCCCTTCTTAACTCTTTCCTGCTCAAAGTCACCCTTGCTTGAGATGTTTCATCTGGAGGATAGTAACTTTTCGAAACAACTTGGGAATAGAATATAAGGTATTTGAAGGATAGTTTTGGGTGTTGGTCCTGATAAACATTTCCCCTGCAAATAATTTTAAAAGGTGATTTCCCCAGAATCATCTTACCACAACATTTATGTAGGGTAGGAAGGGTCATATTGATATTTCACAAAAAGAGAAAAGAGAAAAGGCTAGTTTATTTCTCAGGCTAAGTTCAAAGGTTATAGTGCCACTACTTAGACTAAAATGTATGTAAATGGATGTAATGATGCTACTTAACTATAGATGGCAGCACAGTCATCATGGGATACAAGGTATTCTTCAGTACTTGTGGCTCCATCCTGATGAGCACAACAGAACTAAATCTGAGCTGAAGTCTCAGTCAGGTTGTGTTACTAAAAACAAGTTATTTATTGTTTCTCATTTCCAATACTGCAGTCTCCACCATAGATTTCTTCAAAAGATGTTTCCTAAGAACTAGTTATCAGAGTTATATGCCATTTAAAGAGTTGTTTCAGGTCCAAGGATAGGCGTAGCAATGCCTTGGGCTTGGAGTAAACATTAGGATAGATAGACATTCAGACAGGAAGTGAATCATTTTTCAACACCATTGCTTGAGGTCTAGACTCCTACATCTTTCAGGTTTCCTGGAGCCCTCGAAATTAACCAATATCCAAAAGGGAGATTGAGAAGATGAAAGAAGATCAGCTTTGAGGGATGTGGCACATGGGGCCGGCGCACAAGGACCTGCATCGTGGCTTCGTGATATCCTCCCAGGGAGCCTGGGGATCACACAAACATATCAACACAGGCAGGAGTCAGGTGTGGAAATGAAGTCTAGATATCTTGCTCCTGGCGGACGTTACGATGACAAAGGACAATGTTATTTGGTGTACTGTTAGCCCTGGAGCTAGTTTTTGCAATGTCCTTAACAAAGCCGTGCTTCGAGCTCGCCATGAAAAGTGTCTTTTGAATAGTAGGAGGTTTTTGAGTGATCTGTGAATGAAGCATATTTTTTGCAAGATTCTTGAATTGAAGTCGGCAAGTGAATATTTCTCCTTCGGATATTTCAATTAAAGATGCATTAGCCAGAATGGTATGAGCAAAAAAGTCACTCTGTGTGCATGGTTGAGCCATTAAAGAGCAATGTATTATGTTGCAAAAAGCCATAGAAAAAACGTATTTAACTAGTTTAATATTTCACTAAACTCGAAACAGAGTATACCCTATTTTAGTTCTACTCTGGCCCACCAGGTGGCCACCATGAGGGTGATCGTACCAGATGCCCTTATACTAGTAATCCTAGCTTACACTAGGAGGAAGTCTGTACCTAATGTACTGTTTTTTAAATTAGCACAGTGATCATCACATAGACAGTAGCACTTGTGACGCTGTGCACCTTTCCTTTAATCATAGAATTAATCTACTCAAGCCTTTGGTGCCCCATAAAAGGCAGACTTTTTTGCTGTGATTCCTGTTCACCGAAAGCATCTTTTGCTTCAGAAAAAAAGAAGGAAAGATGCTTATCAGTAATCAATTATCAATTCCCTTCAAACATCCTTTCCACATCTTTGTTGTAAGTCCAATGTTAACTACAAAAATAACCATAGCCTCCAAACATTGATACAAAGAAGGCGGCACTGAGTTACAAAAGGGTTATAAAGCATGCCTGCAGACCCCCTCCCCCCCCCTCCCCTGGTGTGTGTTCTGGCCTGGGATGCAGGCAGACGAGATGCTGCACTGGTACCTGTGTGAAGTCTGACATCAGTCATACAGGTGATGTCAAGATTGCTTTTGCCTCCATTAGTGAGTCGGAAGTTATGACAAACTGCTTCACTACAAAGAGAGAGAGAATGGACAGTTTCCTTGACAGCTTGAGAAAGATGATCTAAACAGGAAAGGACTGTATCAAACCAATCTTCAGATTATTAGTGAAGTAGTTTTCCTCTTTTATATTGATAATCTCAGTATATTTCATTTGATAACAGGTCTCGCTATACATCACACTGTATTGTTAGTATCAATTGCAGTTCAAAAGCAGTTACCTTCTGAAGGCCAATTCTTTATCTGCCCACAAGTCGGGAAGAATTAATTCCACTTTGATGTTCTGTTTTGTATCACAGGTAAAAAGTTCAGTGCTGGCTATAATTGTGATGATTTGTAATGATTAGGCGGGTTATCTGTGAGCCTCTGCAGCTTATCAGGGGTCTCTACAGCACTATAGGGGATTTGAAGGGCTCTTGGACAAAACAGTTTGCTCATAGTTCTTTGTATATGTGTGTGTATATGTATGTATTACTGAACAGTTGTCTTTGTTGGGGACTAATTATTAAAAAAACATCAAGTTATGACATTGATGATATAATTATGACATTGATTTGATTTGTTTTGATTGATTTGATTCGGTCTAGTAAGATGTGTATTACATAGCATTTGGCACAAAAAATCATATCATATATAATGGTGACTAGATGGAGAGTCATTAACTGCTATGCAATAGAATTCTAACCAGACACAGGATATATACACTAAATGATAGACATTAACAATAGACATGCAAAATAATCATATTTATAACTTGGAAGCTTAATGCTAAGTGAAGGTTTATTTCCATTATGGATTTAGTCATGAAAAAACCATTTTTGCAACTTGCATGTTGAAGTGAACACTTTATCAAATAGTGGTTTACATAGACTAGATATCTGAAATACTGATATTGGCAATTCTGATATTGTGTGTATTCTGTTCTCACTGAGTTACCATGAAAACCCTTGTTCAGCGGCCCTTCAAAAGGGCTATAAAGTAATTTCCAGAGGAGGAGCGTGGAGTGAGTGATCTTGGCCGCTAGTAGCGGTGAGAGTGCTGTGAGAGATTGGCCAGGAAATTAGATTATGGCAGTAGCACATAGTGAAGCTACACGAAGATGTCATCAAAGCGGTCGCATCATTTTGGCCGTGATGAAATCTCCGGCCCGACCTGAAGGCACCAACAAATGATATGTAGTGCTCTTTTCATACTTCTTGTACTCGGCAGCTTCTATAGGTATGATCCGCCCTGATGAAGATCATTGTCATCACTATCATTACCATCTTCATCTTCCACACCCATCTCCTCATAATCATTATCATCAAAGTCATTGTAGTTGTTATTATCACCATCGTCATCATCATTATCATCATCATCTTTATTATCATTGCCATTTCCACCACAATCATTATCATCGTTGTCGCAAACTATAATTGTGGTCATTGTATGAAACGCAGTCAGCCTATGCACAGTGATCCCATGTGTAATAGGCTGGCGGCCAGGGACCAAATTTTAGAAATTTAATGCGCCGAGAGTCATACAGCCACAACATACCTCATTTGAAAGCTTGAAAGGTCTACTTTAAGATGAGGTATGTTGTGGTGGTCAAATGTGGTCACGTTTTTCTGAAATTTGAGTTGAATTTGATATAGTTATAAAAAAATGAGCAAAAATATGAAAATCTAAAAGTGAGCCTGACCGGTCATTTTTTTTCCAATCTCAACCCCACTTGGTGTGGTCCTCTCAGGTATGTATACAAACAACATGCAGTAATATGATTACTTATCCATTGCTTTATTTGCACACTTTGCTATTTTGTAAGAAAAAATACACCGTTTTTCGAAATTATTTAAAGTAAGTTCCTATTGCTTATCATATAAGAATTTCCTATCACTGAAAAGCATCACATCACATGTTTCTTGTGTTTCTACATGATTCCCCTTATATTTAGTACCAAAATTGATACTTTTGCTTGACTGAAGCCAGAGCAGTAAGACTTTGTCTACCCCTACCCCTATTATTGAAATATTGCCGAAAATACTAAAAATGCCTAAAATATTCTGCTATAAATTTAAAAACATTGAAGACCCTCCAGTTATCACCTTGGCTGCTAGATTTACATTCAAGCATTAAATTACTGAAGAATTAGGCACCTTACAACATATTTCAGTGTAATAAGGTATACTGGAAGATGCGTATAAACCATATTTAGGTGACATTGACAGTTACACTGGTCAAGAAGGATTCTCCTTTCCACACTATTTAATAAGTACAATGAGGAAAATATAAATGCTGGAAGAAAATTAGTTATATCAACTAATTGGGCCTGTACCTGGTAACAAATCTTCGCTGTTAGCTTAGTTGATTTAGAACAGGAATGGCACGAAGTTCAGACAGTTTTGCGTTCCAGGATTTCATAATTCATCTTCTTCATCCACACCATCATATGAAGTAATGGTATTGCAGCAATCATCACTTGCAGAGCATGAACATAGTTCAGTACATGGCAAATTTTGTTGATGGCACATGCAGCATGTTGAACATACTTTCTTTCCCCTGCATCTGCAAATGAGGTCTTGGAGTACTTCAGATACCATAGGGCCTTCATAGAATACTGGCGCTACCATTCCCTCATCCTTCCTCCATCCATGATCCTAAGGAGATCCAGTGTCTTGCATTGCTATGTGGGATGTCATCCAAATGTTTGTCTGCCAAGAAGCCTCACAAGGTGGGAGCTTAATTAAGCTGGCATTCTTCTTTGAGGCTAATTTGACCCTAAGATTGTTCAAGTTTTGAATGGCATCTGTGCGCTTTGCCTTTGGATCCTACAAGGTTGAAGTGAGCTTTCGTGCTGCTTGAAGGGCTGATGCATCATCTTCACTGTTCAGGGTGAGGAGATCAGAGAAATCATCAGGATGGTCATTAATTGCCTTAAATACTGACTATTTGCCTATCCCGAACAAAGCTGAAGTTGAATCACAACCTGTGAGAGCATGTACAGCAGGCAGGATACTGCTGAATGTTGGAGAAACAGAATGACAGATAGATTGCACTGCGATGATTCGACGAAGGTCTGAAGTGCTTGTGATTACACCTGTCTGGATCCACAGTTCCTCAGTACTCTTCAGTTTCGGAAAGAAGTGGACTGTGAGCACTAACACGTCTGTGCTTGGGTCCCAATGATGATGCGCCCTCCAGTTTGTGCCGATTCGAACACCTGATCAGCCATTACCGCATGTAGTATCATACGAGCACAAGGATATACCCAAAATGAATGAATGAATGAATGGTTGCATGGTTAAAAAACGCACCCTGCTTGAAAGTGAAGTGTCTACAGATGGTTCCAGACTATTTCTAAAGTACCAGGGCTCCCACGCTGTACTGAAATACCTTAAAATGAAAGGAATCTTTTTCTTGGCGCCTGTTTACTGTAGAATGGAAAATTTTTCCGTGTGTTTTATTTTCCCATTTTTTCCCAAATGCTTTCAAACGGGAATAATTAACACAGGGAAAATCTATACAGTTCATGCCCGGACTTAATAATCACGGAAATTTCTGACCTTAGAGAAATAGACTGGCCCAGCTTTATCTCTGAAGTGTCTTACCAGCGTTTACTCAGAGTGGTAGCAGTCATCCCTCATTGCAATCTACCAACCAGGGCTTGACTGTCCCCAGAAGGACCAGGTAGGCTGGCGTAGCTACTTGAACCCAAAATCAGGTAGTCCCGCCACCATTTTAGGTAGTCCCATCACTTTTTTCGCTACCATTTTGTAGTGTTTTAGTGGGGAATTTCCAACGGGACTACCTGAATCCAACTTTAGGTAGCCTGACAGTGCTGTTTTTGGAATTTAGATCCCCCGGGAGATGGGACTATGCTATTTGTTGAGCGCTGATGTGGCGGCGAACAATAGCTAATTGTACTGGATGACCACTGATCATGCTGTGACTTCGGCTCAACTATGTGCCACTTCACAGATTACATCGCCGTTGATCTATTTCTGGACTGGTCTCTAGACTGGTTATAGTACAATCGCCACAAGCTTGCTGCAATTAAGGCCCTGCATGTGCAGGTACCCATTGATATTTACTCTCTGCTATACTAAAATTAAAGGTCTACATAAAACCGGGAAATCAAAAACGGAAAAAACATATGTTCTCTTTGCGGAAGTATTAGAAACGGAAACACCCAAAAATGAGAAATTAGGGAAAATTGTCACATGGAAAAATTAGCCATTCTACAGTAATCATTATAGTGAAAACCTACATTTAAAGATTTCTCAGTGTGCATATCCCACCAATCATCAAAACCCCATTGATATCAATTATTACCAAGTCCCTATGACCCATGCTTTGGCAGACCCCTTTTTCGACACCCATTAATGTAAGCTCCGCAGTATGAAGAACCCGGGGCTGTATCTCTAATAGCCACCATGATGTTTAAATAGCATCAAAATACCATATGTTGAATGTGTACAGTGACCATGGGAATAATACTGTCCACCCCCATATGAAATATGATTGGGTCCCCATATACTGTAAAGTTCGAAATATTAACGTGGAAGTAATATTAGCGACTTTAACGAGTGGGTCCGACTCGCTAATATAACAATCTGTTTCTCCAACATTCAGCAGTATCCTGCCTGCTGTACATGCTCTCACAGGTTGTGATCCAACTTCAGCTTTGTTCGGAATAGGCAAAAAGTCAGTATTCAAGGCAATTTATGACCATCCTGATGATTTCTCTGATCTCCTCACCCTGAACAGTGAAGATGATGCATCAGCTCTTCAAGCAGCACGAAAGCTTACTTCAGCTTTGTATGATCCAAAGGCAAAGCGCACAGATGCCATTCAAAACTTGAACAATCTTAGGGTCAAATTCGCCTCAAAGAAGAATGCCAGCTTAATTAAGCTCCCACCTTGTGAGGCCAGTTTCACACAGCATGTCAGGAGAGCTTCTTGGCAGACAAAAATTTGGATGACATCCCACATAGCAATGCAAGACACTGGATCTCCTTAGGATCATGGATGGAGGAAGGATGAGGGAATGGTAGCGCCAGTATTCTATGAAGGCCCTATGGTATCTGAAGTACTCCAAGACCTCATTTGCAGATGCAGGGGAAAGAAAGTATGTTCAACATGCTGCACGTGCCATCAACAAAAGTTGCCATGTACTGAACTATGTTCATGCTCTGCAAGTGATGATTGCTGCAATACCATTACTTCATATGATGGTGTGGATGAAGAAGATGAATTATGAAATCCTGGAACGCAAAACTGTCTGAACTTAGTGCCATTCCTGTTCTGAATCAACTAAGCTAACAGCAAAGATTTGTTACCAGGTACAGGCCCAATAAGTTGATAAAACTAATTTTCTTCCAGCATTTATATTTTCCTCATTGTACTTATTAAATAGTGTGGAAAGGAGAATCCCGCTTGACCAGTGTAACTGTCAATGTCACCTATATATGGTTTATACGCATCTTCCAGTATACCTTATTACACTGAAATATGTTGTAAGGTGCCTAATTCTTCAGTAATTTAATGCTTGAATGTAAATCTAGCAGCCAAGGTGGTAACTGGAGGGTCTTCAATGTTTTAAAATCTATAGCAGAATATTTTAGGCATTTTTAGTATTTTCGGCAATATTTCAATAATAGGGGTAGGGGTAGACAAAGTCTTACTGCTCTGGCTTCAGTCAAGCAAAAGTATCAATTTTGGTACTAAATATAAAGGGAATCATGTAGAAACACAAGACACATGTGATGTGATGCTTTTCAGTGATAGGAAGTTCTTATATGATAAGCAATAGGAACTTACTTTAAAATAATTTCGAAAAATGGTGTATTTTTTCTTACAAAATGGCAAAATCTGCAAATAAAGTAATGGATAAGTAATCATATTACTGCATGTTGTTTGTATACATACCTGAGAGGACCACACCAAGTGGGGTTGAGATTGGAAAAAAAATGACCGGTCAGGCTCACTATTAGATTTTCATATTTTTGCTCATTTTTTTATAACTATATGAAATTCAACTCAAATTTCAGAAAAACGTGACCACATTTGACCACCACAACATACCTCATCTTAAAGTAGACCTTTCAAGCTTTCAAATGAGGTATGTTGTGGCTGTATGACTCTCGGCGCATTAAACTCCTTATTTAAGGCCCTTTTTCCAGATCCGCCGCAGGCCTATAAGGGTTGCTGTAGCTATTACACTGAATATACCAAGTTATTTCACCTTGAACCCTTGTTATTGGGGTGAAGGCGGTTATCATATGAATATGGATATACAGCCTGATTGATTCCACCAGAAGGCCTTGTGTGTGGCTAGTTTTGGTAACTGTATGAATCACATGAAAATGTATATAGTTAGATAGCCATATATAACTTTACAGTCATATTATAAGATGATATGTACATATTAAGCAATATACTATATGATGCTTGGAGTGTCTAGTCTGTTTAATTTATGAATTAGATCCACCATGTACCAGGATATGTGGTATGAGTTGAGTGATGGTCATGATATAAGGTATATAGTAGTCGGTTAAGGTGGTAGGGTTGTTGTATTCAAAGTGGTGTAGAATATGTTGTTATACTTGATTCTGTTAGTGTGTACGCTAGAATGGCAGAACATTGCCTGCTTGCCGAACCCTGTAAGTTAGGGTAGTCGTGTAGTTGTAATCATAGTAGTTTGGAATATGGGGTGATACTTGATTCTGTTAGTGTTTATGGTAGTAGAATAGCCGAACATTTCCAGCTTGTCTAACCCTGTCTGTTAGGGTAGTGTGGTAGTTGTAATCATAGTAGTTTGGAATATGAGGTGCTACTTGATTCTGTTAGTGTTTATGGTAGAATGGCAGAACCCTGTCAGTTAGGGTAGTTGTGTAGTTGTAATCATAGTAGTTTGGAATATGAGGTGATACTTGATTCTGTTAGTGTTTATGGAAGAATAGCAGAACCCTGCCAGTTAGGGTAGTCGTGTAGTTGTAATCATAGTAGTTTGGAATATGAGGTGATACTTGATTCTGTTAGTGTGTATGGTAGAATAGCAGAACCCTGCCAGTTAGGGTAGTCGTGTAGTTGTAATCATAGTAGTATGGAATATGGGGTGATACTTGATTCTGTTAGTGTTTATGCTAGAATAGCCGAACATTTCCAGCCTGCAATTGCGCTAGCTGGCACCGGAGCATGTTCGTGAATAATAGATGAGGTTATGGGAGTTATGGATGTTTGGTGCTGGAGTTGGAGAAATAGGCAAACGTGGCTTAATCAACACTAACATGGCTTTACAGATTGCACCAGGAAGTATCAGCTGTTAATGGCCGTCACTGCCGTCTATGAATATTGCATGTGCGGTACAGACTTAGCATCTTGCCCTTAGGATACCCAATCTATTATTTCTGCATTGCTCACTTTACAAATATGTACAAGTTGACATGTAATGAATAAAAAAGCATGCACACTCATGCTGGATTCGGATTAGTGCAATGGGATATCCATGATTAACAGAAGCAAATTGTAGAGCAGGTGCATTGATCTGTTTCAGCAATCATGTCACCACAAACAGAGGCAGCTGTTTATGTTACCATTTCTCCTTCTGGTTAACATATCACGTGTTGTATGGTAGAATGATTTTCTAGGAATTGTCATTATTTGCAGCTGGTATTTCATTTACTATCATTGCTTCAAAAACTACTCTTGGTGACAATAGTTGCTGACAATGTGTTGAATTTGATAACGGGCAGTGAGTCACGGGTATATATATATATATATATATACTAGAAAAGTACCCGTCCTGCGGACGGAAACCATGAAATTCTTATAATGGCAAACGTATCAGACCACCAATACATCCATGGGAGAGAGCCCCACCCCTTCCCTCTCTTTCAGCCCATCTCTATGCCCCGCCCTCTCTTTCTCTCTCTACCTGCCACCTTTCTCTCTCTCTCTCTGTCACCCCCTCTCTCTGTGCCCCTCTCTTTCGCTCTGGCCCCTATTTCTCTCTTTCTCTCTCACTGCCCCCTCACACTCTCTCTGCACCTCTCTCTCTCTTTTGCCCTCTCTCTCTTCCTATATCACTGCTGCTCTCTCTCTCTCTACCCCTCTCTCACTCTGCCCCCTCTCTTCCTCTCTCTGTCCCCTCATTCTCTCTCTCGCTGCCCTCTCTCAACCCCATCCCTATTTCTCTCTGTCCCCCTCTCTCTCTGCCCCCTCTCTCACTTTCACTGTGCCCTCCTCTCTCTCTCTCTCTCTCGCTGCCCTCTCTTCCCCCTCTCTATTTCTCTCTCTCTCTCTCTGCCGCCTCTCTCTTCCCCCCCTCTCTCTCTCTCTGCCCCCTCTCTCTTTCTCAAAGCAAAGGATACGGCTCTCCTGAGACTGCCCGAACGACGTAACTTATTGGGTGCTGTGTGAGTGGTGAACGGGCGTCCTAGAGAGCTGTAGTAAGCCGTAGTAGGCTCTCCTGAGACTGCCCGAACAACGTAACTTATTGGGTGTTGCGCGAGTGGTGATCGGACGTCCCGGAGAGCTATACAGGTTAAAAATCATCATCAAAATCATCTTTTTGATTAATATTTTGAAATGTGTGTACGTTAAGAACCATCTAGATACACTCGTCCACCAAACTGCCAACTCAGAATTAGGCAAACCGGCGCGGCAACGGAGATCATGCGTTGCAAAGGATTGGGCCTCCTCTCTTATAATATACTAGAAAAGTACCCTTCCTGCGGACGGAAACCATGAAATGTCTTATAATGGCAAACATATCAGAGCACCCATGACACCACACCTATGTATCAATAATTCAAGAAGAAACACATATACCATCGACAAATAAGATCAAGGTTTATTATACCGGCTGTAATAAAGAATATAGGCCAGTGTATGTTCATGATATCACTGATATATCTTATTATAATCATTTCTACTTAAAACTATTTTAAAAGTGAAAGTATGGCTTAACGTATGTCATTTGACATCTATCTGTCTGTCTGTCCGACTGTCCCCCTCTTTCTCTCTCTCCCCCTCTCTCTATCTTTGTATCTCTCTCCCTCCCCCTCTCTCTCTCATGTTGTATCTGTCTCCGTTATCTCTCTCCCTCCCTGTCTCATTGTATCTCTCTCTCTCTCTTGTATCTCTCTCCCCCTCTCTCTCGCTCGTTGTATCTCTCTACCTCCCCCCTCTCTCTCTTGTTGTATCTCTCTCCCCCTCCCCCGCTCTTTCTCTCTCGTTGTATCTCTCTCCCTCCCCCCTCTCTCTCTGTATCTCTCTCTCCCTACCCTCTCTCTCTCTCGTTGTATCTCTCTCTCCCTCCCTCTCTTTCTGCCGTTGTATCTCTCCCGCCCCTCTCTCTCTCGTCACACCTGAAATAAGTAACTATCTTATCACACACGTTCATTAGTCCTTCTATAGTATATGCACTGAGCGCTTGCTAGTTTGAGTCTCAGGTGCGACCTCCCGGAGTGGCACACAGCGTTTTTACAGCGGAAGGGCTGATAGATGGTTACAAATTATTATCTATTCAACATTGATACTTGTTTTCAGTCTATCGAGTTTGCTATTTTTTTATTGAAATACCTACATAAAAAGCGGTTTATAACTTTTAACAGCTGCAATTTAGAATCTTTATATTAAACTGACCTTTCATTTTCTTTAAACTGAAAAAGTGCCATGGTTGATACAAAATACATAGTTTTAAATTACATGTAAACCCACCATTTATTGAGGCGATATCACCTCATTATATCACCATCTTCAATGAAATCCAAGTTATCCATCTATCCCCTGGATATGTCCTGTTTTTATCTCATTCTACAAAGATTCTCCTCTTCCTTACCAATGGCGAAGAAAACAGTCGAAGTTAAACTGCCGTCTGCATGCCCTAGACGTCATTCAAACCCTCTCCTGTTTGTTCCACTTAAGCCTTATGTTCTTGTTGCGTCGGGCTCGACCCCCTCGCAAATAAAACCGCAGGCTTGGACATGCACCACCTGCAGTTTTTGTTTTATACTTATGCTTCTAGACCTAATATTCTGCTTGCGTCGTCGCAAGTAGAACATAAGAGATTTCTACTTTGGGACCCTGCACTGCACTACGGCACATCAGTGGGTTTTGTGGTTAGGGCCACATTGTTCTCAGCTATTTTGGGGTGGCTAGCCCCTTACCTACATTTCAACCTGATCAGGTGCTCATGCTCTCCTCACCGGACCCCCCGGAGAGATGTACGGTTCTAGAAATCATCATCAAAAGCACCTTTTTGTTAAACATTTTGAAATTTGTTTACGTTAAGAACCATGTAGACACACTCGTCCACCAAACGACCCATTCAGAATTAGGGAAACAGGTGTGGCAACGGAGATTACCCGTTGCAAAGGATAGGGGCTACTGTCTTATAATATATATATATATATATATATATATATATATATACATATATATATATATATATATATATATATATATATATATATATATATATATATATATATATATATATATATATACACATATATGGTGAATGAAAGAAAGTTATGTACATGAAGCTGACCATCTTCGTGCACCACTAAAAATGTAGAATTCCTATTTTGCTGTGGGCTTGTTAGTGTTCACCATTATCAGAACAATTTACCGCAAATACATCATCCTCCTAGCCTTCAGGGCCCAAGCACAAAAATAAAGAAGCATAAATCTTGTATATGCTCTCCTTTCATTACCTTAAAGGTTCTCATCACTTATCTCCAAGGGGCTACAGGAGGGACTGGATAATTTTAGCACACACAGCATTATTGATAACGCTATCGGTTGCTTAAAGATATGTATTGCCAAATGGAAAGTTGTATGCAATTATCCTAGCTGCCTATACTGATGACTCTACTTATGACTGCATATAGAGCCAGTAATATAATGACAGGATATTAAGGGTGCTTGTGCTTTAGCAGTAAGACCATCAACACCATGCATTCAGCTCCTCTAGGATGACACACACGATGTGACTTTGTCTCAGGCATCTCATTTGATACTGTTACTGGTCCTCTGAAGTCCATCAGTTGTTAGCATGCTTTTTAGACCCTTGTAGCTTTTCTTATTGTTAAAAGTACAACATCTATGGATGTTCACGATAACAGCATTCTTACGTATGACCTAGCACTAGCTGTGATTGGAAGGAGTATGTTGCAGCGGGTATCTAGCATTTTGTAGCTATAAGCAGACTCTTTTAAGACCGCTTATTATCTGCTATGTTCATAATTCCATAAGGCTTGGGCTTTCCGCCCTGATATTAGTACACTATCTCTGGTTGTTCACGGTCCCAGCATTCTTAGTTGTGACCCACCACTGGCAGTGATTGGTAGGAGTATGTAGTAGCGGTTATCTAGCATTTTGTGGATGCCTACCATTATGTATGGCCATGCTGTACATGTAGCTTGAGCTGTAGGTATTGAGATAGTTCTGGCCGTGGACCACATTGGTTGGAGTATGTAGTAGCAGTTATCTAGCATTTTGTGGATGCCTACCATTATGTATGGCCATGCTGTACATGTAGCTTGAGCTGTAGGTATTGAGATAGTTCCGGCCGTGGACCACATTGGTAGGAGTATGTAGTAGCGGTTATCTAGCATTTTGTGGATGCCTACCATTATGTATGTCCATGCTGTACATGTAGCTTGAGCTGTAGGTATTGAGATAGTTCCGGCCCGCGGTGGACCATAGGGATGTCAGATGGCATATCTCGCATGCCTCTGCCTGGGCAGTCTTGCAGTAAACCTGGCCTGGCATCCTGTGCTGTGAGATCTGCTTACACTCACCAAGAGGGACGTCTTTGGAGGGCGATGCGGCCAATGGTAAAATATAGCTTCGATCATGGGATTGGATGTGGAATTTTGTTATCCACACTTTTTTCTTGTATTTCATAGAGTAACAGCCAGTAGTAAATACTGGTGGATACCAAAGTACCCTGGGAAAACCCCCAAGTAACCTCTATTCGTAGGAATTCTGTTGATTTCTTCATCTAAGATAGAGCAGGAATAAGACAGAGCTGATTTCAACAGTGTTAAATGAATATCCGACCAAACCACCCGGCTGCCTACCTACTCCCCTATTCATCAAAATTCCAGGGGTCCAGAGCAGTTTGTGAAATACAATTATTTCCTTGTGTCTAAGACTGCACTATTGTCAAACCCTGCAGCACCGTGATCTTGGGCCCAGCTGAAAGATTTGCTAGTACTATCTGGCTCACCCTGGATGCAGCAGGGAGGGAGGGAGTCTAGCTGAGGTCTGAGAAATGAGAGGAATGTTTATAGTACTGGCACATGATGTACTGCGTGAACCAGAGTAGTAAGTAGACGTAGTAGTAGTTTTTCACATTCATGATCTCCTAGATCAGATCCAGCCTGCAGTATCTGTGGTGGAGAGTATGTAAGTGTAGAGGCCCTATCCTATATCGCCTGGTTCTCAGGCGGAGATAAAGAAGAAAAATGCCAATACTATAGTATAACTGGATGGTAAATAGGTGAGGCATTGCTGCTAAATAATAAATGGCAGCACAGTCATTGGGGGATGCAGATTATAATGTGGTATCCACTGCTGCTTGTGTGGCTCCACCTTGGGGGTTAAAAGAGAACTAAGCCTGAGCTGAAATAAACCCAGGGTGCATCAGACCTTCAATCTAGCGCTCAGGTGCAGAGACCAAGTCCATTTCATTGGAAAAGGCATTTAATACAGGCATGAAGAAAATCTAGCTCTTCTGTATTAGCCTAGCTACTAGGCCTTACTGTGTTTAACTTGATTGTATGTTAGCCAATGCTTATACTTTTATAGGGGCATGCTGCCTACATTCATGACAACAACTTACACAAGTGTCCATAGTGAGATCTCTTTGGGCTGGGGGGGATTATTTATTTCATTCATTTGCCACATGAGAGGTGGGTATATGCTCAATTACCCACTCAGTTATACCACACTGGCATGTATCCATAATGGATGACATTTCTGAATGCGGCAAGGGGGGTTACCAAGTTTGAGTATCACAGTGCCACCTATTATCCATTAGGTATGAAATTTCCGAATGACACCTAGGAGGCTTACCATATTTAGATATCCCAATGCCACTTACCCACAAGAGATGGCCTTTATGAATGTGGCCTGTGAGGCCCCAAGCATTACCCTCAGAATTCCTGGGTAGTATTGCCAGCTTATTTTGTAAAGGGTTCTGTGTGTGTGCTCTGAGTGAGAGGCAGGAATCTGGGCAGGCAGGCAGGGAGGGAGTGAGCTGAGTGAGTGAGCGCAGGCAGCGGCGGGGCGGAGGCAATAATCGTAACCATTAATGAAGCACGGGTCTGCTAGGGGGAGGCGGCAGCATCCTGCTATCGCTATACCACGGATAGTCCATCTACGTCACCGGCCCTCCCTGCAAGCAGATCCACCGCCGGCCGCCGTGAGCACATACCGGTGTCATTGGCCACTTTACTGGTAAACACATGCAGCATTTGTTCCACCGTTAATGGCAACAGTGCTGGAGACTCAACAGTGGCAGGTCTGCAAAATAATGGCTTGAAAAACATAATGAATTTTTTCCCAGTGCATGGCGATGGGCTCCTGGCGCGACCCAACATGACAACAACGAGCCCCAGTGGGCCCACACGGGGGAGATGGATCATTTTGATTGGTCAAGAATGGCCGTTAAGGAATCGCAAGAACAGATCAACTCCATTAGCCCAGCCATTTGTTAGTGATTAAAGTCGGCGGCATCATGGTGTTTTGACAGATGAAAGTGTGGAAGAATGGCAATCAGGGTCTACGTGATATTTGTTTGTGTGCACACGGCATGTATAACGTATCTGCTGTCAGAAGATGGGCAGACTTGTCGGCGTTAAGTCTTCCAGGCTTGGTCAGTTCCTATCTACCTGGTTGCATTTATTGCCACCAGGGGGATATCCATCAGAGGCTGGGGGCGGACCCGGCGGTAATCCCATCCCTCTCAGGGACAGCTCAGAAAGCTCCAGATTAACCAATGAAGTCACCTCGATATTAGATCACATCCTTCGTGGAGATAGATGCATTGGCAAAGTGAGGGGTCCCCGCAGCAGTGACATGAGCGAAGTTTTATATGTGCATTGAGACCCCGTGGCCGTGAATCATGTGCCACAAGACAACGTACAAGGACGTGTGTTGACAGCAGATTGAAACGCTACATTTGGCCACGAGGAGACATGGCCAACAATTTCACAGCTGGTTTGTTCATTGTGATGAAAAACATAGTTGATCTATAGCCTGATTGTAGGCTGTCTCCCCTGTGCCGCCTCCAGAGATCTCCAGAGATCGTGGCCGGGGAATAAATCTGATCCGCCTTGAGGGCGGTGGTGGATGGTCGCTCCATATCAGTTTTCAGAGCTGCATGTTTGGGGACTGACATTGAGCATCAAAAGGGCAGGCCAAATCAACCTCACATTTGAAATGAAAAGCTTGCTATCTATATTAACCCTCTCTCATCTGGAGCAGACACTTAGTCTAACAAGAAGGGAATTACCCTCATATCAAAGTAATATTTAGAGAAATATTTGCCAGGAATATGATGTTCTTATTGGGTTTGATAGTTTCAGTTCAAATATTCAATTAACCCATTCATACCCGTATCAGCCAAAACTGCTACTAGTCAAGTAGATCTCCAGGTATGAAAGGGTTCACCTCACATATGAAATGAAAAGCTTGCTATCTATATTAACCCTCTCTCATCTGTAGCAGACACTTAGTCTAACAAGTAGGGAATTACCCTCATATCAAAGTAATATTTAGAGAAATATTTGCCTGGAATATGATGTTCTTATTGGTTTTGATAGTTTCAGTTCAAATATTCAATTAACCTCACATTTGAAATGAAAAGCTTGTTCTCTGTATTAACCCTCTCTCATCTTGAGCATACACTTAGTCGGAAACATAGGGAATCATCTTCATAGCAAAGCAATATTTAGAGAAATATTCAACTAGAAATGTTGTTCCTATTGGGTTTGATAGTTTTAGCTCAAATACTTTTCACGTGTGACTCTATTTGATATTTTTATGTTCAAAGTTGTCAGACATTATGTGGTGCCTTGATTGAAATGGGTTAGGGTGCTCTCGGATGTGTTTGATTGCTGCAGCAGATATAGGTTTGTAATGCATTGTTCCTATAAGGCAGGTGTCTAATTCGGCATTCTTGTCCGAGAACCAGAGATCTAGATGTCCCTTGTGGGCAAAGGGATGTGTTCATATATCGTGGGCTACAGACAGTGGGCTCCAGCGCTCACTGCTGCCAATGACAGCTTACAAATTGCCGCTCCCCTCCGACCTATCCTACAAAACATCTCCTGGATGCTCCATCCCTCTAGCTAACTCAATAGCAATACCACGGATTAGGAGGTCAGTGTATTTTAGAATCTGTGTGCATCAATGATGATGCACACCTAGCATGACGCCTGGTTAAAGCTACTGATTATGGTGATATTTTTATGTGTATTTATGGATATCAAGTACACACTGCGTATATGAAATCTGTATTGTGGCCATGAAAATATGTATGTATGTAAATTTGCATGCACACACACATATACAACTATATATATATATATATATATATATATATATATATATATATATATATATATATATATATATATATATATATATATATATATATATATTTATATATAACTTTATTTATAAGGGTATAGGAATTGGCACTTGTTCAATATATTCATATATTTGTATGATGTGTGCACTATTTGGTTTCCATGACTTCTTAATTCTATCTGCTTTTAATCTTTTGTTTTTCAACCTATCCATGCTCCATCAGAATGCCATGAATCTGATCAGAGAATAAAGTATGAAGTGAAGATGTTTCAAGTGAAGTTAATAGTTGCATCCTGATTAACAATTCTCCTTGAAATATTTTGCTTTCATCAGAGAGATAATGCTGAGGTTATCATACCTCTTTTCTGTGTCAGGATGAATAGGTTGAAAAGCCTTTATGTGGGTGTGGCTACACAATATTTCACATTTTCATGCTTTTTCTCTTCACTTTGCTACCTGCAGGCAGCTTTTTCATCAATATTGGTAGGTTTTTCTTAATCCTCTTCATGTCCGATCCTTTGAGCACCCTCACTGGTATAACACTCCTCACTTCACCACAGCACTGGCATCGTCCCCTCAGATCTCTTCTATCCCAGCATGATAATTGGTAATTACTCGCCGTTTCCCAGCTCGCTTATTTAGTGCTCACCTGCATCACAATAGATGCAACGAGCTGATATTCTATTGAGACGACGACGTCTCCAGGTTGCCCTATGAAATACACCCGTTTTATTTTGAAGCGGTTTCTCGTTTCCCCTCAACAGCGAGCATGCTGTTTTTGCTGGTGGGATTTTGGTGGATTGAGTGAGGGAAGGAAATCATATTGATTAGTGCTAAGATGTCGTGATACACAGAGGAATGAGCATGTGCATTCATCTCGCAATCAATCAGATAACCACAGAATATTCACCTATAAACATGTACCAAGTGCTGCAGTTTTTTTTCGCTTAGCTGCTTTCTTTCATGCTTTTGTGCTATTCAGCTGCTACAAATTGTTTGTGGTATTAAAAAAAGATGGGAGATTAGTAGTTCTCATTCATCAATTGAATCACAAGTTAATAGAATTTTTGCATCCCTCTAAACGATTTCTATTTTCATTGTACAGTAGCTATATCATGTATGCAGTTCTTTGATAGATTAGATAAATCATCTCCAAAGTTTTTTATATTCTCATCTATTTAATGCCGACCCAATTGTTTTGAAAAACTAGCAGGATTTCTCCTGACTGATAGTGATTGTGTCAGTCCATTAAAAACTTGGAATTCCAGCAGATGTGATTTGATAGTTCCGCTGGTTCCGTGTGTGGTGTCGATCTGGAGGAGGTCTGGTTTCGCTGTCGTCATCAGGCAGTAGCTGCTGTTGACGGGGTTAATCAGTTGTCACACACAAGATGGATTCACGTCCTGCCCCTGCGCGAAACCGACAGCTTGAGTGAAATAAACGCCACTGCACAATTCAAGATATTTCCACTCCATTTACTGTTACACATGAGACAATTGTAACGTCAGCCGCGTCAGAGCCCACGAGACAGGGAATCACATTAGATCAGCTTTCCTATTTGTGTTATTCTGATGAGGCAAAACAATTGTTCAATTAAGCCTATTAGTGTATGCGGCATTGGTAGTGCTGGGGTGTCGATTTCAGATCAGGTAGTATCGGTTTATCTCCACTTAGCCTCATCACCATCAATCTAGCATCGGAGACAATGTGTCTATTTTGTGAAATGTGATATGGTGCACTCATGCCGTGGCCCATTGTTCCTGGTATCAATGTTTGCTGAGTACCATCCGATGACATTGCTATCAGTGTAATGTATCTGCTAGCAAATATTCTACTGTGTAGTTCTGCATCTTGGTTTGATCATAAATGTAATTTAGGTGACAGGCAAGTAGGGTGTGTGGGTGTCTGCTTAGTAAACTGAAATAGTTCACTAAGAATAACTAAATATGTGCCTTAAAAAGTAGATAAGGGTTGAAAATTAGTGGAAAAGTTCAAGATGTAAAGTATTATTAGATATATAAAATGGATGAACTGTAACTTTTTGGCTGATGGAGCACCAATGTCTTCAAAACCTCATTGGCAACATTTGTCGTTTATTGTACTTCATGGATGAACATAATTAAGCCTGATGTTCTCTTTAAAGGCCATCCCATTCTTACTGTACAGAGCAGTTTATGGTAGCAATAGCCCTTAAAAAACAGCCATATTGTTAAACCCTGAAAAGAATGATGTATGGATAGACTGCCTTAAAATATTGCACAGTAAATTTTCCACTGATGTTTACCTTAGGCTACACTCGCATCATCCAAGTGATTTAATAACTCGGACAGCCATTTTATCAATGACAGTTTTTCCTACCGCACTTACAGGAGAATTTAACCTATTAAGGATAAAAGTTGATTATAGATAGATTTTAGATAGTTGTACCCCATTTTTTGAATAAAAATTCCCATTTAATTAACCATAATTGATTATTACCTAACAGCGTATGGAATACATTTTAAACTGGTTCAAGAATCAAGCATTTGTGTTGCTGATCACATTTCCGGGTTCACAGATACATAATACTGGGAGGCCATCAATAGCATAGTGTTACTTTTCCTGTATTATATCTGTCATTCATTATTTCCCATTAGGGTTAATATCAATAATGCAGCATGATGTTTGCATGTAGTTTTTTTCTCACACTTATCCAAAATGGGTCATAGATGAATTCAGGGCTTGAAAATCGACACAACTGGAGCTGCGGGCACCCTGGCAACCTTCCAGAGGAGGGCTTTCTCAAGGGTATTCCCTGTACCCTAACCAGTTAACCCTTAAAATCTGGAGTGCACATGGTCTGATATATTTGGAAATTGTTTGAAATATTATTAATATATCATGTTTATTGTTTAGTAATGTTAAACATTGCCGTGCAGTGCGAGCAGTCCAGATACAATTGGCTTAATGCTAGGCTGTGTTGGAAAAGTTTAATGATCATTATGCGTTGTACAACAGAGTCAAGAATTTTAGGGATTTATATCAAATATATCACTTGAATCTAGCATATCTTAAAATCTCTGTTTGTAGCCTTATATGTAAGACTCCTTCCATTCAATTGCTATATTAAAGTTATGCTAATACCGGAAATTTGATCTCATAGGATTGTGTGCACTTCAGATAATTCACTTTTAGCAAGGTCTGACCGAAGTGCCATCTGGCATCTGATTGTCTAAAGAGGACCAGTGTCATTGCTAAGCCAATAACCATCAAGCAGCCATATTTCCCTATCGTATCACCAGGATTTGACTAGGAAAGGGGGCCTATGTTAATTTGACTAGGAAAGGGGGCCTATGTCCCTTCATCATTCCTTCTTGGTCTTACTTCTCACCACACCTGGTGCTTTCTATTAATATCACACAAACTTGTACATTTGCTCCTCTAGTTTTCTTTATGTACCTCGTATAGCCTCTTATGTGTGTTTCTATTTGAGTTCATAGGCAATTAATAGTGCCTTTGGACCTTGGACTAGGTGTTTTTCAGGTGGGGGTAATTTAGCATGCTTGGATGTTGTTTATGGAACCACTTACCTGGAAACGCAAATATAGAATGGTGTCGTGTTTCACACTTGACAGGTAGTGTCACCGGGGTTTATGTGACTACTGGGGATCTAGGGCTAATATGGATGAAACATAAGTCTAAAGCATATAAGTACTATTTACATTTTATTTACATGAGCATATATATCTCTAGTCCTGGATGGTACAGTATAAGTATTTGGCATTACTGGCTAACAGAGTAGCCTGCCATCAAACTATAGTCATAGATAGTACAGTGTAGGTATGTGGCATTACTGGCTAATAGAGTAGCCTGCCATCTAGCTATAGAGTTAGCTAGACCAGTCATCCAGCATAGTGCCTGGATGCTTACCAAGTGACTGCCACCACTGACTGTCACCCCCAGACTGAGTGTCTGGTATAGCAGAACCCACTAGTATATGTACAGAAACACATCAAAGAACAAGTAAGTAATCATATATAACAATGCCTAATTAAAGGTAGGCTTGACTAGGGATTAGCTAATTAGCCCATTATCACTGGAGTGGCCCCTTGATTGGAATGGTCACTCTAGCTTGCCAGTCCCTATCTGGTGTGATAATCCAGTATTGCAATTGGCATTCTATTCATCTACCACACCTTGGAGAAGCCATGATGTCTGTAATCATAATAGATGTTTAATCAAAGATTAGCTTATACTAATAGGTTGCAGCTGTTGATTGTATATGTCTTTATGTGTAACAATTTGGAAACCATGAAGAATAAACATGAAATGTCTGGGAAGGGAAAAACTGTAGTTTTTCCCTGTGATAACTACCGGAAAAACTGTAGTTTTTCCCTGTGATAGTAGCATGAACAAATGTGTGTAGGGAGTATTTACTCAGGGCTGGAAATGTTTGTCATAATATTTGTTCACATTACAACTTGATGTTGTGCTATAATCTTCCTCTATTAGGCAATGATACCATGTAGCAGAATCAGCATCACAAATCAAACATTCCACTCAAAACATAGAAATGGGTGTGCACATTTCTGCATGATGCTTTTATACTGGTACACGTAATTTCCAGAAACTTGCCAACCTATAATGGAGGTGTCTGTGTGTACATGTATATGAAGGAAAAGACACAATATATCAATCTTTGGCAAGACTGTCAACTGGAAGCTGTGGTGATCCCTTAAATTTGATTTAGGAAAAAATATCAATTTGCAAGATATCTGAAGCAGGGTAGATTTCAGATGTATTCTAGTAACTATTTCTCAAAAAGGTATTTTCCAAAAGATGTTTTGCGTAAGAAGATATGAACAAAATGGACATGTGTTCTTTTGGCCACTGCTGTGATGCAATGGTTATCCAGGTTGCTGTCTCAGAATATTATGTTTGTGGGGCTCTTGGCAATGAAGCACCCTGCGATAACTGTGATTTGCCTGTGATCTCAGCTGTAGAAAAGACAGTTATAGGCTAATCCCTGTAATCACGTGTAATCCTTGATATGGCCCCTATGCCCCCTAACATCACCCCTGCCCCTCAGCCCTATGAATATCATACTCAGCAAAACACTGCTGTAATACCAGAGACATGTTGCTGGCAGGAAATACCATCATTACTGCATCAACTGTGTATAAGAAAAATATAGAAAACTGAATAGCCAGTCTAGTAACCTATTATATAGAGGATCTATAGGACTATTAGATGTTAACCCCACTAGTTGTGCTTATTAAGGTGTGCGAGGTATATGGAGGAATCCTTGTTAAACAATGACTAAACTAATCCCTTACGTGATTTTTAGTGAAATCTAAAATCTTGAATAACTTACATTAAACTTAATAGGTACTTGGGTCAGCATCCATTTATAAAGCATTTGTTGATACATAAATAAAATGATCAGATATTTGAGCATGGTTAATTCATTTCTGCTGCTACAATAGCCATTATTTTTACTCTTTCCACTAAATCTCTCAGGCATTATTGTCAGGCCAGACCCTGTGTGTGTGCATCATGCCTCGACATTGGCACAGGAAGTATTGTGGGAGAGCTACTTAATCATAGATTTATCATTCCATTGATTTATGTTTGTGGCTGGGAGGAGAATGATCCGATGCTAACAGTGGTCCAGATGGGGACACTGATACAAAACCAAGAAAGAAAACTCATTAATATTAGTTAAGACTACTTGACATGCGGCTGACATGGACAAAATGAGTTCTTTACTGGTAGTCCGACTGATTTTGATGTGATCTGTGATCTGATCAGAGATTTGAACTCCCATTCATATGTCTGTCTAGGTCAGAGAGTTGGTATATTTATTCTAATAGCACGTGTTGTAGAACACGATCAAGTGCAACATCTGTATAAGGTGAACCAAGCAGTCCAGAAAAGTGTTCAACTGACACAGGTGTTCAACTGACACAGGTTTTCAACTGACACAGATGTTCAACTGACACAGGTGTTCAACTGACGTAGGTTTTCAACTGACACAGGTGTTCAACTGACATAGGTGTTCAACTGACATAGGTGTTCAACTAGTTGTGAAAGCTAAATTGTGTTGCAAAGGTCTAATGATGACACTTATAGAACACATCAGTAAGTTCCTAGATTTTGTTTACCCACTAACTGTGTATGCTTCAGGAGGAAAGTGTTAATCAGAAAATTTTCTTTTTTGCTCGTACAACCTGAAGTAGTGTGTACATTTTAGAAAAGATTTGTCGAATAACTCAAAAGTTAGTTGTCTTTTGACATGGTTTTTAGACATTGAGCTGTGTCTCTATTTAAAGGTCATGGTTACATAACTATTTGCTTCACTCATATTTGCACAACATAGTTGATCCTAACAAAGCAGTTTGCAAATATGAAAAAAACACCCAAAAGTGGAAAACAATAAGTCTATGTCAATTAGCTTTGTCTTTGTCTGGTCAGTTTCAGCCTGTTAGGGCAACTGAACCGTGTATTTCACCTGTTTAGATTAGAGGTTAAGCCTTAATGTCAAGCCCTCTTACATGTTAACAGACATTACACCTACGTCTAAACAGGAACTTGACCTCTTAAGCATTTCATTGCGAGGCAGAAGCAGTTAGAAAAATCATAGCACTAATTAACCTTGAACTAAAATATTGTAATGTTTTCTAGACAGTTGATGACTTCATTAAGCAAACCCTCACACAGGGTTCTCAGTGGGCTACATGAATATGGGGCCTCAATATAATTTTATGGGGATGGTTTTTAAATCAGAATGATATTATATTGAAGGTGAGAGTGTGTATTCTCCTTATCAGTTAATACTTTAAATGATTAATTAGTTTTGAAGATTATTCAGCCTTATAAATGTAGAATATGGTAAATCAATCATTTTCTGGACTACCAGTATCTGGGAAATTCTCTTAATATCAGTCTTGGCTTACATTTTCTACTTGGATCTCTCTATTAGAAGTGGTTGCCACTCTCTCTGGGTCTATTTCTTTGAAGTAAAAGAATGTCACAAATACTTAAGTTTTTTTCTCTGGTTCTATCTCTTGAAATAAAAATACATGCCCTCTAATAATGAGTTCCACTCTCTGATTCAGTCTCTGAGTATTACAGCAGTCCCCTGCATTATCTGGGTGAGTCCTTCGATGCCAGAATTGATATTGGCTTCCACTCTCTGTTTTCGTCTCTCAGAGTGTAGAACCATTAATCCCTTGCTCCCTCATATCTGCAGCAACTTGAGACAGGCCAACAGGCTGGGCCCCTGATCTCCATACCATATCCACTCTCTGTTTCCGTCTCTCAGACTGTAGAACCATTAATCCCTTGCTCCCTCATATCTACAGCAACTTGAGACAGGCCAACAGGCTGGGCCCCTGATCTCCATACCATATCCACTCTCTGTTTCCGTCTCTCAGAGTATAGAACCATTAATCCCTTGCTCCCTCATATCTCCAGCAACTTGAGACAGGCCAGCAGGCTGAGGCCCCTGATCTCCATACCATATCCACTCTCTGGTTCTGTCTCTCAGAGTGTAGAACCATTAATCCCTTGCTCCCTCATATCTCCACCAACTTGAGACAGGCCAGCAGGCTGAGGCCCCTGATCTCCATACCATATCCACTCTCTGGTTCCGTCTCTCAGAGTGTAGAACCATTAATCCCTTGCTCCCTCATATCTCCACCGGCTTGAGACAGGCCAGCAGGCTGAGGCCTCTGATCTCCATACCATATCAACCCTCCACTAATTTCTCCATAACTATAACATTTGTCATGGGGATGCACTTTAATAATGCGTGATATGGTATTCCTCAGGCTGTCTGTGTGGTTCCACATGATCACTGGCAGAGGCAGCTTGTGGATGATGAACTGCCTCTCGCTTTCTGCTGTCCCTGGACTCCTCTCTTTTAACCCTTATGCTGCTAATGGCAAATTTTGCTAATACAAAACAATGCAAAAAAGCTGAATAATGACCGAAACCCGGGCAAATGGGTACTCATATGAGAGTGCTCAGTGAGAGCTTTCTAACGAATACCAACATGACAGGGTTTCGTTGGTTATCAAAAATATTTGTTTCCTTGTGATTTGGACGAAAGTAGCCTTAGCATTGTAAGGGTTAACCCATTCATACCTCATGATCTTGCCAAATGTCGTCTGGATCTTTTACATTTTTGCAAACAACTTTGGGATTCATCATAATTTCACATTATGGTTAAAGTAGAGTTGTTGATAGTGATCTGGTCAACATTTCTCCTTCAAATATTTTCCAAAAAGCATTCTGGTCAAAGGGATATCACCTAGATTGTCCAGCTGTTTTTGCCACTACAGGCATAAAACGGTTAATTGAATTTCTTTATTGACCCCAGTGCCACACTGAATTATTGCCATGCTGTTTTCATATAGCTATCTGGCCATCTTGTCCCTTGTTTGCTGTGTATAAGGGGATTCATAACTAACTGGCATTTATTCTTGCAGGCAATCATAATTTCAAGCCATTTTCAACCTCCACTACACACTGGGTTATTAATTATCTATTAGTGTTATGAAGAAATTTCTATTGTTGCCACTACTGAACTCAACTCATTAGTTATTACCATGTTGCCTGTAAAGAAAATCTTCATATCTGGCCTTCCTGTCCCACTGACTCGTTATAATGGAACACTGACCCAGTACACAGCAGTGGATTGCTATTTTGTTCTTTAAGGCCATCTTTGTACTGATTGTTAAATGCTACAGAGTAACCTTTGAAGGCAAGTCAGATTACAATATGACATAGAGTCTGGATCTTGGCTATGCTATATGACATTCAGTCTGGATGATGGCTGTGCTATAACGCCAGGCTCTGTATAAGGTGAATAACGTGTCGTCTAGTTCAGATATTTCTCTGCATAATTAATGGGTTCTGTTCAGTGCTCTGTAATTCATGTTTATATGAATGGCTGTTATTGTTCTCTTGCAAGTCTAGCAATTGAGACTCTCACTGAGGGTATATAATGGGTTGTTAATAGACACAACTAATGAGACGGGGTCAAATATAAAGGTGTATTTGTTTCACTATGAAATTATAAATATCAGCACCTGTTCAAGGGGGGTAGAAATCACCAGGTGTGAACCTGCGATCAAGGTAATTACCTACATAAACAATTATTTACCTGTGACAGAGGTGGGAAAAACCATAATGAGTGTTCATGATGACTACCTAAATGACAGCAGCAGGCACAATAGACAAAGTTCAAAGAGGAAATCAAATTCTTTTCATACAGGGGACAACTGTAAATACTGCCTTATAAATAAAGTAGCACATTTCAATTACAATTCCATTTCAACCCCTATTTTTCCTATCAAACCTGTCTGAATGACAGCAGTAGGCAGAATGGGCCAACTTCAAAAAGGAAATCAAATTATTTTCATACAGGGGACAACTGTAAACGTTTCTGCAAAAAGCCAACCAGGTCCAGTTTCAGCCCTGGAAAATAGTTCAAAGGCCTTTAATATAGACTATGAACACATTTTAGTAGCACATGCATATTGTCATTGAACCCTTTTCTTGTCAAGTGTCATTGTTATCTTACTAAAATGTTTTGAGAAATGTTACTGATATTTCAGCATGAATGTGAAAGAATTGAACAATATATGTATTCATTTTATTTTTCATGCAGATGAAGGAAATTGAAGCTTTTAATCAAGTAGAAGCACTCTGTATAAAATGATTGGATTGTGCAATGTTCTTAGCACTTATGTAACTTTTATTCCGAGCAGATGTGATGTTTTTGAACTCATTGGCATTCATTAAACTTAGGCACAGCCAAGATTCAGCACATGCTAAGTATGCCTAAAATGCTATTAGAGGTTTCTGTATAGGCATTAGCACTCGCTGCAGGTTAGGAATACAAAGGACCCGGAATGAGGCCATTGACGTAAAGGCTCCTTGTACAACCCCCGTAGATAACCCCTTTTAGGTCTGGCCCGAAAAGCAGGGCTTGAAATGATGGTCCAGGACCAGGGCTGATATGTAGAGATTCACGTTGTAATTTGTTATACAACCCTGCTTGATAACCCCTTTTAGGTCTTGCTAGAAAAACGGGGCTTGAAATGATGGTCCACGACCAAGGTTGATATGTAGAGATTCTTTTTATGATGTGTTATACAACTCTTCTTGATAACTGCTTTTAGGTTTGGTAGGAAAAACAGGGGTTGACATGGAATTGAAATTGAAATGTGGTACTTTATTTATAAGGCAGTATTGTTCATCTACCCTCACCTACAGCAAAATATTAAAATAATCGGGCATCCCTATTTATTCATATTTAGTTATTTTGCTTTATGCCACTTATTAGTAGAGGGGTCTAGTGTGGCCTAGTGGTTACAATATTTGGCTCACGAGCATGAAGCCACAGGACTGAATCTCTGCTAGATCCTCATTAGTGGGTAAGCCTGGTCGAAATATAAATGTGCAGCAATGTGGAGGGCTGTCTGTGGTGCTTCTGCAACTGAAAGACCTTTTGGAACTATTTGTAAGGAAAAGGGAATTTCTTACAAGTTACGGGTTTCTATCTTGTCCAGATATGACCTAAGCTTTTGAAAGCGATGTTAAACCCAATTCCTTCCATCCTTCCTTCTTCAAAACAATAATAATAATAGTAATAATTGATATTTGATATAGTGCCCTTTCCACCTATAATGTTCAAAAGAGCTTTAAAAGTAGTCAGTGGACAGATGTTTATGGTCCATATAGTCAAATAAACTCCTTTCGGAATAGCAATGTTTTCAGCTGTGTCTAGTATTCAGAAGAAAGTCAAATGTCATTGGCCATGCTATATTGAAGAATCCAATGCAATACATATCTATTTTGCAAAGATAATGTTAGTCAGACTTGCCCCCATAAATATTGTTTGTGTTCGAAAGAGGCATTTTGATGAGAGTGAACAGCACCTGTTTGGAGATTACATGTTTTAGGGCAGGAATAATCTCTGCACATTGGCCATCAGGGCATCTCTGCAGGCGAGCTCTAACGAACTGGAATTGTGCATCTGGCATTGCCGCAGACTTAGACAGGACTTATTACCTGGTAAGCCTGCTTTTTATTCTCAGGTGAGTGTAAAAATAACATCGTTACCTCCTTAGGATGACAGGTGCATGAGGATAAATGCTCATAATGGTATCTTATTTTTGCTTTAAGAGATGCGGTCAATGCTACCTTGACTATAACCATTAGGAAAGACAATGGAATGTGCACACAAAGGAAACGGGTGATTTATCGGGATCACCCATTGTTTTTAGAGATTGTCCTTTAGGACATCTCTTTTAATATAGTTTTGGTTTTATTTAGGTCTTACTTTTTTCAGGGAGCCATTTGGAGCCATTTCTCATATTCTATAGGACGTCCGTCCTTGGGAGTTTGTCGAACCTATCTCTGTGGTGTTGTCTTTTTTTTAGTTTTTGTTTCGGGGGTTTGTTTATATGGGTGGTGTTTAAAAGACTAATTGAGGTTTTGTTTGGTATTTTGTTTTTATTTGGGAGATATTTAGTGGTGTTTGGTGTTTTCTTTTTTCTTTTCGCTCTCAGGATCCTGTCATGTCGATCTCTGTGTTATGTTGGTCGCCATGGCGCTGCGTTGTTTAGTTTTGTTTGCGCATGCGCCGCATATATTATTATGCTAATTTTTCGTGACCTGTTTTTGTGTCATGCGCAATCGGTTTTTGGCTGCATGCGTAGTGATCTTGTGGTGTGATTTGATTTGCCCTAGCGCAAGTTTTCTTGTGTGTATTGGTGGTGTTTTCGGTCCTAATGTTTTTTTCAATTACATTACCTTTTGTGTTTTTGTCTTAATAAGAACAAAATCCAAAATTATTTTTATATTGTTTACTTTATAGTTCGTTTTTATCAGACTTTCTTTATCGATCGATCTGCCGCTTCATCGCAGCCATTTTGCCTAATTATAATTCTGGGCGGGATCTTACCACGTGGTTTGTCTCTGGTGTATTATCCAATGAGCGGTCTCACTGCCTCACCTTTACACCACGTGGTACTCTTTCCCGGTTTATTAACCCATTTTATTCTGCAGTACTGTACAGGTACATACTCCCTCAGATCTGGGCCATATCCGCAACATTGTATGCTGGCTACCAGAAACCTGTTGCACTACAGTTACATCCTTGAAACTTTGATTTCTGTGGAAATAACCTCTATAAACTTTATATTTTCTAAAAGCCAAGTATTTTCTCTAAAAGATAGTGTTTTTTTATAAGAAAAACTCCCACCCATTATTAAATTACGGAATGTTGAACTTGTAAGTTTCTAGTTTTTTCAAGATTTTGGTGTCAAAATAAAGTAAAACTGAAATGTTTGGCTCTAATTTCACCCTATATATATTAATCTTTGTGTATGACAAATTGTGCCTAATTTCAAGGAAACTGAATATAGGGAACAAATCAAAAAAAATGACTTGGATATATCAAACGGTTTTATTTTCTTGGATGTGGAAGCGCATGGCCTCCAATTTCTCAAAAGTACCTATCAGAGTCAGATAATATCACGCACTGACTCAGGGCTGGTGTGGCACTCTAACTGTAACCCTCCAAAAAACACGAATTATTAAAATTTTTGTAAAATGAATACTTAGTGATACTAAGTATTCACAAATATATACCAAAACAACAAGTAAATACAATCTAAACCCCCCATTTTATCAAAAACGGCCCAAGTAAAAGACGTGACGCCATTTTGAATTTGATATCGGCGATTTTAATTTCATACTAACCTGTAATTGTCAAAATATACATGTAAATATACAGTGAAGCGTGAATTCCCATGATATTCCGGCCAACATGTGTGTTTACAATCAGATTCTATCGATCTCAACATGTAATGGCCAGAATATCATCGAAAATCACGCTGTCAATAACGTACCTCGCATCACGGCGAATCCCGCTCCTATGCCGCTCAGTTTGGCAGCATTGCGAGAGGGTTATTGTGGGGTTATTCACCCCACAAGATGACTTTTCCTTGGCGAAAATTCGCCACGCTGGAGCCATTTTGAAACTGAGATCTCTAACTCGTGGAGGTAGAAATCTCAGCTTCAATAGTGTATCTGCCGTCCGCTTGGCGACACCACCTTACAGAACGGCAGATACGTACTGGCGCGTCAGTATCCCGCTATGAAAGGGATAATACTGACGCCGCCGTATCGCGCATAAAATGGGTTAACCAATGAGCGGCTATTTGTATCCCTGTTTGTACTATTCTACTTACGTGTTCATTCACATATTTTTTACATCGGCGAGGTTACGGTCCGCCATTTTGAATATCGGGTTTGACGAAATTTGCACCCCGATTTCAAAGCTTTCGTTTGTGGCCATCTCTAACTCTAAAATTCTGAAACCAAAAGAATTAACAAGCCAAGTATCTATATTATTAAGATTAATTCTTTTGGTTTCGGAAAATCGAAAATATTTTGAGATATTTGTCAACACGCATCGATGATGACGTGTTGACCATGGCGATGAGTACATTTTCAATGGTACCTCGCCGATTCCTGTCAATTTCATCAAGCTATCACCCCCCGATCACAATATGACTACCTACCTGGATAGATGAGATCCTCATCTATCTGATTCAATCATTTTTTTATTTCAACTTCAGGTTGGAAGCGAAAAAATAGCTTTTCGCTACAACCGGAAGTTGATTTTTTTGACATTAGCGAGGTTACGGCATTGATATGCATTGTGTGCATTTCACACAAAAAACATACTTTTTTCAATAAATTGTCACGTCGCCGTTTCTGGGTCAAAATTTACAAATGACCCATCAAAGTGTTCGCAACAAAAAGGGCTTTTACCCTATTATCATAACTTGTTGGTTATATTTGTAATTTTTGAAAAAAACGGCAAAAACGGCTTTTTGGAATGTTGATTTAGGAACCGTGGCGAAATTCTAAATTTACTTATTAATTTCGCCACTAAAACCGGAAAAAAAGTTTCAACTTCAAGAAAACAGACTCTAAATAATCCATCCTGCCCATTTGTGGAATTTTTTTGTACCCCACAATCGTAAAAAACCAACTTTGAAAAAACCGGAAGTAGTAAATATTTTTATTGCGATTTCAGCAGTCAGTATATATACCCTTCTCACCATGAGTGTAGTATGCAGTCCTGAAGTTAGCAGACCTTTAACCCTGCCATCCCTTCCGTTCTCACTGTTGTTGTATTTTAGATAAAGATATGATTTTAATTGTTTTAGGTGACAGGAAAAGTGTGTACTGTTATAATTTATTGGTCACAAACTTATAAGCCCAAAGAGCATGTAATGCGAATGCATGGGATGGCAGGGTTAATGGTCTGCATACTTCAGGATTGCATTTTCACTCATGGTGAGAAGGGTGTCAAGGGACATAACTGCAGGCAGCACTCATAGAAACAGGCTTCGACATCATACTGCATCTACACCAAAGAGCATCATAGGAACTTGATTCACCTGACAACCCAAAATAGTAAGCATACATTAAATTGAAATAAATACAAAAATATCAATACAAAACTATCACTCAATATACAAATTTATAAAAACACATCCACAAAATATAGAAACCATGCAAATCTTCACTGTCCCTCAAACAAAACAATTACTGTTTAAAGAAGATATTGTGTCGGTGTGATAATATAAGATTGCATTTGGTGAGATATGTTTTGTGTTGATATTTTTGTGTTGCTTTGATGGTATGTATGATTATTTTTTCAGGTTGCATGGTGTATTGAATTTCTCTGATGTACCTTCAGTCTACCTGATGTTTAGTGCTGCCTGCAGTTCTGTCCCTAGAAACTCTTCTCAACATGAGTGAAGTAGCAGACCTGAAGTATGCAGGCTTCTACCCTATGATGCCGATGCCGGTCCCATACCCCTTCAACCCAGTGCTCGGGCCCAGGCAGCATCTCCCTGCATTTGTATCACCCAAGATGCCTTCCTCTCCCGTCAAGACTCCGCCAGTGGTGCGGTCCCCCATCCCAATAGGAGCGATCTCGCCCAACAACAAGCGGGGTGGAAGCCCGGTGGTAGCTGGGAGCGGCAGCAGTCCTGGGGCCAGTCAGTATACAGTGGTATCAGTGACGCGCCCTGGGCCATCCACACCTACCAGACCCATCTCACCCCAGGGGAAGGGTATGCAGGTCAACACCACCCCTACACACAGCCCACGGGGACCCATCTCATCAGCACGGCTTCAGGGACCAGCGCTACCCCACCCTATACCACGGTTGGGTTACCCAGGTATTCCTCATGGACCTCTCATAACGCCGTACGATTTCATACCCCCCTGGCACCATTCCCCAGTGCCCGGGGCAGGACACCCTGGCATGTCGCCCTTTCTGGGGCACCCCTTCAGTCAGCGCGTACCAGGGCACCATTACCCCCTGCCCCCCTCAGGTGCCCTGTCTCAGGTCCAGGCCCACCAGCTGTCGACATCGCCCCCTGGTGCCAACGGGAGCAGTCCCTCGTCGCCTGCTAAACTACAGTCCCAGGGTGCACCTCACATCCAGATACTCCCGAACGTCAAACACGCCCCGGTGCATCTGCTAGACACTTACAAGGTGCAGAGCATCACATCGGGTGCTCAGTCCATGGTGCAGCAGACCTCCCAGGGCCAGAGGAAGGCACTAGGGAGTAACGAGCCCGTGGGAGTGGGACAGGATCTGGACGGCAAGGCACTCACGTGTAACCTCCACCTGCAGCAAGAGTTCTATAGCTACATCCTGCAGAAGGAGGGGGAGAATGCTGCCAATAGCTTCATGGAGTTTATTCAGGAGAACACCACATGGAGCGATGGGGAGAGGGTGGCCACCACTACCACCAAGGATGCCCACATGATACCCGGCAGAAGCGGGAGAGCGTGACAGTTTCTGTGACGCTCGATGAACCCTCACCTCGCTACGACGCCGGAACGCCGGTCAGCTTTGATCCATCAGACTTCAGCGATCATTCACGTCGCTCATCCATACACTCAGAGAGGTCGGCTGATACAACCAGTCCTGTTCACTGGTCAGAACGTGTGGATAAGCAAGGAGGTTTTAGTCCTAATTTCATGCATGGGGCACATGTGAACTCACATCGCCATGCAGGAGAACTGGAGTCGTCTGGGAAGAGGTGGGGGTCTGCGGGGGAGTCAGGTCCACATGATGGTGAGGAGCTAGAGACTCCCACTGTGGTGGACAATTCCACGACGACCTAAAACAGTTAGAAGCCGTAACAACAAATGAATCAAAAATAATTATAGGAGACTTTAACATAAACCTCATGTCAAAAAATCTGAAAGCTTCCAAAGACATATGCACTTCCACACAAACACGCCAGCACATTACAACAGCGACAACAAAACAACAAACACTGATAGATCACATATACACAAACCTTAACAAAGAAACAACAAGTAACGTTCTAAAAACATATTACTCAGACCACGACCAAATCTTTATTCAAATAGAACACACATCAAACACCACAAACGCCTAAACAAAAAAACCTACCAAAGTTAAAAATTACAATGACTAAAACTTGAAATACGAATAACATAAAATTGAAAAAATTAACAATAAAAAAATTACACATCAAACAATCTCTTGACGCCACTGGCGTCTCTCTTGTTTATATTGGTCTCTCATTCTCCTACGCCAGTGTTTGGTTTTACTAAGCACCGTAAATCAGATAAAAACAGATGAATTATATAGAATAATAAATCAAAAAGGGAAAGAGGGAATAGTTTGTGTCCATGCACCTACATTGTTCAATTTAACTAAGAACATATTTGCCTTTTGATTATCAGGGTGATATTTCATATTTTTCAGGTTAAACATGAATGATTAGATTTATTTCCCTGCTTTCTAGCAGCTCTCTCTTTGAGTGGGTTATTTCATTAGTTAGTTATGCCTTAACCAAATTATCATTCTTATGTTTACCAAGTCAACATGAAGGAAACAATGTTGATAAAGTTTTTGACTCCTAAAATTTATCTGTTTATCTTCGCAGCATGTGCCAAGAAAAAGAAAGTCTATAAATAGTGGAATTGTTTCTGTTGGTTCAGTAAGCAGCGGAGGAGTGCATTGACTGCATCAGTGTGGTGAGGGACATACTTAACATTCTTAGTGTCAGAAAACTACGAGGAACTGCCAACGTGCTGCCAGAGATCTCAGGGCACAGGGGAGACTAGAGAATTCTCTTAGCTTTCCAAAGTTAATGACCTACTTTTAAATGTATTTCCCTGTTGATGTGTTAATCACTCCCTAAGTAGCTAGGGATGTCAGTCTTGCTGTCTTGCACATGTGTTTTTTCCCTCCTCCTAAGAACAAGAGGGGTGGTCCTCCTCTGAAGGGAATGGATCGACCGACTTCCTCAGCACTGAAGTGCGCAAGTTCTCCTTGATGTCCAAGTTTTCACTGCAGTGTGCTGACTTCTCATATCTATGTGCATTTTTGATGGCATAAGGGATTATTTTGAGGTGTCATCTGCCTGTTTTTGACAGACAGTATTGGAATGATATCTAAAGGGGATCCCTGCATGGACCTGTTGTATTATAATACAGTGGGTTGGAGGAGTGAAGTGTTCTGAGAATGGTTTCTGCCTGTTTTTGACAGACAGCATTGCAATGATATCTAAAGGGGATCCCTGCATGGAACTGTTGTATTATAATACAGTGGGTTGGAGGAGTGAAGTGTTCTGAGGCGTCATCTGCCTGTTTTTGACAGACAGCATTGGAATGATATCTGAAGGGGATCCCTGCATGGACCTGTTGTATTATAATACAGTGGGTTGGAGGAGTGAAGTGTTCTGAGAATGGTTTCTGCCTGGTTTTGACAGACAGTATTGGAATGATATCTAAAGGGGATCCCTGCATGGACCTGTTGTATTATAATACAGTGGGTTGGAGGAGTGAAGTGTTCTGAGAATGGTTTCTGCCTGTTTTTGACAGACAGCATTGGAATGATATCTAAAGGGGATCCCTGCATGGACCTGTTTTATAATGATACAGTGGGTTGGAAAAGTGAAGTGTTCTGAGGTGTCATCTACCTGTTTTTGACAGACAGCATTGGAATGATATCTAAAGGGGATCCCTGCATGGACCTGTTTTATAATGATACAGTGGGTTGGAAAAGTGAAGTGTTCTGAGGTGTCATCTACCTGTTTTTGACAGACAGCATTGGAATGATATCTAAAGGGGATCCCTGCATGGACCTGTTTTATAATGATACAGTGGGTTGGAAAAGTGAAGTGTTCTGAGGTGTCATCTGCCTGTTTTTGACAGACAGCATTGGAATGATATCTAAAGGAGATCCCTGTATGGACCTGTTGTATTATAATACAGTGGGTTGGAAAAGTGAAGTGTTCTGAGGTGTCATCTGCCTGTTTTTGACAGACAGTATTGGAATGATATCTAAAGGGGATCCCTGCATGGACCTGTTGTATTATAATACAGTGGGTTGGAAAAGTGAAGTGTTCTGAGGTGTCATCTGCCTGTTTTTGACAGACAGTATTGGAATGATATCTAAAGGAGATCCCTGCATGGACCTGTTGTATTATAATACAGTGGGTTGGAGGAGTGAAGTGTTCTGAGGTGTCAGCTGCCTGTTTTTGACAGACAGCATTGGAATGATATCTAAAGGAGATCCCTGTATGGACCTGTTGTATTATAATACAGTGGGTTGGAGGAGTGAAGTGTTCTGAGGTGTCATCTGCCTGTTTTTGACAGACAGCATTGGAATGATAGCTAAAGGGGATCCCTGCATGGACATATTGTATTATAATACAGTGGGTTGGAAAAGTGAAGTGTTCGGAGGTGTCATCTGCCTGGTTTTGACAGACAGTATTGGAATGATAGCTAAAGGGGATCCCTGCATGGACATGTTGTATTATAATACAGTGGGTTGGAAAAGTGAAGTGTTCGGAGGTGTCATCTGCCTGTTTTTGACAGACAGTATTGGAATGATAGCTAAAGGGGATCCCTGCATGGACATGTTGTATTGTAATACAGTGGGTTGGAGGAGTGAAGTGTTCTGAGGTGTCATCTGCCTGTTTTTGACAGACAGCATTGGAATGATAGCTAAAGGGGATCCCTGCATGGACATGTTGTATTATAATACAGTGGGTTGGAAAAGTGAAGTGTTCGGAGGTGTCATCTGCCTGGTTTTGACAGACAGTATTGGAATGATATCTTAAGGAGATCCCTGCATGGACATGTTGTATTATAATACAGTGGAGTGAAGTGTTCTATCCTGGTAGCATGGTAGTCTATCAGAGCCTCCTGTGTGCAAGATTGCCTCAGTTTCCCTGAGATGATTGCTGTCATTAATTCTCAGGTGCTGCTGCCTATGTAATGGGATATTACTGTAGGGACAGTCTTGTTGTTCCCAAGCCTTTTCATGGCGACACTATGGTTCTACTTCAAAGCAACCTCACATCAGTTTTTTGTATTGTTTGATATATCCATCCCTCTTGCTGGATATCTAGTCACTGTTGTTTGTATTTCTTGAGTCTATGACTACTAGGAGTGCTTGGTTTCTCAACACATTAACCCTTTAATACTCAGAATTTCTTATAAAGAGTTTCAGTTAATGATTAAGAAGTAAATCAGTAATAAAGCACAAAGTTGTAAACATTTGAATGAAGTCTTTTTATTTGCTTAATTTTTTGTGTATTCCCCAAAGAGATTCTCCAAACTTTGTAAACTACAAGAGTGATTTCATTCATTCAGCAACCCTTCGTATAAGGATGGGGTGATGACCTCGTCTTGTTCAGTTATGCAGCAGGGAAAAAACAACATTCACCCATTCATTCCCTGTGAGCACCCTAAAAGAGTCTGCCTTCAGTTTTGGTATTTTATTGACAAAATAATCTTTTAGGAAAAATCTAAAATTGAAATGTAAATCAGAACCAAACCTACAACTATCTTCCAAATACTTTCAAATTAATCAATCATTATGTATTCCGTGATATCTTCAAGAGCAAAATCTGTCTAGGTATTCCTTCTCAAGGAGGAACTCTTCAGCATGATTGGGTCAACACTGTTCTCATAGCAAGCATTTTGGAGAGAAACTCACTTGATAACACTAATTCGTCTTTGTGGCTCATCAATTAAGCCAGGCACATCCACTGCTCTATTCTTATTCCATAATTACGGGCAATTTGGGGTCCAAGAGAATGCATTTTGTGCAGCAGCCTGCTGCTTAGCGTTAAGTGAAATGAATCAGATGAGATTAATCAAAGTGGGCGTCGTCGTCATCGTTGTCGGTGGGGAAGTGAGTGTGGGTCTAAGGTGAGGCTCGGGACAGGTGGAGTGTAGCCCACAGCAGGTGTGCACAAATGCTGTTTTTTCCTTCCATTCAGGATCTGCGCGCCTCACATGCTTTAGTTGCCATGGCTTTTTTGAGCCAGGAAACCGCTCACAATGACTTGGCTTTTATTTTCTTGTACTGATGAATCGGCTGGGAAGTCTTCTTTCATGAAATCACTGCAGGTTGTAAAAATCCTATAGATCTCCAATCAGCGTGAGATCACAATGCAAGCTTGTGTGCTTGGATTTTAATCATGCACTTATGAGTTTTTGATTTTTGATAGAAGAAAGTGACTGTAAGCCTCAAGCCAATTTAATGAACCTGTCCCCATTAGGACAAGTCCTTTAGGTACTTATTGACTAAAAGATGTGTTTTTTAAGGCCAGTTATGCACTGATTCAGTAACATTATAGAAAGCAAATTCTTATTTAAGGTGATGTCAGTACTCCATAATCATATCTTGAAAATATATTGAGAGGATACTGTAGAAATACGTCAATAAATAGAGAAGTTGAAGTAAATCTGCCCTTTCTCCTATATGATTATAATGATGTGTTAAGTACATTTGTACATGCATTTACGATTTTCTGATTCTTACCCAAAGGTGGTACCTTTTTCCATAAGGAAAGATTCAACTGATACTCATGAACTATATGCATATAGCCTAATTGACCTGGTTTCATGGCCCATGATGTAGCCTACAGATGAATTAATTTGGCACCAAGTTAGGATATTCAGCCTCTAGCTATGCTGCAGTCAATCGCCTCTGGGCAAACATCTAACCTATAGAACAGGTCACTCATTGTACAAATAAACTTGAAAATCAACTGATCTCAATATGAAAATTCCAATCTGTCTGGGAATCGTGTAGGCTCCTGTTGACAATGATAACACCATGGTTGTTTTATCATGCAGGTTAGAAAAAACGCTCTCTCTTCTCTTTAGACTGCTCAGCTAAATGGCTCCACATATTCACATCCAAGTTCCAATTGTGTACTAGATCATTAGATGATAATGCCCTCAACATTTTTGGAATTTCCCTGTGGTCATAGTATGTTTTGGAAAATATGTGAAGGAGATATGAGAATCAGAAGTCAAAGTTAGACTCGCATTCAAATATCACTATTATAAATTCCCATGGCCAAACCTATTGTCAAAAGTATCATAGATTCTGACAATAATTTCTTGAGAAACTCTAAAGCATGAAGTGATTTAACATATCTGAAGATATGAATGCAACTACTGCATGGAAATAATGTATACCTTTGAATTCAGTTGGTCTAATTCTAATTTTTAGGGAATTATGATGAAAATAAACTTGAATTATATTTTTTTATTCAACTTTAGATATCAAAAGTTTTGATATTTTGGATGATATTCAAAATACAGTTTATTTTACCCCCTGGAACCTCTAGAATAATGTTCTCCATTATATGCACAGGTTCTAGGGGAATATCTATGCAGTTTTCATTCAGTATGCACGGTTGCAGCTATTTCAACCACCTGGAAATGTTTTATCTGAGTTCCACTAGCCTATTTGTGTCAAGAACCTGCAGTGCTGCAGAAGGTGGGTATTCAGGTGTGTAATACCCTGCACCCTACCTGCTGGGTAGACAGTGCGTTCAGGGTACTTGTTTGCCCTTCAGAGATTATTAACCATTATGTTTTACATCCTTTGTTGTGACATGTGGCAAATTTCCCATGAATAAAACCATTATTGAAAAGAATTCAAAAAGACCCTCTTTGTTTAAATTGTTCTTATAAAACATGCATTCATCTCTCCACATTTCAGTTAAATGCTTTCCATGGACAATGGATACCAAATATCTTGACTTAATTGCTGAGTGCCGTTGTACTATTTCTTATCAAAACATCCGACAGGAAGCCAGAAAAAGTTTATTCTGCCGTTCAAGCTACAAGTTAAAACCTTTACCCTTAAGTTCTGACTCATCGTCATTTAGTGAAAAAAGGTCTAGCATCAAGTGAAAAAGGCTCTAAAAACCTTGTAACAATGCCCTTCCATTATGAAGAAATGTTAAGATTTATAGCCGCTGAAACTTGAGATCCTTTTATCCCACTTAAAAAGATAGATAGCAAATGGAGTAGGATGTTGTAACCTTTCACCTCAGACTCATGTATCAAGTAGTTTTAAAGTGCAGTTGATCAATGTCATTGTCCAACCGTTTATTGTTCAATGAAAGCCATATGGCTCCATACCCCTGCAGTGGTAGTACTAATTGAAAAAAGGACATATACAGGAGATCACGCATACAACCACTCTCCCTGACCTTATCATAAAGGTATTGTGTTACCTGTCCCATCATCGCTTGACATATCATGCCATCACATGTACACCTTAGGAAATGATAATATGTTTAATATAGATAAGATCACCGCAAACATGAAAATATTGAATATCTCTATTATACAGTTTGATATTGAAGGACAGAATGAAAGAAATCTGAAGGACTGAATGCTGAATATTGAAAAAAAAAAGAATTATGCCAATAGATGTCCATTTACTGTTGACGTTATCCGAGTTTCTCTTAAGTATTGCACATTTTGTATTGGTCAAATTAGTCGCCACTAGCATAAGGGTTATGTATTACAGACTGGCATTCAACTAATTTATGTGTTTACAACGGGGAAGATTAAAAGGGTAGATAAGTTGCTGTCTCTTAACCATCCCTTACATAATTTTATTTTTAGCATGTTTTTGTCAGAGTTTGTTTTTGAGGTACTCAAGGTTACCATGAAGGTCAGATGCAGTTAGGATACATGTTGACTTTATTAAGCAATTCATAAGCTGGTTTAGATGACATTGGTCAGTGAATTAGTCTTTAGCCTGGCGGGGGTCGCTGTGGAGGTAGTTAATAGGTAGAAGCTTAGAGTAGAGTAGGTGATTTGCTGTCCTTCCTGCTGCGGGCGGGAGGGGGCCGGGGCGGGCGGCTTGCAGGCAGGCAGTAGCGGGCGGCGGTAGGGCTGGGCTCCGGTGATAAGAAGAGCTGCGTGTAGTTTATGGGAGTGTTTACTATTGTCAGGGATGAGCAGGTGTTTTCCTGTGCTGCTAGTCACTTTTGAGCACTGCTGACGCTTGTACATTTGCGCTGTCTTGTAGAGCAGCTTCAACTCTCAGACTCACAGCTGATCTATGTGGTATTCCCTCCAGGATGGGTGACCGGTCAGACCTGAAGCTTTCTTCCAGCATCCTGGGCCTGGTTGCATAAAACATCTCAAGGATAGCAATCTATTATGGTTAATGTAAGGGCCTGGACCCATTTGCATTAATTATCTCAATTCAATGCCTTAAAATTTTCTTAAAGGCCAAGGTTTCCCTTATTTATTTCTTACCTAAAGATAAAATCAAGGGAAACCATTGCCGTTAAAAAACCTTAGGGGATTCATAACCTTTAGATGTTTTATGCAACTGTTAGGTTCCCAGGGGGTTAAGGGTTCCCCTTATTTATCCATAATGGAAACCTTTGAAGGATAAAATCAAAGGAAACTTTGGCTCTAATAGGGAAATATTAAGGAGTTTGCATAACCTTATGATGTTTTAGGCTCAATATCATTGATTTCGGGACTTAAGATAAAATGATGCAATGAATAAATTTTGGGATACCTTATCATTTTTCTGCCTGTCTCATGAAACAATTGTTATTTAATGTTTTTAGGGTGATGTATTTCACAATGTAGATAATCTAACCGTATAATTGTAGATAATGATAAGTAATGATTGATAAACATGACTATTTTTGGTACCTTCCTGACAAAATCAAATTTCGGAAATGATTCAGAGGATTTGTTTTAATCTGCTCCTAGTATATTTTCCAGTTTAGGTTTTAGTCTTAATTTCCTTTACAAAATATCATTGCGTCCGGACAACATGAAATGGTTAGATCAAGGGCTTCTCAATATGTAACTTCAATGACCTTGACCTAGATTCTACTTCTTGAAGAGCGGTCAATGACTTGACTGGCTATTGCCTGCCTAGAAGACTGTAATCTCACTGATTGGATGTTCGACATGCTGTGAGTTTTAAAGGAGTTGAAGTACCAAGTCTCAGTACTCTTGGGCAGATAAAAGTGTTTGTACTTTCAATAATTAATCGTCTAGCCAGCCAGAGACAAGTGCAAGTTGACCTGCAGCCTGCCACCTTTGTCGGCATGTGGGCTGTGTGCAAATTGAGTTTGCTGTGGGTCAGAAACATCCTGGTCTTGCTAAGAAAGAGATTTTGTTATTCTTCCGGCATGCCGCCACTAGGAGAAAGCTCAAACGTGATATTCTCTTCCTGCCTGGGTGTTGACTGGGAAAGGTCAGTTGTAGTGTGATATGGTATAAGTCATTAAGCCACATGCAAATGTAACAGGTTTTCACCGAGTCGCACACGGCGCGTGGTATCCAGGCAGATTCTCTCGTGCCAGCTCCGCAGCCGAGCCCTGGAGGGAGCCCTATTGGTCGACCAGACCAAGGCCAACCACTAATAAGGTCAAATATCCTTGCTTCACATGCAAGCAAATTTCACCTTGGGAGAAAAAAATCATCATCCACAGGGAGTTTTTTGACACGTTTTATCTCTTTGTTGTTGTCTTGATATTTGTTAATGTGATTAGTTTTAGTCCAACAGGGGATATGCTTTCTATGCCATTAAGTCCATTCACTTCAAAGCACGTCTTACTGGCCTGAGTGTTTTAAGAATATCTCAGCAGGTGAGTGGTGGCTCTGATACCATGTGGTCGTTTTCTCTCTCATATTTAGACAGAATTTAGTAAAAAAAATAAAAAATTAACCTATTCATTCTTGAAATTGTCCTTTAGATCTTTAATATACATTTGATTGTTGCTATGTAATGAAATATTGTTTGAAACAACTTTGAAGGAGAGTCATTGGCAGTGTTCTGATAAACATTCTACAGCTTAGTTTGACTTCAATTTCAGAGGTGGAATTTTACCAAATTACCCATTTGGATCTTTCCCTTAAATTCTATTTTGTAGGGTCAAAGGTCAAATAATAGTGAGCACTGGAATGGCAACTAACAAAAATTTAGTAAAATAAATTGATTCTTATTTTTGATCCAAATGCTTGGTTTAAAATGAAGACAAGATATAATGCATCAGCTAAATACCTCTCACTCATGATTTTTTTTGATATTTTGCCTTAGATTTGACTTGTTTCAAAACAAGTCTGGTAATTGTGTTTTTCTTTTTTGATCTTTTTGTTTTGGGGCTAACTATATGAATATAAGCTCTTCTAGCTGATTAGCCGTGATGGATCACCCAATTCCCATACTTAATTGCATGATTATTGATGGGCTGGTTAATTAAGAAATGCTTAAATTACTGGCCGCCTAATTATCGTGTTAAAAATGAACACTGATGAAGGTTGCGGAGACTTGCAATTACAAGCAAATCTCTTAATTTATGGCTAGTTTTCCCCCCTCCTTAGCGATGACATTTGAATTTTTTAGTACATTAATCGAACTCCAGGTTCCCGGCGCTTGATTATGAGGATTAATAGATTGGAACTTTCACTGTACAAGAGGATATTGAATGTATCATTTTTTTCTTGATAGACATGGATTTAAAGATCAAGCATCAAGAGGAGATACATGATTTGCCATGCAGATATAATTATCGATTAGTTTTTAAGGAGGGGGTTAGTTTTGATCCCTCTATCAAAGATAAGTGGTATAGAATTCATAGTCCTCATAAGTGTATTATATTAATCTGAACATTAATTCACCATCTTAGTAGGAATTTTCTCCTAATTACTATTGGGAATTGTGATTTAGTAACCTTTCAAATACTAGTTACATGTTGTGACAAGTGATTGATTTAATCAATAAGATTACGACTGACTGGTCAGTGATCACTGACCACCTGGACGTTCCCAAGAGGAATGAATTATGATCTGACCCTAAACATCATTCCCTGGAAGTTTAGTGTATCACCTCACCACCAGGTGGCCAAGGAAATGGCTCATTGATCATCATAACATGAATCATGGTTTCAACATCCTCTCAAACCACTCATGCCATTAGCCCATCAAAAATGGCCTCACAATTTTGGTAATATCTTAATGGTCAGAGCTTTTTCTGGATCATATTTGAAGGAGAAATTTCTATTAGAACCTGAACCATTACTCTCCATCTAATATTTTGTGAAACAGTGGCTGATTTCAAAGTTATTTTTGAAAATATCACAGGTCCCAGGTCCCATCAACACTTGTTAAAGGGATGCCTAGGTATATATGGGGTTAAGTACTTGATATAAGTGATTGATGTGATCAATAGGATTATGACTAATTGGTCATGGGTGATTGGACATCTGGATACTCCCAGGAGAAATGGATCAATATCTGACCCTAACATTATCTCCAGGAAGTTTAGTTTATTAACTCACCACCAGGTGGCTTTAGAAATGGCATGTATGGCAAAATTATTCGGTTGTGATTATGAACATGCACTTGATCGGCTTTTCGTCTTTTTATCCTCTATCATTCTAAGAAAATTATCAAATGATTTCAAAGTTATTGCTGTATAACAATGTAACTATCAAAAACAGCAAAGAAATCTGATATTTAAGACCTTTTTTTCTTGGCAGTAGGTTAGTGTATCTAAAGCCATGATGGAGCACAGGGGCTGCCATCAATTTGCCAGCATCCTAGACTCTGACGTTGAGAGTCAAGAATCGATCGCAGGTAGCAGGGTGCTGGTGGAGGCATCTTCAGAAGCCACAGAAAATTCATTTCCTGCAACACGTCACCAAGTTCCCCTCTTCCATGAGTGAGGAGCCCGCACCACGCACGCGGCACCACGCAGCCGGGGGAAGCCCTCCTGCCTAACCGATACTGACTCACTTTCCTCACTGAAAAAACCCCATTGATTCGCAATTATATATGACATTGTTACTGAATAGAGAACCTTGGGACTAGATGATTCTGATCCTTGTATAGTCAGCAAAGTGAAGCATTTTTTCACTCGTTGATATATTGATAGACAGTATAGATACCTTAAACCTGGGCATGGAGTAAAAATAGCGATAGGTCCAGGTCAGTATAAGCATGATGCTCTGTAACTTTATATGGAGTTGATTTGGACTAGAGAACATCTTTTATGAATCATTATGATGATGATGATGATGATGATGATGATTATGATCACAAAGAGGATGATTATGATCACGAAGAGGATGATAAGGATGATGAAGATGACAATAATGCTTATGATGATGACAAAGATGGTGATGGTGATGATGACAAAGATGATGATGATAATAATGACAACAACAATGATGATAATCAGTATGATGATGACTATGATAATAGTGTTTTTATTTTTGCTTGAGAAGGAAGAAGAATTCTATGATTTAAGGAGGTGTTAATGAGAAGAATAATGACGCCCTCAGAACTAATCTGTTGTCACCTAGCTCAAAGCTAAGATGGTCATAAATAATCTCATGTGTGAAATAAAGATGTGCCATCACATTGGTGATGAACTACCGTGACAATTAATACGAGAAAGTCCACACTGGTTCAGGCAAGTGTCTCTATCTTCAGGCAGATACCCTGTTCTTTACTAATCACCAAAGCTGAGACGTGGTCGGTGAGGCTATTAATAACAGACCTACAGGCTTGAGTTATGGGCGTGCGAATATTGCTATTATGAAAAATTGGCAAACACATAAATCTCCCCTAATTGTGTGCTTGATGGGAAAGTTATTCAATTAATATCATCAGCGAGTTAGGGTACGTAGCACGAGAAGATTCCAGGCAGGTGATGGGATCCCTGTTTTTCTAGATCCATGCGTACCTAACTCCTACAGCAGACATCCAGTTTCACCCGCTCATGACTTGAGATATCTTTGACAAATGTCATCTGGAAATTTGATACTTATGAAAATTATTTTCTAATTGAGCTCGAAATCACAAAAGAGTGTGGTAGGTCGGATTCTGTTCAACATTTTTCCTCCAGATATGTTTGCATAAGGGTGCTGGTCACTAAGATAGCATCAAAATTGTAAGGACATTTTTGGGCACCACACGCTAGAATGGGCATTGTCCATTTGCATTTGCAGTGCACACAGGTAGTCTGACAACTACAAACATATTCAATTAATCCGAGTTATATTTGAAAGATATTTTTAGAAGGGATTGTGCATTTTACGTCTTTAGAAGTAAATCATTTTTGAAACATTTCTTCCATTACTGAAGCAATTCACCTTGTTACAAGTCAGAAAACAGGCTCTGTAGGTGGTTAGTCATCTTGTCCCTAATAATCAAAGTGCTCAATGAAAGAGATGTTTTGCAATTCTAATGATATTTTTATTTTGAATGCCCATTAGCCTGTTTCATAACCAAATGTCTAAGGTTCAAACACAGATCTGGGTATGTGCTTCTTGGCAGAAAATGTGAAGACAAAAATATTCTGGTTTCTCAATAGTTTCCTTGAGAACTATGTCTTACAAAGCCTAATATCCAACAAAGACTGAGTCCAATTGGTGAAAATGACATAGACCCAAAGCCATATTTACAGCTTTATTAAAAAGTTTCCTGAAATGTGCATTTTCATCACTATGGCCTGATTTAATAGATTTTTAGAATGTGATGGTGCCAATGATAATATGCAAAGTTGTGAAAATTTAAAAATTGTAACATTAAAGTCTGTACATGTCGTAGATGGGTCAGCTTCATTACATTGGTATGAGGAGTCCATCATACCTATTTCTCACGTCTCGGCTCACAAGGTATTTCACTGGAGATCAGGCCACCATATTAGGGAACCATGCTGCTAAATTTAAGATAAGTACAATGCATCATCTGGGCTACTTCAATTACCTCCCCATCTTTCATCAAAGATATATGACTTTGGCCCTTAATCTCAATTAAAAAAGATGGGAAATTTCCCTTTTGTAGATTAGTTACTTGGGATAACACAATAAACCCCGCTATGATAGACACCTCAATGCAGCGGCCTCCCAGCTATCAAGTCAATCTACTAGATTGTTACATAAGTCTTCCTTGATGATCTTACCTATGGGGGTATGGCGCCCTTCACTTAGGTACTATAGATGGATATTGTGAAGGAGCGCCATGAAGACGTGAGTAGTATACTGACAGGACGTCACAACTGGTCCACTAGCAGCACAATCCATTGATTCTGATTCCCAAGCAAGCAATGTATTTGTCTCAAATCTAGCTCTAGTAGTCCCCTCTGTATCTAACCACAATGAATTATGTATAGTCAGATCGATAGCAATAGTAGGGTAAATATTTAATAGTTTACATTGCTGATGTCTAACATTTCAAGCTCAAAGCCGGCGTCTTTCTAGCTGCCAAACAGCGTGGGATCTTGTGTAGAGACAGCGCAGTTAATACTCTCGACATAAGTGGATAAAAGCACTTAAAGGATATGTTTCCTATTTACTTTCAAGAGGCATTTTGTAATTGTATTTTTGGAAGACTGTTTTAGAGATTCAATGCATTCCTATTGTTCCTATACTATACACATATTGTAAGTACAGTTATGTGTATGTACAGTTATTTTGTTATTCTAACATACATGTTTGTTATACCATGACAAATGTGTACATTTGTTTTCACATTAAATAGAACGTTTATTCACTGAAAGAGAATTGCTAATACATCTGGGCACACACACAAACACACATGTACACACACACACACACACACACACACACACACACATACATACATACATATATATATATATATATATATATATATATATATATATATATATATATATATATATATATATATATATATATATATATATATATATACATATATATATATACATATATATATATATATATATTTATATATATATATATATATATATATATATATATATATATATATATATATATATATATATATATATATATATATATATATATATATATATATATATATATATATATATATATATATATATATATATATATATATATATATATATATATATATATATATATATATATATAAAGTGAGTGACACCAGGTTCATACACTGGACACCATTTGAGTATGACAGAATCCACTAAAGATTTGAAGAGGAAGTGGTGCCATCTATAGGTCATTACTTGCACTACAACGAGGGGTTGGCCAACTCAGAAGCTAATTAATGTCAACCTTTCATGGACTAGGAGCCTAGCCTATGTGCCATCTTTCTGTCATTCATTAGATTCTGGCTTAATTGGGAGACAGAGTACCACAGAAGAGACACACATGTACTCTCTTACACACATGCACTTCTACACTGCATGTAGGGTAAAAAACAGGCAAGGTATTCAACAGTGAGTGGGTTAGCTCACCTTTGATCTATGTGTGTCTGATAGAGAGTCTGCCTATATGCAAAGTTTACCATCCCATCTTCTATTTGTCCATTAGCTTTGTACACTTCAAATGTTATTTCAGCTGGAGTATTAGCATATATATTAGTATCTAGTTTTCAGAAGGTGACTGTTTTCCTTTAGCAAATATCCCCCGAGGGAGTATTTTACTGCTAGCGCTTCCATCTGCCTATGGTGCTATTCATAATACATTATGGATTCGGGAAGTACTGGGGCCACTGATTTCTAACGACTCACATTTACACATTAGACCTGCATCTCATAATGGTTTTCCAGGCATTGCCACCTATTTCCAATTTATATTTCTCTCCCCAAAGACTTGCAGGGAAATTTCCTCCCTGAGAATTAATGGAACATTAGTCAAACTTAAGGGGTATGTAATAACATTTCAGTGCCGGGGGAGTTTGAAATATTATTTTTACAAATCACATAAATGCTGCATCATTTCCTTTTTAATGTCACACTTCTCTCAGGATGGATAGTAGCTCCCACAGGTTTACTTAATATACAATTGTGGACTACTCTGTTTATGGTATACTGGTTAAGGATTATCTTCTTTATATTTGTCGCAGTTTAACCCTCTTCCTTAGGTAGTAGGATGGGATGGAAATTATTAGTTTAATATCAGTTATGTCGATATGTAGTTTACACGGACAAGTTAAATCTTGCTAAGTTATCTACTGAAGGCTAGAGATGCTTGCAAAAAATCAAATACTGGATCTGATGGAGATTCTTACATTGCAAATTGCAGGGCACCTATTGTTGTAATCTTAATATATGTAGGGTCCTGTGGAGACGGATAGTCGCTCAATCCAAAATCAAGAACTTGCTAATTATTGAGCTGACTATTAAGTGGTGCAATAATGCATGCTCCCTTAAGGCTGTTGAATTGGTTCAACATATGAACAGGCCAGATAAGGAATGAATGTATATGGTTATGTGAACATTGATACTGTAGTTCAAGACAATAAACCTAGTACATTCCCATCATCACTTGGCATTGTTTTGAGCTTGCTTTATAAACCTGCCTTTTTGATTGTTTAATTATAGCCATTTTGTTCTAAACACCAACTCCCCAATCCCTATAAAGGGACTGACAAGCTAAGGCTGTAGTCTCAGGAACTTGAGTGTTCTCAGCTTTTCCGTCTACCTGTATTCGGCCGGCCGTGCATGCCCGCTACTGTTTCGTACCACCTGATCTAGATGTAGAGGGCTGTAGTCTCAGGAACTTGAGTGTTCTCAGCTTTCCCGTCTACCTGTAGTGGGCCGGCCGTGCACTTTTCTAGTGCTGTTTCGTGCCACCTGATCTACTGTTCCAATCTTTCAACACTGATGGGCATTAGCTCAACATCAAGCGCAATTTATGGCCCCTGTCAAAATGGAGCGGTGCGAAGTAACAAATGCGCCTGTTAATCTTGTTTACATGTTGTGTGTTACATTATTAAGGAGCTGACAATAGGAGTTGATGAAGACGGGAGATGGCAGAGTAATTATCAAAGGCATAGATAGCCGCGCATTGCATGCCAACTCAGCAGTCATAAATAGATAATAGTGGAAATGTCTGCTGGTGTCTGATCTGGGGTCTGAGGGTGGCTTTGATATAGTGTTGTGCTTTAATAAAGGTATGTTGCAGTGATGTTTTTATGACCTAGTTGGAGCAGAGCATCTGGTCCTGTGCCAGATTCAATGCATCCACAGATCCCGCAGTGCAGGAAAAAACTGGCAGCGCAGTATTAAGGTGGTCAGGGCGCCGCTATTAGTGTTCATCACGTCTCCCCTAGATACTCAGTGTTGAGTAGTATTAATGCTCTGCTCAACATAGTGGGATCGCTAACCTGGATGCTGCTGGTGGCTGGGTCCAATTTGGCCTGTACAAAATGATGCAAAAAGCCTTTAAAATGACCGAAATCCTGTCACATGGGTACTCATTTAAGAGTGCTCTGCAAGAGCTATCTAATGGATACCAACAGGACAGGGTTTAGATGGTTTTCATGGATCTTCGTGTCCTTTGCTTTGGACAAAAGTAGCCTCAGCATTGGAAGGGTTAAGAAACCTCCCAGCAGCTCACAAAAAATCAATGACAAACAAGTCAAAACATTGATAATAGACTTGCTGTATGGTATTGATATTTTTGGTGAATATTTTGGGTAATGTGTATATACATATACATATATATATATATATATATATATATATATATATATATATATATATATATATATATATATATATATATATATATATATATATATATACATACATATATTCAGCTTTGTACATCAGGTCTTGATGCTGTCTAGACTTCCTCTTGATGTGTACTCAATCTGATTCCAGACACCCATGAAATAGATTTTATAAATATTTTATTCAGTAGGAACATTAAATAGATATCACCGGAGCGTAATCATTCAATGCAATTGGGTACTAACAGAGGTTATGCAAGTTACTACCTACGCATAGCACAGATGTTTCATTACCAAGTCTAGTTCCGAGTCTCCTTAGATATAAACCCTCCAGAAAGCTTGCGTGCAGCTTGTGGTTAGAAGGGTAATAGAGTCCAGGTGCAGCCAATAGAATGCATGGAGCTAAGTCAGTGTTTGAAACCCTAAGGGGGGGGGGGGGGGGGGGGGATATATTGTTGTATTTTATGTTTGTCATCCTCCATGGCCCAGTGGTCTAGGGCATACCGTGGAATGCTCTAGTCATGTCTCATCTTTGCTGATTAGGCCAAGAAAAAAATATTGTTTGTTCCCTGTAATGATCTGAAAAAAAAAAGGGTAGTTAGGTCGTTAAAAGATATGTTTTTTGCATTATTTTTTTTGGACAAAAATGTGTGTTTTATGCATGTTTTACTTTGATTTGGAGTTGGAAGTGTGGAAAAAACTTTAGGGTAGGGATTTTTTTGAATAAAATCTTGTTAGGGTAGGGTTACAGGAAACAAGTAACTTTTTTTAGGCCTTATCTACTAGGGTATCCTGTGTGTATTACTGGTCATGTCTTACCTCATTGTTGTTTGGTAACTTGTCATGCCAGTTTTATTTTGATAAGTAGTCAGTGACTTGATGGAAAGTCTGTGGTTTTCCTAGGGTACAACTTTGGTTCCCTCTCCATAACTTACTAACTGATGGTGATATTTCCTCAAATAGCAGAAAACGTGATTATAAATCAAATTCCTTCCTTCACATGATGCTTCATAATATGTTTGTGGTACAGGTTTCCAACTGCTTTTCTTGGACTGTCGATCATCCTCGATATGTTGTCAATGTCCGCTTCCTTCACCTAAAGATGAAGGAAGATTGAGACCAAAAGAGGGATGGACACTTCCAAGGCGGGTCAGTATCTCATACACTGGCACTTATAGATGAAGGAATAAAGTAAAAGACAGATAGAAACATCTAAGCTAGTATATCTCCTTTCATCTTGGCAGTTTTTATCTGGGGGAAGGCATTATTGAAGATCAGTGTTTGAAGATCTTGTGCTCAATACTCGGATAATTGTGTGGAGATCTAAGTTACCCAGGGTTCTATGTTGCCATTATTTAAGTGGAAGGCTCTCCCAATTCTGTTTAGACTGTTAGGGCTATACTTTCAGTATAAGCCCAACACATCCCTTTAAGGCTGGATTATCTGGATTATCTGCCTACTTGGGATCCAGTCAGTGATATAACACTTAACCAGCACACTTCCTTCAGTTGTAAAGTCGGGCCTGCCCTGATAAGCAAGTGTGACTCAGCACACCCTCTCTTACCCACTCTCTGGTTCAAATCCCAGCTGGGCATGTCAGAAAGTTGCCAGTGACTCAGTTCACCCTCTCTCACCCACTCTCTGGTTCAAATCCCAGCTGGGCATGTCAGAAAGTTGCCAGTGACTCAGCTCACTCTCTCTTACCCACTCTCTGGTTCAAATCCCAGCTGGGCATGTGAGAAAGTTGCCAGTGACTCAGTTCACTCTCTCTCACACTCTCTGGTTCCAATCCCAGCTGGGCATGTGAGAAAGTTGCCAGTGACTCAGTTCACTCTCTCTCACCCACTCTCTGGTTCAAATCCCAGCTGGGCATGTGAGAAAGTTGCCAGTGACTCAGCTCACTCTCTTACCCACTCTCTGGTTCCAATCCCAGCTGGGCATGTGAGAAAGTTGCCAGTGACGCAGCTCACTCTCTCTCACCCACTCTCTGGTTCCAATCCCAGCTGGGCATGTGAGAAAGTTGCCAGTGACTCAGCTCACTCTCTCTCACCCACTCTCTGGTTCCAATCCCAGCTGGGCATGTGAAAAAGTTGCCAGTGACTCAGCTCACTCTCTCTCACCCACTCTCTGGTTCAAATCCCAGCTGGGCATGTGAGAAAGTTGCCAGTGACTCAGCTCACTCTCTTACCCACTCTCTGGTTCCAATCCCAGCTGGGCATGTGAGAAAGTTGCCAGTGACTCAGTTCACCCTCTCTTACCCACTCTCTGGTTCAAATCCCAGCTGGGCATGTGAGAAAGTTGCCAGTGACTCAGTTCACCCTCTCTTACCCACTCTCTGGTTCAAATCCCAGCTGGGCATGTGAGAAAGTTGCCAGTGACTCAGCTCACTCTCTCTCACCCACTCTCTGGTTCAAATCCCAGCTGGGCATGTGAGAAAGTTGCTAGTGACTCAGTTCACCCTCTCTTACCCACTCTCTGGTTCAAATCCCAGCTGGGCATGTGAGAAAGTTGCCAGTGACTCAGTTCACCCTCTCTCACCCACTCTCTGGTTCCAATCCCACCTGGGCATGTGAGAAAGTTGCCAGTGACGCAGCTCACTCTCTCTCACCCACTCTCTGGTTCCAATCCTAGCTGGGCATGTGAGAAAGTTGCCAGTGACTCAGTTCACCCTCTCTTACCCACTCTCTGGTTCAAATCCCAGCTGGGCATGTGAGAAAGTTGCCAGTGACTCAGTTCACCCTCTCTCACCCACTCTCTGGTTCCAATCCCACCTGGGCATGTGAGAAAGTTGCCAGTGACGCAGCTCACTCTCTCTCACCCACTCTCTGGTTCCAATCCTAGCTGGGCATGTGAGAAAGTTGCCAGTGACTCAGTTCACTCTCTCTCACCCACTCTCTGGTTCCAATCCCAGCTGGGCATGTGAGAAAGTTGCCAGTGACTCAGCTCACTCTCTCACCCACTCTCTGGTTCCAATCCCAGCTGGGCATGTGAAAGAGTTGCCAGTGACTCAGCTCACTCTCTCTCACCCACTCTCTGGTTCCAATCCCAGCTGGGCATGTGAGAAAGTTGCCAGTGACTCAGCTCACTCTCTCTCACCCACTCTCTGGTTCCAATCCCAGCTGGGCATGTGAAAAAGTTGCCAGTGACTCAGCTCACTCTCTCTCACCCACTCTCTGGTTCCAATCCCAGCTGGGCATGTGAGAAAGTTGCCAGTGACTCAGTTCACTCTCTCTCACACTCTCTGGTTCCAATCCTAGCTGGGCATGTGAGAAAGTTGCCAGTGACTCAGTTCACTCTCTCTCACCCACTCTCTGGTTCCAATCCCAGCTGGGCATGTGAGAAAGTTGCCAGTGACTCAGCTCACTCTCTCTCACCCACTCTCTGCTTCCAATCCCAGCTGGGCATGTCAGAAAGTTGCCAGTGACTCAGTTCACTCTCTCTCACACTCTCTGGTTCAAATCCCAGCTGGGCATGTCAGAAAGTTGCCAGTGACTTAAGGTTAGGTGGTGATTTTTGCTGGGTACTAAGGTTCCTCCATCACTTACAACTGGCTAATCATGACTGATAATAGACTGAAATTCTAAATTATTCATGACATATAAAATAATTGCTATGAACAAATATTTTAATTACATAACATCTATTAAAGAGAGAATGATTATTTGTTCAGTGAGATTGATTCCTTGTTCAGCTACTGCTCTGACTGAACTGAGCAAGGCTGTTGAAACACAGGTGTGTAATAAAAAGGAATTCTAATTTCCAGCTAATCTCACGGGAAATATTTGGATTGTAATTTTCCCCCAGTTCCATCAGGATTGGCGTGACCAGCTTCCCCCTCGGTAGCTCTGGCCTAGAGAGCACTTCATGTTTTATTGCTCGTTACTTTATTGAAACAGTGTTTTATGAATATTGCTGGTCATGCCTGAGGATTTACATGTGTGATGTTACATCCCTGCCTGCCTGCCTAGCTGTGTGTGTGTGTGGCCAGGTTAATTGTCCTTTATTCACCACTCAGGATGCTGGCAGGTTTAATGTTAGAGTGGTACACGCTGCAGGGTGTGAGAGGTAAAACTGTTTCTTTTCACCCTGGCTGTATTGTATATATACATAAATATCGTATATAACACTGCGTTACATTTCAACCAGGATTTATTATTAAAGAAGGGTAATCAGGTATGCACAGTATAAGCTTTATGATTTATATATATATATATATATATATATATATATATATATATATATATATATATATATATATATATATATACATATATATATATATATATATATATATATATATATATATATATATATATATATGTGTATATATATATATATATATATATATATATATATATATATATATGTATTGTTTTATAGTTAAATATTGTTATGATATGATATTTTAGTAATGAGGCGCTTTCCCTTGGTGTTTTCTGACTGAGCTGGATGAGCAGGTACCCCTGAACCTGTTCTCTTCCAGATCCAGCAGAAGCTTCCTGTAGGCAGGTGTCTTGCGCCGATACGGCAGGAATATCAAAGTATTTTTGAGAGTGTGTTGATGGATTGTGGTAATCTATTATGCAATAAGGATGTGTCTCCTTTCTTAAGTGGTTACCTGAGCTATCAATCACTTGCTCCCCAACGCACTGCAGCGACTGTCAACGTAGTAGCTGTGCCTGCGAGTGTTCCGCTGCTGCTGCTGCTGCTGCTGCTGCTGCTGCTGCTGCTGCTGCTGCTGCTGCTGCTGCAGTACCGCCGCCGCAGCCAAGGGGACCACTCAGCAATGCCGGAGTTTCTACATCAATTAGTCTGAGAGATAAAGCTGTAGAAATGGGAGATAGTTGTAATAGGCTGATAATTGTCTATTTACAATGTGTTTAGTCATTCCATGCCAGCAAGTCTATGGGATCAGTACTAATCACTCACGGAGACTCACAGGATTCTCGTGAGCTGCTGCGAGGACGACCATGTGGGAGAGAAGTGTGGGAAGAATACTAAAGTTTGTCACATCCCAGCTATCCATCACTCGGGGGAGACGTAGAGCTATTCATCATGCAGCTGACAGTTGTTTTCTATGGTTACAGGTATACAGGCGAAGAGGGCACAGGCTTCAGGGATTTCTATGCTGGCCTAGCTGTTAATCCATTCCCTCACAAACTATCCCTTGTGACTATATTCATATTTCGTAAAAAATTAAAGAAATGTCATGAAATTTATTTCAGATGTTACTTTGAAAGAAATCTGAGGCCACAGATAAAATCAAATACTGTTTTTGAAACAGAATGCATTAGTCTTATAAAGTAAAGATTATTATTATTATTATTATTATTATTATTATTATTATTATTGTTATTGTTTTTATTATTATTATTATAAGCAGATAAGCGTTATAGATTCTTATTGGCTAATATGTTGATTTTCTTTTTGTTCGATGTCAATCTGAAGTATGATAAATCATAACAAATCTTAACATTTACTGCAGTTGTAAATTATAAGGTTACATCATAGTATACTTTGATATATGTATTTGTTTCACAATATATTTATCAGTTTTACTAAATCCACATTTCCGTTTCACATTGTGATTATTGTGCATCTAAGATCGCGAGATGACCTTAGCTGTTGAATGTGACGTAAAACCCCATTCCTTCCTTCCTTGTTCATTTAATCCAAATCAATATCACTTAACCTATAAATATTGATTGTTTACCTTGTACCCAAGAGTGACTAAATACCAATTGTTTCCCTGTATTGCTTTATGTTCCCTATTGACCATCCAGAAAAAAATCTATTTACACAATTACGCTGTATTTGCAGTAATTTGTTTGCCGCTAGTGAGAGTGAGTAGAATGCTGGGTATTAATGAAGATGGAGGGATCACTGGAGGCTTTGTGGCTCTCATCTAGATCAGGGAACCACCTGTTGTTCTTCTCATACAGCCACAGGTCAATGGGCTGCTTACCTGACTTTTCTGTACTTATAGCTTTAACTCAAAAAGAGGCACCATATGAGCCATCAAGACATACTGCCCTGTAATTAGCAATACATGATAGACATACCTATCTTTAGCATGTACAGATATTCCTACTCATATCAATTCATTATAAATGAAGAAAGCCTCTGAAAAAGAAAGTCTATATTGCAAATCACCTACACAGTAGGCGCTCCCCCATGGTCAGGCAGTGTAGTGTATTGCACATGATGTATACATACTGCCTTGTCTCACCACTGCACAAGGTCTGGGGTTGACTCCCATTAGAGGCATGTGAGAGAGGTGCTGGTGACAATGGTTTTCCTCATGCACTTGTTAACATAGATTTAACGCCTCAATATATTGAACGCGTGTAGGTGAATTTATTCTTGATGAATGATCAATGTGCAGAGATTTTACTGTAATAGGAGTTCATATCTGTCTGCACCTGATAGCTGTAGAACTATAGTGTACACAGGTTCTACTGAAGTAAAAGTTGAATATTCCTACCTAATTGAGCTAAATTTTTGTGTCCCATACGTGATGGAAGTAGGTTACTTTTAAGCCCTGGTCTCAGCATGTGGAGGCCTCAGCTGTCCTGAGGGTGCATATATAGTAAAACGCTAGTATACACAAGAAACCAATTGTTGGGCGGAATACTCTCAAGTGGCGGAGAGTTATTCGCCATTAAGCCAGCCTCCAAATGACTGCAATATTGATTCCGGACATTACGCATGGAACATGGAAGAATGCACCAAAGTGGAAGCCAGGGGGGAATAGTTGGCGGAGAGATATATCTTATCAAGATTATTACATATTTATGTTCATTTCACCACTGTGGCTAATGCTGATGACACCCAAAAGCTGGGATAGTATGATTAATCATGCAGGATAGTCTAAATATAGCATGGAATCACCCTCTGAAGGAAGATTTCCAGCGCTGGAGCTTGTTGAAAGAGAGGAAGTCGCAGAGTTCCTCCTCGGTAATACCCAAGAGACATAAAGGGATGATTTAGGATCCGTGCAGCAAAAAGCAATTAGAGCGACAAGTTTTATGGCCTCCTTATTTAGCAGCCAGAAAGTTGTTAGGCTGCAGACAACCGTTTATCACTGATGACCAATGAAATGGCTCATTTCCCCAGGAGGTCAATCAACTAAATCTGCACAGTGAAAAGTCATCTCGGTGGTATGATGAATCCGCACGCCTTCCTAAATGGTTATGTTTGCGCAAGAAGTCGATAGCCTGGGGTTAGTAAAGGGATAATGAAGGTGGCTTTTTCTTGGGGATTCTGGTCTAATTCAGTCTGCAAGTCAAAGAACACAGTGGCTTAGCGGACTCAGTGATCTGTCACAATAACCTGTGATGCCATCGAGGGGCAGTATTAATTAATTTTCCCCATTTTTGGTTCGAGCGTACAAGGAGCGCATAAGGGAGCAGTGGGCAAGCCGTGAGAGAGGATTAGGGCTCCCAAATTGGGCAGCGGCTGGTGTGAAATCAGTGTGGATGTAAAGCTATTAGCGTGGAATGGTAGGGGGGGCTGAGGCGGAATGTTGGAGAAGATTACTGCTATGTAGTGTCAGGCTACGGAGCAACGCTAATGGCCAGCCATGTGAACTTAGTAAATCACAACATTCAGCCCACAAAGTCACGGTGTGCCCCTAATAATGCCTAGCTTAGTGTACTCTGGCTGGGATTGCTTAGTGGTATTGCAGCTGAAAATGAATAACGGAACTTTATTGTAAATCAACCTTTCGCCCTTAACTCTCTCTTGCTCAGGTCTAACTACCAGCTGACATGCATGCATGATGAAAAAAAGATAAAAATCTAATAAATCTGAAGAAAAATAAAAAATCTGAGGTAAAATAACTTTTTGATCAAATATTTCTTAAGATATTGCTTTGTTACATTAATATTATCCTTTTAGTCAGACCGTGAAAACCACTTCAGATGTGAAAATGTTAAGTTGCTACATTTGTTTAACCCAGCCATGTTCAAGAGCAGCCTAACAATTTTGATGAAATCTTGCAGGCAAATGCGAATTTGAGAAAATATGTGATGGAGAAATGTTAATAAAAGCATTCCCTACAATTTTCCTTAAATGTAAAATCATTCTCAGTTCCAAGGTTACTGTCCATAGTATCAAAGATGTGGCTCTGATCTAGATCAGGGACCCACCTGTTGTTCTTCGTATACAGCCACAGGTCAATGTGCTGGCTTTCTGGAGGCACTCTTAAGCATAAAAGGGTTAAGCAGATCACCAATGTACCTTTATACCGCAAAAGATTCTCTTTCTATCAAAAAGAAAAAAAGACCAACACCGTTTTCCATCCAATTATTTAGCCTCACAATTCCACGGATGATACTTCTACAGATGAACTAGCATGCCTTTGAACCATTTAAATGCATAGGAAAAGATGGAACTCTTTCAATGGCCTCAGTGGCTCACTCCTGCCCCCTCTGTAGGCATTAGAGCAGGTTGCTAGATATGCTGTTAGAAATCATCTATGAAAACCGGATAAAAAAGCACCAATCTATCCTTAACATTTAGTTATCTTTTTCCTCTTCTACCAACCTTCTCAGCTTAGGGCACTGCCCCAATTGACAAGAGGTAGAGAGTATTGCAAACCTATTAATCCATGGTGATGTGATGGATATACTAGAAGTCACTGGCATTCATATATCTTGTGATGTGATGGATATCATAGGAGGCATTGACACCCTGGTGACATAAGAGAACTGATTCATATATGATAAGAAAGGATTTAAGAACTGAACCATATATGACATGTATGGCCCATCTACTATAGCATTTTTGTTGTACAAAAAAGGTCTTAACCCTTATGCTGGTGGTGGCTAATTTTGCCAATTTGAAATGATGCAGAAAACCTGAAAAATGTATAAAACCCTATCACATGGGTACTCATCTTAGAGTATTCAGCGAGAGCTTTCCAATGAATACCAACATGACAGGAATTAGAGGATTTTCAAAAATATTTGTGTTAAGGGTTAATTATGAGCAGTCCCCTGTAATACCTTCTGTAGCTGTTGTATAGTGTACAAAAGGTGCCCATTATGAGCAGTCATTCTCATTGTGAGCTGCTGTTGCTGATCCTCTTAGCCTCCTGGCAGCGTAAGCCTATTTCTAGAGGTAGTTCTGTGTCCAGGTGAACTGATTGGCTCTCAGTTCAGCCTCATCCAGGCCTCTCTCACTGCCTTCTCACAGCATGGCTGAATAACGCAGTTCATCAACAAATTGTCGTCTGGATCTATGATTCTTTTGATGATAATTTTGGAATTAAGAAAGTTTTTACAAAATATTTCAAGGGGAGCTGTTGGTAGTGATCTGAATAACATTCCTCCGGATATTTTGCCAACTTCACTTTTGCCTGTAAGATTTCATCAAAATTGTCTTGCTGCTGGGAGCACTATTGAGTTAACTTAGCCTATTCTCAACTCAGGCTGGGCTTGTAGCTTAAACCCATTAACGCCCACAGTCGGGATGCGCCAAAAGCCGCCTCGCAATTGATGAAATCTTGCAGGCGAAAGCATAGTTAGTAAATTATTTGATGGAAAATGTCAATCAGAACAACAACCCTCCTGATTGTCAAAAGTACTGTATATTCAGATGGCAATTTTTGGGAAATTTTGAACCATTATTTGGTCAATCATAACCAATACTGCTACCACTATATTGCTGCGCAGACATCAGGCGCTATGGAAATTATGCAACTCTCATGGCTCCACCCTGTGGGGAAAAACTGAACTATATATAATGGGATAATGTCAACTCAGGTTAGATCAAAGAAACAGGTTTCATTAAAAGATTTGTAGTCTATTCTTTATAGAAGTACTGTGTTTACTCCCACCTTTCATTACTCACTTTCCTTCCTTAAGGAAATACTGGCATTTTTCCTGCACTTACATCTCCTAGGAATTCTTGGGTATTCCCAGCTATATTTTGATTAGGGTTAATATCACACATATATTTCACACTATTTGGGGTTCAAAGGTTTATGTGCAGTAGTACATTATCACAATCAGAGTAATGCCTTTGTAGGTTCTGTAAGATTAAAAATATGAATAATATAAGAATATTGAAATCATCAATACCAGTGGAGATATTTATTACTTTTCCATTTTGAAAATGAATCACTTAACTAAATTTAGTAGACATTTTGATTAATTTTAAGCAAATTTCACAAATTTATCTTGTCTCATAGTGCTTGAATTTTTTCTGAAGCAACATCTCTAATTCATTTTGTCATTTGTTCTCATTGAAAAAGCCATAAGTAAAGTTGCCTCAGGAGTCCTAGTTCCGCGGGGATATTTTTAGTGAATATATCTAAGCCTTCTCATCCATCCACGTCTCTCCACCTTGCAAAAAGTGCATGCTATTTTCAACCAATTTATGCCTGCAAAATCAAAAAACACTTTACTTAAATTAGTATATTGGTGATATCTCTGTGACCAGAGCTATTATTGGCAAATATTTCTAATGAAATCTAGATTAATTCCCAACCCACAACTCTTTTTCAAATATTCTTTTCATTTTTGGTTAATTTGTTTTTTTCCAATGTACCACTGATTCAGATGACCGGGATCTCTCCCGGCATGAAAGGGTTAGGGTTGTTTTCCCCGCTGAGTGTGAAGAGGTTGAGTTGATTGCCCTGATAAGTGACCTGTTAGCAGTTGACAAATAGGCTGTGATTGGAACTATCTGCTCCATATCCACGTGTAATCCCCCCTCCCCCTCTCTGCCCCCACCCAGGGACCTCCAGGATAAGCCTTAATGCACGGCCTGCTACGCGCGCGTGTGGTCAGGAATACAAAGGCATTCTTATCCTCAACCTCGGCATCAGATCTGGGTTATTTTAACCCTTATGCTGGTGGTGGCTAATATGGCCAATACAAGATGATGCAAAAGAACTAGAAAATGACTGAAAACCTGGCAAATGGGTACTCATCTGAAAGTACTCACCGAGAGCTATCCAATGAATACCAATACGATAGGGTTAAGATGTTTTTCAAAAATCTTTGCGTCATTATGCTTTGGACGAAAGTAGTCTCAGCATTGGAAGGGTTAACCAATTCATGCCTGTAGCATGCCAAAACAAGGCATTGCTATCTTGGAGATATCTCGTGGGGAAATATTTCAAGTTAAATATCATTCTTCACAACATCAAGGTCTCCTTTAATTGACACACTTCTTAAGTGTACACCTGGTTGGACACATGTGGATATGTCTTGATAACTACATTAATTTGAAATATATTTGATTGAAATGTTCCATTCCGGTTGGACAACTAGGATTTAGCAATTCCTCCTCAAAACTATTCTCATGTTACTCTAGGTGATGAGTTATGTTCAGAATTGTGTACACCAGATGCAAAAGGGTTAAGACTACCCTTGGCATGTGCGGCATAGGTATTCATTTGGCCAGATTACACTGCCTCTCTCTGCTTGGCCCTGTAACATTGGTGAATGGTGGGCTAGCCTAGTCAGGAGAGGGGAGCTGAGCTCTACAGACAGTTTGTGAGCTAATCAAGTTAATCAGCCAGTAGGGCCGGTCTGAAGGTGATTAAAGGACCGCAAAGAGCAGGATAACCTAGCAGAATTCTGCTAATGTCTCTGGAGATGTGGATTCTAACACAAGGCTGCCCTGCTTTTTGTTACTGATCCTATGGCTTATAGAGGTCTAGGAGAATAACAGTTGAAAGGGGAGCAGCAGACATTCCTTTTGCATGTGCTTGTTGACCTCCACCATTTAATCCTTCAAAGATGAACTGTTAAATACAAAGTTGATATAACCTCAAATTTGGGAATAGATGATTAAATGAATGGTTATACAATTCATAAATTGTTTTGATTGACGTATGCATGATTCTTTATGAACTAGAACATAACTATCTAATATTGATCCTTTGTGCTTGGTTTCTATTTAGAAATAGATGCATTGCATGTATGTTTTACAGATGAAAAATGAAAAACTCTTATTATCTATACCTGTACCTCACTACAACAACGAATTACTTTAATAGTTTAGTTGGTTAATTTCTGATCTTTATTAGATAAAATGATGATCTATCTAAACCTGCTTACCTCTTGCAACCTTCAGCTGAAAAAGCTTGGAAAATGCTTAGTTTTCCAAGGAAGTTTCATTCTTTGTTCCCCAGTTGTTTTTCCTGCAACAGACTTTAGAGATAGTGTTCACTAAAATTACAATGAGATAAAAATCTCCTACAAGGAAGTGTTCCATGCTGTATGAGGAAATAAAAAGTCAAACTGAAATCCCCTTGAACCTGCCTCCTGCTGCTTGTAGTACCCTGGCCACCGTGCACTGGCAGGAAGCATATGATTATTTGTACATATTTTTGCTGTAAGGAGAAGTCGCGGGCTGTAAAGTCATCAGGAACGAGCCCAGAAGTTTGTGAGGATTAGTATAATAAGCCGTTGCGCTGTAATTACAGACCCGCTTTGTCTCTTACAGGAACCGTTAGGCGTCGTTTGCCAGCATTGTCTTGTGTCATTAGTCATTGACGTCATCCTGTCGTAAAAAAAACCGCCGCATGATCTAGTTAACTGCGATGTCTCTCCCTTCCTCCACTCGCATGCAGCCATTGGACCACCTGTCCCCAGCTAAAACACAGCATGGTCGCAGGCAATGAGGGACCCACATCAATAATTCAAAATATACCAATTTTGGGGCACTCCATAAATCTAGTGGTGTTGTATCAGCCTGGAGCCATGACCATGATCAGAGTGATTCTGGTTTGTTCAGTATTCTCAGAAAAAACACCCAATTCCAACAGAGTGTCATTGAACAATCAAGACGTTGGTAGCAATATCAGTTTTTGCAGTATTTTCAGAAAAAACAATCCTACCAATAGATTGTTGAAGCACTGTGCCAGTGATTGCGGTCCTAGTTTTTGCAGTATTCTCGCTGAAGTCATACCCCATTCTAGCAGTATACTGTTTGGCCGCCAGCCTGAAGGTAGCTGACTCTGTTGGTGTTGAATTCTATGCTATTAGCATGAGCTTCACCATGCTATATATTCTCTGCAGAGGTGAATGGCCAATCTGCCCCCAATCTTTCTAATAATATCACAATTTTACTATGCTTCAATAAATCTTCCTTCCTGCTAACATTATGTGCATCAGAAAATGCCTTTGTTCTTTTTTACTGTGGGCCTGCGCTGATGGCTGAGTGATCTAAAGTGTTGCCACTGACTGCTAGCTGTTTCATATCACTGAGGGCCTGCGCTGATGGCTGAGTGGTCTAAGGTGCTGCCACTGACTGCTAGCTGTTTCACACCACTGCCCTGGTTTGAATCCTGGCCGGGGTAAGTGAGAATGTTCCCAGTGACTTTGGGTCAGGCAGTGGTTTTTGCAAAGAACTCTGGTTGCCTCCACCACGTACAACTGGCTATTGTCACGACTTATCTGCAATATGACAGAAAAAGTAAATTATTACATAAAATGCATCTGATGTTAGAGAATTATAATAATCATATTTTTCCCATTACATATGTCTGATATCAAAGGGGCCCTAGAAATAAAATAATCAATGTTTCCCATGTAATTTTTACATTGCATGCATCTAAGGAAAACCTCTCACAGTTTCAACATGGTTTTGCATGTTCCCCCGCCGTCCCTGATTGATTTGGATTCTGTAGGTGCAAATTCTTGATGGCATCTTTCAGCGTGTTTCTCTTCCACAGAGATTGTGCGTGTTGGACGCCATTGGACTAATTTCTCATCGGAGGAAGTTGTAGAGGTCTGTTCTAGATCAGTCGCCCCCAAAAAGGCTGCGCACGGTGTCCGCCTAATCTAGGCTTGATGTATTGATTTGAGGGACCCAGTTATCAACAGGCCATCAGTGGAGGGGCTTAGCCGTCAGTGGTGGGAAAGATGTAGTGTTTATAAAGGGATATACTAGCGAGGAGGCAGTGATTTACACGCCTGTAGCAGGCTTTCTAATGAAGCCACTCTCTCTGCATGCTGGGAAAACTAGTGGGGAGTGGGCCAGCAATTTGTCAAACACTCGACCACTGCCCCTGCTGCTGCTGTGTCTGGCTCTGTCCTGGCTCTAGCAGGAGACTAGCCTGCTTCTCTGGCTGAATTAGGAAAGCTTGTCTTCAGACCACTTACGTATGAGAATGATTTGAGGAAGTATTTTATCATAAAAATATTCTGAACATTTAAGGGGTTGGATTCATGTTTTAATTTTTTTTAAATCTAGGGTAGTAATTAGACAATGCTCCTATTCCCTAAAGAGTTGACATTGCCTTCAATGTTGACTAAGCAGTATGGTGTAGTACCAGGTATGGTATATAGGTGGCACCACCTGGTCCTACCTCTATAGATTTTAGGCATACTCAAACTGAATCCTCTATTCCCCTTGTGAGATAAGTGTAAACTAAATTGACCACTATGGCTAGCAAGATTTTATGACAAAGACGCCCAGTGCCTGCTAAGGCTCATATCTTAGACATCAGATACTAATATACCTCTTCTATGTATACATAAAGTAGGCTTATCTATAAATCTGAGCTATTTCTCATAACAAAAGAGACTATATATATTATAGGAGCACATTCAGGCTCATTGTGTGAAATATAAAGAGTAAGTGCAGAAATTCATATTCTACAGACATGAAGTAGTACTCTTCCTCTTATAACATGATCTGTTTTGCTCAGTAGTTCATGCGTGACAATCTTGGCCTGTATCTCTTATAACCTGTGCATGCCCTGCTGTAGCAGTACTGTCCTTGACAACTGACATCTGGAAGCATTGTGAGAACCTTTTGAAAGTAGTTACGGAAGAATAACCATAGATCAAATATTCTTACATTAATTGCGATGATTATGATTACTTGATACTCATAAGAATGTCATACCATGAGGGTGATCCAACAGTGAATGACAGCTTTGAAGCCCTAAGCTCTTCCTAGTTCCTGAAGAACCCACTATTGGTAAACTAAATGAATTAAGTCTAGACAAGTTGACCTTTTCGCTGTCGCCCTTGTGATTAGCGACATTTGCTAATTAAGTTATCCTTTGTAGAGGGTATTGGCATTTTATGTTCTCTCTTGCCTTTCTAATGGCAGAACCGTCCATGTAGGCCCATTGAGTGCTGTCTGGGGGGAAAGACGGGATAGTGAGATGATATAATTTCCAATGAGTTTTTACAGGGGTGTTTCACCATGGAAGATAAAAGAGATATACATTCACGGATCTATAGAGTAATCAGTCAGAATTTTCTCAACTGACCAAGTTATCATGTTTCCTATTGAATTATACCTAATTTTGCATGATTTGATAATCTTACAACAGGAGAGGGGAGGGGAGAGGATAACAGGATGTTAAATCCCTTCCTGTCACAGGCACCATTTGGGCATTATTAGAAATGTCTAGGTAATTGCCTTATATGGAGTTGGAATCAGGTGGGGTCTTAAGACAGTGATGGGGAGGAGGAGGGGTATATCTTGCTGACAACGAGTGTCTGTCTAGTGGGGAATAATAATACAGGGAACAAGAAAGGGCTAGAAAAACTTATACCAACAAATCATATGAACGATCATGGTCATATCATAATACATAATAAAATATTAGTAGACCATAAAAACTGGCATTTTCACTGTGCCATTGTAGGAGCTACTAGACCTGTCACTTGTCTCCATGCCACTCCTGATTCATAACACCATATAAGGCAATTACCTCGGCACTAAAATCTCTGTCTAGACACTTCGTACAATGCCCATAAGTCAGGAGGGTGTCCACTACCGGATATACCTCTTCTCCTCCCCATCCCTGTCTTAAGACCCTCCTTGATTCATAACACCATATAAGGCAATTACCGACACCACTAATTGTCACAAGTGCTGAATTCTTTTTGGGCAATTTAAACTTTTTTCTTCTAAGGTCTAATCATTCAGACATTGTGATTATAGAATACCTCTTAAAGAAATTTGAAATTATCATCTGAGAGGTTCAAAGAAACTAAGAAACTTCATTTTCATAGCTGAGACAGAGTAGCGGTACTGCTATTGCGACTACTATCTGAGCAAATCAATATTGGTGTGGATACGTTGATTTCTGTAGTTCTTATGTCTGGTTATTGATTTACATTCATTGTGAACTGCCAGCCATATGCTTGGAGGAGCTGTATGTCTGTCGGCCATGTGGCACACTTCTACCGCGGCGGTGATGGTGGGCTAGGTCCACTCAAGTCTGTAATCATGAAGTCATGTTCAATACTGGGAAGTGTCAACCACCACAGACGGATCCATTCTGCCTGGCTGATCCACCAACTGCCACATGGCAGTTAAACAGCATGAGGAGGAGGCCTTGCTAACTAGACTCAATTGGTAACGAGTACCTCCCCCTTTCCTTTTTCCTGGACTACATTACTCATACTATATATTGAATCAGTGATACTATGAATGCATGTCATCTATCCATTGTAAAATCAATTGGCTTATTTTTTATTGCCTAATTGCGATTGTGACTGTGTACTCCTTTGAGCACTATTTTTGTGTTAGCTGTTTATTCCCAGTGTGCCTCCCTCAGCAATTCATATTTTTGTTATTGTATTGACAGGTTTGAATAATTTTATCCAAAATATGGGCAACTATGATTCTATTGACTAGTTAGGTCAATAAGGGTAAACTATAATTGTATTCACAAGTAAGGTCAATAAGGGTCAACTGTAATTACATTTACTAGTAAGGATGGGGAGTGGGAAAATAGCGAAAATTAAATGCCTGTAAAAAGTACAAGTTATACAGTATTTGGCAATACCAGAATTTGATATTATATCTAGGGTTGGACACCATTAAGAACAAAATGGTATGGTATCGGTATTGTTCCAACGAAATGATACCGTATTCTAATGGTGCTGTTACCGGTACCAATGTCCAATCCTAATTGTATCACGATTCAATTTAGAGTTTTCTTAAGGACTAAAGCTTTCTTTTCACTCAATGGTAAACTTAATTTTATTTCATTAATTGATATATCGCTAAGAAAATCTATGACCTTGCCACCTGCAATTTAAGCACATACACATTTTATTTTAGAAAGGTTCACCTTCATTACTTAGGTTTTACTCGTACAATGCCCTCTTTTATCGCTTAGAACGGATAATAGAATAGCCACATTCGCTGATTCAGATGCTTTTAAGGATGCGATGCTATCAATCTCCTAATTTCCTTTATCTGGGCTGAGCAGGACTAGTGTTGCCTAAGCTGATTGTTTTGTGAAAGCGGTGCGGTGAGTGGTTTAGTAGGCAGTGGTCGTGGGTGTACCTCCCGTGCAAGTGATCTGAATACGGCATTGCTGCTATAGACATACGCCCAGACACCTAGTCACTACACAGACTATCAACAACCACACTGCTTCCTACTTGTTTCTTCCCGCAATACCAAGTCTAGCTGAAAATATCTACACTCTTCCTTAATTTGTCTGATAGGATTGGTAATAGTGCTCAGTCCAGGGACTTAGCCATGATTTTCATTACAGGGTGTCCAAATTGGGATTTCAAGAATTTAGGGTGTCCAAAATCCCTGATAGAAAAAGTAAAAATCATTACACAAATAAAGTAATTATATGCTTAATTCTTCAAGAAATCTCTTTGTTATTAGTTTGAAGTTAACTTTTTAGAAATTTAACTTAGAATTAGTATTTATAGATAACACATTCTAAAATCTAGGGTGTCGTTTTACCCGAAATCAGGTATTTTTCATGAACCAGGGAGTCCAAAAGACACCCAGACATCCTGCTGACTAAGACCCTGGTGCTCACACAATGTGCATTCTGAATTGTAAATTAAAAGGATGAATAAAGTTATTGAATCAATTCATGTATTTCTCTCACCATGAGCAGCCTTAACTTCCAAGATATTAACAAAAGTAACAATCAATTTGGTGCATTGGCAATCGATTATTCAATAATAAACACCTTCACTTTTATACATTTTCTTCCAAACCTGCTTTGTTTACAAGGTAATTGCATAGGCGACAGGCCATCTTATTGCACTGGCTGTGTATCATGAAAAATGACAATAAGCTTATTGTTTGAAAATATTAGTCAAAAGTAGCTTTATATACCCAACATTTGCATATTTGAATGATCGTCCTGATACATTGGTAATTAGGTAATGAATACATCAATCATTAATATTTCTTTAAGGCTATCATTGTTAACAAAATATTTGCATAAATGATAGACCATCTTGATAAACTGGGCGTACATGAATCATAAAATGATAAAATGATTATCTCTCATCCAAACATTTCTTCAAAGCCAGTGTTCTTTACCAAATATTTACATATGTAAGAGCCGATATAGATGCATGCGGCATGACTGATTCAATGCAAACCTCACTAGTTATCCTCAGGAAACTGGATCCTCCCCGCCAATAAAATACATCTGTCTCACTAACTCGCCTATTACTTTTGATTTGATTAGCTTGCTCCTGAGTGTTGCACAAATTATTATTTTCATTGCCTCCGTCTCTAATTGAGCAGAAGAATAGCTACCTTATAAATTTCTAAGTAATCTATTTATCGACCTTGATTATCATAAAGGAATCAGTCTCAGGTGAGTTGCCTCGGAGGATCTTTTTATGTGAGGCTTGTTTCTTTCATAAAGCAGACATAGGTCGGCCCTGGTAGCTATAAAGTAGTCCACAGTGTTGCCACTGACTGCATGCTTGCAGTCTCTCACTACTGCTTAAGGGTTCAAATCCAACGTAAATCCAGCTGTGTCAGATTAGCCTTACAGCTAATCATTGCAAGTTGCTGCTTTTGCAGGAATGGGATTAATGAGTCAAATTTTAATGGTAAGTAAACCATTAAAATACCTTTAAAAAGCCTACCTTGCTTGGATGTAAATCTTGTTTGTATTTTAATGTTTGGTCTAGCTCTATAGTGAGGTACTTGAGGTAAGAGCATTATTCATTCCACTCGATTGATTGAGAAGCAAGTGGCTTGAAGACAGCTCCCTGGCAGTCGCGTGTGCGGTGCTCCCCGATAGAGTTAATTGTCCACCGCTCCTCCGACATCCACACTTGTGCTGCAGAAATGCCGCACATTGATTGGTTGATAGAGTAATTGCTGTAGGTGCTGCCCTTCTCCCTGCCAGCTGGGCCTCCGCGGCACATTGCCTTAACCCTCGCACACCCAGAAATAACGCCTGACCATTTCATTAATATCTCCTTTATTGGAGCATTTTTTGAAAAATATTTGAAGGAGAAATGTTCATAGAAACCTAACCAACAACTCCTCTTCAAATATTTTGTGAATTAAATCTTACTCCCTATGTTATCCTTGAAAGAATCATAGATGCAGACGACAAATAGTGAAGAGATTGCTAGTCATGAACGGGTTAATGATTCACTCGTAGCTGTTCCGAGTGTAACTTAATTGGATATGTGAACTTGTAAACAGTTGCTGATTGTGAGGTGGAGTGACAGGTCTGACCCGATGGAGGTACTGTTATAAGCACATTCTACCCGTCTTCATTCTAGCCAATTGCGGCGCAGGGTGAGTGATTGATTGTATCAGGGGCAGTTGGGTAAGTGCTGGGGTGGATGTATGTGGGAAAATTGATGGGGATTTTAAGGGTTATGGGAATGGGTGAGCGCTATTGTGAATTGTAAGCAATTGAAACAGAATAAAGCATTGCTTCCATTGAGTAATTCTAGACAGAATTATATGATAATTAATTACTGATTCCAGTACCTTTATGCATTATGCATGCATGTCAAAAAAGAATAAAAGAAAAAAAACTACTTCTCAGTTTGACTTCTACTTGTTTTTAATATTACCAGTTTGACCACGCGATGCTCTGAAGTCTGTGGTTGTCTAGTTAACAATTTCTTAGACCATTTTTTTAAGAAGGTCATTCCTCCAGTGGTTTTCCAAGGTGTTGAATGACATTTTTATTTTACAAATAGGTATAAAATGAGAAAAATGTATTGGTCACTTCTTATTTTTAGAAATTAAGTTTTCTTTTATCATGTCAAGGCAATTTGAGAGAATTATGGCGTATTTGCCTTTCTTAATGAAAGTCTAACAATAAACAATTACATTTTTTCTTAAAAAGAATAAACTTACAACTTGTCTGATTATGCATAATCAATACTATTTTTCACTTGCTTAGTAAGACAGAAGTCAGCACTAGGTGCAGGCAGTAATTGTTTATTTCCTGAGACCTTTTATAGCGGGTCATAAAGCAAGTCCCTAGTTGAGAGAAACAGGGCGGCCTCGCATGTACCGGCAAATAAATGACAAGATAGGAAATTCAGTGATTTACTCCAAATGCATTCATGGCGTCCGTCCACGTCCACGGTAGATGGACGTTGAGCAGCAGTGGGTGTGCAGGGGCGACCAGGAGAATAGGCTGATTATATGGAGGAGGTGGCCCCGTGTTTTAGCAAGGATAATAAGCTTGTTTCTCAATAAACCCGTGCTTTAGTGAGCACTAAATCAGCGGCTTGCAGGGAGGAACATCTGTTGTATATTGATAAGGCACAGGTCTTCTCATCTGCAATACTAATGTTCTTTAACACTTGCCATGCAGTCTACTCAGGATGAATAAATGCCACACCAACTCATGTACACAGCATAGCAGAGTAGTGGCCCCAGTGCTTGCCAGGAACTTGCCCAATTTATTCCTTTTGCCTATACCTGTATTTTAGAAATATTGAAATAAGGCATTCATATATAGTTTATGAGGTTTAAGGGTGATTTATATGGACTTAGTGAATGTACAAGGCAACAAGATTTTTTGTTTGGTAGCATAGATGTATGCTATATGTATGTATGTATATATATATATATAAATATATATATATATATATATATATATATATATATATATATATATATATATATATATATATATATATATATATATATATATATATATATATATATATATGTGTACTGTCTATAAGAGTCATAATGTCTGCTTCATTTTATGACAGTATGTTACAGTGATTACTTGCTTTTTTCATGAATGGTGGTTTTATAGATGGTATATTATGTGATAAGAATTTTATATTGCCTAGTTCTCCAAGCTTTAGTTGTGATATGATAAATAGCCTGAATCATAATGATGTTTATCTAAGACATAACAGATAGCAGTTATTTTGTATTATTTGAATAAAGATAGGAAAATATCTGGTAGATCAATGTCCTGACAGGATTTTCCCTGTGTAGAATAAATATATTTTCTATTTAATATTAGCTAATATAATCTTTTTATTTTATTGGGTTGTTCCACCGTAAGTAATAATAACTGCAATAAATCATTCACTATTTTTGGCAAGGATGTAAATCTGAGTTTTAAATCCATTCTTTGTAGTGATTCATGATTATTTAAAAGTGAAGGGAGGAGGAGAAGGAAGTTTAGATATTTTGGCTGGTAATGTCCTCACTGTCTGAAGTCAAGAATATCCAGAATTTCATAGGATGACAGATGATATATTCTACAACTTCCTAAGATGCCTCAGCTGCATTTGCCATTAGAATAAGGTTCAAAAGAAGAAAGAAGCATACATTGACTTAGCTGTAACTAGCCTTTAGGCTTACTAGAAAGCACAAACCCACCAGTGATTTGATCATAGCTTGTATAGCATATTGCCAACATTTGTTTTAGTGTGAGGTTTATCACCAATGCTCTACTCAAACCACGGCTGATAACACTTGAAGCAAATTGCGCTTTATCAATTGGGTTTTTGCTCACGAAGAATTCATGATAGCCCCTACCTCACAGAGGTCATTGGTTGCCACTGAACAAAGTCTTGTTTTGAGATGTGTTTTTTGTGTATGTGCAGCACATTTCCTGTGTGTCTTATCGGCCTATCTCAGCACTCGTCCTCTCCCCAGGTGGTCTTCATTCCTCCTAGATCCTAACTGCTCCGGCTAATCTCCCGGGCTCATTAAGGACTCGCTGGAGATCTCGGGAGCTGCACAGTCAAGGCTCCCGGAATGCCAATGGCAATGACCATTTAACCAATCATAAACTACTCCTACCTATTACCCAGATATCCATCATCGTCTGTCTACTGTAGAAGTTCTGTCTTTATATGCCACTTCAGAAGGAATAGGTCATATTTGCCATTCAGAATCTTTAAATGCCAATGACCATCTAGTCAAACATTGAACTGTTCTTATTCCCATCAGTGTTGCATCCATCATTCCACTATAGGGGCATTTGTGTCTCATTTCACCAATTCTAAATTCATATTTAGCCTCAGAATCTTGAAATGCCAATGACCATGTAACCCATCCAGTAATTCTCCTATTTGTACCGCCAATATATCCATCATCTGTCTATCAGAGCATTTATTGCTGTATTTACCAATTCAGAAGGGATGGACAACATTTAGCATTCAGAATCTTGAAATGCCAATGGCCATGTAACCAATCTTGTATTGTACCTATTCTTATCACTGATATATCCATCATCTGTCTAACCAATTCAAAAGGGCTCGACCAAACTAAAGTAGCATTCAGGATCTTGAAATGCCAATGACCATTAACCCATCTTATGTTGCTCCTATTCTTATTACTGATATATCCATCATCTGTCTAGACAAGCAATCATGTCTGTATTAATCAATTTATAAGGGCTTGGCTAAACTAAAGAAGCATTTAGAATCTTGAAATGCCAATGACCCTTATCCAATCTTGTATTGTTCCTATTCTTATCATTGATATATCCATTATCTGTCTATATGAGCAATCATGTTTGTATTTACAAATCAGAACGGCTCGGCCACATTTAGCTTTCGAAATCTTGAAATGCCAATGGCCATTTGGCCCACCTTGAGCTGCACCTCTACCTATCACAGATATATCCATCTTGAGCCTACAGGAGGAGCATTCAGGTGTGTTTTAAACATTTAAAGAGGCCCAGGTTGCAGGTAAAGTGGAATGCCTGATGTGTGTGACCAGTCAACCAATGTCAAACATCTCCTGCCTTCTACTCAGGTATCCATCAGGGAGTGTGTGACTCTCTCTGCCAGTTCACAGGTTCAAGGTCACATGACCAGTCAACCAATGTCAAACATCTCCTGCCTTCTACTCAGGTATCCATCACGGAATGTGGGACTCTTTCTGCCAGTTCACAGGTTCAAGGTCACATGACCAGTCAACCAATGTCAAACATCTCCTGCCTTCTACTCAGGTATCCATCACGGAGTGTGTGACTCTTTCTGCCAGTTCACAGGTTCAAGGTCACATGACCAGTCAACCAATGGCAAACATCTCCTGCCTTCTACTCAGGTATCCATCACGGAATGTGGGACTCTTTCTGCCAGTTCACAGGTTCAAGGTCACATGACCAGTCAACCAATGTCAAACATCTCCTGCCTTCTACTCAGGTATCCATCACGGAATGTGGGACTCTTTCTGCCAGTTCACAGGTTCAAGGTCACATGACCAGTCAACCAATGTCAAACATCTCCTGCCTTCTACTCAGGTATCCATCACGGAATGTGGGACTCTTTCTGCCAGTTCACAGGTTCAAGGTCACATGACCAGTCAACCAATGTCAAACATCTCCTGCCTTCTACTCAGGTATCCATCACGGAATGTGGGACTCTTTCTGCCAGTTCACAGGTTCAAGGTCACATGACCAGTCAACCAATGTCAAACATCTCCTGCCTTCTACTCAGGTATCCATCACGGAATGTGTGACTCTTTCTGCCAGTTCACAGGTTCAAGGTCACATGACCAGTCAACCAATGTCAAACATCTCCTGCCTTCTACTCAGGTATCCATCACGGAATGTGGGACTCTTTCTGCCAGTTCACAGGTTCAAGGTCACATGACCAGTCAACCAATGTCAAACATCTCCTGCCTTCTACTCAGGTATCCATCACGGAGTGTGTGACTCTTTCTGCCAGTTCACAGGTTCAAGGTCACATGACCAGTCAACCAATGGCAAACATCTCCTGCCTTCTACTCAGGTATCCATCACGGAATGTGGGACTCTTTCTGCCAGTTCACAGGTTCAAGGTCACATGACCAGTCAACCAATGTCAAACATCTCCTGCCTTCTACTCAGGTATCCATCACGGAATGTGGGACTCTTTCTGCCAGTTCACAGGTTCAAGGTCACATGACCAGTCAACCAATGTCAAACATCTCCTGCCTTCTACTCAGGTATCCATCACGGAATGTGGGACTCTTTCTGCCAGTTCACAGGTTCAAGGTCACATGACCAGTCAACCAATGTCAAACATCTCCTGCCTTCTACTCAGGTATCCATCACGGAATGTGGGACTCTTTCTGCCAGTTCACAGGTTCAAGGTCACATGACCAGTCAACCAATGTCAAACATCTCCTGCCTTCTACTCAGGTATCCATCACGGAATGTGGGACTCTTTCTGCCAGTTCACAGGTTCAAGGTCACATGACCAGTCAACCAATGTCAAACATCTCCTGCCTTCTACTCAGGTATCCATCACGGAGTGTGTGACTCTTTCTGCCAGTTCACAGGTTCAAGGTCACATGCAGCATTCAGCGCTTATTGTGACTACTCTTGCCTGACTAGGAAAAAGGAAGGAAAAGTCCTGATTCAGGGCTTGACATTGAACAAACATTCAACTAGCAATGCGGGGCTAGCTGCTTAAATGTTTTATAGTCCTGAAATATTTTTGCTAATCCATAATATTTTCATGTACACATATTTGATGTGCCAACTAATACTAACTAATAAGTTTCTTGAAGAATTTAGCATCAGTAAACTGCTGAATATGTCAAGATAGAAAGGAAAATCCTCTCTCTAATTTCACACGACAATAGATAAGATTTTGCTTTCATCAAATGTCATAGTTTTCAGAGAGTATTGTTTAAAAATATAAGATTATCGCAGATTGCAATTGAACAACCAGCGATAGTCAACAGAACCATTTGTTATGAGCTTCCATTATCGTACTGGCGGACAGCCCTTGAACCAATTGGCATACTAGGTCACTTCACTGATTGGCTGAATATGATAGCGGCATATGAGCCATATGCCAATTTTGTACAGTTAAGTACAAGGTTAAGGTAGGCACGGGCTATTCGGCTCGCCCTAATATCGAGCCCTGGAATTACCAGAACTCAAACAACAACTCTCCTTCAAAATCTTGTTAAATCTAAAATTAGTGATTTTATGCCTAATAGATTTAAACTCCATAGATATCACTTGATAAGTTGTTCTCAAAAGTATCGTATTGCCAGCGGGTACCTTCCCAGAATCATCCCTTTTATCTAGTGCCTACACAGGTAACCAAGCAAATCAGGCACTCACTTTTTTGGGGGTTATCAAGATGCTCTTTCACAGGTACAGGTATCCAGGCCTGTGAGGGTCACTTCACAGAATCAACAGGTGCACCTGTGCTAAATACTGAGTAAATACTCTTTTCCACTATCCTTGTGGAAACATGCATCCCATCCCCCCATACTGATGATATCAAAGTTTATGAATAAGGTAAAGACATTTCATATGCTGGTACCTAGAAGGGGAGTTGAGTTAATGCAAACCTTCACTTGTATGCACAAAACAGCACTTAAATGGAAAATTACATTTTCTTTGTAATTTTGGCTTGATATGGACCTGTACCCTCATCTTTGAAGCTGTATGTCTGTTTTGACTCAAAAAAGCCCTGTTATTTAGATACATCCCTGAATGGGGAGTAACTAACCACTTAGGTATATGTCTTCTGAAGGGCTTAATCTTATAAATCTGGGTTTCTGCTAGATCTTACATACCTGTCAGTTATCAATTCCTACATTTCTGCTTATAATACCCCACCCATTCCCAAATGGTACTGATTATATATTGATTTTAATTCTCCTGTATATTTCTTTAGTTTATAACTACGATTATATGATAAGTGTAACTGTAACTTTTTCCTTGTTATTTCAGGTATGTATCAACCATTTTCCCTTCCGAAAGATCTTGTCACAGGTTGGGTGAGTTTTTAATCCAGAGTGAACTGTTAAATCTATCTATTCACCCTTACTTTAGTTTGATATGCTTAACATTTCATCCTTTGCTATTCTGTATACCCTACACAACATGACCCTTTAATTTACCCATGATATGTTCAATACTACCTAGTGGCTGATTATTGATATAGATATTGGAGTAATACTGCTGAATCACAAGTTTATTTATGGCATGACAATGATGGTGTCCAAGGTGTTGCTTAATAGCGAAATTAGCCTTGAATGTAGGCTGTGATATCTATAATAATAATAATACTAATAATAATAATACTACTACTAATAATAATAATAATAATAATAATAATAATAATAATAATCTTTATTTAAAGAGGGTAACTCAGTCCAATGGTAAGGATCTTCCCTGAGGCCCTCTGGCATGTTTACATTAGTAGCCCGAGGGCCCCAGGGATACAAAGTAGTACGGTACAATGCTTTTATCTAGATATCATAAAGGTAGAAATTAACCTAGAGAATGTAGCATGTGATATTTGGATGTCATCTAGGTTGATATAAGTCTAGAATGTAAACTGTGATATCTAGATGTCATTAAGATAGGAATTAGCCTATATTGCCCAGGATGTAGGCGGTTATATGATTGAATGGGTTAACCAATTTATAACCATTCCTTCCATCAAGCGTTTCATGATTGAAGCATTAACCTTTGACCACTTGAAAATATGACAGTCCCTTGTATTGAAGAAACAGGCAAGTTATTTGAAGTATCTAAGGTAAAATTATCGTAGAAAATTAAAAAAAACTCGTGCTCATTGGTTCAGTGAGATGTGGACCCCCAGGTATTTGCATTGCAGCAAGATTGGGTTCAATTACTCATGCCGCATGCAGCATGCCGACAATCGTTCCCGTAATTGCACCAAGGCAGTGCGTTAATTTAGAAACTCTTCTACTTTGTGGTTGGTGCGGTTACTGGGAGTACATTTAGGTTCTCGTTTGCGATTTCACGCACAGGCTTGTGGTGATTACGGGCCGGATCCGCGGGCGCCAGATTGTAATAGGTGTGATGATGTTTTGAGGCGAGAGATTGCATTCAGGGTGGCGCGCCGAGCCAATCCCCGCAAATAGCGGTGATTTAGAAGTGTCAGAATCGGCGGCGCAAGATTTTCCAGCGGGGAGAATCGCCAGCATCACTTCTGTCATGGATCATGAATTTTCAAGCAGTTTCTTCTATCTTGTGTCAAAATGAATCCATTCTCATGCTCGCAGAATGCCTTGGGAGTCACTGGGGACGCGTGCCCCGCATGAGAAGCATCTATATGTATGTGAGCAGCGCTGACTGCAGCCGAGACAGAGAAAGAGAAACGCAACACTGCAGAAATTGTTCTCAAGAAGCTGCATTAATTACCACGAGGGGAGATAGGATTCCCTGTGGCTCTTTGATTGAGCTGGAATGGCCGAAACTCTGGACATTTGTCAAACGCCCATCTGCTCCGCTTGAATAGTACATTACTTGTCCTTGTTATCTGCGGGCAAGCACATCCGCCCCAACAATGAAAGCCTCATCCTGACCATTACATTCCCATGTACATTTCGCAGGCTCCCATCTACACAGAACTTTATACCGCTCATCGATTCTAGCCACTGGAGAAACGATTGTCATTTATGTGGGAGGAGGTACAGCGCTGTGAATATCAAGTGAACAGCATTGTGCCTTTTCTAACAGTAGGAGAGAGATTTCTTCAAGAATTTTTCTATTTTTAGATCAAGTCTATTTTGAGTTTAATCCTATTTTCTAGTTGGGTGAAAGGGGTCATGATCATGAGGGAAAGGGATATTATTTTACTATATAGATATTCAATTTTTGCTGCAATATTTGCTTTCATAAGTCAAAGAAAATTGTTTAACAAAAACATATTTATGTCTAAATAATGTTTACCAGTATCTTAAAGTATTTATTTTGTGCGTTAAGAACTTATGCCTGGATAATATTAGCATTTTCCAAGAAAAAAATATATTGTACATACTTACAAATTTATCGAAAAAATACCACTTCCATTGATTTTAGTTAACAGTTATGACAGCCTTACCTCCACCCTTGTACCTTAATGTGTCTTTAGAATGAACCCATTTATGCTTAATAGCTTCGCAAGTAGTTGTCTGTATGTATGATATTTTTGACAATATTAAACTTATTAAACCTACTAATATTTTGTCGGAACGTGTGTACACTCCAGGTTTGTTTGGAACAAGGCTCTTTCATGAACAACACCTAGATGTGGAGTTTATTATGGGCACTGATCAGGTAGATCCTTGTTTCTGGGTGCAGCTCTGTTTGTAACATCAGCACCTACTGTTAGAGTGTTAGAGTTTTGCGGGATGACAGATCCCTCCCTCAAATAGACCCGGCTAATTCCTGTGTAAGGAAATGGTGGCACTTAAAACGTCGCCTTAATGATGGAGAACTACTCGCAGTCATTCTGTGATGGCAGGGATAGCGTCACTGCAGGTTGAGGTAGAGTTACACCACAAAGGGGTCTACTCTTGGTAATGGACTTGCCTTGGAGCCCACCTGTCTAATCTCCGGAATACAAACAGAAAATGTGATATTGTTTATACACAATGGGTGTCAAATTATATTCAAGAAAGCAAATTACATTCTTAAGTTTTCTAGGAAAATCTCTTGATTTCCTAGGATGTTCATGTTCTCTGGGACTTTTGGTATGTTGAAGTGAGTAGAAGTGACTGCACAAAATGTGTTTTTTGGTAAATACTGTCCACCTGACAAAAAAGTTGTCACTGCATCAGGCTGCTCAAAAGAATTCTGTTTCGTAACTCACTTCTTCTGATGATCATGAGAAATGCGGTAGAGAACCAGTGTTATCCAATGATGGGTTGTGTGTATGTACTCCCTCGAAATTTTTGTTGAATCATTGGGTCTCACATTTGGTCACGATCAACCTTGGTCTCTAGAACAATTGGAGCTGCTCACATATGCAAAACCCACTTAGTAGGTAGGGAGAGATACCACCCCTTGCCAGATACTCTCAGAGTTTGGGAATTCATACACTATACGAAGATATTCACAGGAGTATGTATTTTAGGGTTCCTCTGGGCCTGAAAGGGTTAAGGGGGTTTTAGGAAATGAGCAGCAAGGGCCATAAGCTGTCGATGTGTCCCTTTTTTCTCCCGCGCCCACCTCAGCACCATGGTATCCATGTACGTGTTTTTTGCGTCTAATGACCTAGTTGATCCTACCTTGGTGGCTCATTAAGCGCGGCTCCCAGGCTGACCCCGACCCCCGCTCCCGCAGTTCCGGCGAGGGCCGTGCTCTGAACACGTACACACGGGGCCCGCAGGCAGATTTATCTCTGATCCTTCTACACTTAGCACACATCTTAGCACGTTATTAATCCCAAGTTTGTAATGCATATGATGAGTTCCCCACCACCTCTCACTCTAGGTGAAGGCTACGCTTCATCTAGAGCTTTATCACTAATTCCTGCAAGAAACAAGGCACTGGTCCATCAATAATCAAATAATAATAACATCAGCCTGCCGGGCTGGTGAACCTGGAATCTACCTGCCTAACTCAAACCCATACTGCCTAAATCAAGCTAAAGGATTGGTCATGTCAATATTGTAGGTGCTTTTATGGTATAAGTCCAAGTAACACATTTTGGTAATAGTAGAAGTAGTAGTAGTAGTAGTAGTAGTAGTAGTAGTAGTTGTAGTAGTAGTAGTAGTAGTAGTAGTAGTAGTAGTAGTAGTAGTAGTAGTAGTAGTAATAGTAGTAGTAATAGTAGAAGTAGTAGTAGTAGTAGTAGTAGTAGTAGTAGTAGTAGTAATAGTAGTAGTAGTAGTAGTAGTAGTAGTAGTAGTAGTAGTAGTAGTAGTAGTAGTAGTAGTAGTAATAGTAGTAGTAATAGTAGAAGTAGTAGTAGTAGTAGTAGTAGTAGTAGTAGTAGTAGTAGTTGTAGTAGTAGTAGTAGTAGTAGTAGTAGTAGTAGTAGTAGTAGTAGTAGTAGTAGTAGTAATAGTAGTAGTAATAGTAGAAGTAGTAGTAGTAGTAGTAGTAGTAGTAGTAGTAGTAATAGTAGTAGTAGTAGTAGTAGTAGTAGTAGTAGTAGTAGTAGTAGTAGTAGTAGTAGTAATAGTAGTAGTAATAGTAGAAGTAATAGTAGTAGTAGTAGTAGTAGTAGTAGTAGTAGTAGTAGTAGTAGTAGTAGTAGTAGTAGTAGTAGTAGTAATAGTAGTAGTAATAGTAGTAGTAATAGTAGTAGTAATAGTAGAAGTAATAGTAGTAGTAGTTATAGTAGTAGTAGTAGTAGTAGTAGTAGTAGTAGTAGTAGTAGTAGTAGTAGTAGTAGTAGTAGTAGTAGTAGTAGTAGTAGAAGTAGTAGTAGTAGCAGCAGCAGCAGCAGCAGCAGCAGTAGTAGTGGCAGCAGCAGCAGGCTGGTTTTTCCAGTTGGGCATATGTCTGCTAACCGAACCAGTTTAATCACAGATTATCTGTATCAGCCTAGTTTTTATGTTATCCTGATATCCCTCATGAGTTATACATCCTATGAAATGTAGAATGCTTGTCTGTGTAATGCTGCTCCTCACTGTGGAAGGAAAGCAACATGTGCTAATGTCTAAAATCAATTAAGTGACTTTCCTATATTTTGTTATTTCATGCATAATTTCCTAGTAGTAAGGAGTTCCCTGATGACTGTGATCAAAGGTCGATCATCCTCCCATCACTGCACTTATGTATATTAACATTAAACAGAAATATTGATGAGGATAATACTCTTCAATATACTGATTATTATCTTAATCTATTTTCCTCTTAAATATATATAAAGTATAACAAATATTAGTTGAATAAAATCCCCCCAATAAAAAAATGAAGAAAAGAATGTAATCAAAGTCCAGATCTATGGAATTGTATTTTAGCTTCTCTCCCCAGATTTTTATAGCGTGATTTGGTTTAGCCTATTAGTGAAGGATCTTTTCTGCACGCTAGGCATGCGGTGACCCGTATTGTAACTTCATGAAGGTATTAAACATGTAATAGCAATCACTTTGACCAGCTAATGCCTTTGTCCTAATAGATGGTTGGAGTAAGCCTGGAAGCTGCTGTTACTCAGTGCCTCTGCATTATCAACCCATTAGCGCCTGAAGTGCGCACATGCTCTGACAACTTTGCACGTAAATCACAAAATAATGCAATATTTCAAAAATATTTGAAGAAGAATTCCTAAACACAACAGGAACAATAACTTTTGATCAAATATTTTTAGAAATTCTGTATTGCTGTGAAGATATTTCCATATGTGTCAGACTATGTGTGTTGGCAGATGTGAATGTGTTATTTGGTGCTAGAGTGAGGCGGTCGGCTAAGCCATCATCCAGTCTGCCTGATTACACACCAAACTGGGCTATCTAGAGTGGGGATTTGGGAGAGTGCATCCTGGGTCATTTGTAAGATTATTTTGAAAATAGAGATTCCAGGAGAATTATGAAAGGTTGCGTAAAGAAGCTATGTAAGTTCATTTCTATTGAGCAACTTCCTGAGATCAATATTGTTATACTTCTTGCATAGTGATGGGTCACTGAACATGATGCTTTGTTTTTTGTTTTTTGTTTTTGTCTCATGTTGCGAGATTGCAGCGCAAATTAGATTAAATTTCGGGTTCAGAGACTTCTTATCCTTGACAGCGTATTGCTGGTATTATGAAATATATGTGAATAAGAAGCGATCCATTAAGTGGGTAAAGTGGACCAGATGCATTTCCCTATCAAAATTGAAATTCCCTGCCAGAAGGCGTCGGTGGATATTGCTACTGGTCTAAATAGTCCATATTGCCCTCTCTTGGTTGATATAACCGGATATTGCCCTTATGATCAGTCCATATTTGGTTGGTATTGTTATTGCCCTCTCTTGGTTGATATAACTTGATATTGCCCTTATGATCAGTCCATATTTGGTTGGTATTGTTATTGCCCTCTCTTGGTTGATATAGCTTGATATTGTCCCTGTGATCAGTCCATATTTGTTTAATGTTTTGGTACTTTGTTAGATACAGAGGGAGGAGCATCTTATGCACTCCCCATCATGCTGGAACATAAGGAAATATCATATCATGATAGTGACTTTCCTAGACTGGAAATGAACCTCCTTCATTGAAACTGAATTCTCCTCTCGCGATCTATCAAATCAAGTATTCAAAGTAACCACCCATGAAGTATTGAATTACTTGATAGAATTTTGCCGAATGACATCCTATCAGAGGTTGCTGCGGAAACCACTCTCATCCAATGGGATTTATTACTTACGTGGAAAAGGTGATGTATATTTCATCCCAGGGCACTAAATGACTTATCAGTCGGCGCTCACTCCATGTAGTAGTGATGCGATTTGGGTGCTGGATAGCTGGGCTGGCTGAACTGTTCATATCTCGGCTGATTTACGCCTAACAAGATGCGGTGAACTGATACATTCCACTTGTTATATGTTTTGAGGCATGTTGATAGAAGTGGCGGCGCTGGCTGGGGGCGGGGATTGATTTCTGTTAATGCCATGCATAGGAAGAGGGAGAAGCTAACTAAGCATGTTGGCATTTAGCTCTTTCCCCTACTGCCTGATTCTGCTGGCTGTGTGCCTTACTAAGATAAACCCCACACATAGCTCCGTGGAGACCTCCCGGATACCGCGGCACGGCAGTCCATGCAGCTATCAGAATCATTACTTTTTCCTGTTGCGCTATTAGTATTTACATTCCCCTCAAATCCCACATTATGTCCACACCAGCAATAGGTCCACATCCAAACCTGTCAGGGTAGGCTATGTCTTCAAAATGGTTTAATGAAATAATGCTTTTCTCGGTTTTGGTTTCTTTCATTATCTGAGCATCTAGGTGTTCATTTCTTTGACTGATCATAGATTAATGCGCCAAGGGGGGTCACCTGACTTTAGCTAAAACTAGAAGGAAATGGAAAGATCTCACAGTGTCCACCTGGTAAGCAAATTTAGGACTAAATCAGTTAAGACTCACTTTCGAGTTTGTATACATCTCATGTTATATGAAAGAAGTGAAACAACTGCTTTGTCTAGATCTGCCTAGGCTTAGGGGACATTGCTTTATAATGCCCAAACAGTTAGCTGTGTCTCACCTCTACACAAGGTCTGGGGGTTGACTCGTGCTTGAGGCATGCCTGCGAGGGAAGTTGCCATGGATATCAGGAAGTCCATGCTCTTGTTTCCTTTGCCATTGTTTACCTATTACTTATGATTAAGCCTAAAGATTTCAGATTAAGCTGAAAAATGACTTTTCCTCCATCCCATTCCGGTACATACTCCACTTCTTCCCTATTAATGTGTAGATCAGGAAGTAATTCTTACTGCTTAGCTTCCTCTACCATCCCATGTTGTTCAGTATCACTCTCACTCTCTATCTCCACTGACAGCACCCCACATGACCCGTAGGGTGTTGCACCCACCCAGAACTCTTTCTGTGGATGTGACAGAGGGATTTCATTCACCCAATCAGGAAAATGTGACACTCCTGCATAGCGTGCAAAATATTTCTAGGCAAAGACTTCATAGTTCTCATTTTTGCAAACAGGTGGTGTCAGATTATTCATACTTTTATAATTAATAATAATAATAATAATATTGTCATTTGATATTGCGCCCTTTCCATAAAAACATGCTCAAAGGCGCATTACATTCATTGTCAGAGGATAGATGTTGATATCCACATAGTTATTTGATAAATACATCTTTGAACAGATGTGTTTTCAATTGTCGTTTGAAGATTGCCACACTCCCAGCTGGGAGCTGATTCCATAGTTTTGGGGCACAGGCACTAAATGATCTGTCACCGTAGGTTTTCATGTTGGTTCTCGGCTCGCAGAGTAAGTTCTTGGATGTTGATCTCAGTGTCCGTGGTGGGACATACTCTTTCAGCATTTCCCTCAGGTAAGAGGGTGCAGTTCCATGCAAACACTTGTACGCCAGGAGAAGAATCTTGAATTCAATTCTCTTCCTGACTGGTAACCAGTGAAGTTCCTTTAGTACTGGAGTGATATGGTCATACTTCTTTGTGAGTGTGATCACCCTGGCGGCATTATTTTGTACTCTCTGGAGCTTACATATTAGCTCTTCAGGTATTCCACAGAGAAGTCCATTGCAGTAGTCGAATCTTGAGGTTACCAGGGATATGACAGCACCTTTAGTTGATTCTGCAGTCAAGTATTTTCTGATCCTTCCAATGTTTCGAAGGTGATAGTTTGCAGATTTGACTGCCTTTGACACATGTGCGGCCATATATAATTGGTAGGAGCATTTACATTTCTCTATTCACATGTGTCGTATATATATTCTACTTATTCTCTATACTTTTTCTCTATGCGTGGGATTGTAATGCTGTAGTTCTTGTCACTGCTAACAGGTGGTATCACAGGGAAAAACTACAGTTTTTCCCTTCCCAGACATTTCATGTTTATTCTTCATGGTTTCCAAATTGTTACACATAAAGACATATACAATCAACAGCTGCAACCTATTAGTATAAGCTAATCTTTGATTAAACATCTATTATGATTACAGACATCATGGCTTCTCCAAGGTGTGGTAGATGAATAGGATGTCAATTGTAATACTGGATTATCACACCAGATAGGGTGGCAAGCTAGAGTGACCATTCCAATCAAGGGGCCACTCCAGTGATAATGGGCTAATTAGCTAATCCCCTAGTCAAGCCTACCTTTAATTAGGCATTGTTATATATGATTACTTACTTGTTCTTTGATGTGTTTCTGTACATATACTAGTGGGTTCTGCTATACCAGACACTCAGTCTGGGGGTGACAGTCAGTGGTGGCAGTCACTTGGTAAGCATCCAGGCACTATGCTGGATGACTGGTCTAGCTAACTCTATAGCTAGATGGCGGGCTACTCCATTAGCCAGTAATGCCAGATACCTACACTGTACTATCTATGACTATAGTTAGATGGCAGGCTACTCTGTTAGCCAGTAATGCCAAATACTTATACTGTACCATCCAGGACTAGAGATATATATGCTCATGTAAATAAAATGTAAATAGTACTTATATGCTTTAGACTTATGTTTCATCCATATTAGCCCTAGATCCCCAGTAGTCACATAAACCCCGGTGACAGTGGCATCACAGCTCCATTTCATACTGATATTTTGATTTGAACTTTCCTGTTGTCTCTTGTCTTTGTTAGAAGGCTCATGTTTCACACACAGGGGCTGACACTTAGATTTCAGGCTAGGGGCCCGAAAAGGTCTTTTGATGAAAATCAGTGGTCAAAAAGAGGATTTCTGGTTAATTTACATACTATTTCGGGCCCCTAGTCTTAAAAATCTAGGGGCCCACAGCAAAATCTAGGGGCATATGCCCCTGGGAATGTCGAACCCTGACACATCTTCTTTAGGAAAGAAAACTACTTCTCCAGGTATTTTTTTATGCTAGAAATGAGCTAGGTCTCTCGTTATGCAGTTGATGATTCCCTTTGTCTCTCTCTTGCCTTGATGAAGGCTCCTATGATGGGCCACCCTTACATTGCCTTATCCATAATGACTTGTTACCTATAGGCCTGCACCACTCACTCTCCCTATTGATGGTGATGAGTTCTCTTTGAACACCTGATACTGGTCTTTCAAACTTTTATTCCTTGAAGGTAGGACATGTTTCGGAGTATCTTAGGCAAATTACACACTAAAGTTTCTCATTTGAACGATTGAAGCTATAAAGCTAGTATAGTGATTGCACTGGCCAGCCTTGAAACATGAACTTTACTTCAACATATTCTACCTGTTTATGGAACTCTAACTTGATTACTGAACCAGAGGGACCTCTGAGTGCTACAAATGATGGGGATCAGTACGACAACAATCACAGTATGCACATGTTCAATGCCTGCAGGTCCTCCCAAGGGAGAAGGGAAGGCTGTATGTTGTGTATGCCCCAGGTGTTCAATCTATATAGTGGTGTCACGTAGGTTCCATTGTCACATGTCAAAGGCTAATCAATGCACATCTGCATCAACAACTGTGAGCTAGACCTCTAGTAATACCTGCATGAGCACCATTGCCTTGATCTTACTGGAAACCTGTCTTCAGGCTCAGTAAGGGTATAAATTTCTCCAGATTCAATGGCACTCTATTTGCTTCTTATCATCTAATATTTAACAAATACATGAATTAGGTCATTGGTTGCTTTAAGCAGAAATTGGTGTCTTCGAGATATTGATACCCAACGAGTTTTGTGTTTATTCATTCATTGCTTGCATATTAGCCTTCATAACAGCAATGCCATGATTTGTTGATAAAGTTGTTTTGCATAACCCTCATCATGATGTTGATCCAATTTTTATACAATATAAACATCCAATGAGCCATAAGCAATTCCAGTAGACCAATCGTGTTTATGAATACTTTCAGTGTTTTTTATCTTTTCACTTTTTTTAATGAACGAATCATATGCCCAGACTGTACTTGAGATTACCAAAGTAGGTCACCAAGTCTAGTGTAGCTGAATTGAGCTTCAGATTCTGTGAAATATCGCTACTTTCCGTAGGAAATTATCTTACTAAAGCTCTCCGTTTCCTGGTCATTGGCCCGCATCAATCTCCAATGCCCCATTTCTGCAGGTGCGATGATGGATAGGCAAGATCATGGGGTCAAAGATAAAAGATATTTATCAACGTGAAATGCATCTAACATAAGATGGTTCTTAGAATTGCTGTGTTGGCAGCAAAATTCATGGTTCTTAACCCTTCCAATGCTTTAGGCTACTTTCATCAAAAGCACAAGGACGCCGCAGATTTTTGAAAAACATCTAAATCCTATCATGTTGGTATTCATTGGATAGCTCACGCTGAGTACTCTCATGCCAGGGCAGGGTCTGACACTTAGATTTTAGGTTAGGGGCCCGAAGAAGGTCTTTTTATGAAAAACGTCATCAAAAACAGATTTCTGGTTATTATACATACTATTTTGGCCCCTACTCTTTAAAATCTAGGGGCGCACAGCAAATTCTAGGGGCATATGCCCCTGGGCCCCTGGGAAAGTCGAACCCTGCAGGGTTTCAGTCATTTTGAAGGTTTTTTGCATCATTTTGATTTGGCTAAATCAGCAACCAGCTGCACAAAGGTTATGGAAAAGCTTTTTTTTTCAGGGTAAATAATTGGTCTAACATTAGATGAAATTGATCTGGCAAAAGATGCCTCTGAAGATTGTATGGTCACTATCAAAATTGCAGGTCTAGAAAGACGATTTTTCGGAGAATTCCATTGTCATTTTAAAGGTCATTTTATCATTCCTTATTTTATCTAATATTATTATTATATTATTATTATTATTATTTTTATTTTAATTATTATTATTATTATTACTATTATTATTATTATTATTATTATTATTATTATTATTATTATTATTAGCATTATTGTTATTATTATTATTATTGATAAGATGTCTGGATCAGGGCTCCAACTATTGCATTGTTTCTAGCACTGCCTCAGGCCAGGTCACTTGTTTATGCAGCGTAAAGATGAAGTATGGAATTCTGTCAGGATTCATAGCAGCATTTTATCTTTCCCTTCTGATTCTTGCGTGAAGGGCATTTCAATACTGCGGGAAGCTGAGTGGCACATTTGAGTATCATTTTGGCTTTATCAGGGGAGTTGGAGGAAAGCGGTATTAGTTCTGGTCGCATCATCTCTCTCCGGTGTGCACAGTTTTATGCGGCCCAACGTAAGCGGGCCATTGATGTAGAGATAAAAGTGTAGGTTTTTAGTGTTGATGATGTATGTGAGCTCTCCTCCCGCGCTCGCCTCTTTGATACGCCACTTAAAGATAATCTCCAGCGTTTCCTGTGTGAAATAAATGGGGTCCCGTCATCAGCGGTGGACGCGAGCTTCAGTTCTGGCAGGGAAGAGATAGCATAGCAAACTGCTGGTGCAAAAATACTTGCCTATTCAGACGATTCACTGAATGTGAGTTATTACTACAAATGGAAGATACTCGGGGAAGCTGCACCTTTCAACCGAAAACCTACAATTGTGAAATGTCAACAGAACTTTACATCTAACTCTCTAAATGTATGATTCTTGTAGTGTGTGAACGGAATATTTAGCATGGCCTTGATCTGTAGTTTGACTGGTGTAATTTAAAGTCATTTGGGGTTAGTTCAATCTTAAATAAGGTAATAAAGTGTCTGTGCCTTATTCTGCACCTTTCAACGCCAAACCTCCAATTTCGAAATGTCAACAGAACTTTATAATTATCTAATTCTCTAAATGTATGTTTCTTGTAGTGTGCGAAGGGAATATTTAGCATTGCTTTGGTTTTGTTTTGACTGGTGTAATTTGGAGTCTCTGGGGGTTATTGCTGTAGTAGATGAGGTCGTAAAGTGTCTTCTCTCCAACACCCTCAACAGCTCACTATTCATATATGTAAACATTGCACAGGCCCCTTCTCGCCATTCCAATGCTAACTGCTATGCACCGGAGTGAACTGCTGTCACTTGGCCACCGACGGAGCCTCGTTTGTTAATGTTTTTTGTTGAGGAACAAATTTTTCTCATGCGAACCTTTGTTTACTCTTTCCTTTTTTTACTTATAGAAATTCTTTTTCTGCACCCATTTCAGCTCTGTGTGACTGCAACTGATCTGACAACCGGCAATATTTCCTTAAAGTAGTCAATGTTTAAAGTAAGATTGCATCAAGGCAGTCTGGCTCTTTGAAGGCAGTTGGTTTGTCATTAGTATACCTTAACATGGGAGGTCTAAGGACTGCTTGCTATCTCGTACCACTGCCTAGTTTCAATTTTAACTGGCCTTGGCATGTGAGAAAGTAGTTAGTGACATGAGGTTACCCTAATTATGGCAGAAGAAATGATGACAATGTAAATTCTAAATTCCTAATTCACTTATAGAAGAATCTTTCAGTCTGCTCTTTTTAGACTTGTGGTCAAATCTAGATGTTTGTTGTTTGGTAAGGCTTCAGTCTTTTGTTTTAGGTGATCTTATTGTTTGTTAGGGCCAGGCATGTCTTATCAATAGATGTCAGCATGTGATATAAGGATATAGGGGGTGCAAGCAGTTTGTATCAACATCTGTCATTTCCTGTAATGACAGTATGCTAATGTTGAGATTAAATGGGCGGGGGACTGGTACAAGACTGTGATAAAATAGGTTGTTACTGGAGATTGTGTAGAAAGTGAGGGTCACTCCTGGAATGTAAATGGCGATACTAGCTCTAGCTGCCGGTTAGGGAGGTGATGTATGGGGAATATTTCAGCCCACACAAAGGCCTGCGGCAAGTAGGTGAAGGCTCTGAGCTGCCCCACTCTTTCAGGGAGAAATATCGGTGTTAACGGACAAACGAGAAGGTCACCTGATATCTTTAATAAGAAAATGATAATGGACACTTGTTGAGTGTAAACATTTCTTGACTTTGTTTCGTACAGCATTTTGGATGAGAAGGGTTGGCTATATAGCCTAGTACATGGTATGCCTGACTCCTACATTTTTGGGGATTTAGGATGTAGAGTCTCAGCGGGATATTTATCTAGCTGGTTGGGTTGCTATACAAGTGCAATGCTATAAAGAGCTATTTATGGTGCCTTAGCAACTGAAATTCACCAAGTGACTTGTTACCTACTGCTTTATGTAAAACCTGAAATAAACAAACAAAGCTATCCTATATAGGGGTTTGTGATCTCTCTGATCAAACCAACTGTTAACTGTTATAGTCATACATAGGTAAGACCTTGGTATAAAAGGTAATTTAATGACATTAAAATAGGTAATCCATTACCAATATGTTGTAAAACAACCCCCCCCCCCCAAAAAAAAAAAAAAAAAAAGGAAGAAGGAAAAGATTAATGTTTGCTAAAATGCATAGTGACAGCAGTTGAGACAAATTAAATTACCAATATGTTGTAAAACGAAAAAAAAAAAAGATACTCCCAAAAGATTACTGTTTGCTAAAATGCATGGTGACAGCAGTTGATATAAATTTAATTTAATTGAAATATGCTTTTTATAGATAATCAAAAGCATGACATTTGAAGAAATTTGGGATAACCCCATGTTATGACCTCATAGATGCTTGGAATAGTATGCTAAGACTGTGTATTTCAGCTGCTCCCTCAGTGAATGGTTGTTTTGACGTGTAAAGACATGTGCCTTAAGTGTGTAGCATGATTGATCACCTAGCACTGTTAATTCATAACTCCATATGCCTTACGTGCTGATTTCTTGTCATGTAATGGAAGTGAACTTGTCAAACACACACACTGTAGTGCCGACCAACTGGCCCGGTGTGTTTATTTTCCTAAGGCTGGCTCATGCTCCAGCCTTCCTGCTTGAGTGACACACAGAGGGGAATAAGATCCCACAGGCTTACAGGAAGTCAGGCCTGGAAGAGAAATGTACAACTTATCACTTTCAGCTAGAGTGAGAGAAAGTAAACTAGAGGATTCGATTCAAAGCTGGCTCAGTCAGTATGTAGGTTTCTTCTGCTAAAATTACTTTCAAGTCTTACAATTAATTACCTCTTGTTAATGCTTGTGAATAGAGTTGTGAACTTAGTTGCCAAGTTCACGGCAGAGTATGACAGGACTACAAGACTAGCTTATCCACATTGTACTATCATATGCATCCCATAGGCTTAGCCCTGAGAGGATTAAAGCTAGGAGTGATATATGGACCCAGTATATTTGCTTATGGATTTAATAGTGATCTTCATTAAAGCATGGATCCCTCCACCTGCTATCCGGATTACAGGATACCTACGGGAGTATCTAGTCCCTGGTGTTGTTCTATTTTTGGTTTCAGGTTCAGGCTGCCAGGTAATGTAAACAGAGGGAAGTGGTATAAATAGTCCTTGGAAAGGAGTGTGTGTTTTGAGCAGGCTGTTTCCACTAACTGCTGGAGCCAAAGCTGTGGCTGGCAATGATGAATATGTAGTACCCGAAAGTGGTCTTCATATTTTTGGGATATTTCTCTACCTTTGACATCCAATAAAAAAAATATATGAAGGAGAAATATTAGGCACAACTCAAATGATAACTCTCCTTTAAATATTGCAAAAGTTCATACTTTGTTCAAGACTTATTTTCAAAAGTATCATAGATCCAGACGACACTTGTTGAGTAGAAGTCTAGGTTTGAATGGATTAACCAATTAATGCCTGCAGCAGTCAATCGTGTAATGACAATTTTGGTGAAATCTTTCAGGCAAAACCTAAGTTGGAAAAATATTTGAAGGAGAAATGTAAAGAAGAACACAAACAACAACTATCCTTCAGGTATTCTGTAAAATTATTCATTTTTCCCAAGTTATTGTCCAAAGTATTATAGATTTGGACGTCAGTTTGTAGAAGAACTTTAAAGCATGTATGGGTTAAGGTTGGCGCTTGGGGGATAAATCAGTGGCTGGAGGTTAATGCGGAAATATTGTTAGAAGGGTAATGGTAATGGATGCTGCTTGGTGCGCGCATTAGTGTGGCTGAACACAATATTTGTACACAGGCAGCAATGAAATTAACGGCCTAGCGAAAGGCGCTGGGGCGTAGTGCCCTAGTACGGGAGAGTCGATGGAACTCACTGGACTGAGACCGCACAAGGGGATAGCCAGTGAATATTCACCACAGATCAGATAAAAACGCTCTCAATAAATGTAGAAACCCTCATCGCTGATGCATGCGATGCCTATTGAGATTAGGACATGTAAACGGCCTTGCGTGGTTTCGGCAGATTGCGAAGACCAGTTGATTCATGCAATAAGCGTATCCGCTGATGGATTGCTCAATACAGAATGGGAAGAGTTTAGTAGAATATGGGCCTGCAAGGCTAAATAGCAATTTCCAGTGCTTAAGTGATAAATAACCCGGATCACTTGGGATGGTACCATTCAGAGGTGATGGGTATTCAACCAAATTAAAGGGAATCAAACTCGATGAGGTATAATCAAATCTTGGAATACGTTCTCACTGCTGTGGCTAAAAAACGCATGGCTTTTTAGTGATGTGATCATCTTGCACAAGGAAGTAACTGAATGCCTTTGGTGTAGATCTATTATTTTCATTATCTTCGCCCTTCTTTGCCCTCTTCTAGAAAGCTGTATCATGACTAGCTTGAGAATAAAAACAGGGAGAAACAGTGTTCCCAGGAAAACCACCAACAGACCCCAAGTCTACTGCAGCTTTCTCACTTGCCCCATACATATATCAAAAAGCTGTCCTTCTCAGGCTTCTGCGGTGGTGAAACACTGCTAATTGATAGCCAGTTGCAATGCATTAGACCATCCAGCTTTTGGGGTAGCCCCTGTTTACCTTTGGTAAAAAATCACTAATCTCTATGTTCTCTGGTTCATGGGGCAGAAACTAGCTATTTTATTATGTTCATAGGTATACAATTGGATTATTATGATTATGAAAATGAAATGATAATAAAGCATTATCTTTCAATTTAGTTTACTTTGATTTAATTGTTGGTGGTTATTTCACTATGTATTTTGTTCTATTTCAATTTTATTTTGAATATTGCTTTTGTATGAAAGGTTTAAACTTTTTGGGGCAATAATTCTATACTTTAAGTATATTATATATACTTCTCTTGTGGGTTTATGTTGCAGTTCTTTCACTTATCATTTGTATCATGTATTGTGCTTTTTCAGTGTCAATCTATTCTGATTAGTGGCATTTACCTGTAGATTCCAACCAATAATCTAAGAATAAATGAACAGTTTAGAATAACAAATTGTGAATGTTTGGATTATTTCCTATTAACATGTTTGACTTGCTGTCCCTCATCATGCACTATTCATGATATTGCTTAAATCTCTGTATAAAGCATTATGGTAATAGTCAATCAATACCTGAATGAAAGGTATGGATCGTTGGCCTGGGGGTGATTGTCAATCAGGGCCTAAGGGCTGATATATGTGTTGTAGCGGTCTTAGTTAATAGAGTAATCAATGGTGATGCCTATAGGGGCGTCAGATACGCACTCACGCCTAGAACCTGTTTGGGTACCAGGTGTGAGGGGAATGTTTGTATTAAGCCACACGTGGGATTACAATATTTATTGGGTCAGGAGGTCAATGTGTGTGGTATTGTGAGAACATTAAACGCCTCAATAATCATCAATATCAGTCACTAGGTCATTTGTTATTCCATAATTCCAAGAAAAACTGGCTTTTGTCTAGAAATACCATTCTTCTGAAAATAATTATGGATCAACCCTATAATGGTCATGAAACCAAAAGCAGTCAGATATTTTGAGTGAAATCTTTCAGGCAAAAGCAAAGTTGGCAAAATATTTGGAGCAGGAATGTTATTCACAATACTATCACCAACTTGCCTTCAAATGTTTTGTAAAAGTATACTTGTCAAAGGTAAAATAGATCCAGATGACACTTTCTATAAGGAACTCTCCAGTATGAGTGGGTTAAAAGATAAAATCACAATACAGGGTTTGACTTAAGTGGGTGTCCGGGCGGTATTCACGCTTGAAATTTGTCCGGCCGACCCAAGACTGACTATCATTTATCATATGAGATCGCCCGAAAACCGACCAGAAAATTTTTCTTAAGTCAATCCCTGCAATATAATTGAAAAGGAATTCTACTATTCAGTACTTCCTCTTCAAATATCATACAAAATGCAGGAATGGGTTATTATGATGATGCTTGATAGTTTGTCTGTTTACCAAGGCACCCTTAATTGTTTGTGTCTGGCTAAATCAGTACAGTTCAGCAAGAAAAGTAAGTTTGTGTTAACAAACATAATAATCTTGCTGTTATCAAGCTGGCAAGTAGAGTGTGTATAGAGTGATAAAGCCAATATGCACCAGTGTGATATGGCTCTTTTTCTCACAGGAATCCTAATTATGTTATTTAGCCAGAGATAAGCCTAATGAGGCAGAGGAATGTATATCAACTCATGGACCTGAGTACAGTTACCCCATTATCATTATCAACTAAGTTAGTTTGCCAAATCTCCACCAGGTGGTTACAAGTGGCATAATATATATACAGTGCCAACATTTAATTCCTGCACTATATGTGTGGGCATCCCGGGCATGATACACGACTGCATGCCCGATTGCTACCCAGTTTCCCAGGCATGGCTGCATGAATGACCTGATACATGAACTTGGCTTCGATTCTCAAGCTACTTGGGCCATTGATGTGCTTGGCTTATTTTTCTTGACATGTTATCCTAGGGTGTTTGTACAACCAGGCACTGGCAGATGTCCGGGCGAATGGTTCAGGAATTAAATGTCTGTACTGTAACTTACCCCAATTGCATGCTATTTCTTGCCCAAAATGTTTTAAATGAGTTCTTTTTGGGCAAACCATTCATGCATAGTTTCTCACACAGTTAACCGTTGAACAACTTCATACTATTTAACAATAATTTGGAATAAAGCATAAATTCACAAGTAAAGAGAGCTGTGCTTTGGTTTCTGATGAACAGAGGGTTCAATTACGGTGTTTTATGGCAAGAGCCATATGTAGTCAATAAAGATACATACATACATTGCACTCCTTGAACAGCCCTCAGTATCTGAGATAGATCACAGAATGAAGTTCTCTTGAGAAGGAAATGCTATTCTTAATGAAACTTATGTGGTTCATTCTGCACTGGCTGAACTAATTTGAAAGAATAAGTTAAATAGAATAAACTCAATGACTTGACCTTTTTTGTCAATTGAATTTTCGTCCTCAATATATGATTATTATCTTTCAGAGTAAAGACAAAATTAACTGATAGCACTGTATGACTGTATGAAATTGGCAGCATCAGTAGTAATTGATTGTGTTATAGACGTATGTCATGCAAGAGAGTCAGCTGAAATGTTGATCAAATTATTGTGCATGAGGGAATCAAAGTACAATGAACTCACATTTCTTAAATGTGAATTTGAATAATGTCTGAGAAATCTCTACCCATGAATAAAGCTTGGTTACGTTTGAAGCAATATTTTTCTATAACCTGTTTGTGTCCCAGCTGTGGACTTGATACTGTTTAACAATAATTTGAAATAAAACATAAATTCATAAGTAAGAAGAGCTGCACTCCCTGATTCTCCTCTGTATCTGCAACTGTTACGTATACATGAAGTTGAGTTAACAGCGATATCAGTTGGGGCTCCTGCTGTAATGCTATTATGTACTTAGCTGGTTAAGGGATTGAGAAAAATCTTCACAAGCTCCAGTGAACACATTTGGGGATTTTAATGTTGAATTAGCTATTGGTCAACCATGCTGGGATAATGTTACAAATCGTTTCAGTCAAGAGGGATTTTTTCTGAGAAAGGATTCCATTTGTGTCAACAGGGATTTGGAGATAGATCACAGGATAAAGTTCCCTTGAGAAGGAAATGCTTTTCTCAATGAAACTTTAGTGGATCATATTGCACTGGCTGAACTAATTTATATGAAAGTGAAATAGAACAGACTCAATGACTTGACCTTTTTGTCAATTAAAGGTTTGTAGATGTATCCTTTTTGTCCTCAATATGATTGTTATCTTTAGAGTAATGACTAAATTGACTGATATCATGTTACAAATGAACTCAGTGACTGTATGACATTGGCAGCATCAGTTTCAATTCATTGTGTTATAAATTTATGTCATACGAGAGTTAGCTGGAATGTTGATCAGATTATTGTGCATGAAGGAATCAAAGTACATTGAACTCATATCTCTTAACTACTAACTCTGATGGTTTGAATTCAGAAACACTGTTATTAAGGATCTGATAGGGATTTTCCTTTTCTCTTTTTGCAATATAACACTTCCCACATACATCAGTCCATATGTACACTCTAGATAGGGATGGATTACTAGATGTTTTGGTGTATGGTGTGTGATAGTGATGTTTCTGTTCTCTTTGTGCTCTAGAGACACACATTACCTTTAAGGCACTAACCTGAAATAACTTGGTAAGGCAATTAGAACGTCATAGCAAATTTGAATGATGCCTGGTAAATCCCTACCCATGGATAAAGCTTGGTTACCTTTGAAGCAATATTTTTCTATAGAATTGCATATAATCAGTTTGGCTCCACACCATTCCCTAAAAGGGATCAATCCTTGAAAAACCTCAGTAATCTCCACTAGTATGTAATCCCTCATCTCGTAAGCTTTGGTCTGAATGAAAGAATGTCTCAAAAATAGGCTTACTATAGACCCAATTCACTTTGCAGGCCGTGAGGAGAGAGATTAGGAGTGACAGTAGAAATTAGCGTGCCGCGCAATTGAGCATTGGCCCCTCCTCATCCTCCTCCCTCTCCTCATTATTCTCTTAATTTTCCTCACCCTCGTTTTCCTCCTCATCCACCTCATCATCATCCTCCTTCCTCTCCCCATCCCTCTTGTCCTCCTCATCCTCCTTTTTCTTGTCTTTATTATTCTCTTCATCCTCCTCCCTCTCATCCTTCTTGTCTTCCTCATCCACCTCATCATCATCATCCTTGTTGCCCTCAGCCTCCTTTTCCACCTCCTCTTTTTCATTTTCCTCCTCCTTGTTCCTCTCCTCCTCTTATTCTTTGTCCTTTTCATTGTACTCCCTCTCCTTGTCTCTCTCCTCCTCATCCTCCCTCTGTTTCTCTTGCCGTTCTCCTCCTCCTCCACCACCACCCATCCTCCCATTGCTTGTAGCTTGTACAAAGTGGATCTGGCCCTCTGCTTTCAGTTGTCTGGTTATAAATCATCCACAACAATGCATTTATACTAATGAGATTGAGCAGGCGAGGATCAGCTTTTGGCATGGAATTACTTTACCTTGGCTTCAGCATTTGATAAGAAATATCAGTGAACCTATTACTTCACTAGTAAATCATATTTTACAAGTAATCCTCTTAATTATATGCCTACCCAATACGGAAATCCTTCTATCTGTATATATATGTGTGTTTTTTATGATAATTAGTCAGAGATATTAGAAATATTTTATCTAACAATTTTACGCCCGATAAAGAAATCCTTATATTTGTATGTGTGTGTTTTTGAAGATCTGTTTAATGATAATCAGTCAGTGATATTGGCGACATATTATTTAACAAGTATGCACCCACTAAGGAAATCCTTATGTTTGCATGTTTGTGTTTTTTTTGTAAATATTTTGCCTAATAACTAGTCAGGAATAGAGGGATAAAGTATATCATATGATCTTATTGGGGTGATCCTGGGCTTAATGTGTGTGTTTTGCTAATGTGTATGTGATAATTGGTCAGAGATAGAGGGATCAATTTAAACCATTAGCAGAATGATAAGCCAAATTAGTTAATGTGTAGGCCACTAGGTGCTAATGTATTAGAGGCCAATTTTGGAGATTGGTCTGTGCATAGTTAGTTGTTGATTATGGTAGGACGAGCATGTTCTGGGAAGATTGTACACTCACTTTACCAAATAATGCATGAGCTACTGGGAAAGTTTACTTCTTAATGCCTTTCATCTTTCTAGGTGGGCATTCACCTGGGCAAAAGTTTCCTTTTGTTAATATCTGGGTGTGAAATTATTGAGGTTGCTTGTCTTTTATAGAATCCCAGAGAAGCTTATTTCATATCATTTCCTTTCCAAATGAAGTCATGAATACCAAGGAATTCCTTGGATAATGCTTCGAAAATGCCAGGATTTCCTTGGAATAATCCAAATAGAAGTATCCAGGCATAGTATCCAGGTATAGATGAATGCAGTGACTTCTTGATCAGTAGAGTCTAGCTCTTTTAGTATTATCACTTGGCTTCTTTGTGGTTAGCTTATCTATCCCAAGGATGGGAGTAAAATCAGACTGTATGCGATTTAGGAACTCTCCCGTAGGCAAGTATGTGATCCTCTTAATGTTTACGTATTAACCCATTCATTCCTCTTGCAGTTAAAGAAAGCCGAACTATTTTGATTGTATCTTTCCTAAAAAACAGTCTTTTGAGAAATATTTGATGGAGAATTGTTGACCAGGATTCAACCTACATCCCCTCCTTTAATATTTTGTGAATTCATGGTTTACTATCAAATAATTTCTAAAAATGTCCTAGGTCCAGACGACACTCATCAGGTAGGTCTCCTGGTGTTATTGGCCGGTTAAGAGGGTGTATCGTCCCCTAGCTAATGATACCTAATGGCCGAAAGCAGCAGACGAGGTTAAGGCACTCTCATTTATGGTACCAAATCACATTAATATGTTGTGTCATTCTTAACACATTCATGCCGGTAGCGCCACACTTAATGGGTTATTTATCTTTCTGAGCAGAGCATTTTCCTGGAAATATTTGAGGGAGAAATGCTGAACAGAATTCAACCCACAGCTCTCCTTAAGATATGTTGTGCAGTTATGCTCAATTCCCAAGTTATTTTCATAATTTCCAAGGGTGAAGATGACACTCGTCAAGGAGATCTCCTGGCGTGAAAAGGTTAATATGGTAAAAAACAGCTCCCATCATTGGTCCCGGTGGTCTGTATAAGTGGATGATGTCTCAAGGAGGCGTGTGATCAGGTTAGAAAGTCTGGATGCTGCAATAGTATTACACTTGAATATTAAACTAGAAACGCAGCTTGGTAGAAGTAACTGCATCAGTCATATTAAACTTTTCTTATTACACAGTGTCACACTTCCTTTTACACTTGAAAGGAGCAAGGTTAATGTATTGTAATGGTGCTATTAAAATGGTGATGTGATTTATTTTGGTAAGATATTTCCATTGTTAAGAGAGCACAAGAGGCTGGAGGATAGGCTTGTTGCATACTGATAAGAAGACATTACCGGCTTAGGCAGTGGAATCATATTTGCCAGTAAATTTGCTGGCTTGCATTGACCATAATGGGCTAGTTATACCATATTTATTATGATTCATAAGTCTCTCTCACGGCTGCGGACTGTGGAATGTGGCTTGGATTAATAGAGTCTGGGCCGCTCTAACAGAGCAGCGTCTGGCCTCAGATGTGGCTACGATAGGGGTCTGTCTGCAGGGAGGCCTCTCTGGTAGGAGTCACCTACCTCCTGTGTGATACAGCAGAGAGGGGCGGGGAGGGGGGGGGGGGGGGCATATTGCAAACGCCCACCTTTGATGCGTTTAGATGAGCAGGGAATTTGCAGTAATAGCTTCCACGATAGCGTGGCTGACCAAAACTGATTTGATTCAAGACTGATGTCTTTGCCATGCATAGATGAACATCAGGGATTGCTATATGGGGATTTGACAGAAGCTTATTGACCAGTTACACCGTCTGACGGTTACCCTATCAAAACCTTAACCCTTACATCCTTAACCCTTTCATGCCTGGAATTAAAATTGACAGATGTCGTCAGGACCTCTCATGCTATAGAAAATAACTTTGATTTGAAGCAAAATTTACAAAATATTTTTGAGGGAGATATATCACCAAAATAGTTAGGCAGTTTTAGGGGCTACAGACATGACTAGGTTAACCCATTCATGCAAGTGGCTAGTACTGGGAATCAGGCTAGAAAAATATAGGGAAATTCAAATGACCAATTATTGATTAAAAATCTTTTTTAAGCTCAGCTTTTTGAAGGTAGAGTCTGAAGCATTGAGAGAGAAGACATGAGTCATAATGAATATGATTTAACTAGCTCGTTATGGTCATTTCCTATTGGCATGTTCTGCAATAAGATGTAACATGTGTTTGTGTAAGTATGAATGATAGTGGTTTTAGCCCAGTCCCTCTATATGTGGTGTGCCAGATGTTTTAATATAAAACTATAACACAGTAAGTGGTATTGAATGACATGTGGATTTTGATTACAATGGTGAAATGAGTGCTCAAATATGTACACAAACTGGAAATCAAGTACAGACGCTTTTCGACATCTTGATTTAATAGGAAAAATACTACATTTAGCAGTCAAAAATGGCCTGACTGTTTTAGTCACATTTTTTTTGACCAAAGCTACTTCAGATACACATTAAAAGAAGTAATTACAATAAAACCTATCAAACAACTTTCCAAAATGATCTAGGTATGAGAATGTTATAGGGTACAAAATGTGTGATTCAGGTATAATGTGAATATATTGCGTATAAACCTTTCTTTGGCCTGTGCGGTATTAGCATTACATAAGACATGATTGCCTGTAAGATGGTGGTGAGCATTTGGCGAGGGATCTTATTGTCTGAATTATTCTGGTGTTATTATTCCTGAGCGCTGCCGCCGCTCATGGCTGGGGCCCAGCCGGCGCCACCACTAACTAAACTAAACTAATAACACGCGCCGCCTCTCCGACTACCTGATGTGACGGGCCGTCCTGATGGAAAACCTATTGTGGGATCGTCTAGACTTAGTATGGGGAGAGACCTCCCTCGATATCCCTATATATTCATTACACTTCTCAGCATTGTACTATTATTCACCATTATAGCCAACCAGACTCCTGGGGATTACACTGGGATTCACCTAAGTCCATAATCTCCCCTCATCAGGACTCTGGCATCCATATTAGTTGCAGCATAAATGGATATTGGAGACTTTGTTTTGACTTGCGCTGTTTTTTTTGTCCTTTTCATATACAGTGCCACATGTCAACAAGCTAAACACCTCCATACTGTGAACACATCTATAACCTGAACATATACTATTTGAATACCTCTATAGGCTTCACACCTCTGTTAGTTGAACACTTCTATTAGCTGAACAACACATGAGCTGAACACCTCTTTACGGGACACCTTCATGAGTTGAACACCTGTATGCTGCACACCTTCATAAATTGAACACCTCTACACGCTGAACACTTTCATAAGTTGAACACCTCTGTTGTGAACACCTTCATAAGTTGACCACCTTTATAAGCTGGTCACTCCCATAAGTTGAACACCTCTGTTGGGAACACCTTCATAAGTTGAACACCTCTACAAGCTGGACACTCCCATAAGTTGAACACCTCTGTTGGGAACACCTTCATAAGTTGAACACCTCTATAAGCTGGACACTCCCATAAGTTGAACACCTCTGTTGGGAACACCTTCATAAGTTGAACACCTCTATAAGCTGGACACTCCCATAAGTTGAACACCTCTGTTGTGAACACCTTCATAAGTTGAAAACCTCTATAAGCTGGTCACTCCCATAAGTTGAACACCTCTGTTGTGAACACCTTCATAAGTTGAACACCTCTACATGCTGGACACTTTCATAAGTTGAACACCTCTGTTGTGAACACCTTCATAAGTTGAAAACCTCTATAAGCTGGACACTCCCATAAGTTGAACACCTCTGTTGTGAACACCTTCATAAGTTGAACACCTCTACATGCTGGACACTTTCATAAGTTGAACACCTCTGTTGTGAACACCTTCATAAGTTGAACACCTCTATAAGCTGGACACTCCCATAAGTTGAACACCTCTGTTGTGAACACCTTCATAAGTTGAACACCATAAGTTAAACACCTCTTTTATAATGAACACCTTCTTATGTCAAACTCTTATTTGTGACCTAAAATGTTTCACTTTTGAAGTACAAATGAAAATTGTTATGTAAATTGTGCACAGATAGAACACTATGTTATGGCATTTAAGTGCCAAACCTATATGAAGGTTTCATTGTATAATGATCACAAATATAAAACAGTTTCTGCCAGAAGTGGTAGGCCTACTATATAGAGGGGGCAGGCTGGTAAAAACACCAAATTAGTTAGCACAACCTCATTATTCTAGTTCTCTGACAGTTTGATGGTAAATATTTTCATGCTCCTCCATTAATAGACTACTATTCAGTTGCGTATTTTCAGGGTAGCTTCAGTATGAACATTTCATTTCATTCAATATGAGCCACTTAATCTGGTATAAGGATCAAAGTCAGCCTATTTATTAACCTTGTTTCCTTAGTTCCTGTATTTAATCCCCTATCGGCCCAAACCAGCTCAGATTTATGTTGGAAGCCATGAACGGAGTGGATGACATTTTCGATTTGCGTTGGGGCGGTTAACGCAGAAATCTATTTTCTATCTCTGTCCACTTAGTGGAGGATGATTAAAGCATGTTTTGGAACTCATGGCTTGTTGCTCCTGCATATTTTGCTGTGGTTGATAGTAATTACTGGAGCTATTTCTGAAGGGTTAGTTCTTGCTGTAAGGGCTGTTAGTGTACACTGATGTTTCACTCAGGGGATTTTATGATTAGGACTTCATGTGGAAATTAATGTATAGAATTGGCCAAAGTAATTTCATTCTGGATTTATAGAATCATTAAGCTATTATCTACAAATTTTGTATTTGTAAAAAGTAATTAATGTTAATACGCCCTCAGTAGGTTTTATGATTAAAGATATTTCTATCTGTAGAATCAAGTTGTTGTTTTTTGCAGTATTGCAGTAAATGCTATTTTCATAACTGTTGTATAGTTTGCACTAGCTTTATGTACTATAAATCAACTCATTCAACAATTTTTTTTCTTAATATATATTTTTAACAAATCTGTGATGTAATATTTGTAGGTTTCACCCTGTCAGTCTACATTGGTTCATAACATAGAAATATTTAAGTTAGTACTCTTCGAATATTGTACTTTTTGATATCAAGCTAAGGCCTAAAAAAAAAAGTTGTTTGTTTCCTGTAACCCTACCCTAACAAGTTTTTATTCAAAAAAATCCCTACCCTAAAGTTTTTATTGCCCATCCAACTCCCAATCAACGTAAAACATGCATAAAACACACATTTTTGACCAAAAAAATAATGCAAAACATGTTTTTTTACCGACCTACCTACCCTATTTTTTTCCGGACCGTTACAGGAAACAAACAATTTATTTTTTTAGGCCTAATATAATCTAGGTATGATACTGCCAATATAGATATTGTGCCCATCAGCTGATAAGCATAGTATCTAGGCACACATGCTCATTCTCTAGATGATTATCTATTCAATCAATCACCTATCAGATAGCATCACTACTCTATACTTCCTGACATAAACAACATGCACACATTGCAGCCTTTCATTTGCCACAGAAAGCTTTGTTTGTGTATGTAAAACATCTTTTATTTCTCAGAGTGCCAAGTGATATGCTTACTTAAACATCATCCTAATACAAATATACAGTGTAATGTTTTTTTAGGAAGAAATTTTCTTCTATGAGATACCACAACTTGTTTTAAAACAGTTTAAAAGGCCTTAAAAAGCTGCCCTGTGATTTTTAAGATATTTATTTTAGGTCATATTACCTAGATTCTCTAAAATGATTGGGTTAATTAACCCTTTCAACCCTAGAGTGCCTCTTGAAGAGTATCCCCTGGATTATATGGGGCATAGCAGAAAATAACTAATAACTAAGAAAATAACAGGAATACGTCAGAATTAGATTTGAAGGATATTTTGAAGGAACTTTGTTGTTGTGACTATTTAAACATTTCTAGAAGTTACCCACTCCCTTAGAAATTAAAAAAATCCCTCCTTTTAAAACAATTTTACAAGAAAGATATCTCAAAAATAGGAGTCCCTTCGAATATAGGGGAACTGTGAGGAATAGTCAAGATACTGCAATTTAGTAGGTAATTTGGCAGTGCCATTTTATTTGATTTCTCCTCCTATTTTATAGTGTGTAATACCATATGCCTTCAGCCTTAGGCTTTCCACCTACTTAACAAAATGATATAAAATCCTATGATTGCATTTTGCGCAAAATCCAATTAAAGTATATAGGTACCAATTAACCAAGTAACCAGAACCAATTTGGTACTGGTTTAGATGCATTCATTATCGACATGTACAGAGCTTGATGCTGACATTTGACGCAAAGGGCCATTAATATTTCATCCGTAATGCTTTAGGCGGGGGCAACTGTGAAGGAATGTCATGACATTTTGACCAGACTGAACGATGGCGAAGCAATAAGACTAAAAGCTCATCATGGAAGGGATTATCATTTTGCTTGCATTTAGTCGACTAACCTTCTTGAGTGCATCAATTTGCGTGGCTTGATGGCTCCACAGGTGGTCTACCAGCACGCCCGCCCGCTCGCGAGCCTCAGATGCCAGGCTGATACGTCCACTCTTTACATGCGCTCTCTACCGCTTTCAGTGCTCGCTCGAGACACGCTTTCCAGCCTAATTGCCACTTTCCCTTTCATGGCTTTATTATTGGTAGGGTCTGTGTTTATGTTTCACATGTCAACTTTCCTTATGGCCAAGAGCGAGTGTGCCAATATGAGTGAATTATTGTGCAGTTGACTTAAATTTGTCATTGCAAATTGATGGTGGGTTCAACTAGGCACTAGGTACATTATGGCTCTTGTCTGGCTGCCTGCTGAGTCTGGGATGCGTTTTTGGGGGTATTGGGATTGAGATAGAGGTAGTAATAGCACTGTAGTTATTATTGCTGCGCGTGGTGGTGGTGGTGGTAGTGTTGGAGAAGAGTCAGGATTGGGACGCGCCCACGAGTGCCTTTTTGGGGGTAATGGGATTGAGATAGAGGTAGTAATAGCACTGTAGTTATTATTGCTGCTGCTGCGTGGTAGTGGTGGTGGTAGTGTTGGAGAGGAGTCAGGATTGGGACGCGCCCACGAGTGCCTTTTTGGGGGTAATGGTATTGAGATAGAGGTAGTAATAGCACTGTAGTTATTATTGCTGCGCGTGGTGGTAGTGGAGTCAGGATTGGGACGTGCCCACGAGTGAGTACGGCGGCGGCGGGAGAGAGAGAGAGAGAAGAGTTGATGGATTATTCACAAGGCATCTTGTTATCGTGCCTTCAGGATGGAGAGAGATGGAAAACATGACACAAGTCCCTCCGGGCCCCTCCTCAATCTTCCCCAGCTTAGAGGTGCTGCTTCTCCCTCAGCCCAATTCCTCACGGACACAACAACTGTCCCATTATAATGGCACGACTAATAGGGGAATAGGTACCTCACAATGCCCCAGATATTGTGAACAAATCATATCGATTAGTCATCCATCTTGATTTGGGTGGTCAACCTTTATATAGAAAATGGAGCTCCCAGGATTATAGCTTGGCTAAACTTTGTATTCCAATTGCAGTGCTCATCCACATATAGATAAAATGAAATATCAAAGATTAATTTCTTTATTTCATTTTAATTTTGGAATGGTACTATGTGACATATAGATAAAATGAAATATCAAATATTAATTGCTTTAGTTCATTTTAATTTTGGAATGGTACTATGTGACAACCCAGGTGAAAATGGTTTTATTCTGATCTGGTTGTGGAGAATGATAATACAATAATATGATATCTTAATACCTTATAGGATATAATATATTATCATTCATGTTCTGAATATGAAATCATGTTTTGTTTGCTTCTTCTTTATAAGTACTAAGTCATTAGTTTATGGGCTAGAAATGCAAATATTCTCTTAGAACTGCTCAATATATTGTAGTCTTAACCCATTCACACTTAGAGTTTCTCTAGAAAGTGTTGTCTGCTACTCTCATACTTTTGAAAATATCTTTTGAATAAAGCAAAAATTCACAAAATATTTGAAGGAGAGTTCTTGTCTGGCTTGTGATCAACATTTCTCCTTCAAATGTTTTCAAGAAAATATCTTTGTAAGTGAAATATTTCCAAAATCGTCAGGCCTCTTTTGGCTGCTCCGAGTGTTAATGGGTTAAGCTATGGGATAGTCAACATCTGTGTCCTTGCAACACCAGAGCTCTTAGTGCCAGTGTGTATTATAATTGGATGCAAGGCTGAAATAAAAAAGGCTTATTTTGTGGCATCATAGGCCATCGTCCTCGCCTGTGTTCTATGATCGCGTGCACAATCGAATAACAAAGTCAAGGTATTAGATGCTCTTTCCCGTACTGTGGCCCAGTTGTCTCGGTTGGTGCTGCAGGGTTTTTGTCATCGTTGGGATGCTCTATGAAGGGTGACAGTCACGGCGGCCAATGGCAAGGCTCAGAAGAAACAGTCCTAATGAAAGTTGACAATGTTGAGTAAGTTGATGCGGATGGCTTAGACACATGGTCCCCTAGCTGTGGCAGTGTGGCGGCACTCATGCTAGCTTCAAGCACTGACTTCCTCTACTGGCACATACCCATGTCTTATGTCTTATGTTAATATTGGAGATTTCTGCATTTTCTATTGCCATACCTAATGGTAAATATATCAATTTTGGTGATATTACTGCATTTTCTATTGCCATACCTAATTGTAATATATGTCAATTAGGGAGATATTCTTGCATTTTCTACTACCATTTTTCCTAATGGTAATATGTCAGTATTGAAATGCAAAAGGCAGAGTAATAGATATTTCTATTATAAAGGAGAGTTGTTTTTTTTAATTCTGATTTTTTCAGAAATATGCTCTACTTTTTATTAGAAAGATAGCATGTGTATGTAATGCCACCATCATCCCAAAAGTCATATGCATGCACAAATGAATTTTTTCAAATTTGTATTTTTTTCAGAGGCATTTTGTATAAGTTTTAAATATAAGCTCTTACCATATTGATGTTAATGATTATTACAAATATTTATCTTTGAAAAAAAAATTGAAATTTGCTCTTGATGATATAAATTGATTTTCTTTTTGCTATACTTATTTTGTAAAGAAACTGTCCACCATTTTGCCAGAGCACTGTATGCTAAGAATGAAGCGGTCGCATAGAGAGTTTGGCAGTTGTGAGAGGCACTGGAATAAACTGGTATCAAGGGGGGTTTTAGTATGCACAATCATAGGCGGAATCACCATAGATAAGAATTAGAGGTGTGATGGCGGACCAGGCCAGTGTTCTGGACTCCTAGTTATGCAAGCCCGACCCGGGCGGCAAAACAAATAAAACCGCATCATGCCCAATGAATTTCTTGATAATTCTATTTAGTAGAGGAGTCAAGCGTAGAAATGCTAGTTGCCGATCTTCCACTGCAATTTGCCGCTCGCACAGCCGGCATTCGAGAGCATCTCTCTGGCAGCGCTCCAAAACTCTTACCATACTAAGTATTCCGCATCGTACAATGTAAATTATGTGGGGTCAAGTGCCGGGCAGATGGTACCGTTACTGGTCATCATTGTAGTCAGTGTGGAGATTCTGGACAATGAAACCAGCGCCAATTTCTTTCTGCTGACTATTAAGATTAGAGCCATAAAGTTGCAATAATTCTTTGCTTGTGTAGCATACTATGTCTGATAGGGGTTGTATAATGTCTTGTGTTGTCATGTATTAATGTGTTTGATTGTAGCCGTGTCTTGCTGTGGTCATCCAGGCCTGCAGTTATGGCCACATATCTTACACTTCATTTGCATTCTCTGTGGGTAGACTGCTCCAATCTGTGCTTGTAGGATGACAAGGATCAGTGAGTTCAACTGCTGCTATTTATAGTAAAACTGGATACATCAAGGGCTCCCTCTATCAATGGATCTAAGGTCTACTCTGTGGAGCACCTCTATTGAGCAACCAGGTCTACTGCAAAGACTACTTTGATTAAAGGATCAGGTCTATTGCATGTGCTCCTTCAATTAAAGGGTCAGGTCTACTGCATAGACTACTTCAATTAAAGAGTCAGGTCTACTACATAGACTAATTCAATTAAAGAGTCCGGTCTACTGCATGGACTCCTTCAATTAAAGGATCAGGTGTACTGCTTGGCCTCCTTCAATTAAGTAAAGGATCAGGTCTACTGCATAGACTACTTCAATTAAAGGATCAGGTCTACTGCATAGACTACTTCAATTAAAGGATCAGGTCTACTGCATAGACTACTTCAATTAAAGAGTCTGGTCTACTGCGTGGACTACTTAAATTAAAGGATCAGGTCTACTGCATAGACTACTTCAATTAAAGAGTCAGGTCTACTACATAGACTAATTCAATTAAAGAGTATGGTCTACTGCATGGACTCCTTCAATTAAAGGATCAGGTCTACTGCTTGGCCTCCTTCAATTAAGTAAAGGATCAGGTCTACTGTATAGACTACTTCAATTAAAGGATCAGGTCTACTGCATAGACTACTTCAATTAAAGAGTCAGGTCTACTACATAGACTCATTCAATTAAAGAGTCTGGTCTACTGCTTGGCCTCCTTCAATTAAAGGATCAGGTCTACTGCATGGACTCCTTCAATTAAAGAGTCAGGTCTACTACATAGACTAATTCAATTAAAGAGTCCGGTCTACTGCATGGATTCCTTCAATTAAAGGATCAGGTCTACTGCTTGGCCTCCTTCAATTAAGTAAAGGATCAGGTCTACTGCAGAGACTACTTCAATTAAAGGATCAGGTCTACTGCATAGACTACTTCAATTAAAGGATCAGGTCTACTGCATAGACTACTTCAATTAAAGGATCAGGTCTACTGCATAGACTAATTCAATTAAAGAGTCAGGTCTACTGCATGTACTCCTTCAATTAAAGGATCAGGTCTACTGCATTAAGCCAGTCTCTATTAAAGGATCATGCCTATTGCATTAAGGCTGTCTATCTTAAAGGATTGGATCTACTCCATGGGCTATCCTTATTAAAGGATACAGTCTACTGCTTGGGCTATACTTATTGAAGGATTAGGTCTACTGCATGGGCTATACTTATTAAAGGATTAGGTCTACTGCATGGGCTATTTGTTTTGAAGGATTGGGCCTACTGCATGAGCTAACCTTATTAAAGGATTGGGTCTAATCCAAGGCCTGGCTAGCTTTATTGAAGGATAGTGTCCATATTGGCACAATGGAACGATGAAAGTGTTGAAATTGTTACCATCTACATATTTATTTATGAGTAACATGCTGTACTTTTACCTTCAACAAATGATGCTTTAAGCAATTGCAGATGCTTTGGGTGGGAAATATCATCATGTTATTGTGCTATCTAGGTTCAGTTTCTTTGAACCACACAGCGCCCCCTTGGTATTTACCTCAGCATGTTTCCAATTTCCTAAGTAATGTAATGTATTATGTGGATAAGAGGATGGAATAGCACTCCCACTCCTGATCTGGATTTATGTGTGTCTTGACTCTAAAAACAGGGCTAGGAACAAACCCAAATAAATCACGCTAATAAACACAGAGGAGAAATGTGATGTTCCAGAGAAGTATGTATCATGTAATGAATTTGTAGACAAGAATCTTTATGTGCTGGGCTTGGCTTTGTTTTTCCTTCCATAAATCATATTTATTATGGTTGTCGTCTTGACCTCCATGTTTTCCTTACTGTGAAGATAAGATGCGGCATTTTGGCACCAGCGCCATTGATGTCTTGAACTCCCCAGCATCTTATCTTATGGGTGGAATGCGAGTCTACCCGGGTAGGGTTAGTGACACAATTGTGGAATAATTAACACTTGAGCTGCTTAATTTCTTGTGAATTAAGATGATCATCTTTGATACTGATATTATATTCTGGTAATTGTTGTTCCATTGGTCATGCTATATGATTTATTATATTTCTTTAACCAATTTGCAGCTTGAGTACCCAAGTAGTCCAACAAATATAAAATAATCTTAGCAATTAACATGATTTTTAAAAGGATTTGCAAATGGATTGTTAGCGCAATCAGGATTGGCAATTTTCGGTCAAATAGTTTGCATATGATAGCTTAGTTGTTGAGATATTCCCACATTTGTCAGATTAAGTGTATACTCAGATTGTGATTGGTTGTGTAGATGTGATTGCCACCCAGAGATGCCTGGTTAACACGACTCTTGATTAGACCTGTCCCAATGTACATTAAGAACTGAAAACCAGTAAAATCTTCCCTGCTAGGTCTTTCCATTTCGAGCTTTCAAGATGAAAACTCTCATTTCCCCATAGAGTCCTCTTACTTCCTTCTTAAAAAGCTTTTTGACATCCCTGGAGGGAGATACACCTTCAGCTGAGTGCAATCAAAACATATCGCACCAACCCATCAACCCATATAGTTCAACATGACTTGGCAGGCCTAGTATCACAACTTTCAACATCAATCATCAATTACAGCTATTTTTGAAAAACAGTTGAAAAAATGTTATAAAATCTAATTGAATGTGCCACTTATGTTTTATTGTATTGTATATATATATATATATATATATGTATATATATATATATATATATATATATATATATATATATATATATATATATATATATATATATATATATATATATATACATATATATTTATATATATATATGTATATTTATATATATATATATATGTATATATATATATATATATATATATATATATATATATATATATATATATATATATATATATATATATATATATATATATATATATTATATATATATATATATATATATATATATATATATATATATATATATATATATATATATATATATATATATATATATATATATACATATGTACACTATCACTGCAGTTGTCAGGTTATGTGCAGACATGATTAGTTAACTTTAACTGAGATATAAGATGGTTGGATGATAAGGTGCAAAACCAATATGCAATATTGAGTTATCTTTTTTTAGCAATGTTGGTGATAAGAGCCTTAGCAACAGCTTTAAATGAGGAGTTCTCATCAGGTTTGCCTTGGCAGGTTGTTTTAAGGTGGGTAATCATAGGAGTTAATGGGGAAGTTGACTTTACATGATGTTAATTCCAGTGCTGCGTCTGTAGGCCTGTAAGGAATGGGGTAACTCATCAAACTTTCCTACCCAGATTGGAAGGCTGATACCTGCAGTTTCCACTTCTCCCGCGAAAGGTTGAACTCACTAGAAACAATCACTGACACCTTGGTAAAGCAACTCCCGGATAAAATACAACAGTTACTGTGATGCATATTGACATTTATTTCTAGAAATGCCTTTAGATCATCAAAATATTTAGATTTTGCCATATTTTGCAACTTAGGGATGAATTTTACTTTCCATAGCAAGTGGGCCAGCAGTTTTCTTGCTCCCAAGTGAGCTGTAGAAGATTTTTAGAATGGGATGGCACCTTGGAAGACCTCCCGGAGCTGTTGTCTCTGCAGGCATGCTCTCTGATTCCTTACGCCAACAACTGCCTTGCCGTGTTCCAGGATTCCGTATCTCGACTCCTACTAAATGCCAATGATTGGCTGCAGCGGCCCTGTGAAGTCCTCAAGGCAGGGAAGCACCTTTCATCAGACGCTGATCCTATCACGGGAGCAGTTGGGTGTTGTTCTGATGAGAGAGCTATTGATTACAACAATCCTGTGGCAGCAATCGTCAGCTGGCTCAGGATTACACAAAAACTGCACAGGCTAGTTCTTCTAAGAAATGCAAAAGGACACATTTTTATCCAAATGTCAATTATTTAAAACTTTGAAAAATCTTTAAAATATTATGGTAACATTTAACAGCCATTAATGAACAATATATACATAACTTATTCTGAGATCAGCAATGGGGGAGATCCATTAGAGAGGCACTCAAATATTCTAAATAATCGTTGTCATCATCATCGTCATCATCATCATCATCATCATCATCATCATCATCATCATCATCATCATCATTGTCATCAGTAGCTGCATCAGAACTAAGAACAAAAAACAACAAAAGTGTGTATTTCATAACAATTTCACAATTTTTACGTACAAAACCTAAAGTGATGATACGGCTGCAATAAGTCTAGCAGTAGCTATTTCTATGTGTATTATTGTAGCCCTGGAGGTGTGTGGTGGTAGGTTTTATTACAGGCATAACCCATTACCTGTGCTTGTAATACTCATTCTTAGAACCAAGTCTGGTACTTGTGCTATATACTACTAGACTCTTGTCAAGCCAGGGGGTGACAGGTCTGCTAAATTAGTCCCATATCTCGATCATATGTCCGTGTTTGCTGTGTGGCAATCGGTGTTTACATAGTCGGAGTGTCGTGTTATTCTAGTATTCGGTGCACACCCCACTCCTGGCTGCTCAGTCTTGTGTCCCATGATGAATTGCCGGAGCTGATCCATTCTGATACCACGAAGCCGGCCCATCAATTTATCTCAAATTGTTCGTGTATTTCATATCGGCAAGTCAGGCATGAGAGGTCCGGGCAAATTGAGTTTAGCTTCTCCTGTATGCATAAAACTGACTAGTCCATTTAAAAGCGTAATTGGGTTTTAACGGTTTTACGTATCTTGTCCATAAAACAATGATTTAACCGTGTGTTAGGCTGACTGCCGTTGTGATAGGTACTGTGGCCTGCATGACTGACTAGGCTTTTATGGGATGAGCAGACATGATAATAGTTAACCTGCTATGATATGACAAGCTGTGTGCTATGTACTGTGCCAAAGCTTGCAGCGTAGTGCAGTCAGGATGTGTAGGTATGGTCTATAGCCGTGACAGGCGCGTAGTGCAGTCAGGATGTGTAGGTATGGTCTATAGCCGTGACAGGCGCGTAGTGCAGTCAGGATGTGTAGGTATGGTCTATTGCCGTGACAGGCGCGTAGTGCAGTCAGGATGTGTAGGTATGGTCTATAGCTAGCCGTGACAGGCGCGTGAAGTTTGTCCACAGAGGATTGTGGCTGTGTGGTGGTATCCCTGCATGCTGTTTGCCGTGGAGTAGTCCTGGCAGCAGGAGACAGCATGGTAAAGTGTTCCCCGTGTGCTCTATTCCCTCATGTAACTTATATGTCTCCTCACATAGAAAAACACATATTTTACAAGGTGAAAAATAGCTTTTTCTGATACTATTGGGTCCTGTGAGATATCCCTGTCTAAATAGGTACAGATATATTTAAAAATGGAAGAGGCTTTTGACACTAATTATTCAAGCCTCATTTTATTTAGGTAACAGTAGTTGGGTTTTATGTACATGGGGGTTTATTCCATGATGTTTCCTGTAATTTATCTTCTCTCATAAAAAGCCATTTATTCAACACAAAACCCACTTTTCTCATACTCTTGGATTGTGTCTAAACATGTATAGGCTTTCAACACTAGAACCAGCTTGTGGCATTAAATTTGGTTTATCGCTAGAAGTTTCCTATATAATTTGTCCTCAACATAAAACAAAAACACACTTCATAAAAAATGCTTTTTCCTCATAAATTTGGCTCTTGTAAGCTATTTCTGTATTGATAGGCACAGGTGTTTAAGATTAGAAAATGCTTGTGGCTGTCAGATTGGACAAGGCCTTATTTCATTTCTATTTTTAGGTTTATGATTTATGTAATGAGTCTTTTCACATAAAGACACACATTCTTTGCAAAAATGTGTAATCTACCAAATAGGCTGGTTGGTAAGATAAGAATTTTTTTTTGGGGGGGATTCCATTTCAATATTCCTTATGAATTGCCATCTCACTTAAGAACCACAGACATTCTTTAGAATGAGAAATTAATTGCCTGCCCCAATAAATTGAATCCCCAAATCTTAAAAAAAAAGAATTAACACTTTTGGCTGTCATTCTTTATATCCCCTGGTACTTATATAAATCCCTTTATTCATATAACTTTCCCACAGTGGCGCGGGAGGCAAAACACACTAAGTGACCTTTTCTCATCCATAATATCAACATAATGATGAGAGCGGTAGGTAGTGCTATTAAATTGTATCGTAAAAATGTTACTGTGAATAAATTGGACAATATAAGCTATATTTTAGTTGATTACGTCATACTGAGGTTGAATGTACTTTAGAACTCTTTAGTTATATAGTCATGTGGACAATGTGGAGATTCCCTAACGACAATCAGTATCAGGGGATTTGCCAACTGGTTTCCGTACTTAGACAGTGACTGGAAGAACTTGCTTTCATTCAAGTAAGTAGTTCAATTGCTGCATCATTGCATCATAGAAAAAAATTAAGAGGATTTATGTGACTTAATGAAAGAAATTAAAGAAGTTCTCTGAATTAAGACACAAGAACATGCATTTAATATGTGCTTTGACCATTTGACATTTCCTTGTTGAAGAGCTGACAGTTGAAATCACGCTGCAACTGCATTCTTTTCATTTTTCCACTTGGAACACACATTGACTGCAATATTCTATTTGTAACCCTGGAAACCAATGCCTGTAATTGCTTTTGCTCTGTTTGAGGGATTGCTGCAGCTAGAGGTTTCCGACTTGAGTTAATCTGGCTGAAGACAACCGTTTATCACCTGACAACACTGCATCATGGGACATTTGTCAAAATTCATCACGTTTTTATGATGGGAGATACAGTTCGGTTTGGAACAAATGACCAGTGTCACATGTTTATACCTAGTAAAAACTAAAAGGCTTATAAGATAAATTTGTGTATTACAACTCTTTCATGCCTGAACAACCCTAAAACGCCTGACTATCACTAGTTTTGTGATATTCTTCTAGCAATATTGGATCATTTGGAAAATATATGAAACAGCATTATTCAGCATTAGTGAGTTAGAACCCTACTTGAAGTACTTTTTTGAGTGTATGTTTTATTCCTACGGTTTTTCAAAAGCTAGTTTCACCTAGCATCCAGATGACCTCCTCTAAAGGTCACTCTTAGTATGAATGAGCTGATTTCTGCAATAGTGCTGTGCCTGAGATTTCAAATCTTCCATACAGTCACTCCGAAAGACATGTGTATGATACTGCATGAAAAATTGAACTTTTTACTATTCCTTCTTGTGGATATTTCACCAATAACAAGCATAGCAAGTGGCCACACTAGATATTTGTGCAGGCAGACACTCATTCCACTTGTAGCTCTGGTGTTTATGTCCTGAAACACTATTGAGAAATACAGAAACAGAATTTCTATTTAATTTTACTGTTTTGTGCTTTTGAAATGATTGTGAAAAGATCCTATTCCAACATTTTGGATTCAGATTATGACCATCAGTTGGTGATTGAGGGAATTGATCAGTGTCAGTGACAGTGCTAGTTGTTTCTATTACCTCAGTACAGGAATTGTTACTTGGCCATTAGTGGTGAAGGTTTTTATCCTGCTCCTCCTGCATTGAGTCAGTGAGGCAGTAAGTCATTAAGAAGTTTGCCTGGTGATCCATCACGCTACCTTGCAGGCCTTCTCGGCTGATCCCGAACATTCCTCCCGATGCGGATTAGATGAAAACAGGCTCACCTGGCAGATGGAACTAAACGAGTGATTAATTGTATTAGTGTCTGGATTGACAGAGCGCGGAGTGGCAGATGTAGCCGGCTCCAGAGAGGAATCCAGCACTGATCAAACGCAATGGTGAATTCATGAGATGCTCAATCCAGGTGAGAAGTTTTACCTGGTGAGCTTGGTGCCGGGATCTTCAGGTAACAATTGGGCTCACATGATTTAACCTGCCGGACACAGCAGGTCCCCATCTGAAACAATAGATGATGAATCCAGGTGAGAAGTTTTACCTGGTGAACTTGGTGCTGGTATCTTCAGGTAACGATTGGGCTCACATGATTTGACCTGCCAGACACAGCAGGTCCCCATCTGGAACAATGGATGATGAATCCAGTTGATAATTTTTACCTGGTGAACTGGGTGCTGGTATCATCAGGTAACGAGTGTGGGCTTACGTGATTTAACCTGCCAGACACAGCAGATCCCCATCTGGAACGATAGCAACCCGTCCTTACTGAGACAACTGGACAGTATTGTGTTGAACATAAATATAGTATTCAAAGGCAAGCAGAACATATTGCTGAGACTATTAACCCAGTATTAAGTGATCCGAACATTCATTCAAACTCAACTTGCTTTCAGAACGGGAACTATTTTGACCCATTCACACCAAGAGGTTTCCTTAATAACTGCCATTTGGACTGGGGTCTGGCCTATAGAGATAGCTTTAAAGTAAAGCATGAATTCACAAAATATTTGAAGGAAAGTTATTGGTTGAAGTTAGATAAGGATTTCCCTTCAATCTCTTTACTGAAAAATGTGCTTGTCTTAAAGATTTCAACAAAATAGCCTGGAAAGTTTTGTGAGCTACAGGCCTGAATTGGTTAAGAATGTTTATCTAGTATTTAATGACTGTAGCATTCGCTCAAAGTCAACTTGCTTTCAGAGGAGAGGAGAATTTATAGCTTAGAACATTAACCCAGTATTAAGTGATTGTAGCATTCAATCAAACTCAACCCACTTGCAAAGGGGATTCATTGCTACGGACATTAACCAAGTGTTTAGTGATCATTGCATTCAATCAAACTCACCTTGCCGTCCGAGGGTATCCCGGGTGAGAGCGCTGGGGTGTATGACAGGTACCAGTGATGGGCCTTAGTTACCTTTGTCCTGGCCGTGATGCTGTAATGGATAAACACACCTGTCAATCAGTGAGTCTCCATCATGTAATTATGTGCTTAAAGGAGAAGATTGGCCTTTCTTTGGCAAATGGGACTTAGTTAATGGAGGAAACTTATTAACCTTTCCAATGCTAAGGCTACTTTCTTCCAAAGCACAAGAATGCAAAGTTATTTGAGAACCATCTAAACCTTGTTATGTTGGTATTCATTGGATAGCTCTCGCTGAGTACTCTTAGAATAGTACCCATGTGTTACTAAGGTTTCAGTCATTTTTCAGGCTGTTTGCACCATTCTGTATAGGCCAAAGTAGTCACCAGCAGCATAAGGGTTAATAGAACTTCACATATATATTACTTGGAATCTTTGAAAATCTGGAGAATGACAGCACAAGGTCAAATCAATAAAGGGCATGCAGTAATAACTATTCAGTTGTTGTGACAATGTCAGCTATAGCAACATTTTTGGCCCTTTCTTTAACTTAATGATTTTTGTTAGTTGTAATTTCTTTTTAAACACTTTTCATACATCAGTCTATTTAAAGACTTATGTTCACATTTGTCAGATCCTATGTGTACTCCAGATTGGCCAACCCAATCTTGATTAAGAGTTCCTTGTGGCATTAACCTCTATGATGCTTTTGACAATAACTTAGGAATAAAGAATTATTGTACAACGTATTAAAAGGAGAGTAGTTGGTAGTGTTCTGATTGAAATTTCTCCTTCAAGCATTTTCCCAGCTATGCTTTTGCTTGTAAGATTTTACCATATTGTCAGGCTGCCTCTGTACGCTGCAAGCTTTAATGGGTTAATGGGTCAACCACGACGTGCATTGATTATGGATGCATTTAGTTAAAGGGGAAACTGATCCAGGTCTACCTGCTGCAAGCACAACCACACTCCTGCGCCTGCTCTATTTCAATTAAGGGAAATGGAGGGAAGGTTTGTGGATTGAGAGATAAGAGCCAGTCGAGTGTACCTATGAGCAATATTGGTGGATGGTTCTGGGAATGGAACCTGGGGGGGCCTCAACCTTTTCATTTCCAAGAGTGCCCTGATCAAAGGTAACAGAAACCTTTTAGGAAATACTGGCATTTTACTTGGAAAACCCTAGGATTTCATTGATATTCCAAGCTTTGTTTGGTAAAAGATGCCCTTTTGAAAGATCTCATTACTTTAGGAAGACAATCAATGATGTCTATAATAAGTAGGATTATCAATGTATAGTTTGAAATGTGGAAGCTGTTACATTTCCATGGCCAGACCTCCTATTTAAACACATTACATCAGAAGCAATATTGGTAAATGATTCTGAGTGTTTAACTGTCAGGGACCTTTGTGATCATGTTTTGAAGTAAGGTTTCTCTTTTTTTAAGAACGTATCATCGATTCTGGAGATATATGTGGGAGTTCTACAAAATGTCATCTGAATCTCTGACACATTTGAGTACACTTTAGAAATTGTGTGAATAATTTTACAAAACAAATTGAAGGAGAGTTGGTAATGTCCTAGTGAACATTTCTATATCAAATATTTTCCTAACAATGCTTTTACCTTTAAGATTTCATCAACATTGTCACGCTGCTTTTGACTGCTATTAGCATTTAATGGGTTAAAGGTCACTTGTGAGGCTTAGAATAGCCATCTCCATGCAATAGCATGAATCTCCGAGGATGCAGTGAGTGGGCTCCAGAGATCTAGGCATTCAGGTCAAGGCTGTTTCATCACTAAGGAATTGGTTTCTGGGTTTTATGGATACCTTTTATTCTCCAAGCATGCCTGGTTTAGATTTGATTATTACAAGGTCATTTTTATATTGATTTTACCTGTTGACTTAATATTCATGCGTAGAAAACTCCGGTGATGAGACAAATATATTTACAAATTGATCTGATTTTTGCAAATAATTCATCATTGACAATATATGTGCATTTGTTTCAAACCGCTAGGGCACTTTATGTTTGGAAGTGCCTCAATCATGTGAAGCACCCTGAAAGCAAATGGCTCATTATAGAAGATTAGGATTGTGCCACCATGGTTTATGTATGAATTGCTGGGCAAAGTCTCAGTTATTATCACCCTCTCTTCACCAACTGCTGCCATGCCCATCACAAATGTAACCTTGTCTTCTTAGGAAATCCTAGGAATTCCTTGGTATTCCAAACTTTACTTAATTATATTGGGGGATATTTCACAATACTTATAGGGTGATAATGGGGGATTTGCAATTGTTGGATAGAACAATGCAATGAATTAATCATGTGAAAGTGGTCATTTGAAGATCCGCAATATTTATGATTATTTACACCTGATATGAGGCACACACAGTTGGAAAAAACATGCATTGGATCTCCTTTGAAAAATCAGAATAAGTGAATAACCAACCAGATCATCAGACTACATTGCATCAAAATCAAGATTTCCTATGTGTATAAGATTATCTGAGGGAACCTATTGGCTTTTTTATCGTGTGTAATTAGTATGAATCCAAGTAGAATATATGATATCATCATCTTTATCATTGTCCACTCCATTTGTGATTGACAATATCTGCTTTTCCTTTTATGTGTTCTTGTTAATGAGCATGAAAGAATGTGGTCAGATCATGTATGATAGCGTCTTGTTTGAACATAATCATCCTGGTCATCTGATACTTAAGCTATTGGTCAGTGATACTATAACGTTTCTTGACTTATCTGATATACAGTGCTCCATGCAGCCTCTTGTACCTTATCACCATGGTGATCACTACCCATCATACGCTGCACTTATCTTTTTAAACCCTCTCTCCCCTGGAACTCACTGATTATTTTAAATGATGACTAGTGAATAAAACAAAAGAAAGATATGCATTGAATTCTGATTAACATTTCTACCTCAAATTTTCAAAGTATAAATATTCTTCAAATATTGTGATATTTGAAAGATAATTGTTGAGGATTTGTAGAACCCAGTAACAAGAACAACAATCAGTAGAATAGTTTTCAGATGTTGCTTTTTGTGGAGTTATTTCCATGTGTGAGACCATGTGCACTCATAGATAGGTGGAATGGTTCAAATGAGCTGAGTGTAGCTTTGATGGTCCTCTAAGGGGGATCATATTGTACTGCACCAGGATATCCTCTACAGCATACAAAGGAATCTGGGCAGACATGCTGGTTTCCTCGTTAGTGCAACAATATCAGGTTCTTATGATATACTCTAACAATAAAGAGTTTGATGAGAAATGTTCTATACAGCAAACTGCGCCACATGATAACATTTTATATTGTCCTGTGGCAGTCCTACAAGAGAATCAAAAAAAAAAATACTAGTGATAATAATGTCTGATTATTCTTACCTTTTCTACCAATTAAAGATAGTTCATGACTTGGCAGTAGGACATAATGAAGACAACCTAAGTATTTCCAAGCTATGGACTGACCTCTGTATTTTGCATATGCCATTCTTCATTCGTCAATATCTGCATATAAACTTCATCTAGTTAGTGTAATATGAACTGACTTTATGTATGTATTGGTGCACATCATCAAGAGGTCAATTTGGTACACAACAATAAGGGTCAATGTCTCTGATTCTGATTGGCTTCTCTGAGAAAGTGAGTGGATTGAAATTGTATTTTTGGCATAAATAAATGTTTCAATTTGAGTTGTGATTTTTTTTTAGATTTGCAAATTTAAAATCCTACCTTTAGTTCTCAATGCTTTGGTTTCTTGTTTTGAATATTCTGAAACTATAAATAATGAAAATACACATCAACTTTCCTTAGACCATAATGTTTACTTTAATTATGTACATTTTAGTTCTTGAATTTTGTAGTCATGAGGTAAATGAGGAGTCGTAGCTGAAATGAGCTCACTAACTTGAGACTTGGAAGGGTTGGAAGGGCATCAATAAGTATCCGTGGAAATCTACAACTCTATTCAAAAACTTGCAATATAAAAGTCAAAATTCAACTTATTTTGTGGTTTTGGTTAAAAACAAGCTCCCTCCTTATAAACAATTTCCTTTGACTAAAATGGTGTAGTCTATTGAACTTCTTTGTCAGTCCAAGATGCTGAAGATTCTCCCTTACAAGTGTC